>CM056598.1:40638800-41256300 GCA_029721355.1 Tegillarca granosa | reverse complement strand
TCAATGCCTATAACTATAGGAATGTTACTAATACCAACAGCAGACGATATTTATATATCAAATATTCAAGGACATTGTAGGGGATTTTACCGTAAAGTTCAGGTATGACATGATGACGTCTTATACTACTAAGCTATTGAAGTATATCAGGACAACTTTTTCATATTTTGTAAACAGTATAATTTTAATATACATTTAATATTACTCATAACAATAATAACATTAAGATTAGTATGCTTATAATACAATAAGTAGTGGGAATTACCTTTCTATAAAAACATATATCAGCCATATCTGTACTGAAAGATTTTCTCAGTCATTTCAACTTATTTATTTATTTATTTATTTATTTATTTATGCATTTATTTTAATTAAATTTTTCTGTTTGTTTGTTTGGTTGTCTTTTTATTTATTTATTCATTTTTGTTAAATAAATAAATAAATATAAATAAATTAATTAACAAAAATTACACATTTCTTAAAACGTTTGTGAAATAAACTGAAAGACAATTTTTTTTACATATTTTTTAAAACTTTAAGCCATCATATTAATAAAAGATCTATTTTTTTCAATTTTCTTTCTTTCTTTATTATTTTTTTTTTTACTTAAAATGAAAAACTAAAGTGAAAGTTTCGAATTCATATTCAAATTTCTTTATTTCTCACAATTGTCAATTAACAATACAGAGAACATGTGAACATAATTATAAATAAACGATGAGTGGAATAAAGTGTGCTTGATAAATCAAATTTAAAATAACAGGGACATAGCTACCTAAAGCTCAACTAGACACGTGCCTTAATATAACTTTGTCATTTTCAAGTCTAGGAATTAAAAGTTTAAATACTTTTAAATTTCATTTTTAATTTTTAATTTTTTTCGTTTTATTTCGTTTTGTTATGGTACTGCTTTATTGTATATTAAGCGTTTTCTGATGTCAATTGTTGTATAATTGCTTTAAGTTCTGTCATTCTTGGTTGTTGTTGTTGTCTCTTTGTCATGTACCCGGTTTCTTTGTTCTTTTCCTCTATTTAATTGTTTGGCAACTGAAACATTCTTTTAGATTCGGGATCCTAATCTATTTCTCTTTATTTTAATATCTTTTGAAACAAGTTAAATAATAAAAATGACAAAGGAGAGACACTCAAAATAGTCTATTAAAACGCTAAAACCACGGTCTTTTCCCCCTGGTATCTCTTTCCAAAGTTCTTCCCGGACCAGGCAAAAAGGTCCTTTAGCGGCACCCAGACCTCGCCAAAATAAGTGCCTATTCTTCCTTTTGATCTTAGGTACGCCCCCTAATAAACTGTGACAGAACAGATTTAGAGTTCAAACCCCAGTTTTACAATCATTCACTCAGTTGAGTGTTTACTCAACTCAAATTCGGGAATATTTCAATGTCAATTTTTATGATATTACTCAGTTAAATTAAATAACTAATGTTATTATATGACTACTGAGTTTACTCAATTCTGATTGGCTAAGACCATGTTAAGCTACTCTGTACAAATCGTTATGTTCACCGCGCAATTTTGCGCGTGAGGGTAACATAACGGTCCAAATTGCTCTCCAGGTCCCTAAAAATAGAAGGCGGTGATTTCCCAGTGTCTAAAAAAAGAACTGATCAGAGCCATCGTAAGCTTTCGATAAGCCAATCAAAACTGGCCTACTTTAGTTACCATTTTGAAATTTCATTGTTAACTTTTTTTTACTATTGATTTATTAAAGAAGCTGTTACAAATTGATCTAAAAGACACTTCTCTGTCATATAATAAAACAATTACTGACTTTTGATTTCGGTTAATACAAGGATTTATCACCCCAAAAGAAAAGTAATATTCACCGAGGCCGCAGGCCGAGGTGAATATTAAATTTCTTTTGGGGTGATAAATCCTTGTATTAACCTCATCAAAAGTCATTAATTGTATATTATATTTAAATAGTTTATTTTAGGTTGTTGAACAAAAACAAACATTGCCTGATAAAACTTAAAATTTTCAAAATATGGATGAGAGTGAAATGACATTATTTTAGTTGATTGTACACTGAATTGAGTGAATAATTGTCAAGCTGAGGCCTGGTAAAAAAGGGGAGGGGGGGGGTAGAAACAATCCGTCAAAACCTAATCACCGTATATAAAATTTTACACCTTGGACGGGTTCTATCAAGGCTTACGAAAATTGTTTCAAGTGGTATGGTTTAACTTATTTTGTAGGAGCTGAACTGTCCCCCACGTGGTCCTGAATAAAGAAAAAGAAAATATAAAAGAATATAAGTGAAAGATGGTATACTAATATCAACGCAAAATGTATTTATGACGTAAAGTATACGTTTTTATGTTGAGTCTTCGTAATGTTGTAATATCCGGTTTCTAAAAATAGGCAATGAACATAAATCTCTAAATACACAATATAAACATTGTGCAATATCTGATCCAGTAGTGTAATTGTGTTTGAAGACAGTATATAGGATTTATTCTTCATCTGTACAAAAGTTAAATATTTTATATATCTAAAAAATATATATAATTATTTATTCAGGTAAATTTATTTTAATTGTCATTATTGTTTTACCTTCAGAGAACTACTACTACTACTAATAATCTTCATTTCATGGTAAAAGGGAAATAACTCAAGCTTTTTCAATCAATATATTTTTAAATGGTATATTCAATACAGTTTACGTTGTCATATATATATATATATATATATATATATATATATATATATATATATATATATATATATATATATATATATATATAATTTGATTAATTATTTATTCATTGTTCTTTATATTATTATTATTTTTATTACAGAATCTAATTTTGATAATGGCGAGTTCTAAAAATTATCATTATCAATACAATCTCGGTGCGACAAATGAACACCAGTTCCCGCCACAACAGTTTGACTATTTTCTTGTTCTTGACTTCGAGGCTAATGGCGACCATAAAATTATCAAACCAATGGAGATTATTGAATTTCCGGTGTTGATGATCAACGCAAAAACGTTTGAAACCGAGTCAGTATTTCATCACTATGTAGAACCAACTGTAAATAAACAAATTTGTTCGTATTGTATACAAGTTACGGGCGTAACACAGTCCATGTTAGATGGACAACCACTTCTTGAAGAGACACTTAAACGACTAGATACGTGGATGAAAGATAATAAATTACTGGACAAGGATACGTCTTTCACCTTCGTTACATGCGGTGATTGGGATTTAAAAACGCAGCTGCCTCGTGAAACACAATGGCACGGACTGCCATTACCAGACTACTGCCGATCTTGGATAAATATCAAGCGACCCTTTGAAGAAGTCATGAAACTAAGAGCACGTGGCATGATGGGAATGTTGAAAAACTTGGGTATACAACATACTGGGCGTCATCATAGTGGAATAGATGACTGCAAAAACATTGCTAAGATTTTGAGAGAACTTGCTCGTAAGGGATATGTGTATCACGTTACTGGTACTTGTTGAGTGCAATATTGTCTCGACTCACTAAAGAATGGAATTGTTTTTACTGACTCAACTTATGATTGTATTCAGATGGTTTGTTGTAGATAATCTGTGTTAATTGTTTCAATGTATTATTTATTTACCTATATGCTAATTTTACTCAATAAATTGTTAAGCTTTGGCGATCTTTTTTTTTAAAGGAGAACATATTTACTATCTCCCTTAAAAAAACCCTAGCCGAGTTGCATAAACTCTAGCATACCGACCAAACATACTCCTTCATGTTACGCGATATACAGCAAACATGAAAAACCTCCACCTCCACAAATCCCCCTAACACACCGACAAAATGTTACCTACTTCAACATATTATTCTCCTTCACATAAAACATCCTAGAATATAGATAAAAACATATACTCTTTACATAAACATCCACTCAACATACAGACTCTTTAACATTAGCCACATTGACTTGTCCTCCTCACGAAAACTACGCCTTGCATACAAATAATAGCCTTTATCCCTCACGTAACCTCAAACATAAAGCGGCATCCAAATAAATAAAACACGCATTCATTTAATAAACATCTTCCTCACATAAACACTACCTAACCATACATACTTCTGAACAAGAGCCACAGCTACCTGGAGTTCCTAACATGAGCCACACCTTGTATACAAGCAATGACCTTTATATATCTCTCACGTAACCCCCAACATCAGAAAACAACCTCCTTCATATGATATAAGTCGCATGAACATCCTGTAGATGTACAGACCTTAACAACCCTACCACGAACTATACCTTTTATACAAACAATAGCCTATATCCTCCACGCATCCTCGAACATACTGACAACATGTCTTCCCTATATGAGCTACCAGGGACAGCGGTGACAGAGAAGTCTAAAGCGCACGCTTACGGATCATTTTCACTATCACTTTCTAGGTTCGAATCCCAGATCTTTGCGTTAGAAAATTTGTCAGTTATCTCGCCGATGATGGATGGTTTCCTCCAAGAAGTAAACTTTCTATCACAACCCAAGACCTGGTCTCCTCGATACAAGTGAAAGAATCATTAAAGGGACGTTAAACACCATAAGATAAATGCTCACATGGGATACCCTAAAAACATTTATTCCTCAAATAAGTATTATCAGAAGTTGGTCAGAAACGTGAACCTATTGTATTTCAGATTTCATTTAGTGTTAGTTATTTTACCACACCACCGGATGCAATTGTGTCTTTATACCTTGTGTTAATACCACACCACCGGATGCAATGTTGTCATTCTACTCAGTCTTTTGACAAAACTGGATGCCATGTTGATGATTTACCTAGTTTTTTTTTAACAACATGTGTCATCTTATTCAGTATTTATACCTCACCCCTGGAAATTTTATGTCGATAAAATCAGCGACTACATATAAATCCATGGTAACCGTGAAGTTTGTAAATATCCCAAGTACTTAATTAAATCGCATCTTTAATTGTATCCAGTGTTATAACAAGTCGTATTTTTAAATCAGATATCAATCTTTTTTCCGTTGTGTCTTGTTCTTAGTTTGTTTTTACTTTTGCCGTGTACGTATTATTTGTTAGCGTAATTATTTAGGTAGCTAATAAGAACTTGCTCATACAACTAGATTGAGAATTATAAATAAAATGAAATGAAATGAAATGAAATGAAATGAAATGAAATGAAATAAAATAAAATGAAATGAAATGAAATGAAATGAAATAAAATAACATAGCATAACTTAACATAACATAACATAACATAACATAACATAACATAACATAACATAACATAACATAAAATCAAATCAAATAATAAACAAATCAAATCAAATGAAATAACATAACATAACATAACATAACATAACATAACATAACATAACATAAAATCAAATCAAATAATAAATCAAATCAAATCAAATGAAATAACATAACATAACATAACATAACATAACATAACATAACATAACATAACATAACATAACATAACATAACATAACTTAACATACCATAACATAACATAACATAACATAACATAACATAACATAAAATCAAATCAAATAATAAAATAAAATCAAATCAAATGAAATAACATAACATAACATAACATAACATAACATAACATAACATAACATAACATAACATAACATAACATAAAATCAAATCAAATAATAAATCAAATCAAATCAAATGAAATAACATAACATAACATAACATAACATAACATAACATAACATAACATAACATAACATAACATAAAATAAAACAAATAAATAAAATAAAATTTCACTTATTTTTTAGCCATTCGCGACGAAACGATTTCTCCGATTAATTTCAGGTCTTAATCTTAACATAAGTTTATCGTAGATAAACATCAACAAGAAATTTTATTATAATAGATCGAAATCTCTTTGATCGCCTCTCTCCGCCTGGGTTCGAATCCCACTCGGAACAGATCCTAGTGTGAGAAAGTTTGTCAGTTCGCTTGCTGATGATGGTCGGTGATTTTCTCGAGGCATTCCAGTTTCCTCCACCATCCCAGAATTGACCGCCTCCAAATAAGTGAAAGAATATTTACTGGGGGAAAACACCATTACTCCACTCCCATCTTTAATCGCCTATGTTGCAATTCCACTCAGGTATGACCTAGTGCGAGAAAGTTTGCCAAATGTCGGTGGGTTTTTTTTAAAAAGTTATGTAGTTTTCGCCAAAATAAACTGTCCGATCCGGGTACTCCGGTTTCCTCCACAATTCCCCCCCCCCCCCCAAAAAAAAAAAAAAAAAAAAAAAACAAAAAAACTCTTAACCTCGATATAAGTGAAAAAAGTCTTGACTTGCTCTATTCCTCTCATTCTATTATACTGGTACCGAACCAGTAGTGACACTTGCGGTTGACTCATGTCGAATCGACTGTCAGTAAGGTTAATCTCCTGGGTCGACTTGCACTATTCCACTCATTCCATTATACTGGTACCGAACCAGTAGTGACACTTGCGGTCGACCCATGTCGAATCGACTGTCAGTAAGGTTAATCTCCTGGGTCGACTTGCACTATTCCACTCATTCCATTATACTGGTACCGAACCAGTAGTGACACTTGCGGTCGACCCATGTCGACTCGACTGTCAGTAAGGTTAATCTCCTGGGTCGACTTGCACTATTCCACTCATTCCATTATACTGGTACCGAACCAGTAGTGACACTTGCGGTCGACCCATGTCGAATCGACTGTCAGTAAGGTTAATCTCCTGGGTCGACTTGCTCCATTCCATTCATTCCAGTTGTGACACTTGCGGTCGACCCATGTCGAATCGACCGTCAGTAAGGTTAATCTCCTGGGTTGACCTACTAACAGTAATAGCTTGTATATACAAAATCCACTTATCCGTGTCGGTGTTAAGCACACGTGTATATAGATATATACATATGTGCGTATATATATTATATCACAGAAGGTTATATAAGTAACAGGTATGTAGAATATTTATTTATTTATTTATTTATTTTCTATAATGAAATATATATATATTATTTTCAAGATATCATGGTTGCTATAGAGAACATTCAACCATTAGCATACATGTAAGAAGGTAAACTATCTCGCTGGTGAACATGTACTGACAACGCCCGTTACACCTGTTTACGCCTTACTTGTTTAGCATATTAAATCTGTGTTTTTCATTGAATGGCGGGTATACAAACATTATAAGTCTTGCTTGGTTATCGAATAAAAAAATTGGGTTCCATTAGCGGGTTTTGGAACGATGCAATATACTGAGGATTTTGTATTAAACACATCTTGCCGTTTTTACAAAAGGATCACATTATAATGATAATCATAAAGATACAACAAAATTTATGACAACAATTAATACTACTCTTGCATTTATATAACTCAAATTTAGCCGATTTAAAAAATTGATTTATGAATATTTTACAATATTAACTTAATAATGATAATTTTTGTCATGATTTGCCACGACAGTTTTCTCCACCACCCTAGAATTAACCGCCCCACTATTGATGAGAGAATCTTGACCGAGGCGTATTCACTCCGGTCCACTCCACAGTGACATTCATGACTTGATTGTTTTATGTATGACTTTAAATACTTTAACCTTTGTTATCAAACCCCAATATTTTAAAACCAACAAAAGCCGATATAGGGCCGGGTAGTTTGATACGAGTGTATAGTATTAATTGACGTCTTCATTTAAATATCAGATAACAAGGTGGTAATCACTTCTTTTGTACCTCGCATGGGAAATCTATAAAATTGATTGATGTTTTTATTAACATTAAGTATTTTAGATGGGTAACGCAGTGTCTAGTTATAATTAGCACGTGGTTAAGAAAGTAATAGCATGCGTATTGTTTAGCGGAACAAGGGGTTATTTATTTCCCCGACACGTGTTTGTTAGCTTTAAGAATAACGAAAAAATGTACTTTCAATGTAGAAAATGTTCATTTTGCTTAAAGGATTCCTGAATGCAGAATTTTGGTCTGACCAAGATTTGAACATAGGTAGTGCCTGTTCTTTACCAAGCACTCGGCTCCTTGTCGCGAAGGGCTACAAAAGTGCTATTGCGGCTTTAAACAATTTCTCGCTCACTCAGTCTGTTTTGTTTTTGGCGAGGACGTTGGGGTATCTATCTCATGTCTATTCAGTGAACCATTGTTCTTTATACTTTTATTACTTTGCTTTTTCAGCAATGACGCTTTTGTCAGAGGCCCGGCGCCTGTACGATAATGCTTTATCCAAAGGCGGTAAGTAAACTAAATATACTACACTCATTCTAATGCTTGGAAAACACTTACTTGACAATAGCTCGAACTACTAACGAGACTGACTACAAGTCGACGAAAATGTGAGTGGTTGGTAATTGTCAGAGTAACTTACGAACTCTTACATTAAAATAAATTAACTAAGTTTGTGTCCAGTGGGATAAAGTGATACTTAGAACGATCACTAATTAAAACACAACACGAGAAAGAAATTAAAAAGTCACGCTTTAGAGTTAAAAGGAGTGAAGTAATGATGTTTTACACCCAGCCAAGATTTTTTTCTCACTTATATCGTGTCGTCAGCTTTGATTAGTGGACGAAACCAGGGTGCCCGTAGAAAATAACCAATATTTAGGAAGAAAAGTGACAAACTTGCTTACACTAACCCACGAGTATATACCCGAGTGGAATTCGGAGGAAAATAATGCAGTGTTATCCAAAGCGCGTGTTTTTAGACCAGTTAACTATTGAGACCCATGTTACCATTAAGGTAAATAACAATAAATCCATCCACGCTTCCGTATGTATTAACACAGCGACAAAGCGTGGTTCAACACATTGTAAACATTTAATATGTTTCGGAATTAAAAAGAAAAATATCATTTGTTAATTTTCCTTAATTTACAGATCCGCGAGTTAATGACTGGTTGCTAATGGAAACTCCCGGACCAATTTTAGCTATATTTGTTCTTTATCTGATAACAGTTAGACAAGGCCCAAAGTTGATGGAACAACAAAAACCATTACAGCTTAATAATGTATTGATAATGTATAACATCGTACTTGTTGGCCTGTCTGCTTACATGTTTTACGAGGTAAAGTACTTGTTGTTTATCTAACATTAAGGTCTCATATAAAATTACTAAGAACTTTTTAAAACATTACGTCATAGAAAACGACAATACAGTTAGTAGACAAATAGATTTTTTTGTGTTGCTGCATGTTTTTTTTTTCAATTTCAATGCAAATCTTTACCACAAAACACACATCTATTACGTCGACGACATTAAAATTGTTCAGTTTGAGTATCACTGATTGCTAGCTTGCTAAAGATTCAGTAATGTTCGGTATTAACTGTGCCTAATTAAAAAATGATAATTAAAATGAAACAAAATCATATATTTCTTAATAG
This sequence comes from Tegillarca granosa, assembly GCA_029721355.1. Classification (NCBI taxonomy): domain Eukaryota; kingdom Metazoa; phylum Mollusca; class Bivalvia; order Arcoida; family Arcidae; genus Tegillarca; species Tegillarca granosa. The sequence goes on along the minus strand of CM056598.1, from coordinate 41,246,894 downwards.
ATGTACTAATTCAAGCTTATTAAGAATGTTCACACTAATAGTGAATTAGATAGTTGTCTAATGTTTCACCGTCGTTTTACGTTACTGGCCTCGGTTTCACAATTATTCCTTAACTAAAATTTTCCTTAACTTAAATTTAGCAAAATTTGGCAATCTCTTTTAAAATTACAAATAAACATTTGTGATAAAACTAAATACAGATGTTACAAGCTTGAAGTGTCTTCAAAATGACAATCTAAATTCTTTAAAATCAGAACAATTGACCAGATTATTAAGATTTAAAATTTTGACAGATTTAAGTTGAGGGATATCTTAGTTAAGGCATGGTTGTGAAACCGGGATTTTTTCAAATATTTTCTCTTCTTACTCAACAAAGTCCGTTCAGTAAAGTGTAACGTTAACCCATATGTTGTATTTATTTGGTGCTTTACATTGTACATAGAATCACGAGACTTCATTTATAGATATCTCGATGGATGTTCAATGCAGTTGAATTAATATAGGTCACATTGACCTAAATTTTATGTTTTTTAATTTCATTTTTTTTTTAAATTTATTTTTTATTTTTAGACAAAGGTTTAATTTAATGCTAAGATTTTTAAAAATGATGCTTGCCTGTGTTGCTATTCATTGGCAAGTCATGGAACTAGTTGTGTACATACATCAATGAATGTTATGTGCAGTTGAAATAAAACACTCACTTTGATCGAAATTATGTGCTGAATTGCTAAGGCTTTAAAGCTGCATTAAGTTTTTCAATTTTCTGAATTTTTTTTTATTTTCTAAAAATATATAATTTTTTAAAATATATATCATCTTACCACGATCCGTGACATTCATTTTTCTAAAATTTCATTTCTTTTAGCTGTAAATAAACGGAATCCTCTGACCGGTTGGTCAGTGTTTTACGATGGTAATTATGAGCTTGGAGCATGCGCACGGATGTACGGTAGTTTGATACGAGTGAATCGAAGGTGAAACATGACAGATTGCATTAATTGTCCTTCATTTATATCCAGATGTATTTGAAATGGTGTTGTGTATCCCTTACTAAGTCACAAATGACAAATTCAACGAAGTTCTATGTTTAATTTATCGTATTTCACCGTTTTTAAAGTTGTGTTTAAATGACCCGGGTTTTGATGACGTAACCGTGTTCTAATATTAGATACCAAATGCCGCGTCTTGCTGGGTAAATACTGTAATTTCTCTATTTATTCTAGCTTTTATCGTTGAACCAAATGTAACATTGTTCATTAGGAACATCATTAATAAGATTAGCACCGTTTTAATTTTTTCTTTGGAAAACTTAATGCAGCTTTAAATAACATGCATATATCTATAGGATCACAGCAGCTATATATTGAGCTATTTTGAGTAACGGTCAGGTATTTATGGGATAGCAGCTAACTATCCTATAGATAGCTGAGATATCCTAGGGTTTGCTAATTTTTGCATAAATTGGCGTGCCATATATATATATATATATATATATATATATATATATATATATATATATATATATATATATATATAGGGGTGTGTGTGTGTGTAAAGGTGTTTAAATGAAAGCAAGAATGATGAAGATACAGGAATTGACAGAAATACAAATAAAAAAAAAACTAATACTGTGAGATATAAAAAATATATAGAGGATCTTGCATGAGTGTTTATGCAATATTGAATTTATTAAGCGAGTTGAATAATTTTTTATGCAACGAGTTTAATAAATTCAATATTACATAAACACTCATGCAAGATCCTCTATATATTATATAATCCCATAAAAAACGGCTTTTTTACAGATTTAAAACTTGTCTTCTCATTATAAGAAAACAGCTCATTGACCGAAACACAAGAAGTTCACGTTACCGTGTACATACGCCAAAAGTAATCCTGCTGAAATATTAAAAGTAAACAATAGTCTGTCCGCAGGATACAAAAACAAAACAAACATTTTCAATTTAAATACAATATATCTCCTTTTTAGAAAAAAAGTACAAAAGTTTCAGCTTAAATTATGAATGAACAAACAGTGTGTTACTGTGAACTAGGTGAATTATGTGACGTCATAGCGCGCGCACTCTGGAATGTCAACAACCTGGACAAGGATTGACAGACACGTGTTACTCGGAATCGCTATCCATGATTATTCTGGCTCGTTTTTAGGAACTGGTGATTTGTTTTGATAAATATGGATTCGGAGACTGTTCCTGCAAAAATGCCTTGGAATCCGCCGTGTAAATACCGTGCGTAGTGCGTAAGGATAAACCTAATTCACACGCTTTTATGACGTCACACTCATTCAATACGATTTTTATTGTATGACCGTATTACATGGATTATTGAGTAGATTTAAGAATTGACTGTCATTTTTTCCTGGGTTATCAAGGAATAAACCAGATTTTAAAACTAGCAAATCTGATGAACTGCGAAGCAGTTCATTTTAGATTTGCTAGTTTTAAAATCTGGTTTATTCCTTGATAACCCAGGAAAAAATGACAGTCAATTCTTATATTTTTAATATTTTTCATAACATTCTTTTTACAAACTTCTCGAATGCGACATACAAATAAGAAAGAAAAACCGGTATATACCGAATCTGTCGGCATTGTAAACATTATTAAACGTTGAATTTGTCAAAAATCCCGATTGTATGGATGACAGGGTATTGGAAACACCAATGCGCGACGTTTTGTTGGACTGGGTTGTGCACAGGTCCGAGCATGGAACCATCACGTGATTATCAGTTGCTGGTAGAGAAGAAGAAGCATGGTCAGATGCAGAGGGAATTACGGCAGAAGTATTACCAGTGACAGTTGATGAAAGAAGCGTCGCAGCGAACTTAAACCATGTTTTTGCATGGTCGAACAGTCGCAAGAGTAGCTCCTGACAGAAGCCTCATTACGACGACCGCTCATAAACATTATCTGTCTGGTCTCAACACCGGCATCGCTCATAGCTTGTATGGTAGTGGCCCGCAAGCAGTGTGCCGTGTAGCGTTTAGAACACCCTGACGATGGAAATATTTTTAAGTATACAATAAAAATCGAAACAAATATTTTATTTCTTTTTTTTTTTTTTTATTTATTTAAAATTCAATATTTTTTCTTTCATTTTCAATGTATAATTAAATAACACTATAAAATGTGATGGCTTGAATGTTAAAAATAGATTGATAAAAGTAGGTCACGGGAATTGCCTAATGTTCTAGATTTTCTACAATGATTCATCATAGGAATTCAATAGGTATTGTAAATATTTTTTATTTTTTGAAAAATATTTATTTTGCTATAACGTGAAAAAACTTGAAAAAGAAGGAAATATCGAAGTCTGTACGTGGTTTTGTGAGATAAAAACAGATAGCTAAAAATAGGTCAGTTAGGGAAAAACCAGAATTGGTATTCATGCGCGATGTGAAAAACCGATGTTTATGCGAATAATGAAAACAAAAATCAAACTGGGTTCAACGTAGAAATTATTTTTCTATTGTAAATATTATATAATAAATTACAATATAACACTTTTTATTGTATGACTTAATGGCTTCTGATGAAGAGTATGCTAGACGTTGGGCTAAATTAGAAGACGTAGAGCTTGATACTTTATCCGATTGGATAAGGACAATTAGAAATTTTATAAAGTCAAGGATTGCCAAACTTAAAGAGTCTATGGGTACTTAACCTTCTTTAGTGCTCAGGGACCCTGAGATTTCTGCAATCCTTACGGACATAAGTAACAGGTATGTTGTTGTCCCAGCTGATAAAGCTTATAACATTATTTTCGTTTGTAAGAAATTCTATGTTGAATGTCTTATTAAGGAGCTTGGTTTAGATGGTATATCGGAGAATCTTACTTATACCAAAACTAATTTTACCAAAAATGAAGTTCTTTCCAGTCATAGGGGAGTCCTTGAGTCTTTCGGTATCAATTTAAAACAGGAAGAACTTGACCTGTCTTACTTGTATTGGATTCCAAAACTTCACAAAAATCCATACAAGGAAAGATATATAACAGGCTCCTCTAAATGTACATCAGTAATTCTAACACAAATTTTCACAGTCGTCAAAGATGGTTTTCAGACTTATTCAGAAAAAAGTCTATTCTACATCTGGCATCAACCAAATTTGGATTCTTAAAAATTCTAAAGAACTACTTGACCATCTTGTTTTTAATACTCTTTTCGGTAAGGAGTATAAAAATTTTTGATTTTTCTACCCTTTACACCACTATCCATCATTCTAATTTGAAAAATCGTCTAAAACAAATCATTCACTTGTCATTCTTTTACAAAAACGGTAAACCAAGATTTTAATATCTAGTGCTCAACAGCGATTCTGGTTATTTTGTAAAACACCATACAGACTGTAAACAAAAATATACTGAAGATACCATCAACAAAATGATAGAAATGTTAGAGCTTTGATAGACAACATATTTGTTGTGTTTGGCAATATAATTTTTGAACAAACAATCGGTATACCAATAGGCACTAACTGTGCATCTTTGCTTGCTGATTTGTTTCTTTATTCATATGAATCAGAATTTCTACAGAACCTTGTCAAATCTGGGGAAAAGACTGTCGCTAAATCATTCAACTACACATACAGATATATAGATGACGTTCTATCTCTAAAAAATCCCAAATTTGGAGAACATGTGAATGCCATCTATCCAAGTGATCTTGAAATAGAAGACATGACAGATTCTCCATGTTCTGCTTCATATTTGGACTTATACCTAAATTATGACACCCACGAAAGGTTACATCTGAAGCTATACGACAAACTTGATGACTTCAATTTTTCTATTGTCAACTATCCGTTTCTTTGCATTAATATCCCTGCTTTCTCTGCGTATAGTGTATATGTATCACAGTTAATACGGTACAATAGAGCTTGTTCCCACTATGGGGACTTTCTACAACGAAGCAAACTGCAATTAAATTGTTGACGCAAGAATATTGCAAGCCTAGGCTAATCAAGGCCCTTAAAAAGTTTTATGGCCGTCATCACAATATTGTTGATAAGTATGTAGTCACTGTATCCAAACTTATACTGGATATATTTGACTTACCATAGTTCTTTGTTCCTTTCATTCTCAAAATTGACTTGCACGTGACGTGTGTAGCTAGCTAGGCAGGAGGTGCTTACTCTTCCGGAGCACCAGGCCTCACTTCCTTGATGGAAATTCACTTGTATGACCAATTTTGCCAGCTTTACACTTTTTACTATGTTTTTGTCCCCCGCCGCAACGCGGAGCGGGGACATTGAAATGCCGGGCGTCCGTCCGTCCGTCCTTCCGTGTGTCCGTGTTTCCGTCCGTCACACATTTTTGTAAGCGCTCTCATGCCTACAAATTTTGACGGATTTTCATTAAATTTATACCAAATGTTTATACCACTATTACCTTGGTCAAGTTCGAAAATCAGCATTGGTCGATACTTTTTGTTGGAGTTATGGGACTTTGTGACCTTGTAAGCGCTCTCATGCTCACAAATTTTGACGGATTTACATGAAATTTATACCAAATGTTTATACCACTAATACCTTGGTCAAATTCCTAAATCAGCCTTGGTCAATACTTTTTGTTGGTGTTATGGGACTTTGACCACAATAATTACTTCATTATATCAAAAATTGATCTTGAAAGTGCTTTCATGCCTACAATCAGGCAACTCATTTTCATGGGAACAATCTTGACCAGATATTGACAACAGATGACGAGGCATCATCTTGTATTTTTCCTGTCCCCTATTCTGACCATTTTCTTACATGTATATCTCTGCAATAAGGTATTTGATTTTATACAGTATGTAAACCAGAGTATGAAACTTGAATATGATTTTTAAACAAAAACTGTACAGTGATACACGTCTCGTACATTTTAGATAACTTATATATGTTAATAGGTATTTGTTTGATTTTAGATTGTAGTATTTTGGATATATTTGCGACAGGAAAAATAGAAAAAAAATGGGTGGTGGGGGTAAAAAATGTTCCTTCCAACCTCCCCACACATTTAATTCTGGAACAGCCCTGAATGTTTGAAAATATTGCAATTTCATATACAGTATACTAGTATACTGCTTGACCGGCGGGGGACCCAGGAATTCTATTCTTGTTTGGATTGTGGTTTGGACAAGGACTGGTATGTTTGTTTTATTAAAAAAAAAAATAAATAAATAAGAAGTGTTACATGATAAAAATAAAAAAGAATGGGTATAATGTCATATGATTTTTTAAAAATTTTTTGAATGAAATATTCAATGAAAAATATTTGAATATTTTATCAAAAATTTCAAAAATTTATAATATGACAATAGACATTGTTTTAGATGACAATAGACATTGTTTTTAGTATTGCACAATTGCTTGCTGTAGTTTGTCTATAAGTCAAACGTTTATTTCCAATCGTATTACAATTTCAATTATTCAATTAGTTTATTTCTCATAATTCTTATAATCATAAATCATTACAGAGAATATATTAATAATATATACAAATACAAATAAATAACTAATAAATAACTAACAAATAACTAACCTGAAGGACTGACTTTCTCAAATATAATTTTTATAAAGGATGATTCTCAAAAAGCCGAGGCATCTTCTTATAGAATTCAAAATTTTGAACTTGTTGCAATAATATTTACACTTTAAACATCCATTAGAGAGTACCAAAACGAAAAGGTTTTGAACATTGAAAGTTTGAACATCATTACATTGTTTGTTTAAACATTCATTTCGGAATACCGTATTCTTTATTCTTCCATACAAATACGAAAAATTTGATGGAAATAACCGTGTTGTTTAATTAATATACGTAGAGCGCATTCGTCTCCATCAAAGATATTTTGATTATCAAAACGACTATATTTTATCTTCTGTTTTGCAAATTTTAGTTGATGGAGAGGGATGCGCTAGCATTGAAATTTGGAAATGATGATTTAACGTACTACCCCGTATACGTAGTCGCCTTAAACAATATACTTACTTGAAATTAGCTAGCATATGACTTCCATATCATCTACGCTGGCTATGTGGTAAGACGTATGAAATGATAACTTTAAAGGTCTGGGTTCGAATCTTATATATTGTCCGGTTTTTTTAATTTGTTTTATTGAATTCTTTTTCATTTTTATATTTATATCATTTAAACGCAGTGTATACGATACATCAACAAATAACCCAATTAAATTACGCATTGCTTATCTGAACACATTATTGAAACTAGTTAAAATGATGTATTATCAGGCCACTGGTCAATACCCGTGCGTTTCCGATACAAGATTAAAGTATAACTTCAACATTATAAAGCATGTAAAACACGAAACTATTTTCATTACAATGTAGGTGCTGCATTAGTTCACAGGCAAAAATCTTGTATTGTGAAATTTGCTCTTCACTATCACGGGTAATAATAGTGAGAAAAAGACCAATGACACATTTTCATATTATGGTTTTTTGCCTAGTAACATTTTTTAGATGTTTTTATTTACATAATGTTTATATAAGCACAATAGACTAAAATTAATTTACATTTTGCCTAGAGTCGATGTTTAGACTTAGAGGTCTCCAAAAGGTGTAACCTTGATTCTGGGCATGTTTCCTATAGGCGGATCGCTCGGCTTATTGAGACTCATTCTTTGCACAAGTTATTCAATGACATTGTATTAGAGGAGTTTAACAGCTCTTTATATCAATCATAGTTTAATTATTCAAATTATGTTTATTGATATTGAATTTTTTTTAACTTTGTTATCTTGATCCAGTGAATGTTTGTCTATTTTATTCTAGTTCACAATGACGGCCATATTGTCTGGTTACAGCTTATCATGTCAACCTGTAGATTATTCGGAGAACCCGCTTGCTATACGTGTAAGTATGTAGCTTACATAGGTACGCGTATTTATTTTATGACTTCAGAAACAGTAAACATTTAATACCCCTACTATTTCAAGTGGATAATTACACAAATGAAATACGATAAGACTGCTTGTAAAATCAACACATTTATACGAAAATATTGACAAACATGTATATTGATTGTATTAATATGTTTGATACGTTTGTTAACAAAATTATATTCAGTGCAAAACTATTAAAATAAAACCTTGTTAACCCCCCCCCCCTTTTTTCCCAAACAAGTGGCCATACAAGTCGGCATTTTATTCTCTAGAACAAAAAATACCATTGAAATTTGTCCGAACTGAGAGTTTGAAATAAAAAAAAATTTGATTAAAAAAGACAGGACGAAAAAAAAATGATAAACTTTTCATAATTTCAATATGGTTTTACACTAATGATGATATAGCAGATGACGGAACTAATGTTTGTGTTTACAGTGAAAGTGAATAACCAATAAAATAATATTCTTTTTTAAGATGGCAAGCGTATGTTGGTGGTATTTCTTCTCCAAAGTTATAGAGTTGTTAGACACGGTAAGTATAAGTGATCTATGGATCTATAGTTTTCTCTTATGCTTGCGTTTTCTAAAACAATTCGCAATGTACAATATTATGTTATGTTGTCTCTAGCATTTGAGACCATAAAAAGAGAAATACTTGCACAGTCAAGCATAATTTTCTCAATGTCTATTATGATCATGGATCATCATAGTAAGATTTTATATGTGTTTTAGTGAGAAAATGTGTGACAAAGCTTTTACTTCGCTTAACCTCAAACTTGATATGGTGTAAAGATGTTAACGGTAAAGGGCAGATAACAACGACTAACTCCTTTAATTTCGATATATTTGTCGTTTTTGATTTGTTACGTTTTGACTAGAACCGTTTAGATTGCTTAGAAGTAGGATGTGCGCTTTTAAAACGGATGGTCTTAGGACCAAACCCTGTCATACATAGGACTTCAAAATTTAGATACTGAATTTTGAATATTTCTTTTGGTAAAAAATAAAAATTCTACACATGCCACAGTCAACACATTCATTTTACAACATATGTAATATTTTGCAAAGTAATCTTTTGTACTTTTTTCCAGGTATTTTTCATTCTTAGAAAGAAGAATAATCAGATATCATTTTTACATGTTTATCACCACAGTAGTATGTTATTAAACTGGTGGTTAGGTGTAAAATATGTAGCCGGTGGTCAATGTAAGTATTTATTGCAATGTCATTGGTTTTTAATATAATCATTTTATTAAAAGCAGTTTCTAGCAGCCATACGTTTTAGGAATATAGCTTTATCAACAGTGTGTTTTTAAATCAAATATAACCAATTATCCATGATTGTTTTTCAGTTTATTACTAAGCGATTCATGAAAGTTTTTTTTACGTATTTGTAACATAAAATTGACGATCAAATCGAAAAATTGTCAAAAATATCTTTTTGTCTCTTCTACTGCATTTCTGGGAAGAAAGATTAACCAAGGAAAGTGCTAAGATAGGTAGCCGGTGTAAGTCTGACTTTACTCAGTGCTAATATAGGTAGCCGGTGAAAGTCTGACTTTACTCAGTGCTAAAATAGGTAGCTGGTGTAAGTCTGACTTTACCCAGTGCTAAGATAGGTAGCTGGTGTAAGTCTGACTTTACTCAGTGCTAAAATAGGTAGCTGGTGTAAGTCTGACTTTACTCAGTGCTATGAAAGGTAGCCTGTGTAAGTCTGACTTTAATCAGTGCTAAGATAGGTAGCCGGTGTAAGTCTGACTTTACTCAGTGCTATGATAGGTAGCCGGTGTAAGTCTGACTTTACTCAGTGCAAAGATAGGTAGCTGGTGTAAGTCTGACTTTACTTAGTGCTAAGATAGGTAGCCGATGTAAGTCTGACTTTAGTCAGTGCTAAGATAGGTAGCCGGTGTAAGTCTGACTTTACTCAGTGCTAAGATAGGTAGCCGGTGTAAGTCTGACTTTAGTCAGTGCTAAGATAGGTAGCCGGTGTAAGTCTGACTTTAGTCAGTGCTAAGATAGGTAGCCGGTGTAAGTCTGACTTTAGTCAGTGCTAAGATAGGTAGCCGGTGTAAGTCTGACTTTACTCAGTGCTAAGATAGGTAGCTGGTGTAAGTCTTACTTTACTCAGTGCTAAGCCGGTGTAAGTCTGACTTTAGTCAGTGCTAAGATAGGTAGCTGGTGTAAGTCTGACTTTACTCAGTGCTAAGATAGGTAGCCGGTGTAAGTCTGACTTTACTCAGTGCTAAGATAGGTAGCCGGTGTAATTCTGACTTTACTCAGTGCTAAGATAGGTAGCCGGTGTAAGTCTGACTTTACTCAGTGCTAAGATAGGTAGCCGGTGTTAGTCTGATTTGTTTCACTGTATTTATGTATCTTTATGTATACTGTTCTGTTTTCAGCATTTTTCTTAGCTATGTTAAACACATTCGTACATATATGGATGTACAGCTATTATGCATTGGCTGCTATGGGACCAGAAATACAGAAATATCTATGGTGGAAAAAATATCTAACAAAACTACAATTGGTAAGGTTTTTGAATTATTCCTATATAGTAAATGAGCGGGTGGGTGGTTGGGATAGTGTTTTACGTTCTTATTTTACTCATGGAGAGCGCTCAATTAAGTAATTTTTTGAAAATAAGCAAGAAAGCAATAACACAAGCAAACCTTTTTCACATTAGAATTTTTCTATCTGACCGGATACTGAACTGAGAAAGTTAAGACACTAATGACATGTCTAGAATTTTGAATATTTCTTTTTGTAAAACAATTCTGAACACGACATACTTGTATCAAGCGCCCCTCCTATATATTACACCTAGGCACACCTCAAGAAAAAACTAAAAATTATTCAGATACATCGGTTATAGTTAAAACATATTACAGTCAATGTCAAATTAAAGGCCCAATTAATTTTTACAGAGGGTTGAAAATTGAAGTCATTTGTAAGAAGTAGGACTGGTGTTAATTTGAAAGTGTGAGGTTTCTAGATTTCAAAAATTACAAAATTTTCCACACGACTTTCTCCAATAACATTTCAAATGCTATTATAAATGACCTCTTACATCATGATAACGGATGTTGAAGAAACAGTTATTAATTGTAAACGAACAATGCATGAAGTTGTAAGCTGCTTTGATTTAGTTTTTAAAATAGAGTATTGCTGTAGCAATCCCATCGCGTTAGTTAAAATATTTTACTTGCACTGTATATCAACAGAGGAGGCAACAACAGAAGCCATCTTGGCCATTTCATTCTGATAAACTGATTCTTTAATTTTTAAGATTTCAAATACATAAGAAAGCAACTTTTTGATCATGGAAATTATGTCTAATTGTAAGTCTAATCAATACATAAGTAAAACAAATCACCGATAACATGAATTAAACATTCAAAGACTTTTTAGTCCAAATATGACCAACTGTTACTTCATAACGGATGTTAAAAATGAATTTGAACTAAAACATTAAAATAAGTTTTTGGCATAAAAATGTAAAATAAAAGAAATAATAAAAAAAGATAAATAATTAAAAATAACAAAAGCATTTGCAAGCAACTCAAATATTTGCGACAAACATCGACTCTCTGCCAGTTTTAACTGAAAATTAAGGCTTTTATAAAAGTTGCGGAAGTTAATGACATTACTGAATCTCTATTATTCTCTAAACCCAATGAATGTTTACGTAAGTGCATTTGATGAATTCTTTATAATTGAACAGATACGTCTTTTTAATTATAAAGAACTCAACAAATTTATTTACTTTAGCATACCAAATTTGACACATTAATTGCTAACAAGGCAGTAATATAAATGTGAATCCTTTTAAAAAGACAAAAATACCAACAGACCTGGAAATGTGCATTATGCCCCTAACAGAAAAGCGTACAATTTGATCCAGTGTGTTTAATGCACCATTAGGACCAAGTACCACTACCTTAACTCAATGTGGAGAGTGCCCGTTCCTTATTTGGGAGGTCAGGTTTAAGCTAGTGACATTCTGATATAAGTGAAATATTCTTAATTGGGACTCAAAACCCCATTTAATTAACAGACAGCTAAGTAACAGATGAAATTATGACAATAATAAGTATCTACTCTTTAAAGATTAGCTTTTGACGTTTATGAAGGCAAATGGATGTTTAATCAGATAACAATAAATTGACCAACAGTTTAATTTTGCTTAAAGAAATGACTTTGCTTGTTACTCAATGTTGAAAGCTTTTCAGAATGAAAAAGCAGTTTCAATTACGACTGTTTGCGACTCTGAAAGAATGTTTATTTTTGTAGTACTGGTTCCTCCATCTTTGATATTAAAAATTTTGTTAACGAGAATAGTCTGGGATTATTTGATAGTAATAACCATTTATTAAAAAAAATGAAGTATAGAACAATGTTTAAATATAACTAGTAAAATGCAAATATTTTCTTTTGGCATAACCATAACGTCTACAGAAACTATTAAGATCTTTAGGCATCAGTATGCATCACCAAATGTAATAAACAATATTTACTGTCATGAAAAACAAGAAAATCGGCAAAATATACTATTTGTATTGTTTTTTATTATAATTCATTATTAAAATATCTGTCAAATATTGTTAGTTAGGCAAAGGATAATGACTTTTGTCAAAAAGACACAAATTTATTAACATCCGTTATTATTCATTATGCATTCAGCATTGCAGCAGAAACCATTATTAAGCGTTGAAGTTTACCACTACACCGCTTACTAAGTATTCGCCATGATTAAATCTATTCTGAGGCTTGTAATTATGTAAAATAGAATATTTCTAGTATAGCTAATGCATTCTCTTTTTGCAAGACTGAGGAATAATCAAGAGACCCAACATGCTTTACTGTACTTAATGCTATAAAACTATAAACTTCTTGCATGTATAAACCAAATATTCCCGCGTTTTAACTTTTATAGAAGTACTACGGTGTAGAACAAAGCTTACCACCCATAAAATTCTTTTTGATGAAGATTTTTTATGAAAAGTTTTGATTATCACGGATGTTAATATAACGGATGTTAATATAACGGATGTTAAAATTTGAGATCTTTCTTGAAAGAATTTAAATATATCATGACAAATAGTATTTGTAATTGGTAACTTTCAGGAGTGGACATTATTGCCTACTTCGCTATAAAATAAAAATCTGTCAATACTGTTGTAGTTGGCTATACTGACGATCACGCTTGTTAAAACCTTAACGGAGACAACTGTCATTTTAAGAAATGATTAGCCTGACTCAAGTTATTGGCGACAACCGGACATTTTTATCACCGTTTAATTAAAGTGTAATAATTGACAGATTACAGCATTACTTATTTTTGATCTGAAATTGTGTTATTCGTTATAGTATAATCTACATGAGTTACATAACGCTTGTTAATGTTTTTGTTGCGACAATTGGTTTTCACCCTCCGTGCTGGATAAAAAAACAATATGCATTGGAAAAATGCTATTAACACTTCGAGACCAACAGGATATCAAAATAAGAAATACCACTTCAGTCGTTATTTGTTCTCAAATAATAATGTTCTGTGTTTCTTAACTTTATCTGTCAATGCGACAATCAAAATTCAGGCAATTTGATATATTTATGGTGCGGTCTCTGCTCATACAGAACATTGATGCATCTAAATATTGTCTAAATATTACACACATATATACGTGACTATGATTACACAATTACAAATATCGATTAAATTTTCATATTTTTGTAATTCAATGAAGTCAACAAGCGACATGCATTTTCCTTAATTGGGCCTTTAAATTGACATTGACTGATTAGCGATAGATAGTTTAAATGAGAAAAAGTCAAGGAAATGTTGCTACTTGATATACTGATGGCAAATTTTTAAAATTAAATTGACGTAAGAGTAGGTGTTCTACATTTAACACCAGTAATTATGACTATAATAATTACTGGCTGGATGGAACTTGTTGGAGTAGAATGAAGTGGAGTAATGGTGATTTACGCCCCAGTCAAGAATCTTTCACTTATTTCGATGAGGTCAGTTCTTGGATGGTTGAGGAAACCGGAGTGCCCGGAGAAAACCACCGACCTTCGGCAAGCGAACTGACTAACTTTCTTACACTAGAATCCGAGTGGGATTCGAACCCAGGCGGTGAGAGGCGTTGTGATCCATAAGCGCGCGCTTTAGACCACTCGGCCACCGAGGCCTTCGGAACTTGTTGGACCAGATTCTTTCACAATAATGACCGTATTATACCATTTAAAATATCACAAAAAAATTTATTGTTGCATTTATTTGAGCTATAATTCCCTTTGATCACGTGATTTACTTTTTTCTGAAATATATACGTAACGTCGTTTTTGCTATTTCAGCGACTGAACATGCATATCGTTATTGTTTTAAATTTTTGGAAAAATTGAAAACCAAAAATGTATTTCTTAAAAATGCTACAATGATTGAACTATCTAGAAATAGCGTTTACAGTTCTATAAATTCCATTGCCGTGCAAACAAAAACGCGCTAGCGCGAGTAATTCAGTTTGATTTGCGCGCCAATGGAATTTACAGAACTATAAACGCTATTTCTAGATAGTTCAATAATTAACTATAATTGTGCTGAGTAACACTATATAAGTGTGTTTTTTTTAACTTTCAGAGTCAATTTTTTGCTGTGATACTACACACCGGGTGGAACATGTTTGTGACAGATTGTGATTTTCCAAAAGGATTTAACTACGCTGTGTTTATTTATGCCTTTACTTTAGTCTTCTTGTTTTCTAATTTTTATATAAAATCTTATAACAGAAAACCAAAAGACGACAAAAGTATATGAAAATAATGTATAATTAGTTCTTTATGTGTTGTGATAATATTTGATCGTGATTTTTTCTGTATGTTATTAATATTAGGTATAATTATCAGTTTTAACGTATTTTCTTACAAAGTTTTACCGTTTTATATTTTATTGTGTCATATATTACACTTTTAAAAGCATTACACGTCGTTTATTAAACTTGAGCATTACATGTACCAAAGTATTACAGAGACAAACATATAAGAAGTAATAATACTGTTTTAACAAGGCGTTATTACGACATTAATTATTAATTAAATAAGTTGCTAAATGATTTCTGTAGAAGTTAGTTTTTTTTTTTTTACAATATAAGGGCCTCAATGGACGAGTTTCTTAATTACAAATCACAATACCTTTCATTTTTTTAAGTTCAAATTATACACGGACAAATTCTAGATTTCTAGATTTCATCCACAATCCGAGAACTGGTGGTTTCGATATAAATGAAAATAATCTTGAGTGGACATAAAACACCATTGCTCCACTCGACTCCGTTTGATATTATATGTCTGTAGTAGCTCATGCTGTTAGTGCATGTGGCTAAAATGTGATTCATAACTTGCCTTATTGTTGTAACGTAAGTGTTTTACAATTTCGAAAACTGTGTGTTATCACAACCTATAGCTACATACACACAGAGCTACTGTCTATCTTAAGCACCTTGGTTATCGAGTAATCTAAAGCGGAACCCCCACCCCCACCCCCACCCCCTTAGGATAGATCCTGATATGAGAAAGTTTGTAAGCTTGCTTCCGAAAGATTGGTGATTGGTGATTTTCTCAGACACTCCGGTTTACTCCACCATCCTAGAAAAACACATCGACATTAGTGAAAGAATCTTGTGGTGTAAAACTTCATATATGAGTCTACTTTACTCTTACTCTTCAGACCAAATTTTCACAATCATTCCATAAGTTTTTCCTTAACTATAATTTCATTAATTTTGGCAATGTCTTTTTAAACTATGAAAAACTTTTCATTGTTGATAAAATTAAATACAAATGTTATACGATTAAGATGATCTTTGAAATGACCCCTGAAATCCCTGTATATTTTGACAAATAATAAAATTATTTTGACACAAAATTTGCAAGTTTTAAATTAGAGACAATCTTGGTAAAGAAATGATTGTAAAACTGGGCCCAATATCATGAAAAATTTAATTGTTTTCTACATATGAAATACAGGCTAAACAGAGAATTACTGTCAGAATGATATGCCTTAACGTATCTGTGCAGTGTTCAACCTAAAAAACAAATATGCGAAGACCTTGAGAAAATATCGCCATATTTTTTATTTATACAAGTATTTTGAAAAATATCAATGTCGTAGCTTGTCATTCATACATTCATATATTTATGAAAATGATAGATCATGTTCGGAAAACTTTTATGACAGATAAGTTTTAAGATGAAGAAAAGGAGGCAACAATTTAGTATTTTCTAAAAAATCAATTGATATTGAAAGATGGGTCAAAATTGTCTCTGTAAAATACGGCTTTTGGCTTGCATTTTATTATGAAGGCAAAGACGCCTTCTAGATCCTTTTAACAGTCCGTTTATACACAACTTTAATTTAAAACAAGTCTTGTCATTCATTTATATTTTTGTTACTGTGTACTGACCATTATTTATATGATAAAACTCTAGAATGACAACAAATACAAAACAAACTATATATATATATATATATATATATATATATATATATATATATATATATATATATCACTTGCTCGGGTCTGAATAAACCTAGTTACAATGCCTTCAAATATGCATTTTGTAGCAGCTTTATCTTTTTCTTGTTAACGAACTTAGTAATAAGCAGTCCCTTTAACATCCGGTCTCCGTATTCCGAGTGCACCTACAGATCAAAGCATCTCTTAATGCCTTTCCGGGAGATCTTAGTGTGAGAAAAAATTGTCGGTTGGTTGTTTCGTCTTACTACTCCGGTTTCCTCCAACAATCCAGGAATGTCCGCTTCGATATAGGTTAAAGAATCTTGACTGGGTTAAAAAAATGCTATTATTTCGCTTCATCGCTTCATTCAAGTAACATCAAATTACACAATAACTCACATGCCCGTGTGTAAAACTAAAAAGAATCAAAAAAATATGTTATGTCGTTTATAACTGTAATTAAAGTAAATTTTAGATCATTTCAATTCTTAGGAGTTTTTAAGACCTAGTCACAGCTTCATTGAGTGTATAAAAAGCCAGTTTATACTAATTCATGGTCATGGATCCAGATTTTTTTTCATTTTAATAGAAGACCTTAAATAATGTATGAGTTATTCCTCTTGTTGTCAGCCTTTCAAAAGAACTTTGACCTTTTTTCTCTCCGAGAGCGACTTGTAAAGATCTACCGAACTAGGAGACAGCTTTATGACAGGTAAGCATTTGCACGTCACATCTGGTAAAATACATATTCTTTATAATTTGTTAGTAGGTGGGCAATAATCAAAGTAAAACATCGATCAAAATTTTGTTTTACAAGATAAGAATAACAAAGCTTAAATCGTGTATGGAGATCTTGGTGTAGAAAAAGAGAGATAACTCGTGTTGAATTTGATTGTGACTGAGGTAAAAACTCGAGACCGCCTTTAAGGTTTGATGGTAGAATGCCCCATTAAGAGCGGGAGATCGATGATTCGAACCCCGTTCGGGTCATACGTCAGACTTTTTAAGATGCTGCTTTCTCACCTTACGCTCAGGATCAGGAGGACAGAATATCGACTGTTTTACCCGGTACCAAGATTATTTGACAGGAGAATGGTGTATGTCTATATGACTGCCGCATAAGGACTCGGTGAGCTAGTACCTTATAAAAAGTCCTTTTTAGTGCTCACTAGTACAAGACAGACCATAATTCTCACTCGCACAACACACAAATAAACGAACCTGTGCTTAGATTTATGTTTAGAGATTAATTACCCTGCCCTAGTTCCCAAGAGTTTAAAAAATGCTGATGCGACGTTAAACAACATTAAAACCAAAAACTAACAAAATAAACGACTTGTACAGAGCAAGAAACCCTAAAATTCGTCTTAGTAAATTGATACATTTAAGACGAATTAGTGGAAAATATTGTAAAAAAGAAAAAAAAATAAAACAATAAAACATTAATATTTTAAAAGATTTTTTCTAGTTTCAATGAAATATAATTTTTCTCTCTTCCAGTTGAAGAAAAATGTCGTCTCCAGGTTTTGTTAACGATTTTGTGACGTTTTACGACAATGCGTTAGCAAGAGGCGGTAAGATATTTATAAATTAACAATTTTGTTTCCTTGAAGTAACATAAAGTAGTATCCTTACGTTGATGTTAATTGTAGTTCATCTTCATAGTATGTAATTAAAAGTTGGGTTAACATATAAAAATCTTCTAACATAGGTTCAGTAGCACATTTAAGGGGCGTCTTGACACTCCTACTCAGTCTCACTGTACAACAAAGACCACCTGAAAGTTTTTGACGGTGCACTCTCATGCGTGATGTGATGACGTCAAAATGGGAGTGAAATATAGATTTTAAGTTAGACAACTTCTCACCTCAGTGATATACCACTACGGTGGCTCAGTTTGTAGTGTGCCCGCTTCGTCGGGGTTTGAACCAAGGTCGGGTCTGACCAAGACTTGAAAAAAAGGTAATGACTGCTCTTTCTCCAAGCATTCGGCATTTAGAAAAGAAAGTCACCGGGTCTTTTGAAGTGATCTTAAAAACCGATGCCCCCGTGTCACGACAGGTGTGGCACGGTAAAGAACCCTCCCGGGACATTGCCCTGAGCGCACTGCAAAATGTAAAAAAAATTTGCCGCTTCACCTTCAACTGATGACGTCTCGATATAAGTAAAGTATTCTTTATTTGGGCGTAAAACCCTATTTAAACAAACAAACAAAAAACTTCAGCGTTATACTGATCTTTATTCACTTTTAGTCAAAATACAGTAATATAATTTTTTTTAAACAGTAATACTATCCATTTAAAAAATTCAACATCGCCACAAAAGCCCATGATATAGCTGTCTTGAAGATT
Source organism: Tegillarca granosa (assembly GCA_029721355.1). Classification (NCBI taxonomy): domain Eukaryota; kingdom Metazoa; phylum Mollusca; class Bivalvia; order Arcoida; family Arcidae; genus Tegillarca; species Tegillarca granosa. The sequence goes on along the minus strand of CM056598.1, from coordinate 41,228,113 downwards.
AGTTCTTGTTTTACGGAAGACAGTTTTAAGCATTCATTTATCTAAACTTTGGAAAATCCTGACTACTATCAGTATGTGACTAAGATAATATTATATATTTATCTAACTTGTCAGGCAAAAAGCGAAAAATATTAATTTTCCCGAGATTCTGGAAACAACACGGATAATAAAATATTTGTATCCATTGCCTGACAGCACTTTAAATAATTGTTTTATTACCTTTTCATGATTTATCCGGATTGCTGTCACGTGACTTTCATGTGACCAAACCGTTTAGTCCAAACTTCGTCACCTCACAAAAGAATACCGAAATCAGTCAAAATTTCAAATTTGAAACAAAATAATAAATTATTATAGTTAAGAAAAAATGAATAGATATCAAAAACATCTTATGATTCGTTATGAATAACAAACGCTAGAAAAAAAAAGATTGCTAAAAGGTAATTGCTATGTGGTAAATATAAAATTGGGCCTTAAATACATGTACCAATTAAATCCACTGTTCCTTAGGCTGGTTTTATGTAAAACAAGTTTTAAAAAGTTATTTTGAAACACTTAACTACAATAGGCTTCAACATCACATTATTTAATTTTGTAGATAAAAGAGTTGAAGACTGGTTGCTAGTGAAGACTCCTTTGGCCATAACAGTTATATTCGTGATGTACCTTGCGGTTGTGTTAACAGGACCGTCTATCATGAAAGGCAGAAACCCGATTAATTTAAAACTGGTCCTTATACCATATAACTTTGCCTTAGTTATATTATCTGTTTACATGTTTCATGAGGTTAGTAACAAAAATAAACAATGATCATTATCATGATCCAAAACCGGAACAACTTGTAACAGTGGTTCCATCGCCATGGAATAAAACTCGATCGACGAACGGAATCATATTACAGCCTTTTAAAAAGTGTGTTGTCTCATACGAAATAATCGGTTTAGTTTCGGTCTATGGTGTCACTAGATATTTATCGACATATCGTATCTATTGGTTTGATTTTACTGTTTGTTACTTTGTTTTTGACAGAGAATTTTGCTCAATATCCATAAAAAATCGAATTAACTTGAATTAAGTTTTTCAATTTCTTGAGTCTATCTGTAACTATTAATCGCTATACGCATCCGCAAATACAGTTATTTCTGAAGAAAGGACACTTTTGCTGCTATCTTTTATTTACATGTCAAAACGGCGATTTTTACGCCGGAAGTATTGTTTCTTGTGACAAATAACGTCGTATGCGAAAACAAAATCCGCCAATTTCTTTGTTTTTCAACATGTAAAATCGACTCCAGTTATTTTGATTTTCTTTGAAGATAAAGCAAAATTCACTATCATTAACAAAGTGACTTCAAAAGAAGTATTTTTTTAGAACGTGACTTAATTTTATAATGAACGGATGTTATAAAGAGTAAAGAAATAACTTATAATCCATTAGTCTTTTAAACTTATAGTAACAGTACAATTTTCAATACTTGTTAGGGTAGTTTTGCAGTTTAAATTTGAAAGCTTTTATAAAAGGCTGACGAACATCTAGGATGCACGACGTTATTTTTTAAGGACCGTGGCAATAATTTTACATCTTTTTAACTTAACTTTAAATGGAAAAGTTCTTTAATTACCATTTCTTAACATAACAATGTCGATCAATCGTAAGCCTTCGCTTCTTTCATCTTTGTCATAGTTATTTTTCTCATATTGGTTTTACCTGATTTCTTTTAAACACCCACGCTGAAATTTGTGACGATGTTATTTTCATGGTTTATTTAGACTTTTGAAAGCATTTAAAATAGTTCTGTTCCCGATGACAGATTGATTCAGTCTTCATAACACGGAAAACTAACGGGGTTTTTCCTAGATTTGCTTTTACCTGGCGTTGATATAACATTGTTTTATATCTTTGATATATATTTGTGTCTTTATTTCATCAATTATTGTTTTATCTTTGCTTTTTTAATCGTTATATGTTTTATTTATGAACAGTTTTTGGTAACATCTTACAAGTCTAATTACAGTTACAGATGTCAGCCAGTGGATTACTCCGATAATCCTTTAGCTATGAGGGTAAAGTATAATTAACATATATTCATAATTGTTTAAAGTATGAAAGTAATCTGCTTATAAGTTCTATAAAGCAAAATGTCGCAGTTTAACGCTAAGCATGTACTTGACGAAAAAACTAAAGAAATGGAAAACAGGATATCTATATATATATATAATATATATAAACAGTTTTTGACCACACATTATAATTATTAAACTACTGGCGATAGTGGATTAAAGAATGAATAGAGCGATTTGAGTAAAAAATTCAGAGATCAATTGTACTTGAAATAAAACAATGGTCGCCAAGGTTTTTTTTTCATTGTCTTTAGCTATTCATCTTATGGTTTTTGTTCATACTGTAAATAATACCACTACGGTAGCTTACTTGGTAGAGTGCCCACTTAGTATTTGGGAGGTCAAGGTTTGAACCCCGCCAGGTCTATCTAAGACTTAAAAATTGGTAGTGACTATTCTTTCGCCAAGCACTAGGCATTTAGACATGAAAGTCACGGGGTTCTTCGGAGGAGACCTTCGAAAACGATGCCCCTTTTCACAATAGGCATGACACGCTAAAGAACCTTCTCTGTACAACATCTTTAGCGCACTACAAAGGTCAAAATTTTTGCCATTTCACCTATAGCTGGTGACGCCTCGATATAAGTCATGCAGTCTTAACTAGGACGTAATACCAATAAGTTAGTAATGTAATAATAAAACTTGCTTTTGTAGTAATGCCATGTTTAGAGCATCTATATTAAACTACTGTTGACGTCTTTGAGTTTGTGAAAGATTATTTTAGAAAGTTTTGATAATAAATCTAAGTTTTATAACAGATTTAATATTAGATTTTTATACAGATTGTTCTCTTTTATATAATTATTTACTTAGACCTTTTTATCAATTATCACGATGTGCATCTCCAATAATTAAAGATTTACAAATATCAATAAATACTGCATAATATTTCTGTACAGTAACAAAGCCGCTTTGGAGAATCATGTAAATGAAAGTTAAATTTGTGCATACGAAGTAATATGTCATCATTGCTAAAACATTTAAATATTATACAGCATGCTCAACAAGCAAATTTTCCACAGCGGTAAAACATTGTTTTATAATGATTGTCGAGGATTTTCAGTTTAATCATAAAGGATTTTTTAAATTTCATCGTTAAATACATTCAAAAAATGCTTTATAACAGCACGTAAATGTAATATACAAAATAATTAAATTTCCGATGAATTTTTTTTTTTATGAAATACAGTGCTACAAACATAATGACATCGAGAGTAGTCCTTCTACCTTATAGATAAAAACTTGTACTTTGATACAGGTGCAATGGTGTATATACTTTGCATATGCAAGTGTCATGTGCAAAATTTTGAAATTTTACAAAAAGAAATATACAAAATTTTGCACATGACACATGTACTTTAGTCTTGTAAGTATCTATATTATACGACACAGAAGTTAGTAAATTTTGCTCTTTTATGCCTATTTGCTATTTTGTGGTTACTAAACACCTGTATAACATTAATGAGTTGCTACTTCAGTAGAGGTCTGCTGGATGGCTGTGATGCGTACAGTGTGTGTGTCTGATTGTGTCTGTGCTTGTCACTCTCGCTTTCAGCTCCACCCCTGGCTAGCAGTTTACTGTGAAAGAGTAAGCATTGGGTACATATAAGTCTTACTTGCCAGGTATAGCCTCTCCACAGTTAAACCTATGTGGGATCCTCCTCGAGGTAGCAGATGGAAATTGGGTACCTTACGGCCCCAAGCAGAACCACAAAGGCTTGGAGGAAATTAGGCCCCGAAATGCACTACACGCATGGCCCACCGGTGTGTGGATATGCCCTGGTGCCTGCAATCCTAGTTCCCAACTATGGGTTAAATAGTTCCACTGCCTTGTGGATGACTTGGGAAAGTTAAAGGCTACGGAAGAAAATCCAGACAGAAAATCCAAGAGAGGAAAACTCAAGCACAAACCTGAAGAGAATGACTTCATAAGCTGTGGCAGGCAACCATTCTAGAGGAAGGAAACCTTAATAACAAATCCCTGGTCCACCAGGTTGGAGGTTGAGCAAGGGGGTAATCTCCCCTTCTTGTAAAAACACAATTGATTACGGATACAAGGATTAGGAATACTTCAACTTTTCTCGATGCATTAGAATACCAGCAACAACATGCACACATGAATGCAACCAGTGAAAGCCAACAGGATGCTGGTGGCATGAGAAGTATACTAAGCACGAGAACCAAGTTAAAGATAGGCTTCTGGAATGTACGTACTATGTATGAAACAGGAAAGCAAGCCCAAGTAATCAGAGAAATGAGAAACAACAAGCTACACATACTAGGAGTAAGCGAGTGCAGATGAACAGATTTTGGAAAAAATGTAACAAACAGCGGAGAGACAATCATTTATTCAGGAAGAAAAGATGGAAAACATCAGGAAGGAGTTGCAATTATCCTGAGCAAATCAGCAGCAAAGTCCTTGATAGAGTACCATCCTATGAGTGAGAGATTGATCAGAGCAAGAATCAACACAAAGCCTATCAAGACATCAATCATACAAGTATACTCACCCACAAACGAAGCAGAAGACGATGCTAAGCAAGACTTTTATGATACATTACAGGCTGAACTAGAAAAGATCCCAAAGCATGATCTTACCATCATAATGGGAGATTTCAATGCCAAAGTAGGCCAGGACAACACGCGATATGAGAGGGCAATGGTAAGAAATGGTTGTGGCAATATGAACCAAAACGGCGAACATCTAGCAGAGTTTTGTGCAAATAACAACCTAGTTATAGGAGGAACGCTATTCCCACACAAAGAGATACACAAGCTTACCTGGGTATCACCTGGAGGAAGAGACAAAAACCAAATAGACCACATTGCTATCAATGGTAAATGGAGAAGATCACTCCAAGATGTGAGAGTCAGAAGAGGTGCAGGTGTAGGCAGTGACCACCATCTTGTAACTGCAGACCTTAAACTCAAACTGATGAAAGCTGCACCCGTGAAAAGCAGAAGAAGATTTGATACATGTAAGCTAAATGACATCAAAACCAAACAAGAGTTCAGATTAGAACTGAAAAACAGATTCCAGATCCTGCAAAGTAATAACACAGAAGAAGAACAAATAGAAGAGCAATGGCAAAAAGTGAAAGATATGTTTAACAACACAAGTAAAAAAGTCATAGGATTCAAAAGACAAGTTCACAAAGAATGGATAACACCTGGAACATGTAGACTCATTGACAACAGAAAAGAACTCAAGAAGAAATTATGCAATACACACTCTCAGAGAATCAAAGAGAAGCTAAGAGAGCAGTACTCGAACTGTAATAAGAAAGTAAAGAAAGCCACAAAGAAAGACCGAAAAAACTTCATTGAAAATTTGGCAAGCAATGCAGAAAAAGCAGCATCTGAGCAGAGAATGGGTGATGTTTATCAGATCACCAAGAAACTGAGTGGACAGAGAAGAGGTGCGAGTATGCCTATAAGAGACAAGGAAGGATCTATGTTAACATCAGAGAAAGTACAAGATCAGAGATGGAAAGAGCACTTCGAAGAGGTCCTAAACCGCCCAGACCCTAATATCATGGCGGAAATAAGAGAAGCACAAACGGACCTAGAAATCGACATATCTCAACCAACCAAATCAGAAATAGTAACAGCAATTAAGAGCTTAAAGAACAACAAAGCACCTGGAAATGATAACTTACCAGCTGAAATCTTTAAAGTAGACCCTATTCTTACAGCAGATATCCTCCATCCTCTCTACTGCAAGATATGGGAGCATAGTATAATACCAACAACATGGTCAGAAGGCAACATCATAAAGTTACCAAAGAAAGGTGACCTTACAAACTGTAACAACTGGAGAAGAATAACATTACTCTCAATACCCAGTAAAATATTCAGTAAAATAATTGTGAATCGCATCAAGATAGCAGTAGATAAAGAACTAAGAAAACAACAAGCGGGATTTAGAAAAGGAAAAAGCTGCTGTGACCAAGTATTTATTTTAAGAAATATTATAGAGCAATGCACAGAATGGCATAGAGAACTCATCATAAATTTCATTGACTTTGAGAAAGCTTATGACAGTATTCACAGAGATAGCCTTTGGAAGATCTTAAGACACTATGGTATACCATCCAAACTAGTGGGCTTAATAAAGGCATTTTATACAGAGTTCAAATGCACTGTTGGCAGCTCAGAAGACACAAGTTTCCTCGTAAAATCAGGAGTAAGGCAAGGATGTGTCATGTCATCTTTACTGTTTATTATAGCTGTGGATTGGGTGATGAGAACAACCCTCAGGGAGGAAAACACAGGCATAAGATGGACTCTCCTAAGCAACTTAGAGGATTTAGATTATGCAGACGACCTGGCCTTACTATCACATCTAGAAAGTCACATGCAGACAAAAACATCAACATTACAGCTAAATGCCAGTAAGATAGGACTAAACATAAATCTAAGAAAAACAGAAGTAATGCCTCTAAATATGAAAAACCCACCAAAAATAATCCTGAATGGAGAAGAAATAAAGAACACCTCCTGCTTCACATATCTTGGAAGTGTGGTGACATCAGAAGGCGGTGCCGACAAAGATATAAGATCAAGGTTGGGAAAGGCAAGAGGATCCTTTATCAAACTACAAAACATCTGGAAGTCAAACAGCATAAGCAGAAAAACCAAGATCAAACTGTACAACAGCTGTGTCCTGTCAGTCCTGATGTACGGCGCTGAATGCTGGAAAATGACGGAAACAGACATCAACAAACTATCAAGTTTCCATAACGGATGCCTCAGAAAGATCTTGAGAATATTCTGGCCAACAAAAATCAGCAACGAAGATTTATTTAAGCTGACAAAAACAACAGATATGAGGACATTACTAAAGAAGTATAGGTGGAGATGGATAGGCCACATCCTGCGGAAACCAATAGATGACATCACCAGGATAGCACTCAGATGGGCCCCAGAAGGAAAAAGGAGGGAAGGCCGGCCAAAGACAACCTGGAGACGAACTGTTGAACAGGAAATGAAGACCATGAAGATCACATGGGGTGAAGCTGAAAAAATGGCAAAAGACAGAGAGAAGTGGAAGGCCCTAGTCCTTGCCTTATGTGCCTCCGGGTGCAACAAGGACTAGGTAGGTAGGTAGGTACTTCAGTAGAGTGTATGTTATAGCTTGAGTTATCTTGTTTTAGAAGTTCTCTGTTACTCTTTAGTAGATTGTGATTTGCTGTATTTTCCTATTACAGTTAAACTTATAATACCTGTATATATCTTCACGATCACTCTTATTGCTACGCTTTTTTAAATCCTAAATTCTTACCCTCATATTTTACCTTTTAATTCTTCTGATTTATCATCAAATCAAATCTCACTGTAACCAAAATTTGACTAATCAAATGGTAGCAACATTTCGATGTTTTACTGTATATCTATTTATCTTTATTTGTATTTCAGATGGCTTATGTTATTTTTGTATTTCTGTTGGCTTATGTTATTTTTGTATTTCAGATGGCTTATGTTAATTTTTCATTTCAGCTGGCTTATGTTTATTGGTATTTCAGTTGCCTTATGTTATTTTTGTTGTTCAGATGGCTAATGTTACATTTGAACTTCAGATGGCTTATGTTAATTTTGTATTTCAGTTGGCTTATGTTTATTGGTATTTCGGTTGCCTTATGTTAATTTTGTATTTCAGTTCGGTTATGTTATTTTTGTATTTCAGTTCGCTTATGTTAATTTTGTATTTCAGTTAGCTTATGTTATTATTTGTATTCAGATGGGTAATGTTATTTTTGTATTTCAGATGGCTTATGTTATTTTTTGTATTCAGATGGCTACTGTTATATTTGTATTTCAGATGGCTTATGTTTATTTGGTATTTCAGATGGCTTATGTTATATCCGTTTTTCAGATAGCTTATGTTATTTTTGTATTTCAGATGGCATATGTTATTTTTGTATTTCAGATTTCAGATGGCTAATGTTATATTTGTACTTCAGATGGCTTATGTTATTTTTGTATTTCAGATGGCTTATGTTATTTTTGTATTTCAGTTGGCTTATGTTATATTTGTACTTCAGATGGCTTATGTTATTTTTGTATTTCAGATGGCTTATGTTATTTTTGTATTTCAGATGGCTAATGTTATATTTGTATTTCAGATGGCTTATGTTATTTTTGTATTTTAGTTGGATAATGTTAATTTTGTATTTCAGTTGGCTTATGTTATTTTTGTATTTCAGATGGCTAACGTTTGTTGGTGGTTCTTCTTCTCTAAAGTCATAGAGTTACTAGATACGGTTTGTAAATATTTTAACATGTATTTATAATTTTATTGAAATGTTCGACGTGTATTGCGCATTCAACAGAGTTGTTTGTCATTTGAATTGATAGTCCACACGTTGTTCAAAAACATGCGTTGTTTTATTGAAAAAGCACAATAGACTTAGTCTTGCAACCATTCTTTGTTAATGAAAACTTATGCCATCCACTATTTAAAAAAAAAACAATGTAGTCAAGATGGCATTGTCAAGTCAATTTAATAAAAGTGAAAATTAAAAAGAAAATTTAAATGCGGTTCAGGATAGGTAAGTTGCGCAGAAAAAACATTAAAAAATTCTTACTTTAGTATTTAGTTTCAAGCATGAAAACGAAAGCAAGTCAGGGACACAAATTAGGATTGAGGAAAAATCTATAATACGCTGTAATACACAAAAGATGAAAACCAGAATTTCAGTCTACTAAAAATAATGTCCAATCAAACAATTTTATATTCATTATTTTAATATATTAAATGCCTAAATATTAATTCAGCCGTATTGCCTTTGATTAATTCAAATCAAAGTGAAACTAAAAAATTAACAACGTATTAAAATCCCTCTTAAATGCAGTTCATATTTTTGTAACGCAAATCTATAGCATCATTAGACAAATATCTATTATATTTGGCGTCGAATATGTTCCATATAGAGGTCTCCTAAAGGCATTATTATTATTATTATTATTATTATTATTATTATTATTATTATTATTATTTTGATATTTTCCAAATAGGTGTTATGTGCTTTTTGAATTTTTATAAATTAAAGTATAAGGCTTTGCACAAAGTGCTCAAGTGAGCTATTGTGATGGGCCATTGTTCGTCGTCCGTCGTGCGTCGTGCGTCGTGCGACGTGCGTCGTGTGTCAACTTTTGATTGTTAACACTCCTGAGGCCACAATTTGAATGCATCTTAATCAAACTTGCTCAGTATGATCCTCTTGAAAAAAGCTAGCCCAAGTTCGTATATGGGCCATGTTGGGTCAATAAGTAGGTCACTAGGTCAAATAAAAAAAAAAATTGTTAACACTCCTGAGGCCCCAATTTAACTGCAATCTTCATCAAACATTGTCAGATTGATCCTCTTGACAAAAGCTAGCTCAAGTTCGTATATGGCTTATGTTGGATCAATAAGTAGGTCACTAGGTCAAACATAGAAAAACCTTCTTTACACTCCTGAGGCGCCAGTTTAAGTGCAATCTTCATCAAACATTGTCAGATTGCTCCTCTTGATAAAAGCTAGCTCAAGTTCGTATATGGGCCATGTTGGATAAATAAGTAGGTCATTAGGTCAAATAATGGAAAAACCTTGTGAACACTCCTTAGACCCCAATTTGAGTGCAATCTTCATCACACTTCGTCAGAATGATCCTCTTGACAAAAGCTAGCCCAAGTTTGTATATGGGCCATGTTGGATCAATGAGTAGGTCACTAAGTCAAATAATAGAAAAACCTTGTTATCACTCCTGAGGCACCAATTTTAGTCCAATCTTTATTTCACTTAGTCAGAATAATCCTTTTGACAAAAGCTAGCTCAAGTTCGTATATGGCCCATGTTGGGTCGATAGGTCACTAAGTCAAATTATATACCTTGTTAACAAATCTGATGGCTAAATTTTAGTCCAATCTTCATCAAACTTAGTCAGAATGATCCTCTTTACAAAAGCTAGCTGAATTTTTTTTTCTGGTTATGTTGTGTCAATAAGTAGGTCACTAGGTCAAATTATAAAAAAACCTGTTAACACATCTGAGGCTTAATTATAGACCAATCTTCATCAAACTTGCTGAGATTGATCCTCCTGACAAAAGCTAGCTCAAAGTCATATACGGGTCATTTTGGGTCAATAAGTAGGTCACTAGTTCGAAATATAGAAAAAATCTCTTTTAAAAGTAGAAGCTCCAGTTTGCCAAAATCAAACTGAGTGTACATCATTTTCAGGTGAGCGTCGAGGGCCTTCATGGCCCTCTTGTTAGATTTTTTTGTGAAAAAAAATAATAATAATAAATTGCATATGACTTAGCTTAGCTTTCTATTTTTACCATATAGGTATTTTTTATTATGAGGAAGAAGTTTGACCAGGTATCGTTTTTACACGTCTATCACCATTGTACCATGATAATTAATTGGTGGCTAGGTGTCAAGTATGTGGCAGGTGGTCAGTGTAAGTGATACTACGTTAATCCTTGTGGTGTCCACATTTTCCTTGTGTTCGTCGAAATCCTTATCGCATCGATTTTTCATGTCAATGAAACAGTAAATTTTACCATTATTTCTTAAAAAGTAACTACTGTTTACGAATTTAACTCCCCATACAATGGTATATTTTCTTAGGTAAGCGAAATAAAAAACAATTATTTCACAGTACAAGATAACAGTTTCATGTTAAATCTTTCCGTTTTTCTGTTTAGTCTCAATGTTATATATCTAAGTGTTCTAAATATTGTTTCAATAGGTAAAATAGAGAATTCAAAACTTGAAAAAAATCATGTATATAACTTTTGTTATTATTATTTAAGAGAGTTTTTGTTAATTTGATATCAGCAAAACATTCACATTTTAAAGTTATGTTATTTACACCTAAGATATCATGTAGAATTTGTTATGAAAATCCTCACAGTAATGAAAGTTTATTGGTTGAAATGCACTAATTAATCAAAAATTATTCCAGTAAAATAGTAATTAGTTTTTAATGATAATACACTAATGTACACTGGTATATTCATGCAACGACATTAATTACCATCAAGAGAGCTTAAATCATCTCCCTTTATTACACTCTTTTATATTAAAGTTAATTTAGATGCTGTGGCAATGACATAATGAGTTTTAATACTTCATATTTTGTAAAAATAATTTTAATTAAACAAGAAGACTGAGAAGGTGTGCGTGATATTTTATTACACAAATATGTTTGTTTTTATGTAAAATTCTAATAAAATACGAATTTGAGTGTTGCCACATGGGTAATCGTTTTTGCTATTTTAAAAACATTAAATAAAGTAAAGGTAAATGCGAATTTAACTTAAGTGGGTGGTTTAGAAAATTTAAAGGAGTAGTTGTGACCCAAAATCACTTAAATCGGCACTTGACTTAGTGCTTTTATTATTTCAGGTGCAAGTTTTAAGTTTATAATAACTGGTTTCAGTATTGTATTCTAGATTTCTTCTTTTGCATTTTTGTTAAATTGTTTTATTTTTTAACGTTTTTGATGATTCAGAGCTAAGGAATTATTTTAACTTTTTAAGTACTCAGTTAAAGTACTAGTTTGGAAATTTCATTTAGACGGAAAAGTAAGCGAAACCATACCATTGGCGTCTGGTGCTATTTTTAGGAAAATAAGGGAATTGTATGACATGCTCTGCTGTGGGCGTTACGGTAACGTCGACTTAGAAATACCTGGGGTTTTCATCACTGTAAACTCCTGGGTCAAACGTCACCATACCGTCAGCGTATTTAACACCACCCCTGACCTCCGGAGTGAACGGCATTTTACCGTCGGTGTCTAATGTTATCGGTAATGGTTTTAATAGACATGCTTTTTCTGATAACTTTTGTCATTGTATTACTTTGAGACTGTTTTAGAATGATTTTAAGAAATTATCAGTAAATGCTTATTTTTTAACAATAAAATATGTTGCTGATATTTTGTTTTTATTTGCAGCTTTTTTTATTGGGATGTTGAATTCTTTTGTCCATATATGGATGTATTCCTATTACGCATTGTCTGTATTTGGACCGCACATGCAGAAATATTTGTGGTGGAAGCGATACCTAACAAGGTTGCAACTTGTAAGTGAAGCTTAACAATTATGTCTGTAAACCTTTTTTTTATTTTACGTATCCTATAAGAAGTTTCATGCGCATGCGCTTAACATGATTAAAATTGCACATATATGCGCAAGAAAAATGAAATTCCAAATACAAAACAACTGTTTGGTTTAAAATCTTAGACGAATTCCTATTTTTTATTCTGGGTTTTTCAAAAGGGAAGTATCGCGCAGACAAATGTATTGTGCAGTATATTTTTTTTTCGACAGGTGCACTTAACCCGAAGTTTTATATCCTCACTACTGTGTATATGGGTGCGAGATTGTCACAACAAACTAGTATACCGGCATGCAAGTTATGTGTATAATTGTGTAGTGGTTGCGTTTGACTTGGCCGACATACCTATACTACAAAAAGGTAGTCAAACTGCTCTCTATTAAGAAAATGATTAAAGTGATACTAACGAGTAGGTCACAATACATTGCCGAAACAAAGGTTCAGGGTTTCGCCTTATGTCTTAAGCTAAAACGTATCTTTTGTTGAATTTCAGACCCAGTTTATGGCGTTTGTTCTACATACAGGATACAACATTGTTATAGACTGTGACTTTCCTAAGGGATTCAATATAGCCGTGTTTTTATATTCCATAACACTAATTATACTGTTTGGTAACTTCTACTACAGAGCCTATCTACTAAAACAAAGAGAGAAAGCCAAAAGACAATAAATAGGGATAACAATTCAAGACAACACCTTTGCAACTGTTTTTTTAAAAATTTATATCCAATCAATATCGGTAAATAAAAACATTTTGTATTTTATTAAAAACATTGTGACACCATGTAAAGCTCCCATCAAACATTGTGACACCATGTAAAGCTCCCATCAAACATTGTGACACCATGTAAAGCTCCCATCAATAAGAGATCCCACACCCACCCACGGTGTAGGTTTTTGATTTTGATATATTCTTAGATGATTGCAACCAATAGAGTTTTTATTGAACAGGAGCTCTAAACTCATGATGCTCAGTAGAGCTTTCGGGGTTATTGAATCTGTACAGATGCAACTAACAGAACTCTTGGTGAATTTTATTCATTAAGATTCAAAGCATGGAGCTTGCAGGATTTCCATCCATGAAAATGCAATAAAATGCAACAAACAGAGTTCCCGGGAGTTGAGTCCACTAAAATACAATAAAAAAGGCTATTGGGAATTTTCATCAATTAAGATTCAACCAGTTTTGTTTTAGGGGAGAGGGGTTCTATTCGTTTAGAGCTCTATACTGCACCACACAAACGTTTAATTATCAAGACTTTTTTAAGACAGGGACAATCACGTGACTTTTACCAAGTTATCATAAGATAGTCATTGATAATTGTTCTTAGTTGTGATTTTGAATTTATGTTTGTGAATTTATCGATTATGTATCTTAAGTATTTTTATCAAATTATTTTTTTCAATTATTTTACGTTAAATTGCTTTAATGAATGTTCGTGATAATAGTTTCCTCTGTTTTTAATTATTTTAGTTTTAATTTTAGTTTTGTAATATTTTTAATTATTTTATTTGTATTTGTTAGAATGTAACTTTCTCATTAAAATTGATGACGCATGTTGTAGTAAAACAATTATCCTATAACGGATTACAAAAAAATGTTTTGATTTACTAGAAAATATATTTAATATATGTGTATACAATCATTTATTATACCAAAGAATGCGCGTGCTGTGTCATTTATATTTAGAGCTTTTGAACAATAAGAGGTTGTGGTGCTGAAATGAATTTTATTTGTAATTTTGTTGTTTCTATGTATAAAATAAAAAAATGAAAATAAAAGAAATTTGAAATAAATATAAAGAGAATATTGCTGATCGAGTTTTGACTGGACAAAAAAATCAGAGTAAACATAGGAATTAATTGACCTCTAACAAGCAAACTCAGTAAACATAGGAATTAATTGACCTCTAACAAGCAAACTAACAAATTTTGACACCGTATGATCTGCTAGAATAAGGTTCAAACCTGGACGGAGAGAAGTGCCGTGATCCGCTAGCGCGATTAACACCGCCCGTCCGTTCATCGTTACCTTTTATAAAATGAAAATAGTTGGTAGCTTAATATCATGAAACTTGGCAAAAGCCAACACAGCAAAAAAAACACAACGAAAAACAAACGAAATAAATGAAGTAGAACAAATATAAAACCACTGGTTACTGAACACGTATTCAGTTTTAGTGTGTATCGGTTTTAGTGCTCTTTGTGCAGTCATGTTAGTGCAACATTGCAAAAATAAAAACAGTAAAGTACGTTGATTGTCTAGTGGTCTTTTGAAAAATTAAAATCCAGGCAAATACGGTTCTGAAAACTTTATCGTTATACCCTTGTGGTTCAATGCCAATCGAAATGCTTGTGTCTGTAAGGTCTTAAATATAAGTAATATTTTGGACTTGTTACTAAGAAAAACATCAAAACTTGGACCTATATGTAACAAATGAGATGTATCTAAACAGTGCTGCAATTCCAAAACTTAACAATAACTTTTCGGGACATTTCTCAAGGATAAGACACTTGGTACTTTGTTTTTATATTCACACGTTTCGATCATGAATTCACTGTGAATAATAACATCAAACTCACATCAAACTTGAAGTTTATCAGTTCGCCTACAGAAGTTTGACGGTTTTCTACGGGCACTCTAGTTTCCTCCACCATCCAAGAACTGACCACCTCGACATAAGTGACAGAATTACACAACTTAACCAATACTTAAGTTGTGTGTGTTAAAAGAAGTTTTTTTTAATTAGCACGGGTTGTCTTTCTTGATATGTATGTTTCTTGTTCTTCTTCCTGGTTGCGTATCTCTGGCTTAAACTGATCTGGCAGTTAAATACATATGAAGTTTAGTAATAAATGGTTGCGCATCTATAATAACCAGTTAAGTTAAGCTTACACTTACAGCAAAATTTAAACCTAGTTAAGGGAATGTTTAACACCAGGAACAGAAAATAATATATGGCAGGATTTTTGGATGTCCTTGATAGATTAAGACAAGAGGTATTAATTAGAAATTGATTTACCCATTTTTATGTTAACATATAGTGATGTTTTGGGAATAATTGTCGCATCCAAATTTAGAAAACTACAACGTAGGTTTTAAGGGTTGGGGTGTATTTGTTTATCAAGAAACTGTAGGTGTGTCTCGTTCTAAAGATATTGTTTTACAATACATATTTTGGTATATATTTGATTTAGTATAAAGGTTTATTTTGTTTATGCTCTTCGACATTGGATACAGATGTTAATCAAACTTAATATTTCTTGTTGGTTCTTCATTCGTTTGTTAAGGAATTTGACGGCGAAAAAGTCGTAATCTGTCTGTTGATCAGAGCCTTAATAACCGCCAATATTCAAATTGAGTTGGACAGTTCCAAGTGTGAAAAAGTTTGTCAGTTTGCTTGACGAAGGTTGACAGTTTTCTCAATGCACCTATTCTATCCCTGATTTTTCTTCTAGATTTAGTGAAAAAAAATCTTAATTGGGGCGAAAAACGTCATTATTTTATCCAAAGCAATTCCAATATCTATAAACTAAGTAATACTGATATATTTATTATTTACAATCCTATTAACTTGTCTGATACATGGAGTTTTAATAACAAAGCGGTTTGATGTAATATCAAATGTAATTATTAATTGAAATGCTGGAAATGAATGTCTGGTAGCCTTAAAATCTAATTAAAACAAAAGAGAACTGATAAAAACTTTCATCGTTCAAGCGCATTTTAAATTCATTAAGTTACCATTCTGATCGTCCATCAGACTTGAGTAGTATTCTCTTTGTACATACAAATAGTAAATTAAACATAAAAACACCCGACTGTCGTTAGCAACACACAATCACTATTTTTTTTTTTTTTTTTTTTTTTGTAAAATACCAAACTCTTCTTTAAGCACTTAGCTCAGATAGCTTATAATACCAAAGTTTATTATACCCCTGTCCCGTAAACAAAGGGGTTATAGTCCTGATCTCGTAAACGGAATTAATGTTGTATGTAGGAATCATCCCGTCCCTTTGTGATTTGTCAGTCTGTCTGTCTTTTTAAAAGTCATGGAGCGATGTGTTTATAAATACATAAATAACTATTTATTGGACAATGCTGTTATTACACCTCTTCAGTCTGGGTTCAGACCAGGTAATTCAACTGTAAATCAACTTTTAGATATCAGTAACGATATTTCTACAGCTCTCGATAACGGCAAAGAAATAAGGGTTATTTTTTGTGACATAAGTAAAGCTTTTGATAGAGTTTGGCATCGCGGTTTATTAGAAAAATTAAAATCTATTGGAAAAGGTGGTCTATGGTTTAAAAGTTATTTGGAAGGCAGACAACAAAGAGTCGTTCTTAACAATAATATAGCCTCAACTTCGGAAGTAATACGAGCAGGCGTTCCCCAAGGTTCAATTCTTGGTCCTATTCTTTTTATAGTTTATATCAACGACATAGTAATACCATACATAGTAAAATAAAACTGTTTGCTGATGACACATCTTTATATATAACAGTTGAAGATCCATTCGATGCTGCGAATATATTAAATAATGACCTTCACCTTGTACAAAACTGGGCTCAAAAGTGGCTAGTTACATGTAATCCCAATAAAACCGAGTCAATGATTATATCACGCAAAACATCTATGCCCTTTCATCCCCAGCTCTATATGAATCATATTCCAATAAGCGAAGTTGAAACGCACAAACATTTGGGCATACTGTTTTCCTCTGATGGGTACTGGAAAAACCATATAGTTACTCTTTTATCAAAAGCTAATAACAGACTTGCTCTATTGAGAAAACTTAAGTTTAAACTCGGACGACGCTCTCTTGAAAAGATATATACATATATATATATATATAACTTTTATTAGACCCTTATTAGAATATGCTGATATAGTATGGGACATTATGACCGAAAACTTAGCAGAACAACTTAAAAAAAATTAACATAGAAGCAGCCAGAATAGTAACTGGAGCCACCAAACTGACAAGCTTTACTCGCTTATACAAAGAGACTGGATGGGACACACTACGCGACAGACGGAAGAAACATCGACTTATTCAGTTTTACAAAATGCACCACGGACGAACACCAGACTATTTAACAAATTTAATTCCCAATGAGTTTACTCATCGTTATGATACCAGACACAATGATTTGCAGACAGTACGCTGTAAAACAAATTTTCATTATAATTCATTTCTCCCCCAAACCATTAGAGACTGGAACGAAATTCCCCAAGATGTAAGAACTGGCACACTTTATGGTTTTCAACGATCTATTGACAATACATCTAAAGTTCCTTCATTCTATTATTCAGGGACACGTCAAGGTCAAATTCAACATACTAGACTTAGAATGAAATGTAGTTCTTTAAATAAACACTTATTTGATAAAAATTTGGTTCACAGTTCTCAGTGCTCTTGTGGAGAAGTAGAGTCAACATTCCATTTTTTGCTAACCTGTCCAAAATACGATATTATTCGCAACAATACCATCTCAAAAGTTGTAATATTTGTATTGAATTACTGTTATATGGTGACACAGTTTTACTTTCCGACGCACAAAACAATGAAATTTGTTCAACTGTTCAAAGATATATTGAACTCACCAAACGCTTCGACACAATAACTTGTTTCTAAACAGTTACTATTTAATATTTTGTGGTACACTGACTTATTGTTTTATGAATTTTAGGTACACTGTCTTATATATTATTTATTTACATGTTTAAACTACATATAACAACATCGGTCAAAAATGTAAATTACAGATATGGAGACGGGTTAATATAAGCAGCTGCTTATTCCCGAATCCTACGTAAGAGTCATATACATGTATGTTTATTTACTAATTTGTAATTATATATTTATGAATAAAATATTGTTTAAACTAAAAGTCTGTTTGTTCACCAAATGAAGATTGTGTCTGCTCCGTAACGATCGCAACTACTGGTTGACTTGACGATATCATTTCAGGCGTTGAGGTTAAAAGTCAAGGCCATGAATATCTGTCTCACAAGAAACTTCTTTGTTTGACTGAAACGAATAACTATATCGAAGAAATGGTTGACACTGGAGAGTATCATGGTAATGTGATGTGCTACTATTGAATTTTTATGAAATAATGTTAAATATTTAAAGATATTTGCCATCAAAACGCATATTTGATATTATCGTTCGAACTAAAAACGTGTATTGGATATTTTCGTTCAAGCTGGCATCAGATGCAAATTTAGTCAGTTCTCACGATGTAGCGCATTACTTCGCGCACTTTTAAGACAGCGTTTATTATCACCTGGTATTGGACACAAACAAACAAACAAAAAAATATATACATTCTTTCGATTTTATTTCATTTTCGTTTTCGAATGTTAAGATGACAGAAATGCGCTTTGTTGTCACATAAAATAATTTTTCTCTAACCCTCACAAGTTAACAAAAGGACCGAGCCCATTTGTTTATTTGTAGCTTTCCAACTATGTATACTGAACGACATCTTAGTTTACTAAGTATATACCTATAAAGAAGGAATTATCCACACAAGTCTTCAGTTGGCGTTAACAATTGCTTTTATAATTATCCTATAATCATATTCCGCATTTCTATCAATTTTCTAGTACGTCATTATTATATATACAAGAGTTCATTCGAGTCTACTTCTCAGAGAGAAGCTTTAAAAAGGTCTTCGAGATACGCCTCTAACCATTTCCTTATCACATTTCGGAATGCCTTTCCTCAAAACGGATATAAAGACATTCGGAACACAATTATTATCTGTCTTCAGTTACTATACAAGAAGTATAATTTCATTAAGAACAAAGAAAACGTAATATGCTTGAGGGTAACACAATTTTCACTTCCTTCTGTAAAATTGAATACATAGCTGAATGTGTTATATTTCAAATTGGCAATGTGGTACAGTAAAAAAAAAAATATCCTTGTTGTATACGTTATCTGTTTTGAAGGAAGCAAATTCAAATATACCATTTTATAATATATATTGTCAAAATAAATAGCCTCATAAGGAAAGATAAAAAACAACATAGTTTCCTTATAGGATAATTGTCATGTCTTATTTTGGTTAGATTTTGTTCATATATTGCTATAGGAGAGAGAGAGAGAGAGAGAGAGAGAGAGAGAGAGAGAGAGAGAGATTGTGCTTTTTGAGGCGTATTTAATTTACAAGGTCTTTATTGGTAGTAGCAGATTGTTTACTTCATGGTTTATTAAGCAGGTGTATTGGCATGGAAACCAACCAATTATAAACATGAAAACTGTGCACAAATAAGAGTGTCACATTCTCAGAATCTGTGCTATGTTCAAATCATCTGTATTAATATTAGCCCTCATGGGTTTTGTGCTCCATTCAAGCTAACTAATTCTTTAACAATGCCGATTTGAAATTTAAAATTGTTCAATTGTTTGTCTCATGTTCTGATTTTCTTTACCCGAAGACAAAAATAATGATTAATATCATCTTAATTCCTCAAAAGGCAATTATTCAGTTTCTGAAGTTTTATGGATTAAGCTTGAAAGCTAGAATTGGTTGTTTTTTGTTGAAATTTTGCTTAAAGTCGCATCAGCATTTTGTAAGCTATTCACGACAAGAGCAAGTTAAGTGATCTCTATAGATTGATCTGAGGATAAGTTTGTGCGTGAGTGAGAGATGTGAGTGTGTATTATGGTCTGCCTTATACTAGCGCGAACTCAGAGCGACATTTTTGTTAAAGTGTTAGCTCACAGAGCTAGTATGTCGCAGACAAGTTTTCAAAAGCAGATGCTGCATAAATGAGTGAAGATGTGAAGAAATATTTACCAAAACCCATCCATTTATACAAATAGAAGTGCCTTTTACTGCCTAGGTTCGAATGCCGCTAAAGCGGATCCTCGTGTGCGAAAGTTTGTCAGTTCATTTGCCGAAGGTAGGCAGTATTTCTCCCCGGCACTACTCTTCTCCAGAATCACTGAAATGACAAGCTATTTATAAAAAAAAATATTGACTTTAGCCTAAAAACCATTTTTTTAACCCTACTCTATGAACGAATAGACGCATTAATAAAAGTAAAGCACTTATATTAATCAGGTTTTTGTGGCTCTGTCACCTCTCCGCAATATCAATCGTTGTGGAAAACGGTACTTGTTGAACCCATTTATACTTAGAAATCTTTCTTGGATGTAAATAATAGATGTTAATGGTTTTCTAGTAGTACGGAATCATGTTTCTGATAAACATGTTCAATCTTGGTTTTTTAATTTTTAATTTAAAAAAATACAAAATTGAGTTTATCATTTTTTGTTGTAAAATTCCTAAGGACACAAAATGATATTAAAATAACGTATTTGTGAGCAGCTGGGATTATGCAAACTTAATTAGTTGTTAAATGACTTTTATCAGTTTGTGAAATCCGTTTCCGGACAGGGAAGATCTGGCAACTGATCAGATAATAAACTTAATGAAATATTATATACCTGTAGTTATATATATTAGGAAAGTGTAATGAGTTTCAAAAATTGAGCTTGGCAGTATGTGTCACAAAAATTTGATAAAAATCCTCATTTCTGGTTTGATTAGAAGTGTTCTTAGAGTCAGTCTTAGTGAAGTCTTCAAAAATGAACCAAGTGCCCTTCATTAAAAGTGGCTAGATACCCCTAGCATTGCTGTTTAAGTGGGAGCTAATAAGTTAATACAGTAGTTGAGTTCAATAATGATGTTTTACGTCCCGGTCAAGATTCTAGTTTAAACATATTTATTGTTCTAAATGTACAATACAAGATTAAATATATACAAATTTTTCAGCTTTAGTAGTACATCACTATGTTGGGATCAAACTAAATACATTAAACCCTCATAATCTATATGAATTAGGACCCTTAAAGTGCACCAAACCCTCATCTTATAATGTGCATTTAACTCTGATCAAACAAATTAAACATCAGATCCTAACAATCTATAGTGAAATGGACTCCAACAAGTCAAGTACAACCTACACCAAAATGTCATCCAGAGTGCAATTGACTCCAAAAGTTGAGTACAAATCTATAGTGAAACGGACTCCAACAAGTCAAGTAAAACCTACACCAGAATCTAGGGCTGAAACGATTCACCGCGGTTTCGATTCTGTTCGATTTATTTTGCTCGGTTCGGTGTTCGATTTTTTTCCCGTAAATCAGGAAATTAATGCGAGCAAGAAATTAATGCGAAAAATGCGAGGCCCGTTTAATCGCATTAATTTCTTGTCGCATTTATTTTAAGATGTCTGTATTCTGTATATTTATTGTAAATTGAGTTACCTCCCTTAACCGAAGTTGTTATCGTAACTGATTAATAAGAGCACATTCTCATTTAGCGGTAATTTTTTGCTGTTTCTTTCCTACTTGGAATTTTGCTACGGGTGGAATCGTGACTGATACATCATTTTGAACCTTGACTGGAACATCAAATTGAAAGTACTGTGATTATAAGTAATCTAACATTCTAAACTCGTGAGTTGAAGACGAAGATCAGTTGTACACATGCCGACATGGACGTACGATTCCCAATCTAAATTGCTTTATTTTAATAAAAAAATCCAAGCGTTATATTTGAGTACGTTTGTTGTGTTTTGTTTCGTTTTGTTTTGTTTTTGTTTTGTTTTGTTTTTTTTTTTTTTTTGTTCTGATAATCCTTAACCAC
Organism: Tegillarca granosa; assembly: GCA_029721355.1. Lineage (NCBI taxonomy): Eukaryota > Metazoa > Mollusca > Bivalvia > Arcoida > Arcidae > Tegillarca > Tegillarca granosa. The sequence goes on along the minus strand of CM056598.1, from coordinate 41,206,208 downwards.
CCTGGTTAATTTAAAAAATGGGTCATCGGCACACCTCGCTGTTTATTTTAATAATGTCTACCGAAAGTTTGTTTATAACGTGTTTATGTATTAAGGAAGACATAATATAATAATTTCTGAGTCCATAATTTTATGTTTATAATTGTAAGATAAAAGATAGGCAAAAATTCTAAAAATTAAAATTTAAAAAATCGCATTAATTTCAATACGCATTTTACTTCAAAATCGGCAATTCGCATTAATTTCATGACGCATTAATTTCCTGATTTACAGTATATATATATATATATATAAAACAGATTCTATCACATATATTGATGATAATGTCATATACATTTCATGTTTAAAATTTTTAATTTTTCTTTTTATAAAAATTCAAACTTTTGCATTTTTTAAATTTTATCATTCAATTATTATCATATATTATTTTTTGAATGTATTGAATGATAAAATTTAAAAAAAAAAAAAGGTATATGCATAATCGGTCATTTCGGGGATGGTGAAGGAATGTGGAATACTGAGAGAAAAACACTGACCTTTGGCAAATGAACTAACAACTTTTTTCACACCAGGTTGGATTCGAATATAGGGGGTTCCATGATCCGTAAGTGCATGCTTTTGATCACTCGATCACCGACGCCCCAGTAACATGTACTACAGTACACATAGTTTATAATATTTATTATTCATGTTCATATATCGACATACATTCTTTGTACAAATAAATAAATAAATAAATAAATAAATAAATAAATAAATAAATAAATAAATAAATAAATAAGTGAAAAATATTGAACAAAGTATGTTTATCCAGCCAGTCTCTATGAAATCTTCCAAGCATTAAAAAAAAGTTGAAAGAAATAAATAAAAATATCTTCTTCCAAAAACTATGCATAAAAATCTGCAGGTTTCGACAGTAATTCTTCAAGAAGCATATTGAGCTAACAATGGCTGTATAGTAAGGACCAAATGAAATGTACAACCCGATTTTGTCTATGTGAAAAAAAGCAACGGGGGAAATGAGAAAGGAAACATAAAGGAACAAAATGACTTATGTCTAGTACATGTATAAGGCTGTCGATAAAATATATACAGTGCGCATGGTCAACTTTAAACCTAGTTAAACGTCAACAGTTGTAAAATAAAAAGGAAGGGAAAGTTTCACAGAAGTCATGCCAATCATTGGCACTATTTTGTCAAAAAAAGTTAATAATAAGAAAATATAATAAAAATAATAATAATTATAACAGAGGGTTTTATTATCAGTAGTCCTTAAGCTTATTCGCCTTTTATCTTGTTTATTTGCTACATACGTATATTTCTTGTTTCGTATTTTTTGTTACTTTGGCTCCAGTCACGTTTTTCGTTTTTAAACTTGTTTTTTTTTTATATGAAAAAAAATCTTGAAAAATTAAATTTTTCGTCAGGAATTTGAAGTTAAATCTATAGAAAAAAACGTTGAATTAATCTACAATGATTGGAATATGCCTAGAATGAAAAATAGCGATTTGTTCAATAAACATGAACTTTCTAGTGTACGATCTTAGGCGATAACTAAAGTATTTCCCCAAAAATACGATATTTATTCTCAAAGACACTGATTAACTGTCCGCCAAAATGAACAAACTAATTAAGCGAGTACTGGAGAATTAATGAATCGTTAACGAGTTCCCGGTGACACTTTCTCTGATATGTAGAATTATGTTACTTCGTTTTATGCTATACTCGTATTACTTCCACCACTGCTAAAGACCAGATGTACAGGCGTAAATGACATTTAAGCTTTTTACCGAGGCGAGAGACAAAATGAGAATAAATTGCGTTTTACTTCAGTCCATTGCATTAATTGGTCATAATGAAGTTTTAATTAGGTATCCTTACGATATCGCCTTCCCTTGGCATCACTTTGCCGTAATCTTGAATAAATGAAGTAAGAAAAGTCTTAGTATTTAGATGTCACTTTTACACTATAATTAGCTATCTGACATATAAACGGCACTACAATGAAAAAGATGAAGTAGTCCGTTCTAAAAAAGTTTTTTTTTTTTTCAAAATCTTTAACGGCATTGTTTAAGTAATTCAATCGTAAAATTACTTAATTATGCCTTACAATAACTGTCAGCTTCTGTTTCAAGTACCCATTGTTTTCCAATGTAAATTACATGGTGTTTTTGTTTTTGTTTTTATCTTCAAGTTGTTATTCTCAAAAGAAATAAGTTCTACATTAAAATCAAAACCTATCAGGAAGGGACTTAGTTGCTAAGTGACTAGTAACTAGCTTTATGGATCACACCTCCCAGTACTTAGGTTCGAAACCCGCTTGGATAGATCTTAGTGCGAGAAAGTTGATCAGTTATCTAGCCGGAAGTCGATAATTTTCTCTAGGAGCTTCGGTATCTCGGTACTCCGATATCCTCTACCATTTTTAACTGACTGCCTCGGTATAAGTAAAATGATCTCTAATAAAACGTAAAATATCAACCAAAAACTATTAAATCTAAAACAAAATTAGGATACGTTACAGAACCGAGTATAAGTAGTTAAACCAGTAAATCGTACCGTAATTCATTTCTGTATTTACTTACTTGATTAAAATCACATAAGTCTTCGCAAAGTCTTCGATAAGTCGCGCCAGTGCCATATCTTGATAAATTACAATACCGATCATAAACAGTTTTACGTTTAAGAGTGCTTAAACTACAACGAATTTGTAAATCCATGCTTTGTAATAAGTAAACAGTTAAACCTAAGTGGTCAATCACGTATAATAACAAGTGAAAATTTATACAAAACAAGCCATAAGGAGATCGAGATCGGGACCGTTTCACTTTATGTTGTAAAAAGTGGCAGATAGTGATGTAGTTTCAGTTTATTTGTCGAACTATCGAACAAACTTTAACGGTTTCAATTTATTAGTTTTCACGAAATGAGAATGTGATTATATGGAGACAAAAACAATCTTCCTTCATTAAATTTTGTTTATCTTCTAAAGTCGATTGTTTTGTTGATGGGCGACAATCACAGCAAATATGTAATAAAGTGTTGGAATCAGCTTTTTATGCATAGAATATTTAAACTACCTCATGTCTGTCTGAAAATACGTACCTCCACTCATGTCAGGTCTATCAATAATATATCTTAACAAATTAAAACAAATGTAAGCAACAAATATATAATTAATTTCTATTTCAGGACTTGTCTCTTATTTTTTTAAACTTTTATATTGAAATAAATATATAACTAAGAAAACGGTTAAACTTGTTTTTTTTTTTATTTAGTTAAAAAGATTGATGACGTAATCTTTTACTTCGGATAAATTTTGATTTATTGTTGAGAAATCTTCATGTTAAATGAATTTTCAATACAGAAGAAGAGCTAACCCTGACTAACGAAAACTCGTCTATTAATCGAGGTCAATGAAGTTTTATTAAAGTCAAAATTTAAAGCTAAGATTTAAAAATGTATAATTATCACAAAAAAGGATCATTATTTTCAAGAAGTGTTCAAAACAATCTTTCAAATAAATCATGATTGTGAAATTTATTTCGAGGTGAAATGAATGAGAAAGAAAGGGTTCTGAAAAATTAGCATAGCAAAAATAATTATTCTTTATTTGTTTCTAACTTTAACCTTTCAAAGATTTCCTTTGATCATAGTTTTTACATCTGAAAATAAGGAAATAAAGTTGTATGTTGGTCGGTTGATGATGTTTTTCCGTCACACCAGCGATTTTTTAGCTACTTGTGACAAGATCTCTTTTTATTTATCTCGAAGATTTGTCTTAGCACAAGGTCGTGTGGTGCGTAAATGTACTAGTAACGGATTTTGGATTGTACTAGTGCCTGCTTTTGGCGACCTTGGGAGTTCTAGTATTTACACACTTGCCCACAAAGTCGTAGATATCCTTACTAACCACAAGATCTGTTATTGTCGTACCTAGCAAACACGTAATAGCCTATGGTAAGAGAAAAGACACCACAGAGACATATATTACAGGGATTGGCAAGTACAGCATTTTACAGAAGGGAGCCTGTTAATTCTCGTGGCGGTAAAAAAATCTCGCGTGATCTGAAGAAAGTATCCATCGGCCATATTGAAAAATTTCGACTTTCCGATAAAACTTGATTAAAAAATGTTTTGATAGCAATCAAGCTGAGTATTCTGTAAATTCATTGACATTGAAAATAAGGATATCGATCTACGATTATCGGATTGTAATCTCATAAGTTTTAAGTATATAAACGGGGTATAATTTCAATAAATTTTCCATCGACAGAAAGAAAAAACCAGGAGAAAAATTAAAATCTAACATTCCCTCGGGAAAAGTTTATGGACTCGTAGCTTAGGACAGTTTGATAGTCATATAACATATTTTTAAATTCTGCAGACTTTTTTCTGTGCAAATGTATTTGTTTTATTAAAATAGAAAAACCACAAGTAAGAAAAATAAAGTTTTTAAAATTGATAATTTCGGTAGGGAAAATGGCGGGCCGTAGTTGTGAATAATTGAAAAAATTGAACATTCCCTCGGGTAAAGTTTATGGACTCGTAGTTTTCGACAGTTTTATAGTCATATAACATATTTTAAAATTCTACAGAATTTTTGCTATGCAAATGTATTTGTTTTATTAAAATATAAAAACCACAAGTAAGAAAAATAACGTTTTTAAAATTGATAATTTCGGTAGGGAAAATGGCGGGCCGTAGTTGTGAATAATTGAAAAAAATTGAACATTCCCTCGGGTAAAGTTTATGGACTCGTAGTTTACGACAGTTTTATAGTCATATAACATATTTTTAAATTCTACGGACTTTTTGCTATGCAAATGTATTTGTTTTATTAAAATAGAAAAACCACAAGTAAGAAAAATAACGTTTTTAAAATTGATAATTTCGGTAGGAAAAATGGCGGGCCGTGGTTGTGAATAATTGAAAGAAATTGAACATTCCCTCGGGTAAAGTTTATGGACTCGTAGTTTACGACAGTTTCATAGTCATATTTCATATTTTTAAATTCTGCAATCTTTTTGCTGTGCAAATGTATTTGTTTTATTAAAATAGAAAAACCACAAGTAAGAAAAATAACGTTTTTAAAATTGATAATTTCGGTAGGGAAAATGGCGGACCGTAGTTGTGAATAATTGAAAAAAATTGAACATTCCCTCGGGTAAAGTTTATGGACTCGTAGTTTACGACAGTTTCATAGTCATATAACATATTTTTAAATTCTGCAGACTTTTTGCTGTGCAAATGTATTTGTTTTATTAAAATAGAAAAACCACAAGTAAGAAAAATAACGTTTTTAAAATTGATAATTTCGGTAGGGAAAATGGCGGACCGTAGTTGTGAATAATTGAAAAAAATTGAACATTCCCTCGGGTAAAGTTTATGGACTCGTAGTTTACGACAGTTTTATAGTCATATAACATATTTTTAAATTCTGCAGACTTTTTGCTGTGTAAATTTATTTGTTTTATTAAAAAAGAAAAACCACAAGTAAGAAAAATAACGTTTTTAAAATTGATAATTTCGGTAGGGAAAATGGCGGACCGTAGTTGTGAATAATTGAAAAAAATTGAACATTCCCTCGGGTAAAGTTTATGGACTCGTAGTTTACGACAGTTTCATAGTCATATTTCATATTCATAAATTCTGCAGACTTTTTGCTGTGAAAATTTTTAATTGTTTTATTACAATAGAAAAAACCACAAGTAAAAAAAACGGTTGGAACACGAGTCGTCTATGTTTGCTTTTTTTTACACAAGGGATCTGTTTTCATCATCAACTTTACGTTTTGATGGACTTTTTTTTGGCTACGTCCAATCCGTCATTACTGCAATTAAAATAAGGATCGTTAACGTCTTCATAACCGGTTTCAAAATCGGTATAATCTTCCAGTAAAAAGTCCAAATCTATATCATCGTCTCAGGAAAGAAAGTCCGATGATTCCGACATCTTGTATTGATACTGAGACAAAACATAATGATCTCTGCATACCTTTCCATGTAAAATTTCGATGTCTTTAACCGACTTACTGGCCAAAAAAAAAAAAAAAAACCCTAAAATTCTCATCATTTAATTCTCAATAAACGGGATGTCAGTACAAATATATTATTGCAATCAAAACAATAATCCACCGACACCTCACAGGTCAATCCAATCCCGGATGTACCTTAAGTGAATTGGCTTCCCTGGCGACGCGCAGACTCCCTTATGACTTCACCGGTGTAGGTAGCTAATTTGCATATGAATAGCCGCCGCGTGAAGATCAATAGAGTGGGCCGAGTTGCCAATCCCTGTAATATATGTCTCTGGACACCAACTGCACTGCAACTTTCGGCTATTGCGCCCCTTTATTAAAGTTTGAAAATCTTACATTTTTACGTAATATTTCGTAATATGGATTGGTTACATTATATATATATTTCGTCATATGAACTGGTGGCAAGACACAAACGCCTTAAGAAGAACTGGTATCCAAGAACTATTTAAAAATTTTAATAAAGAGTGGGATTTATTCGATAGTTATTAAAATAAAATGCGATATGTACTTTACTTATATAAGACACCTTATTCTATTGTGGATTTGAAAATAGCTGGAGGTGGAATTGTATCAATTTAATTCCAATATTCTAATAATTCTAGATCAATAATATGAAACAAGATACTTTTGTCGATATCCTTAGATAATGTTATACGAGTTTATTCTATTAATTTGGTTTTAGACAACATATCTAGATGTTATTGCAAATACAATAAAAATAAAAAACAACAACACAAAGCAGTATTATGAAGCTTAAAACATCTACGGAAATTCTAACATGCTTTTTAACGCGTGTCAATCTCGTAAATTCGCTAGGCCGCATATGTTCGTCTTATCTAGAATGTTCCGGCCAATCAACATAATGTAGGCGTGGCCTCAGTCAATGTATGATTAACCACTGTATATGCACTATATTAATAACAGGGTGATATCCAGTGTTGTGGATAAAATAGAAGAAAACAATTGCAACTAAAAAAGATGTACTTTACCCCTGTCGTCGCAACCAAAACTCATACAATAAGAGCTAAAAGCTCTTAAAACCATTTTTCACCAGAAGATTTCAATAAAAAAAATTAAATACTTATTCAGTTATCCATAAAGATGATGCAAAGAAGTTAAAGTTTATATATATATATATATACATATATACACAGCCGTCGAGTGAAAATATTGATTTTCTCACTTCACAAGACAAAATAAAATCCATATTCATAGTTCACTGTTAAATGTTCTATTTATTTTATATCACTGTTTGAATGTTAAATGTTCTATTTATTTTATATCACTGTTTGAATTGTTTTTATATCTGACATGTTTGGTTAATTAAAACAATGGATAGCGCCGTCGAAGTACAGATGTGAGCGTTGTTGACGATAATAAACAGCATTGTTATTCGCTCGTCTAATGGTTGACGCAATTCGGAAAAGCCTGCGGCACCGAAGTGTGACGAGAAACAAGTACAGGGCACTTAAAAAATGGTTATCGTTTTTTCTTTTGGAGGCAAATATTTATACGGCGGTGTTCGGAAAACCTTTAGAACTTTTAAATTGTGTTTTTAAAATGTATGTTCCAAAAAATTTAAGACTTTAAAAATTGTATTTTAAAATTTGTTTTCAATTTTAATAAAATGAAACTGTCGTGCTAGGGGCGTCGAGTAACTTATATTGAAGAACACTTTGCGTTATAATGATCTGATAATTTATTTTGACTGACATAGTCAACATTTCAAAGACAACCTAGGTAATAAACATTTTGGTCTATATTTTGTATTGTTTGTTTCGCTCGTTTTCAGTTTTATTCTTTTTTATTTCATTCAGCTATTTTTTCTGTCCTAATTTTAGCTAAAATATAATTCAAAACAAATATTTTGATGGTTTTATGTGGTAAGGCGTTTTTGCAGGAGACTTGCCATATAATGGCCTTTTTACACCATCTTTTAGGACAACAGCTTAAACACGAATCTATTAATATAGCAGCGAAAATGTAATACTATTAAAATGTAAAGATAAGAATCTTTCTCACAATAAAATAAAATAATCTAAAATGTATAAATTTACATTTCCAATGTTATTTTTTAAACTTTGTTCGAAACCAATGCATCTGTTAATTAATTATATTAAACATAAAACATGTAACGTAAATGGGTTTTTTTCTTTTTTCTTTTTTTTTTTATGTACAAAGGTCTGTTTAATGCCGTAGGCTCTAGCGTTTCACTTTTTTAAATTTCATGAAGTTTAATTTAAAAGACCAAAATATGTTAATTAAAAAAAAAAAAGAGAAATAAAATTATAAAAAACTGACTTGCGCTTGTTATTCAGTTTTCTTTTTGTAAGGCATTTAAGTTATAACACTATAAACGTATTTTTAGAAGGTGTAATTGTTTTTAATTATTTCATAATATTGTGGATACCTGAACTGACATTTGACCAAAGTTAGATTTGAAAATTGACATATTTCAATTAAATGATCTATTTATTTTATAAATCTGCTGTCATCTTCAATGACGTTTTGTCTACCACAATGATTAGAATTAAAATCTTAATCCGAATTATATTTATTTATCTATTACATTGTTGACATTATATATAAATCTTAATCTTTGATAAAACCTGACAAAGAAACCTTCTACACAAATCATTAACTTTTAATCACAAACAATTTTCATATACTCAACTTTAAGGATGGAACAGAATAAAAGTCGATAACCGATAACGAGAAGATTGTCAGAGTGAGTGATAACTCCAAGAACAACAATTAGACATAATGCATGTACTTTTATATATATAGTCAAGGAAGACTAATACAGTTGAGAACACTGATTATAAATTTCATAGTCTTTTTTACGGACACTCAAAGTCACAGAACAACTTACAATGCTAGTTAGTGATTCATGCAGTCAAAAAGAAAAAAACAATCACATGTTGGATATACTGATGGGAACAAACTCCATCATACCGTATTAACTGTGAAACAAACGCCATAAGCAAGAGAAGCAGGGACTTTAATTCTAAGAAACAGAAAGTTTACGGTAGAAAAATTCAAGTCATTACGTCTTGGGTATAGCCTCAGACGTAGCCCCCGACCCCATCCCCCGTGGGTGTCACAATTGAGGCACAAGTCTAAATATCATCGGAAAGGGGAGACGGAGAATCGGGCGTATCTTCTATCTCAAGCATTTACATATTCTCCAAATTTTGGATAATTTAAAGATAGAACACCATCTATATATCTGGATGTGGTACCGAATGATTTTAGTAACAGTCTTCTCTCCAGATTTGACTGAGTTCTGTAAAAAAAAACCCCTCCAAATAGAACAAACCAGCAAGCAAAGGCACACACACCGACCACTTGTTGGCAAACTACAACGCCAAACATAACCAAAACCCCAACCCCTATAAATAATAAAAATCCCAATCTTATTCATACAAAATACTGTATATACATATTTCTATTCTACAAAGCTCACAAATATACCATTTTTATTCATTAACATTAAACACGTATTCTTTGTAAAGTGGAGGGATAATGTGGTCTGACGTTACAGTTTTAAACACGAGTCATGGTTTAATACTGGAAGGTAACGGTTTTGGTATTTGAACTATGCTATGATATTTTTTAAAATATCGGGATAATATCTAGAAAAAAATATTTAAAAACAAATCCAGGCATTTTATATAAAAATTAAAAATTCAACACATCAATTTTTATTGTTTAAAAAATAAATTAAAAAGATGAATGATATCACAATTTTAATAAAGCTAAGAGAATAGAAGTGCATTTAAGGAACAAAAATCTAGTCGATTTTCTTAATTGCAGCAAAGAAAAATTAATCATGTGTTTTCTTTGACAATTTGTCTTTAAAATAATTAACAATTCAGTAACATTAAAAATATAATTTAACACTATCAAAATATTCGTGATTATCTCCCCGAAAGGGATTTATTTTCAGAAAGAAAAATCCTATTTCAGGAAAAAACAAACCCGTTTTAGCTACTCGTAGTATTTATGTTTGAAATAAATTTGCAAATTGCGGAGGATTCCAAATAAATCACTGATTGCATCCTGTTTATAACTCGTATATTTCAGAACCGTTATGTGTACAAACAATCCAACACAAAAAATTATATTTATTGTAACTCATCTTTCTGACATCATATACCATCCTTTAAAAAAAAATAAAATAAATAATAAAATAAATAAATAAATAAAAAATAATAGTAATAATAATAACATGATTTAACTGGTTATTCAGAATCTCGTATTTCAAGAAACAACCAACAAATTCTACATAGATTTGAATTACAAAAGAACATTTAAATGCTTTAATCACAAGTTTTTGCAGTTTTGTAATTATGAAATATAATATACAATGTAGAAATATTTAATTGCTATTGTCTTACAGAAATCGTAATTTTTATAACGTTTATCAGGTTATAAAATTTGATAACGTCATTTAGTTTCCAGAAAATCTCATTAACTCCGATTTCAAAATATTTAGATCTCCAATTTTTATTTTTATTTCTAGGGTTATATTAAATTTTTTAAATGTATTGAATGATAGAATTTCAAAAACAATGGTATATAAAATTAGCTGTAAACAGTCATATTTCATTTAAAAGGTTTTGCAGCAGAAATATCGGTACATTACCTTTTGGCTGAAAACAGTCAATGATTTAATTTTTTTTTTGCAACAATCATCAAGATATTATATTCTGTTTAGGATATTTTGTTACATTTTTTAATTTTCAGGGTAAAGCCTAGACAGGAGAATTTCTGATAGTATTGGTGATAAATTTTCTTTCATTAATTTTTTTCTTCTTTTGAAAACAACATCATCATCTTAATGTTATGATGTTTCAGATTGTTACGTAATATTTTCTAAGCTACGAGCACTGTCTGGCTGACATTAATAAGTCTAAATCAGAACAAATGAATAATTTGTAATTAAACTAATTAATCCGGGTTGTTTTTTGTCTCAGATTAAGCCGATATGGTATTATATAATCAATGTTATTTTTGTCGCATATCTGATCGAATTCTTCAGTCCTTTGTCTTGTTTGTCAACCTATGCAATATTCTAAAATTACAATAACTTATTACGTTGTTCTCAACACGTTTGCATATAAATCTGGAAAAAAAAACATTGAGCGGTATAATGGAAACCGCTTATTTTAAAACAAGTATTTGGGTCCACTTTCAAAATGGTATTCGGTCAATTTAGAAGAATATTGTAACTAAAAATTGATTAAACTACTATTAAACTTTTACAAATCCTATCATAAAACAACCAAAAACAAGAATATTTAGAAATAAGGGACAAACCTGTCCTGACATGTACTGTCACAATAGGTATTATCACTATTAAGGAAGAAGTTAGAATAATAATAATAATGAAAACTAAAAGAAAAACTTGGTTTGACATTTAATATCACAACAGGTCTAATGATTTCAGTTATGTTTAAGCGTATTCTAGAGTCGCCACTTTATTGGAAAAAACTAAACAGAGCACAGAGCAAATGGAGATACATAACAAATTTGGTAAAGCAGCAAACAATTCAAGCTGATCAGAAAAATAACTCATAACGTGAATTTGACAACCAAAAAAATTATTGTCAATTAGAAATTAATAGTAAGGTAAGTGAATGAGTATATATCAAATACCTGCTAAATTTTGATGTGCCATATGTACATATTTCGGAAAATCATTCCTCATCACTGACACTGAAAATTTGATCGATAAAAACATAAGCCAAACAGTTGAAAATTACTGAATCTAAAGTTCAAAAATTATATGAATCCAAATCCAGCTAAAGAATGCCTGACATGAGGGAACAGACCTTAGTTTTGAATAAATTAAAAAAAATTAAGACGGCTGTAAATTTTGCTAAATGTTATATTTTCTGACTGCACAAAGTACTGCCTACTGAGTTATGGATACCCTCGGAGAGTTTTACTCCACCAGCAGCCGTACCAGCTCAGAGAATTATTAAAGCTATTTGCAGCTAGAGATTATAAAAGATACAAAAGTATGAATTAAATTTAAAATATATGTACAATGAAGATGAAAAACTTACGTAAACTGATTAAAACCATTAGTATCACAGATACGTTATGAATAAAACAATGGCTAATATATAATGAAATATATTTTATTGAATTTTTTTTCTAAGGAAAATAAAAATTTAATGTCCAGTGACATTGCTAAATAGTTTTGCATCGATGATACTAAAACAACGATGATACTAAATAAAAAAACATTTCCTGCAGGTGCAGAGACAACACAAATCCATTAAATTTGTAGGATAAATTGTTGACCTTGTAAAATGATTTATTGGGAGCTTGTCCTCTCTGAGTAGTAAAAAGAATTTGCACATAAAAATTATGACGTTTGTAATATCCAACGCAATAAATAATGCTGTAATCTGAGCATACTCTTCGTTAAGATTCTCTTGACCTAACTTGAACCTTAAAAAATAATTTTAACTTCTAAATGCAATGAAAGATGCAAACCAGTTTTAACAATTTATTCTGATCTAAAGCTGCTATGTGTTTTCGGTTCAAACGTCCGACTACAATTGCCCAACCGTTGGTTAGCATACACTGAAATAATAATACAATAACAACAAAAAGGAAATACAGTAAAAACTGCTTTAGCGGTCACCTGGAATTAACGGCCACCTGTCAGGTTGAATCCCGCCCAATAAATTTTACTATTTATTTCACCTCAAATAAACGGTCACCTGCTGAACGCGGTCAGCGGCCACTAATTTTGTGACCGGCAGCAAGGAAGAACCTGGATTAGACGGCCATGTTGCCTTGATGGTATCACGTGATAATTGTCACATGACTTGGTTCCCTTAATGATGATACTATGTTAAGCTGATTGTTCAGTCGTATCGCACTTATCGAGTCGATTTATAAGGTAAAAACAATAAGAAAATTTGAGCAGTATTCATTTTTTCTTTGTCTTATTTAATGAACATGAAACATTTAAACACTTAAAGAAAAAAATTGATGTTGTCAAAAATGCGAATCAGGATGTTCATCCCGGAAATACGCGGACGAAATTTAGTCGGACGAACACAAATTTTGTACAGAGAAAATCCGAATTTATGAGAATTTCTAAAGTAATATAAGTCAAGACAAGAAGGCATTATAACAGGTAATGAAGAAATTAATGATTTATGCAGGGAATGGTTTAAAGATCTTCAGCAAAACAGATCAAAATATCCGGTTCAATAATCATTTAAAGGTCTTTGCAATTTACAAAGGATTTAAATGAAACTGAATTTACAACTTTTACAAAGTAAAAAAAATTGATTAAAATAAAATTGTTTTTGTTTAGTGATATCACCTTACATTAAGACAGACAGTGGCAGGTATACATATATATATGTATATGAAATGAAATATTAAATAAAGATAAATGATGAAATTCGGTCGTATTTTCTTCAAAGATATATTCTGGAAAACAACCTGGTTTTAAAGGCCACCTGTCTTAAGCAGCCACTTTTGTTTTGTCCCATTAGTGACCTCATAAAACAGGTTTTACTGTATAGTTTAAAAAAGATGAAATAAAAATACCAAAATAAAATATTGATAAATTTGCATCATAACAACATGGCAAAATATAGCAAGAAACACAAAAAAAAATTTCATAGAACATTTATCTATAAAATATACATGTGCAAAGAAACAACCAAGACAACAAAAAATTCAAAACCACAAGTAAATTAATGATAAAATTCTCAAATAGGACACAATACGAAGAAAAGACAAGCAAATCCCTTTATCAGATGGCGCTTCGTGTTTATAATAAGTGGAATGCTTTTCGGCTCGAGGCCATCAACATTCACTATGTAGCTCTAAGGGGGTTCCTGTTGTAATAAAACTAAATTTAAATACAGAAGGAGTAAACACACACACACACACACACACACACACACACACACACACACACACACATATATATTTCAATTAGCAGTTATGAGATTTGACAATACAAACTAGATTTAATTCAGGAATAAGTGTGGGTAAATAAACAAAGGTTAAACCAGATAATCAAAATATAAACGTATTAAGCTATTAACGGAAGCTATTAACGGATACTGCATAATAAAAATAATACTTAGAGGGATGGGTAAATTTCTTATCTAACAATCGTACTTTTTTACAATACACTAGTCAATAAATACAGATATTTTTATTTCTAAATTGGTTTCATTTTAAAGATAATATGACTTTTAAAAATAGATAGGCTTTAAATAAAGTTACGAATACCATCAATCATTGTACATATAAGCCTGTTGTTTCATTTAGAATTTGCTTTTTCGCAAAAATTTAAATTATAAAAAAAACTATTCCAAAACAAAGTTTACAAATAAAAATCGACAAATATGCTTGACACTGAAATCGTTGAATCTAATTACAGAATCGGTTCACGTTTTCTAGAAAGTCGTCAGACGGACAAATGCTAAATTAGTTTTTGTTGTGGCTGAAAAAATATTCCTCAAATTTCAAAAGGAGGAATCAATACTGGTTTGATAAACTTGTGTCATTGTATCATAGAATTCTTTGTTATTTAGAAATCTACCAAATCAAGGAGAATATTTATTTTCTTTATTACAGAATAAACAGGTTATAGGCAATGATAAGTAGAGTTTTATTAGGGTTATATTGGATTATAGAGAAAAAAAAAATACCATCATAATGAGGTCATTTACCGAAATAATTTTATGAGATATACGAGGTAATATTATGCTGTCACTAGTTTTGGCTTTTTTTTTTATAAAGTTGAAGGTCGTGGTTCATTCTTTCAAATGTCAAATCTGGGTAATATTTCAAATTTTGTGTTGAAATGTTTAAAGCCACCCATTATACTAGTACTTTTCACTCGGTCCTATAAAAGCCAATAATCCTTGAAGTTTTTTAGTTTTTCTTACTTATAAATTTATCTATAAATTTGTTTTTAAATTTATTAAAAACTAAGGTTTGTACCCTCGTGCAAAGCATTCTTTAGCTGGATTTGAAATTTGTATTCTTTATTTTCAACTGTTTGGCTTGGTTTTAACGTGCGTCGCCAGAGGCGAAAGCAGGTCTAGTAATGGGTCAACTCCGTCCGTCATTCCGTCAGTCCGTCAGTCGGTCACACTTCAATCGGCATGGTTTGTGTAATCCATAACTCCTAAAAACTTTATCTAAAATGAAATAAAATTTCACCTATTTGTTTTGCACACATAAGTTATGTGCACCTCTTATTTTTGTGACATTTGATGATTTTTTGATAAAATTATTGCTTTTTGAACTTTGTCATTTTTCACAGAAAAACATATGAATGGTGCATAGACTGTGTAATCCATAACTCCTATGAACTTTATCCAAATTAAATAAAATCTCACCCATCTGTTTTGCACACATCAGTAATGTGCACCTCTTATTTTGGTGACATGGATGATTTTTTGATAAAATTATTGCTTGTTGAGCTTTGTGTCATTTTTCAAAGAAAAACATATGAATGGTGTATAGATTGTGTAATTCAGAAGACACGTGTTAAAATTTAATAATGCAGCCGTATGTGCTTTCAAAATACTCACGTAAGGAATAAATGAGTAGTTAAACTCATTTTGTCAAAGTATTGAAGTTCAAAAATAGTAGTTTGTTACTTAAAAAAATGTACTTAGCAACAACACATTCAAG
Source organism: Tegillarca granosa (assembly GCA_029721355.1). NCBI lineage: Eukaryota > Metazoa > Mollusca > Bivalvia > Arcoida > Arcidae > Tegillarca > Tegillarca granosa. Next base: position 41,190,469 of record CM056598.1, on the reverse strand, counting down.
AACATGATACAACATTATTGTTGAGGAAAAAACAGGCAATATGCAAAAATAACGCATATTGAAACACTGATTATAAATGTACTTATTTTGGATTGACAAAGTAATTTAATGCCATTAAATTTTTAATTTGCCAATTGTTATTTAATAAATTGAGAAATTGGTCTTTATTTACAAAAAGCTTGATTACACAAACTACCTCGCCTTTCTGCTTAACATCAGTTCTGAAACTCATCCAACCCAAAACTGTTTTTATGCAATGTTCATGTAACTACTATGTTCTTCCTTACTTTCAATATATTTTCACAACAAAATGGCAACCCCGAATTACTTAATGCAGATGTAAAAGTTAAGTTTTATGATTCAAAACTTAAATTTCAACACCAAATTGGTAGGATATAATTAATACATGATGTTATACATGGTCAGTAAATATCATGCCTGCACTTGGGAGAATATTTTATGAAACAGCAGTATTTGATACATGTATTTCACAGCTGTTACTAAATCTGAAGTATAAATATTTCTGGCTATTCCTGGTTGAAATAATAGCAGACACTTATTCTACTAAAGATATACTGTTCCTTAATATCAGAAATAAGTAACTGTAGTATTAATGCCCTGGCGACTCAGGTTTGGATCCCGTATGGGTCTTTTTTTCCTACATGTGCACATAGGGCACATTAAAATTGAACAGGTATTTGTGTTATATATTTATAAGTTTTTAAGCACTGATGCGTTGTAAACTTGTAAATATAGGAGCGATCTATACGCTTATTTACTTTGAGGATTGTTAAGTGACTAGATAACCATCTTCAACCGGAAATTTAAAGCTCTTTTCTGTATTTAAAATTTGTGCTATTCTAGTCTATCAAATATATTTGTCATATGAATAAGATTATTATTTAAAAAAGACTGTGCTAATTTGGTAATACCTAAAGAAAAAAAAAACAATGAAGAATTACATAATCTTCAGAAAAACTCCATTAGCACACCTAGTCTCATATTTTGTTATATATACATGTATATTTGTGTTTTTAAGTTTAAAGGTGAATTTTGCAATGAAATCTTATAAAAAATAATTGTGGATTCTATTGCAATTTCTTTTGTTTTATATTTGTATGACGCATGTTCTTGAAAAACTTGTATTCATTTTTTCCAATTGATTTTCTTTACAGAATTTCACCAATGAAAAAATATGCGCTCAGACGGGAATTGCATACAGATATTAAATGTTTGCAAAGTGACCACAAAATAATGAAAGCAAAAAGCAAAATGTACGGTACAATGTCGAAGAATTTTATCATCGGTTGTCTCATCGAATGTAATTTTCTCGATAACAGATAACATTGCATCTTACCGCGTAGGTTGAAATTTTTCTTAAACAGACCCTAATTTGATGAGTTTGTCAGTTTGCTTGCTGAAAGTCGATGAATTTTTTCCAGGTTTTAAGGTTTCCTCTGGGATAACTGAACTGACCAACTAGATATACAACGAAAAAATCTTGTCTGGGATGATACACACCAATACCCTACGTCACCCAACTCCATTCTCTCTATCTCTCTTTCTCTCTCTCTCTCTTTTTTAAATATTTTGTAAAACCTTGCCCTCCTAGATTTATTTTTATGGCATGTTTTTGTTGCTTTGGCTACTGGCTACTGAAGTTGGCATTTATAGGAATATCAACACTGAAGTACTTATTCATATGTTATCGTACGTTTGTTTCTGAGAAAAATAATGAGCCTCAAATAAATGCTACCAGCACGAAAGAACGTTTGTTTCTGAGAAATAAAATTTGAACAATATAGAGTCTCAAATAAATGATACCACCACGAAACATTTGATATAAACCAATTTTATAACCAACATTTTGTTCCTTACAGCCAGTTTGAAAATGACAGATAAACCTATAAATTAAAAATCAAAATAAAAAAAAAAGATTTCAGTTTTCTTATAAGCCTACGTATTATCATCTTTTTCAATTTGGACATCAGCCAACAAGAATTTCATTTATTTAAATTATTTTATATCATTATTCGTCATCTGCGTTTATATCGTAAATTAAGAAGCTTTTGCCTTTTAAATATGATTTTATACATCATCTGCGTGGACGTTTTATCTCTAAAACCTGTAGATTGATTGAGAACAAAATATGTAGGCTTTCTTATTTTCAAAAGATAATTGCTTTTAGAAATAAGAATTAAGTTATTGTGATATTTAATATTTTTCTGATTTAGATGATATCCTATAAAGCATGTTTAGAGCCATTTCCTTCATTAGATGATGTCTTTTTAACAGGCTGTAATGAGAAGTATGAATACTTCTGATTCCGATTCCAATTAATACGTACAAATACGTAATCCTCCTGATAAAATGTGTTTTACATTTAGCGGAATTCTTCATAATTATTACCTTTTTGTATTATGCAATTTTAAATCCGTTTCCTTTAATTAATTCCTTATTTTAATTGAATCCATATTTGCAGCCTCAGGGAATGGATGATTGTTTCCGACATGTTCTATCTTGCATATTTTAATTTTAGTTTCCAATGTTAAAAACAAGTTTTGTTATTAAGAAAACATTTTAAATTAGAACTAGAAAGATGAGATTTCCATTTTTGTTGTATTGAAGTTGCTCATCAGTAAGATGATGTAGTTGTTGCGGTGTTGTGTCAATGTTTGTTGACTTAGAAACCACCAAACGTTTTGTTCTTTTGATGCAAATTGCTTACTCACAACATTGTTTAAACCTTTATAACAGTAGTAAAAATAATATTTAAAAGACCAGGTATCAATTGTATAGTAATATTGCTTCAGCATTAGATAAACCTATCTTGAGACTATATATGTAGTACCGTATACCTGATACTTGTTCTTAAGTTTCTTTTCTTTGAGTAATATTTTTTAAATGTGATAATTGCAGACCCTCCAGTAATTCTTTTTGGCATTATTTTGTTATTACGGCATGCCCGTCCAAACTAGGGAGATTTATAAATATATTCATCTTTCATTGTATTGCTAAATTGTTTCTTTATAAACGTTTATTGTCGTGCGTCCTTCGTAATTATGTCCGTTGCAAAGTACTTTTTTTTTTTTTTTAAATCGTTATTCTTATGTATTCTTGTTAATAATAATTTTGCAAACTTTCAATTTTGATTCAAGAATTCGAAAATCATTTTTATCACAAAAAGAAAGCAATTTATAAACAAAATTACCAGATTTTGTCAGGTTTTTAGTTTTGTTGGCTGTTGCCAAACGCAAGTTTTTGTTGTTACAAATTGTTTTCTTTTATGACATAGTATTATTTTGACATCAAACAAAGTAAGTACTGTTTTATGTAGAATAGACCGAAAGTGTTAATAAGGTTTACTATTTCATACTCCTTTACTAGATAGCTCAGTACTAGTGTAGTGGACCTTGTGATCTGCAATGTCTATCAGCGGTTTCGCGGACGAGTGGTACTAGCACTTTAAAATTCGCCATCGTATGTTGATACTAGTATGTACAAGCTCGTACATACTCACGTCTGTTGGGTAAACACTAAGTCGAGGATGTTGATCTTTTTTGCTGAGGGTGATAATATACAATAACACACTCAACAAAAGTCAGTATATTTTTATTATACTTAATGTCTTTGCTATATTTGTAACAAGAACTTGAAAAATCTAAAACAACAGAGTGAAATAACGTATCGTTTGTGACATCGACAAACGCCATTATTTACCAGCTACCGTCGTTGACAACATAAGGCGAAATTATTATTTTCCAGAATGGATCGGTGACGGAATGTGATATTTTTGAGTGATTAACATTCTACGGGCTACGAGTGAGATAATGAAGAAAAAAAACACTCCCTTCGACAAGAAAGGTGTGGTTTGAGTATGTGACAGTGAAAATTGACAAACGGCTGTTGACGAATGAAATACATGTAACTAGATTTTTACATTAAGTGTAAAAATTAAGAAAAATGTATTGTCTAAAATAGCTGAAAAACTGCAGATGCGAGATAAAACAATATTCAACACCCCAAGCAATAATATCATATAGACAGAGAAAATCTTCTATTTCGAAAAAAAAATTGCATTATGTTTTGACATAGACCGGTATGTATGTGTTTGATTACACGTAAAGCTTTCCTGTAACTGTGTGTATGAAGATCAATTCTCAGTGATGCATTTAAAATCAGCTTTGACTTCTACTTCAATGGCTTAGATTTTTATATACATTTAATTTTCTTTATTGTTCTTCGGCAATTCATTTATACGTATTGTAAAATCATGGTTAAATGTTGTTCATTGGAGGGTAAAATGGAATTCAGATTTAAGTAGCTGTTCTGATAATGTCGACATTTTATTCAAAAACTCGGAGATGAGGAAAAGCCTAATGCGCAATCCAACACATTTTATCTGCCTCATCACCTACTTTGATGCAGTAATCTTGTAATATGCTAATTTGTAGGAATATGTACTCCACTTCGAATTGACATCAATATCGTTTTTATTGTTATCGTGTAAATTGTACAATTTTAGAGAACATGGAAAGTGTCTTGCCGTGATATTTGATAGCGTAATGAGGCAATCACTATAAAGCCCACAGAAATTTTAACATCTGAAACTCCACTGGTTTATCTAAGAATTAATCGGGTTCCGTTTTTTATTTCGCCAATAAATCAGAGCGGGGACATTTGTATAATAAACATACACCATTAACCGTATAAACATGCTAAAACGACTGATCTACAATTTGGGCATTATTAATTTTATTGTCAATCAGTGGTCTACGATAAAATAGTACAATAAAATTCTAGAAATTACGACTTCCCCAAAATAGAAATCAATGCTCTAAAGATAATGTAAATGTGTTTACCGGAAGTGTTTCCAATGCCATATGTGGCGTATAAAGAAGTTCCTATACAAGTTAAAGTAAGGATGAATCTCCTTATAAATGCAGAGCAATTCATTTTATGTGTGGAATTTAAAGTTATTTTCCGTCAAAAGGAAGTAAAACGAAGATTGGATGTAATAATTTCCACATAACACCTTTCGCTATGATTAACAAACGGAGCCGACAGCATTACCATATAGCATTTTAAGGCTTTTTAACCAGCAATCAAGATGGTATTCTAGGTTTTAAGAGAAAATATTCCGTGTTTTCTAATCAGTTTACCTTTGATATATGAAATGTATTCCCAAAAGAATTACCTTTAAGCCTTTGCATGTTGCATATTAATTGGCTGCTCAAAACTCACATCAGTTAAAAACGAGTTAAATAATAGATGTTATAAAGTCCAGTCGTGTTAGTACGTAGATATTTGCTATTTCTGTAATATATATGTTATATATGGAAGCTGTGTGGACAACATTTACTAACGTGTTTGGTTATTTTCATACATGTTTTATAGGAAAATGATTAAATAAAAATTCTAATTTCCGACTTAATTAAAAAATATAATAAAAGCGTCGAATGCTATCACATACAAATACACTTATATCTCTGATATTTTAACATCATTCATATTGAATTTTACATCAATTTCTCAATGATTGGCTAAAACTGATTACTTAAAGTTAGGTTTCTTAAAACTCAGCTTTACCTTTCAGACAGTATTGTCCTTATCTGAACTGATCTTCGCACGTAGACAATCTTTTTAAATAATACATCTATACATATAACGTATATAACGTACATACTTGTAAAATAGTTTTAATTATTATATATATTTTGTCCTTAGTGGTGTTATTGTAAACGCTTAGTTTTTAAGAACTCCGTAAACACTTGATGCTAGTAGTTGATGAGAACATTATATCCATAGCATACAATATACTATGTCAGGTTTCTTTTTAAAATGCACATTTTATTTCGGTATTTTTAAAGCTTCTTAGAAAATAAATGTAAGTATTCCCGGTTCTGTAAAAAATTTGTAATGTTGCAATTTTTGCGTACAATTGTGCGACAACAAAATTTTGTTTAGAGTATACTTATGCAAAAACCTTGTTAAATGCACTATTACAGTGTTGTAAAAGCTGGCTATATAACATAGGTCTTTTTTGAATGATTAAGTATTCATTATGCCAAATATAGGTCTGCTAAGTCTATCTAGAGCTGTAATAATCTGTCATGTTTTGATTTGCAATTAGAGATGTAAATGTTCATTTAGTCTATAGGTTTTTGGATACTTAATGAACTTTGCCATTACCTTGTTAGACAATCAATGTTAATGGCTTATCCTGCTCTTTACGAACACATATTACTATCAGCTTGCCATACCCATGTGAAATTTGATTTCATTCTTCATTTTGCTACCTATTTTACTCTTGTTTTAGATACTTGAGTGCTATAGATGCAAATTCAGTGAGAATGTGTCTTAATATCCTTTCATTATGTAGACACACACCGAAAAGGTGTTTTTCAAGATACTTGACTTTGTTTCCTAGTTGTATTGGAGGCTTAAATATTCATGTTAGGTTTTAACGGATTGTTATTTGGTCACTGATAAGAATCTTGGTTTATGTAAATATTTTATTTTTGTAACACTGTATTCCATCTAGCTTATGTATGCAGTTTGTTTTTGTAGGAATTTTTCGGTGTTGTATGATATTTTGACTTTGAAGCAGCTTTAACGTTTTTGATTAATGCATAATTGATTCGCTTCGTCTTGTGGCTATTAGTTATTTCCTTTATTCTCAAAATACCATGATCCTATCGTAATAAAACCAAGGATTTACTTCTTTATCAAGCGTTATCAAAACCAAGATGGTTCCTTACATCATTGATCATACATCACTTATATCAATGACGATCAAAAAAGGAAGACGTTGTAAACCTTATATAGATATTGTTCCGATATATTGCCGTCAGAAGTGATTGATTGATTATTGAACTGCTGATGTCCCGAAGATAGGCATCAGAATGTATTAATTTATCTTGTCACTGGTTCCATATATCTTCCTTTGACAAGAGTTTCTGGAAATTATATCCTTCCATTATTCACGTCAGTTTCTAGATTTTACACATAATACGGCTTAATAAGTTCAGACAATTTCTTGTTATTGAATCAGTGATTTATTTTACAATTTTTGACTATAGACAAAGTCTAGATGTATTTCAATAAGAAAAGCATTTCAATATGGACATCTATCGTTTCTGTGATTGTGTGGAAGCCTTGTCTTTCAAGCTTAATAAAAAAAAAAGATAAATCGATTATGGTTTTTCTCTTACCACAAAGAGATTTCTTTTAAAATGATTAATATATTTTCATACATGTATTTTTTTTATCAAGATTGTATTTCAATTAGCTATATTTGAGATGCTTGTCTCAGGTGCGATGTCGCGTGTATACGTAATATTCCTTGATATTTTTATTCATGTTGTTTCTTTTAAAAATATAATTTAAAAAGCTATGGAGCTAATAAATCACGTTGCTTTATCGTATAAACAGATCAAAAATTGGTCTTTTTTTTAAGAAGATTCCCTATCTATTTTTACATATTGCTACTGTATCCGTTTAAAATCAATGAATTGGGTTTAAAGCTTATTAACAAGCTTCGTGTATACTGGTACTTCTTTACTGATGTTTTCGTACATGTTTATATGGCAGCTAAAGGATATTTGCTATATTAATTTTTTTTTAATTTTCTGCACGAAAGATTAAAAAAATCATAATACATGTACAATATTATCAATTTTCGAATGTTTTATTTAAAAATTCAAAATTTTGTAATGTGACATATTGCTGAATGTTGAAATTCTTGAAACAAATAATCGTAGTTAAATCCAGTATTGTGTGTGAATGTTTCGAAAAAGACGCCTCATGAAAAAAAAAATGACGTTGGTAAAGTTTTAAAAAGAACTTATTAAGAGCTCGTTAAAATCATGATTATTTTTCAGGTTCTTTACCCCTGTGTTTTAACGACACGTTATAGCGCCTGTACAAAAGTCGGGAGTTTTAAAATAAGAGAACATGGTTAAGGTAGGAAGTTGTATATCTACAGCGCCTGTCCAAAGCCGGCAGAAAGTTGAGAGTTTTTTCATAATACAAAACCAGTTCTTGTTGAATTTGGGTTTTAAACCACGCCTTATCAAAGTCGGGAGCTAATTAACCACGAAACTTTGGGTTTATAATCAATGGCAATAACATTTGTATATTTTTAATTTTTTATTACATGTCATAACCAAAGTCGTCATTGTTTCTATCAATAATTGTTACATTTTAGTTAGGTACCAGTTTATCAGTTTGATTTTATCCATGGTAACACATTTTACTCCCAAAGTTTTTTATGCTCTTTCAATAACAAGAAAAAGACATACTGTTAGGTTTGACAAAAATATCTCATAAAAATATCATTTGGTTTTATTTTATCATCCATTCCGATTCCAAATATAGCATCCTATATATCATAAGACAATGTTTATCTGCATGAAACCAATATAATGAGTATATCTTGAAAAATCAGAGACCAAAACATAAAACTGTTGTAAATGACCATAATATGATATCATACCGTTCTAAATATAACATTATAGTTTTTGTTATATTTTTAATATAATTAGTTAATATGTCATATTGAAACAAGATATTTAGTTTGATTCTAGATTGCTAAAGGTAATAATATAAATTGGCTAAAGAGTTTGTTTTTGTATTTATTATTTAAATTAATTTTCGCCACCTGAGCCGAAAAATTGCCCCTTATTAAATTTCCTAAACAGCCAAAGGTAAAAGAATAACTAAATTACAATAATAAAGACCGACAATAAATATTAATCTATATGATATGCACCTATGTCAAAAAAAAAAAAAAATTCAAAAGATTTTTTAAAAAAAATCAATAAATGAAAAAACAAAAAACAAAACTGGTTTGGAAACAAAATTTTGTTTACATGTTTACATTGTTATAAATATACACGGTTATAAATGAAAACACTGTTACTAACTGATTGTAAAACTAAATTCTAAAAAAAAAATGCAAGTTGAGTAACTTATTTGAATCTTTTAGTATCGATTATATATTTTTGAACTTTTAAGAAGATTTCTGTGTTTTCAATACCAGATAAGTTTGGACTACTGTATAAAAAAAGTATCTAAATTTATATTTTGGTGATTTTAAGGAATTTAAAAGTTCAGATGTTTGACGAGTAAAATTGGGACAATCAAATAAATAGTGTTTGGTGGTTTCAGTTTTTCTAAAGTTATATTGAGCGTTATTGACCAGGATTTTGACAATTGTTACAGGGAAGGGTATTAAGAAATAGTTCCTTTTGCTATGGCGAAAGGTTTGACAGTTATGTAACAATGGTTATAATAAAAAATCATCTTACAACGAAAAAGGTTTATAATTAAATGTAAACTGAATTCGAATTCAGTAACACCAAAGATATAAAAATTTAACAAGAGATATTTTGATAGAATAAACAGCGATTAATTCTTTCTGTTTTCAAAATTAGCACGAAGATTATTTCATTATCATCATAAAATGTCCAATCACAGTTATATAAATTTGTGAGGAAATAGAAAAAAAAATGTAACTGAAAATTATGTCTTTGGCAACAGTCAAAACAACCAAGAACACGATATACAATTTGTATAGAAACAACAAACAAGGCATGTAAGACAAAAACGTCCAACTTAGAAGGGTCAAAAGAGATCGGAATTCATGCATGATAGTTTTAGTAATAGTTAAGTTATACTAATTAGCAAATGATGTTCAAAAACTCGCAAGAAAAAACATATTTTATAGAGTATTAAAATATTAAGAAAGAAGTTTGTTTGATTTGTCAGAATTATAGCTTATAAAATCAAGTAGCTTGTAACCCATCTGGGGCCACGGTGGCCGAGTGGTCTAAAGCGCGCGCTTACGGAACACAGTGCCTCTCACCGCCTGGGTTCGAACCCTATTCGGGACAGATCCTAGTGTGAGAAAGTTTGTCAGTTCGCTTGCCGAAGGTCGGTGGTTTTCTCCGGGCATTCCGGTTTCCTCCACCATTCCAGAACTGACCGCCTCGAAATAAGTGAAAGAATCTTGACTGGGGCGTAAAACTCCATTACTCCACTCCACTCCACTTGTAAACCATCTCTTGTTTGATTGATGGTGTCTATCTAGTTTGTCAAACACTAAAGCAATCTTCATCGGTCCTATTTACTATACTGAACTTCTTAATTATATCAACATTGTAATGTCACGGTGTTGTTTTTTGTGTAATAATGGGTGTATTTGCTTTTTTGGTTAACATATCACACCATTATATATATATATATATATATATATATATATATATATATATATATATATATATATATATATATATATATATATATATATATATATATATGATTTGGTTGTATAGTTTATTTCCACTTAAACCGGTAATTATAAACGTCAATGGAATTATATAATGTTAGATTTTAAAAAGGAAAAAAGGTTGTTCTGAAATCATGTTTGATAAGCCATAACCACGGCTATATTTATTTATCCTCTTGCTTACCATCCCTGATCTGTATAAGGAGTCGGTCACGATGAAATCATCGCATTTCATACAGAGCTTTGGGATCTTTAGAACGCCTTTTAAGTGTAAATATTTGAATAATTTAAAAAGTTTAATTAAATAAAAAAAAAATACAAAAAGAATACAATCAAACAAGTTTTAAGAAGAAAACATAAATGGCGGAACCAAATTATACAATTTTACAGTTGTTAACCCAATGAATCTCTGCGTTCGTTCATTCTTTTAAAAAAGCTATGACTAAACCCATCATTTATTTGCCCCGTGATTTGATTCATCCTTTCACGATCCCCGTGATTTTATTCAATCAATGATACATGGATGATTATATCTCTAACAAGAAAATTGTTGAATCTTTTACACACTCAATCCATTTTACTTTGAGCTAATTTCGTGTATTTATTTCGTAAATATGTCAAAATGTAACACAAAATGAAATGTTCAGACGACAGATACAAGTCACGTGACACGTCAAACATGATTGATTGGTCTCTGATCTGTTTCTTCTTTATCCTTCCTTTTTTCTGACTTCAAGTATCGGGAAGACACAACGTTCTCTTTTAAATGTCAATACTAATGATCAATGTCAGTGATGTGATAAAATTGGCTTTTTTTCAGATGCCGATCAAAATTCATATTTCCGATTTTCTCAACTGATATTGTTCTTGGCCAATTTCTAAACGAGTTATTAATGAATACAAGCAAATACCTTCAGACATGTTATATGATTGATTAGTTTATGATTGTCAATTTCGCTGAGTCATCTCTCGCTTAAGGCTTGCATTAGTTCGGAATTTCCCTGCAGATTATTATAAAATAACTTGTTGATTGAACCATAATTTTATTACACTAACGTCTTCAAACATTGAAATCAAAAAGACGTAATTCCCAAAACGAAAGCCGTTACGAACCTGCTTCTTCGTCGTAATTATTTTAAGGAAATACGATTGACATCTTGATAGACCATGTACAGCTTAATGACAGTGTTGCTGAATTTATTTCATCAAAAACTGAGATTCATGCTTCGAGAGTTCTATAAAACTTTTCAGTTTATCCATCTTTTTAATATTCATGAATTAGGCAAGGATCCAGATTTTTTATTGTATTTGATTTAAAGTTTAAAACATTTTGCATATTTTAATTGTAACAGCACAACTGGCAACTTTGTGCAAATACCTTGTAACTAATTCAATAAATTTAATTATTATAGGTAAATAATTCTACTGATTAGCTTTAACAACCAGGAGTTAAATAAATTTTATAGCAAATAGGATCAAACATTCAGGCGCCTATAATACTGTATTTTGTAACAAGCAAAATATTCAAATATATACAAATGTCTTTAAACAACAAAGATACACTTTTTTCATTTAAGAATATTTGGCTTTTTTTTTTTTTTTGATAGAAATGAGAGTTAAAACTTTGCTGTATGATTGCACATCTACGACATCAAAGTAATAAATGAATAATCTGATGGTTTAATAAAGGATAGGTTCGGCCATAAAGTCATTAAGGGTTTGATCCTCGAAAGGGGCATAGCCTTTAGTTAGAATTATAATAATAATAATAAATAAATAAATAAATAAATAAATAAATAAATAAATAAATAAATAAATAAATAAAATCTAAGTTACGTTACCTGAAACGATTACCATTCTTGATTTTTTTTATATGTTCTCCAGTTGAAATTCTCACTAAAAATATGTAGTCAACAAAATTGTGTTAAATCTGTACAATGGTAATACTTACGACAAGAAAAAGAGTGAAAGGGAAGCAAATAAAAAGTACATATAAAATACAATTACATGAAATAATTAATAAAAAAGTAAAATAAAAAAAAAATAAATAAAACTGAAATTAAATTAAATAAAAATAAAATAAAATAAAATAAAAAAAAAAAAAATAAAATAAAATAAAATGAAATGAAATGAAATGAAATGAAATGAAATGAAATGAAATAAAATAAAATAAATGAAATTCATCTGAAACTTTTTGAACATAATTAGTACAGTTTGGATACGGCATCTTTTTCAAACTGGTAATAATGTAGGTTCCCTCCCTTTAATTGATGGGAATAAGTAATAGAAAATCATCTGATAACGCTTGCGTGTACCAAGAAACGTACATAGAAGTGCACGGTATCTTAGTTGAGTCATAAAAAACGCAGTTAGTATCTATAACTCATGGGAAGCCATTTTTTTATTTTAGTTAAAGTAGCGATCAAAAAAAAAAAAAAAAAAAACAAAAAAACGCTGATTTATTATATACCATTATTTACACATCCAGCTAACAAGTTGATTATAATTATGTACCATTTTTTAGCAGAATAATTGCTTTTTTATTTAATTTGAATTATTTGGTCCCATATCCAAAATAGATATACACGTTACATAAGCTGTGCAATGCAAGGAGATTTTTTAGCGTTTCCATAGCGAAAAATAAGTAAAGAATTTGACCCCGTTTTACAATCATTCCTAACTAAAATCTTCTTAAAATAATTCTGACAAATTTAAAATCTTAGTTATTTTGTTAAATGTTAATAGATTTACAAATCAGGCATTTTGAAGATCAGTTCAAGCTTTTAACATCTGTATTATTTTGTCAAAATATTTATTTGCAAATCAAAAAGAGATAAGGAAGATCTTAGTTCAAGAATGATCGTGATACTGGGGTCAGTTGGAATTAGCAATATTATCAAGTTTGGATGAATACATACATTTTTAACAGCAAAATAAGTAATGAGCCAAAATGGCTAAATTTGTACTTTTGAATCATGAGAATAAATGTAATAAATCTTTTAGATACTCTGGGTGTTATAATTCGTATTTGAGAGATGATTTATCGAGTTAGAGGTATTTGATATACATGCTTAACATTATCTGTAATCATAGAACTGATAACGCATATATACGTCGTTCACCTGCTCTTTATTTTAGATAACAAATGTATCCGTCATTAACTTCTCCTTACTTTAGTAATTAATGGTTAATTAAAAGGTCTTGCCAAAATAATAACAGACACACCAACAAGGCAGAAACATACCGAAGATTTAAACATGGCGGACACCCAAGTTTACAAGAAATTATCTGAAGTATTTTAATTAAGAATGGCAACTTTAAAATAAGACTTGAATAATTGGAATAATAACCTCATAAATTAGATTTTATTAACTTGTAATTCCATTAAAAATTGCTAGCTTCCAAATGATTTATAAATAGTTAAAAAGCAGGGATTTATAATTCGAAAACGGTAGTTCATGTATAAACTAATCATTATTATTTATAGAGAAGAAATTAGCCAGATAAAGTGAATATCTTATCACTAAAAAAGATAATAATAAAACAAGATACAATATATAGCATGAATTACCCTGATAAAATATTGATATTGTCATCATGTGTAGATTATGTTTGGACATCACGTCTATGCCATGCTGGCTAGAGTTACAGAACTGACCATCAAGCCTTGTTTTGATTGACAGCTTTTACAGTTTCAGACATGTGGAATACAGGCTATCAGATCTTTGAAGGCGTTTAACAATCATATCAGTGATAAGTCGGAATAAATCACGCCTAGAGAAGATACGTTCCTGGTGTTTTTATCAGGCGTGCTTTATTGTATACAAATGTTTGTTGACTTTGTTGTCTTATACCTATATGACAGATCTACATAATTAATGAGAACATATGACAGGGACTAAATGAAAGAATTAAGAGATACGGATAAATATTAATGAGAGCATATGACAGACTAAAAGAAAGAATAAGGAGATTGGGATAAATATCAATGTGAGCGTCAACTAAGAATTGATTATGGTAATTAAGCAGTTAATAGTTGAGTTGAAGAAGAAATCACATGCTGTTTGCTTCCTTCCTTTGTAGATATTTATGGATTCCTTTGCTCATCACTCGTTTGACAATTATCAAAGAGTCATCAACCTCGTATAATAAAAAGAAACCATAAAAGTTAGAAAGTCTTTATAAATCATATATGGTGTTTTAGTTCTCAAATTGTGTTAAAACTCTTAATTATAAAGTTAAAAGAAAAGTCAAATACTACAACATGTGTTAAGGAATTAGAGTCATTTTCAAACTCTAAAAAATTAAAAACGTTGAAATTGCATAACAGAAAGAAAATTCTGTTTTTTTTTTCTAAAATAAACAGTAATTTGAACAAACAATTATTATGTACTGTCGATTTAGCAACAATATATATTAAGTTTACTAACCACGAGAAGTTTTTAGAAAAAAGAAATAATAATGACAAACATTTATTGGCAAGAGAAACGGATCCCCCGAAAAATAAAAATAAATAAATAAATAAATAAATAAATAAATGAATAATTATGAATAAACAAACAAACAAACAAACAAATTAAATTAAAAAGAAATAAATTAAATAATATAATATAAAAATGTTAATTGAAAAAATAAAATAAAAACTAAAAAAATGAAATAAAAAGGCCAAAAAGAAAAGAGAAACACATTTTGGAGACTGATTGATAAACAACTTCTTACTTTTGACAAGCACTGGACTAAATGTCTACTGTCGCTGCAGTATTCTTTATGTGCCACACCCATCCCACTTATTACACTAATGGTATTAAATGCAAAGGAACGTTTTAGCCTTTTGTAAAACTTAAACTTTTACCATTTATTTAAATAAATCAAAATGATTTCGATCTCCACAATATCGATGAAAACATTGTGTCTTTTACAAATTGATAAAAATTGTTATTCAAAATATGTCTGATTATAAGCAGTAAAGCCATAGAAACACGTACCACTTATGATACATTCAAATGTTAAAGAATAAGCGACTAATAACTTAATATCCTTATTCCATTTCTAAGATATCTCATTGCTAAAGCTGTATTAATGGTTTCTATTCAGAAATATCAAAATAAGGTATTGACTTCATATAGATATAATAATTCTCTCATGCCCATAAAAACAAAAAAAGTCGCTAGAACTATTTCGTTATGATTAAGTTCATTAGTCTGAATTCTTTAAATGCTAAGAAAGTTTAAAGTCTTAATCAAGCTTATTTGTCAAAAAAAATCATGAAGATCATGCTTTCACATCACAAACGCCATTGTCTCAAACACAGACATGTAGACTTTAATGCAACAAACTTGTGATAGGTCACTTAGAAAGTATACTTCTTGTCTATCTGTTATATACCACTTTTTGAATTTAATCATAAAAATACATTCAAAAAGTGGTATATGACAATATGACATATCAAACAATGACATATCTTTTTTTTAAATTGTTATTTAATTTTGTAATTAAACATACATTTATCTGAACAAAAAAGTTCTACACTTGAGGATACGTTATAAAATATTTAAAAAAAAAAAAAAAAAAAAAAAAAAAAAAGACTTTGCTCACATATATAGAAACTTTCTACCAGAGACATATATTACAGGGATTGGCAACTCGGCCCACTCTATTGATCTTCACGCGGCGGCTATTCATATGCAAATTAGCTACCTACACCGGTGAAGTCATAAGGGAGTCTGCGCGTCGCCAGGGAAGCCAATTCACTTAAGGTACATCCGGGATTGGATTGACCTGTGAGGTGTCGGTGGATTATTGTTTTGATTGCAATAATATATTTGTACTGACATCCCGTTTATTGAGAATTAAATGATGAGAATTTTAGGGTTTTTTTTTTTTTTTTTTTTTTTTGGCCAGTAAGTCGGTTAAAGACATCGAAATTTTACATGGAAAGGTATGCAGAGATCATTATGTTTCGTCTCAGTATCAATACAAGATGTCGGAATCATCGGACTTTCTTTCCTGAGACGATGATATAGATTTGGACTTTTTACTGGAAGATTATACCGATTTTGAAACCGGTCATGAAGACGTTAACGATCCTTATTTTAATTGCAGTAATGACGGATTGGACGTAGCCAAAAAAAAAGTCCATCAAAACGTAAAGTTGATGATGAAAACAGATCACTTGTGTAAAAAAAAAGCAAACCGTTTTTTTTTACTTGTGGTTTTTTCTATTGAAATAAAACAATTAAAAATTTTCACAGCAAAAAGTCTGCAGAATTTATGAATATGAAATATGACTATGAAACTGTCGTAAACTACGAGTCCATAAACTTTACCCGAGGGAATGTTCAATTTTTTTCAATTATTCACAACTACGGTCCGCCATTTTCCCTACCGAAATTATCAATTTTAAAAACGTTATTTTTCTTACTTGTGGTTTTTCTATTTTAATAAAACAAATACATTTGCACAGCAAAAAGTCTGCAGAATTTAAAAATATGTTATATGACTATGAAACTGTCGTAAACTACGAGTCCATAAACTTTACCCGAGGGAATGTTCAATTTTTTTCAATTATTCACAACTACGGTCCGCCATTTTCCCTACCGAAATTATCAATTTTAAAAACGTTATTTTTCTTACTTGTGGTTTTTCTATTTTAATAAAACAAATACATTTGCATAGCAAAAAGTCCGTAGAATTTAAAAATATGTTATATGACTATAAAACTGTCGTAAACTACGAGTCCATAAACTTTACCCGAGGGAATGTTCAATTTTTTCAATTATTCACAACTACGGCCCGCCATTTTCCCTACCGAAATTATCAATTTTAAAAACGTTATTTTTCTTACTTGTGGTTTTTCTATTTTAATAAAACAAATACATTTGCATAGCAAAAAGTCCGTAGAATTTAAAAATATGTTATATGACTATAAAACTGTCGTAAACTACGAGTCCATAAACTTTACCCGAGGGAATGTTCAATTTTTTCAATTATTCACAACTACGGCCCGCCATTTTCCCTACCGAAATTATCAATTTTAAAAACGTTATTTTTCTTACTTGTGGTTTTTATATTTTAATAAAACAAATACATTTGCATAGCAAAAAGTCTGTAGAATTTAAAAATATGTTATATGACTATGAAACTGTCGAAAACTACGAGTCCATAAACTTTACCCGAGGGAATGTTCAATTTTTTCAATTATTCACAACTACGGCCCGCCATTTTCCCTACCGAAATTATCAATTTTAAAAACGTTATTTTTCTTACTTGTGGTTTTTCTATTTTAATAAAACAAATACATTTGCACAGAAAAAAGTCTGCAGAATTTAAAAATATGTTATATGACTATGAAACTGTCCTAAGCTACGAGTCCATAAACTTTTCCCGAGGGAATGTTAGATTTTAATTTTTCTCCTGGTTTTTTCTTTCTGTCGATGGAAAATTTATTGAAATTATACCCCGTTTATCTACTTAAAACTTATGAGATTACAATCCGATAATCGTAGATCGATATCCTTATTTTCAATGTCAATGAATTTACAGAATACTCAGCTTGATTGCTATCAAAACATTTTTTAATCAAGTTTTATCGGAAAGTCGAAATTTTTCAATATGGCCGATGGATACTTTCTTCAGATCACGCGAGATTTTTTTACCGCCACGAGAATTAACAGGCTCCCTTCTGTAAAATGCTGTACTTGCCAATCCCTGTAATATATGTCTCTGTTTCTACATGCAGTAATATTTAATGAGTGTCTGATTTTTTTATTCCGAGGATCCGCCTGAAGAAGCTCGGATAATCAAACTCAAACATTACACAATCTATCATAAAATGAATATCTTAATGACATTTACAGCACTTAATAAGTGATTGAAGAAAGACGTCTTTGAAGTCAGTATTGAAACAAATGGAAACATAATAAGAAGTATCTGAAATTATCAAATCTTACGTAATATAAATCTCAATATTTTAGGTTTAATACAACACCGTTTATAATTAGACATTTATACTTCCTATTACAAACAACATCATGACAAGTTTAACTGATCAAACGTGTAATAATGCTAACAATTTACAGGCAAATAAATCATCTGATATTGTTAATAAAATCGTATTTGTAATATAAGCTTCAGATTTATTGCTTGTGACATGAAAACACGTTTCAAAGATTCGTGTAATTTTTGGTTTTAATAATATTTTGTGTACTAACTGGTAAAATGTAGGCTATGGGTGGAGTTGAGTGATATTGTTAAACGCCAAAGTAAATTTTGTTTTTACTTATTTCGCGGCGATTAAAAGAATGTTTAAGAAAACCGGAGTGCCAGGATAAAACCACACACTTTCGACAACTTAAAAACTTGCTCACAAATGCTCGCTTTTGTCCCTTCGGCCATTCATATTTCGTTAGATTTTTTAATGAACAACATTAAAAATATTTTACAGCTGAGAAAGATAACCAACAAAACAATTTTATTGTTATAAAGTGCGTTCTGTTCACGAAGATCGAAGATAACCAACAAAACAATTTCAGTGTTATAAAGTCCGTTCTGTTCACGAAGATCGACCACAAATGACATATTTTCTGTTTGTGAGAATGATGAACTGTAGGATCAGCATTTTTTCAGGTTAGTTTTTATTCACTACAGGTAAACGTTATCTAAATTTTACAAATTTCTGTATCTGTTTGAATCACCTTAGAAACACAATAATCGTTTTTTTTAAATGTAAGACCACTAATGTTTGTAAATACGAGTACAAAATTTTTCTTAAAGAGGCTTGATTAATTTGCTAGGATTTGAAATTCAATTTTATTCTTTTGTCGAAGAATATGGGTAACAAGTTAGTCCGTTGTTGGCATTTTGAGTCGTAGTAACAGGAGGATTATGTCAGATTTCACAAGGATTTCAAACTGTTATTCATAGCTTAAGGGGTACAATAAATACTTGTTTTTATTTGATGAAGTACAATAAATGTGTTGTTACCATGGTAACCCACGATTTCCAATTACAGTTTAATCTAATTTCTTAATTGCTTTTCTGATCTTTGTATGTTCAATGATAATTCTAGACATTTTGTATTAAATATTTAATGAAAATTGCTCAAAAATTTTCTTTACGAGTTATTTCCCCTTTTAATTTGTTATGCAGCGAATAATTTTTGCAATCGCCGCATGTTCGTATTAAACAAAATGTGCTAATGCTGGAGTGAGGGGAAATGGTAAACTAACAAGTATCACTGTAAATGCAATTTTATCTTCATAATGAGTAAACTGCTTATAAAGAACACACACACACACACACACACACTTTGAAAGATAGATATTAACATAGCCAAGAATCTACAATACTAAAATTCAGAAACATACTTCCTCTTAACATAGCACTGCCTGACTTTGTACAAACACCAGACTAAAGATATTGCAATAATGAGATTTAGATAATATTGAAGGATGCTAACAATCCGATGCACCTAAATAACAGCTAAAAATACTTGACAAAATACAATATCTTTTCAGAAAACCATAAACAAAACAATTTACCTTAATATAAGTAATATATTCATGTTTTATCGTCTTAAGGTTGTAAACCAAATCATTGAGTTTAATCACTCGTTTTCCCAGTAGCTGGAGATTAGAAATCTATATTATGTAACACAATCTTCATTATATACTGTCGGGTCTTCTACCAAAATGTCACATCTAATTTATTCAAAACCATGAGCTTAAGAGTGAAAATATGCGATAAAACCAATGATAATTCCCGGTTAAATGATTTGTGTATGGTACTGCCAATACTTAGCGTGTCTGATGTAACCACCAGGGAAGCTGAAAGTGGATGAGGTATTCATGTTTATATCTTTATACTCATGTTTTGTAGTTTATGATACAACATACGGCCATAACTCTTTCATCAAGTAACAACAAAATGCGATAATTGATTGTTGATGAATTGTAATGATCCGTTAAATATTGTAAAGGTTGTTGTATTATATCCGAAATAAGATTATTAAAAATACCCAAATGGCGACAATTCCGTAAATAATTCACAACTTTATCAACTTAACAACTTTTTAAATGCTAACATATGTAATATAGGGTCAGTGTTTTAAAATACGTTCCCATTTAGATATTAACCAATAAGAAAGGTTTTAGAATGTCTGTCTCTGCTTCAAAAGTTGTGTTAGTTGTTAAAATCCAAATGCTATACGTCAAAACAAAGTTTTTTTTTTAAAAAAAGTTATTTAGTTAATCCGTTGCACATTTTTTTTCAAATTTTAATGAATTGTTAGAAAAGACACCATACATTACAAAAGATTTAAAAAGATATTCGCTTAAAAGGTATAAACTTGTCAAAATATGGCATGTTTTAAACATCGGCCTAAATTTGTTACAAATTGTCCATCGTTCTAATTATATTGTCTAGGAGGGATTTTATGAGTCAGATCATTACTACGATGACAATTATAAGGTTTTTTTGTTAATTATATATCGTTATAATTTACACGTACCAAAATAAGAACAATTATAATATTATTATATTCTATAAAACGGAAACGTTTAGCCGAGTATCAAGTCATTTGTTCAGTCCCTGCAGCTAAATATGCCTCATTATTCTGATACTTTATTGTATTTTTAGGTATAATTTAAAAATAATTGTCGTCTTCAGACACTATTCTTTAAGAAAGTTCCGGAATAAACTCAGAATCAACATTCAAGTTCTTATAAAAGCAACTTTTGAGATATAGCAGCATGCAAATTGACCATGGAAACTTTATAACTATAACATTGGAATACTAAGTTAGTATACTTTCACCTTCATTATGGTAACATTCAATATATATGTTACCATAATGAAGTTGAAAGTATACTAACTTAGTATTCCAGTGTATATATATATATATATATATATATATATATATATATATATATATATATATATATATCTGTACAATGTTATGTGTAAACTAGCGAGTTAACATTGTATTTACCTATCTATTTGAAGGATTGTATTTTTAGCCTCAGTTTTGATCAATTATGTGTTTATTTAAGCTATGGTGGGCACAACGCATGTCAATTGCAAAGCATTTCCGTAGCACCTGAAAAACTCTATACGATGTGGCTCCTATTGACTCCTGACCCGGTTTTGCGTTGTAAGTACTGTTATAATTCTACATACATGTATGTTGCTTAACCGATTTTAGCTGAATAAGGAATACTGCTACAGCATTATATCCTGACAACACTAAGCAAACAAGTTATGTTTTCCTTCCATTGATTGATCACGTAAATCTATAACACTTGGAGGTTAGACGATATATAAACTTGACTTTCTAGATATAATTACGTATATGTTATCAAATATTTTGTTAATTTACTTTCCTGGTTTTTTGGTTGTTATATATACGACCATTACACGGGGAAATCTCGTCAATTTGACATATTAACGATGTATCGACAGTTGTGAAGTTCGTTTATCTAATTCTGTTGTATATTTATATCGTTGTTGTATTTGTATAAGAAATAGATATCTGCTTTTCAGTTATAAACACGCCATAAATTTTGATCAACTGTTTTTAATTGCTGTTTGTAAAGGCACGTACAGACTGATGAGAAATAAAAACATTGTGTGCCCATCCTAGTTTTACAAATTCCGTTCTTATCTCTACCATGGTTTGTTATAATAATAATAATAATGATGATGATGATGATGATGATGATGATGATGATAATAATAATAATAATAATAATAATTATTATTATTATTATTATTATTATTATTATTATTATTACAAATTCTCCAAACCTTTAAGCCTGTTGGTTGTCTATTTATTTGACAAAAGACAAAGCTCTCATGTAACCAGCACAAAAGAAACGCATGGAATGGCATAGCTGTCTTATATGGTACAAAAATGGTATATGAATTCATTGTATCGTGATTTCAATGGCGAAACTCAATAATTTTATGATCAGACGAAATAATATAATGATAAAACCATATTACATAATGATAAAACTTAAATATATAATGATAAAACCATATTACATAATGATAAAACTTAAATATATAATGATAAAACCATATTACATAATGATAAAACCAAAACATAAACGATGAAAGCAAATATTATCATGATAAAATGAAATTCACATATCATTTTTGTGCCATATAAGGTAGCTATGGTGTTCCATAGAAACCAGTAGAGCTATATTATTTTATGCCCAAGTCAAGATCTAGACGGCCAGTTCTGTAATGATGAAGAAAATCGGAGTAAACAACGGACCTCTAACAGCTAACGACTAACTTCTCACGATAGGATCTGTTCGAGTAAGATTCCAACCTTGGCCATACAAGGTATGGAGGTGTATAGTATTTGACTATCGAGATTCATACTAATAGAGAATACTTAAAGTAGAGCGCAGCATTTTTTTTTACCAATTATTTGGCAAAAGCCAGAACAACAAAGAGACACACGAAACAGCAGACAAAACAATAAAACAAAACTAAATTAACGTTTAATGAGACCATACATTATATAATTTTAATATCTTCAAATACATCGGGAAAAAACTTGACATTTATAAAACAAAAATTGCAAACATTTATTTGAAAAAATAAAAGTCCTAATTATAATGCTGATAAAGATGCATTTAAAGTAATTATGCATTAGCATAGAATTCAATATAATTTTTTTTAGAAACATAACCACAAAAACAAGCGCATTCACCAGAATAAATATTTAACAAAAAAGTAAACATGTTGCAATTGCCTTAAGGACAAAAAGAAATATTTTAAGGAAAAAGCAATTAGAATTGATATTAAACAAAATGGCTGTTACAAATTTTAAATCAAACCCGGCAATCTGTTTGTTTTGCAGATGTTATGTGAAAAATACACAAAACAAACAGTATGATTTGATCTGTTTATTATCATCAATGGATCTTTTTCAAATTGTATAATCAACTATGATTTTATAAGTAATTAATGTTAATTATTTATTGAAATGTTTAATATTTCTCCTTATAAACAGACGTTGTTTCATATCTGCTAATATAATTTTACCACAATAAGTCTTTACTTCTATGTCCATTCTTAATGAGTTATTGAGATAGTTTGACAGTTGGCTTTCCTTAGGTCTTTGATATCTACATGGTCAGTTCGCTTTCCTTAGGTCTTTGATATCTACATGGTCAGTTCGCTCGCCTTAGATCTTTGATATCTACATGGTCAGTTCGCTCGCCTTACGTCTTTGATATCTACATGGTCAGTTGGCTTTCCTTAGGTCTTTGATATCTACATAGTCAGTTCGCTTTCCGTAGGTCTTTGATATCTACATGGTCAGTTGGCTTTCCTTTGGTCTTTGATATCTACATGGTCAGTTCGCTCGCCTTAGATCTTCGATATCTACATGGTCAGTTGGCTTTCCTTAGGTCTTTGATATCTACATGGTCAGTTCGCTTTCCTTAGGTCTTTGATATCTACATGGTCAGTTCGCTTTCGTAGGTCTTTGATATCTACATGGTCAGTTCGCTTTCCTTAGGTCATTGATATCTACATGGTCAGTTCACTAGCTTTAGGTCTTTGATATCTACATGGTCAGTTCGCTTTCCGTAGGTCTTTGATATCTACATGGCCAGTTCGCTTTCCTTAAATCTTTGATATCTACATGGTCAGTTTGCTCGCCTTAGATCTTTGATATCTACATGGTCAGTTCGCTTTCCTTAGGTCTTTGATATCTACATGGTCAGTTCGCTCGCCTTAGATCTTTGATATCTACATGGTCAGTTCGCTCGCCTTACGTCTTTGATATCTACATGGTCAGTTGGCTTTCCTTAGGTCTTTGATATCTACATAGTCAGTTCGCTTTCCGTAGGTCTTTGATATCTACATGGTCAGTTGGCTTTCCTTTGGTCTTTGATATCTACATGGTCAGTTCGCTCGCCTTAGATCTTCGATATCTACATGGTCAGTTGGCTTTCCTTAGGTCTTTGATATCTACATGGTCAGTTCGCTTTCCTTAGGTCTTTGATATCTACATGGTCAGTTCGCTCTCGTAGGTCTTTGATATCTACATGATCAGTTCGCTTTCCGTAGGTCTTTGATATATACATGGTCAGTTCACTCGCCTTAGGTCTTTGATATCTACATGGTCAGTTGGCTTTCCTCAGGTTTTGGATATCTACATGGTCAGCTCGCTTTCCTTAGGTCTTTGATATCTACATGGTCAGTTCGCTTTCCGTAGGTCTTTGATATCTACATGGCCAGTTCGCTTTCCTTAAATCTTTGATATCTACTAGTCAGTTTGCTCGCCTTAGATCTTTGATATCTACATGGTCAGTTCGCTTACCTTAGGTTTTTGATATCTACATGGTCAGTTGGCTTTCCTTTGGTCTTTGATATCTACATGGTCAGTTCGCTCGCCTTAGATCTTCGATATCTACATGGTCAGGTGGCTTTCCTTAGGTTTTTGATATCTACATGGTCAGTTCGCTTTCCTTAGGTCTTTGATATCTACATGGTCAGTTCGCTCTCGTAGGTCTTTGATATCTACATGATCAGTTCGCTTTCCGTAGGTCTTTGATATATACATGGTCAGTTCACTCGCCTTAGGTCTTTGATATCTACATGGTCAGTTGGCTTTCCTCAGGTTTTGGATATCTACATGGTCAGCTCGCTTTCCTTAGGTCTTTGATATCTACATGGTCAGTTCGCTTTCCGTAGGTCTTTGATATCTACATGGCCAGTTCGCTTTCCTTAAATCTTTGATATCTACTAGTCAGTTTGCTCGCCTTAGATCTTTGATATCTACATGGTCAGTTCGCTTACCTTAGGTTTTTGATATCTACATGGTCAGTTGGCTTTCCTTTGGTCTTTGATATCTACATGGTCAGTTCGCTCGCCTTAGATCTTTGATATCAACATGGTCAGTTCGCTCGCCTTAGGTCTTTGATATCTACATGATCAGTTCGCTTTCCGTAGGTCTTTGATATATACATGGTCAGTTCACTCGCCTTAGGTCTTTGATATCTACATGGTCAGTTGGCTTTCCTCAGGTTTTGGATATCTACATGGTCAGCTCGCTTTCCTTAGGTCTTTGATATCTACATGGTAAGTTCGCTTCCCTTAGGTCTTTGATATCTACCTGGTCAGTTGGCTTTCCTTTCGTCTTTGATATCTACATGATCAGTTCGCTCGTCTTAGGTCTTTGATATCTACAGGTGCTCCGTTTTTCTCCACCGTAATAAACTGACCAATTTGAATAGATCATTTAACACAAACATGATATCTACATGGTCAGTTCGCTCGCCTTAGGTCTTTGATATCTACATGGTCAGTTGGCTTTCCTTAGGTCTTTGAAATCTACATGGTCAGTTCGCTTTTCGTAGGTCTTTGATATCTACATGGTCAGTTCACTCGTCTTAGGTCTGTGATATCTACATGGTCAGTTCGCTCGCCTTAGATCTTTGATATCAACATGGTCAGTTTGCTCGCCTTAGGTCTTTGATATCTACATAGTCAGTTGGCTTTCCTTAGGTCTTTGATATCTACATGGTCAGTTCACTCGCCTCAGGTCTTTGATATCTACATGGTCAGTTCGCTTTCCGTAGGTGTTTGATATCTACATGGTCAGTTCGCTTTCCTTAGGTTTTTGATATCTACATGGTCAGCTCGCTTTCTTTAGGTCTTTGATATCTACATGGTCAGTTCGCTTTCCGTAGGTGTTTGATATCTACATGGTCAGTTCGCTTTCCTTAGGTTTTTGATATCTACATGGTCATCTCGCTTTCTTTAGGTCTTTGATATCTACATGGTCAGTTCGCTTTCCTTAGGTCTTTGATATCTACATGGTCAGTTGGCTTTCCTTTGGTCTTTGATATCCACATGATCAGTTCGCTCGCCTTAGGTCTTTGATATCTACAGGTGCTCCGTTTTTCTCCACCGTAATAAACTGACCAATTTGATATGATCATTAAACACAAACACACCTGTCCACGTTCAAATTACAATCCCTAACTATGAAAATCAGCATATTAAATTAAACATTTTCACCTTAAAAGTGAGACCGGGTGTTTCGGAAGAATAAGCTAGCTACACCCGAGACATGTGAAATAAAGAAATATGAATGAATGAAACACATAACTTTAGGACGTCAAATATTTCCAGGATTATTATGGATACCTAGACATATAAATGATTTTAAAATTGTTGACTTAGGCTCAAAACTTCACTCTGCTGCGCTTTTGTATAAGTTAAAAGCAAATAAATTGGATGATTGTGTTTCTATTTGTTTAAAGAATAATATCGCCTTGCTAATAGGTTTCTGATATATTTTAAATCTCAAAGGTAAAAAAGATATTTTAAACACAAAGATCTTGATATCTTGATCAAAATTAATTAAAAGCAAAATAATGACTTTCTTTGATATATGTTAAGATAGATTAATCTCTATTTTCATATATCAAAGTTCCCTGGTTAATAAATCACTGCGACTGTCACCATCCACGTTCAAATCCCATTTGTAAAGATCCTGTTATGAGTACAGGCTCTCTGGTTTTCCCAAACACCCAAGAGCTAACAACCGTTCTATATGTAAAAGAATCTTGATTTGGATCTTAAACCACAATACTCAACTTGACTTCTCATACAATTCTTAAAGATAAACCTTCAGTGAAACTATATAATAGACGATTAAATGTCAAAAGACAAAATAAAATAACAAACAAACAAATAAATACATAAATAAATAAATAAATAAATAAATAAATAAATAAATAAAACCAACTAAGAAGCTATGAAAAATTGTAGTTGAAGCTCAAATTCTTGATATATAGGAAAACAACTAAAATACTCGTATAACGGATGTAAAAAAAAATGAAGGTATATATTACGAACAGTTGTATATTTGGAAAACTTGCCATAACTGAAGTACAATAACAAATACAGTCAAGAATACGAAACAATAAAAGATATTGAAAGAAACAAGCGAACTAGACTAGAAAAAATGAAACAATGTTGAAACTTCAAAACTTTTGGCTTTGGGTTATCAGTGGTTAAAATATTATAATATACGTAAGTATACAGTAATTTTACAATCAGAAAAATAAAAATATATACATTTAAATATAGACTTTATTTTAAAATCAACAAACTAACTGTGCTGTATTGGCTTGTCAAAAAATGGCGTTTGTAGCGCTATAACTGTCATTGCCGTGCAAAGCAAACTTGTTAAAAAGCGTTTACACTATAAATGTCATTTCTAGACAGTTCAATACATTTTGCTTTTTTTAGAAAAAAAGGACTAAAATCTTTTTCGCTTTAAGTCTTTAAAATCTCAGTGTCATTCATCAAAAGTGGCTAGACGTTCTCTAGCACTCCTACAGAGTTAAAAAACAATATTAAGTATAGCCAGGTCATCAAATGTCAAACATGTGCAGTATATTCAGCTAGATTATTATTTTTTTTTTTTACATTTCAATATTTTTTTTCAGATCTTTATGTCGTTATTGCGTTAATCAAACTTCGTCAAAATCAAAAGGCTAATCAAAACATATAGATATGAAATTATCTTGAAAATAAAGATGGGATAATTAAATAAACCCCATATCGTCTTTTAGAATTTGTGAGTTTAACGTGGCGGGCGGTCGGTTTATAACTATAGGACGTTTTAGCATTGTAGGCATAACGTAACTTAGTTTTAAATGACCCGCTTAATTTTCCCCAGGTATGTAACATTAAAACTAATGGATTCTCCCTATGTTAAGTATTCCCTCCATTTTATGGATTCTCATAAAATGTGTTTTTCCAGCTGTAAGTTGTAACCAACATTTTCACGGTCCATGATAATTATGAGTTTGTATCGACCAACACGCTGTAATATTTTACCTGTTGCAGTGAAAAAAAAATGAAGATGCAGAGAAAATGTAATATTTGCAATGAGTCTCAGAACATTAACCAGTAAATATAAATGCTTTACGATTGTATTTAAACTGGAAGTGGTACGTCTTATATCGTCAAAATCGTACAACTCCGACAATAGCCAGATATCTCACTTCATTTAACACATACTTATCTCTGGCTTGACTGACATATATACAAAGCAATCTGAGATATATTAACAACGCTTTTTTTTCCATCGTAGATATTACATATATATAAATGCCAAGTTGTCAAATATCACTCGCAGAGAGTTAAAAGAGTTTAATGCAATAAGCAATAGCTACAGTCACAAAAAGAACCATTTTAAAACTGGGTAAAAAACAATTAGGGACATGCATATCTTTAATGACATCATCATATTTTTTCAAATTACAAGATTTTTGCACTGCTTTTGATGGAATTTAAAAAAAAAAAAAACCACTAGTATATAAAATATTTGCTTCGGAAAGTTCACCAACTTGTAAACAATATATTAAAAAAAACCCATGTTTCAAAATCAACGAATGGAGTGCATTACTTAAACACAAAGTATCACAACATAGCTTATACAATATAAATATAAAATGTGTTTGTTAGGGTCTATAGTGATTGATTAAGTCCTATTGTTTAAGATTGGTATGATTGATGTTTTGTGGTCTAATCATACAAACTGTTAATGAAAAGAGATATAGTGCTTCTCTGCTTTAATATACGCTGTTTGAACTTCATGATTTTACAGCATTTCATTCCAATGAAGAATTGAAATATAAATATAGATATTCATTAAAATGATAAACTACTTGGTCTCCATAATGCTCCATGTACATGTACCAACAAACCTATATGTTTTTGTCGTACCGCCCCATTAATTATCACGTGTAGTTGATAGCATGTGTGATAATTACTAGTATGTAATATCTATCATCCCCAGCACATGTTTCAAACACTACAAGTATGTGTTTATTTTCTCGAACAAAATGTTTCCTTGCAAGCCATGATGGATTATTATTCAGACCATATCAGACAGAGACCGGCGTTTAGACACGTTACGTAACCAACATATTCATTCATTTAACACTAAATGTCGATAGAAACTTAAATGATAAATCGTGTGTTTTTGAACCTTATAATTTCTGTAAAATGCTAAGTACTCTCTGTTTACAAACATAGACATGGCGTTATTTCTTAACCTCTGGTAATTTATATTTTATACAGTTTAGGTTTGGTAATAAATTAAATAAATACATAAGAAATTTTATCCTTGGAGTTAAAATTCCTAAAGCATTAAATAGTTTGTTTTAATATTATTAAGCATCACATAAGCAATTTTATTAGCTATTACCGACGACAGCAAGTTTATTAATCTCTATGGATCTAAGAACAAGATTGTGAGTAGTGCTAGTGTTTATTATGGTCAGTCTTGTATCAGCGCGCACTCTGGGCGAGTTATTGTGCTAGCGTATAGAGTCAGTATGCCGCAGATAAGCGTACAACAGTCAAGCCGCAATATCCGGACACCATGAAGTAAACAAGTCGATATTACCCAGCGCCAGAAAAATTTTAAAGTCTTATGCATAATTCCGTTGGTGTTCGAAGCCACGACAGAATAAGTGTTAAGGCGATTAAGAAAAAAGTATTTAATGTATCATATGAACCATAGATGATAATGTTATCCAATTGGCTTACCTTATCAAGTTTCATTGAAGATGGTTGAGTAGCCACTGTTAAATCTTTAATACATATACGTACATTCCATAACAAATAACTAGACGCCTTATAGCATTACACTTTAAGCAGTGTTGTAAATGAAAAGTAAATGAAATTATAAATCTCTATCTGCTTTTTTGTACAATTTTTAGGCTAGACAGAAACGTTCAGGGAAGGAGTGGTATTTCAACACTGTTTGATTGGCCAAATAGGGTAAAATAAAAAAGTTATCACCGTTATTCTGCTTCTAACAAAACAATAAAATTTTAAATTATAGGGCGTTTATTATTATAATTTCTTATGCAACCGACGTCTAATGTTTGTGTATGAATGATTTCATAGTGACCAGCTACATAAATCCAGAGTTGTGATTTTGTAAAATATTGTTCAGAACCGATTTCCTGCAAATTTGAAAAATATCAAAAACACTACAACCGAGGCCGTAACATAATACTCGGAGCACAAAGCGAGTTCAGTATATAAAAGATCAAATTAGACAAGATTAAGACCAAAAACTCTGCGTTCTATCCATCATTTATTTAAGTTTGATATAGTTATATTTACATGTGAATAATTGACATGGCATTCATAACTTACTTACAATACCCCATTGTTGCTGCGAAATTTTTAATGTTTCTCTGAAATGTATCTGGTAATTTTTTTCAAAAAACATACAAGTGCATAAATGGTTGTTTTTTGAGTTAGATTTCTATAGCTTTTTACCGGGATTCGGCATAATTTCAAAGTGTTTCTTGGTCATCACACTCGTTGTATAGCTGATAGAAACTCTTATATATGTATGTCAGTAGTACTAAATGGTCTTGTTTTGTCTCTTACTGATGTCTTTACAAGATACAAACTACAATTAGTTAATTATATAGTCTTATAAAACTGTTTTATTAAGCAGGTCGCCGACCATCAAAGTGCTTATATTTACTTTTTCTGACTTAATTAATACGAAGCCATATTAAGAGTAAATTTTAATGTTTGGTTTCAACACTTTTAAATAAAATCACCAAACACTAGAACAATTAATTTTCTATTTTAATGAATTATTTGCATGTTTAAGTAACACGTGGTTTCTTTAAACAGTCAGTAATGTTATGATTGGCTTCATATCACGGAAACTCGTTGAGTAAATGATTTAGACACTACGTCGATGGTTTCGTGTGCCATGATACATATTCCTTTGAAGAACTCAATGTTTCTATTTTATGAGTGACAACTTGGAGAAATATTACATGTTTAAGGCGTTTTACACGTATTTTTATTAGCATTTGGATATAAAAATAATCTTGATACAGATGACATGTACTTCCGAATGATTCAATTGTTAAAACTCAATTATATATAAAAGCAACGTTATTCTTTAAATACCGCCTGGATGGCTCAGATGTAGAGCGTCCGCTTAGAGATTGGGATGTTGTGGGATCAATACTCGGAGTTTTAAATTTGAGATGCTGCTTCCTCGTCTGGCGTTCGGCATTAGGCGGACCAGCTTATCGACTAGTTGACCCGATGCAAAATAATGTGACGGGGGAATGGTTTGCCTGTATGTGGAATACTAACTTGAGGGCGCCTTGGTGCAAAGGCAAATCCTAACACACACTTGCACATCTCAAGCATGCAAGAACTTGTTCTTAAATTAACCTGAGACATATATTAACGTACTCTCGTAGTGAATAGCTGAATAATAGCGAATCCGAATCAAAACAACCTCAAAACCAATCTACTAATCTTAAATGAATTAACATACATACAAGTCGCCACCGTTGAAGTTCCCTCCCAATATACGTACGTTGGTTGGGGAGTGGAGAAATGATGCTTTTAGCAAAAGTCACGATTCTTTTGTTTATATCTAAATGGTCACTTTTGAAATGGTGGATGAAAAAGGACTACCCGGAGAAAACCACTGATTCGACAAGCGAACGACAAACAGTAAGATCTGCCCTCGTGGGATTAAAACCTTGGCGATAGAAACCTTGGCGATAGATTGCATTGTGATACGTAAGCACAGCCATTAAGAAACAATAACTTCTTCATATTATATTAAGTTTCTGTATTGTACGCTAACTCTTAGTTTTTTTTCGGCGTTTTATATCTTTATTTGGAAGCTTATTAATACTGTCATAAACAACTTTTTGAATTTAATCATAAAAATACATTCAAAAAGTGGTATATGACAATACCATACATGTAAAACCCGTACAGTGGACATTTAGAGTTGGTAATTTTGTCAACAATCGCAGTATATGCTTGACTTCCTGGTCTATTTTGTATTTTTTAATTTTTTACTTGTTATTTCTCGCGTTTGAGTCATGTTGGTTGTTGATTTTGGTAACTGAGCACACATTCGTACACTATTGTCATATGCCAATTTTTGAATGCATTATTTATAAAAATTCAAAAAGTGGTATATGACACTATCATTCAAATCTTTTCAAAAGTTAAAAGCTAATTTTTCAATAGATTTTACCATATTTTTATACAAGAGGCCCATGGGCCTTAACGCTCACCTGAGGATATGTCCAAAATTGTTTGCAAAGTGCAATATACAATATATTAAATACAGAAACTTTACAAGTTTTCTCAAGTAAAGAACTGCCACAAAACTTAATCAGAAATATATCCAGTCACATTTCATTTATAAGTAGCTTATAAAATATGCATGAAATAACCTTAGTGCAATGAATAATTTCCAAATCATTAGCCAATTTCAGTATACTTATGCAGCTATGTCCTTGACCTTTG
This sequence comes from Tegillarca granosa, assembly GCA_029721355.1. NCBI lineage: Eukaryota > Metazoa > Mollusca > Bivalvia > Arcoida > Arcidae > Tegillarca > Tegillarca granosa. The sequence continues at coordinate 41,157,807 of CM056598.1, read as the reverse complement.
AACATAAATGACCTCTAATCATATATCATTGTCATGTCAATACCTACAATATTCTAATATACATGCCTATGCAATTAACAATTTTAGTATTCCTATGTTTATATGATCTTGATCTTTGAACATATGACCTTGACCCATATATCAAAATGATCGTTGTCAAAATAACTACAATATTCTAATATACATGCCTATACAAATCTTCTTTTGCAACTCTGACCTTGACCTTTGAACATATGACCTTGAACCATATATCGAAATGATCGTCATGTCAATACCTACAATATTATAATATAAATCCCTATACAAAAAGTTAATAGTTTTCAAGATAATTAACAAATTAAGTCTTCTTTTGCAGCTTTGACCTTGACCTTTCAACATATGACCTTAAACCATATATCAAAATGATTGTTGTCACAATATCTACAATATTCTTATATACATGCCTACGCAAAAAGTTAATAGTTTTTAAGATATAGTGAGAAATATATAATTTTTGGAAATTTCCCCACTCAGTGCCTTACAATTTCCCCATTTATAGCCCCATGGCTACCATTTGTGCAAATCTGAAACTAGATGACTTAAGGATGTTATAAATGAAATAACTAAGGTATATCTCTTGTAGATTCAGAGGAAAAGATTTTTAAAATTTTTCACTATTTCCCCCTTATGGGCCTCAAGGGGACATAACTCCTTCATTTTTGCAAATCTGAAAGGGCATGATGGTTACCAAGTTTCACTAAATTTGGCCCAGTGGTTCTGGAGGAGAAGATTCAAATTAAAAAATATTTACGCACGACGAACGACGCACGACGGACGAAGATGGATAGCAATAGCTCATCTGAGTTTTCAACTCAGGTGAGCTAAAAATTCTTTCAAAACATGAAGATTAATCATGGATTTGTTAATGGTTAGATCTAGGGTATTAATATAAACATCATCTTGAAAACGTGCAACAAGAGTTCGGGTATTAACATCACCTTGATAGCGTGAAGCAAGATCTAAGGTATTACCATCACCTTGACAGCGTAAAACAAGATCTCGTGTAAAAACATCACCTTGACAGCGTGATGCTATGATCTCAGATATTAACTTCACCTTGAGAGCGTGAAGCAAAATCTCGGATATTCATAACAACTTGGCAACGTGAAGCAACATATAGGGTATTAACACCACTTTGACAGCGTGGAGACAGATCTTGGGTATCAACATCACCTTGATAGCGTGAATCAAGATCTAGGGTATTAACATCACCTTGACAGCTTGACGCAAGATCTCGGATATTCACAACAACTTTGAAACGTGAAGGAAGATCTAGGGTATAAACATCACCTTGAAAGCGTGAAGCAAGATCTTGGGTATTATCATCACCTTGACAGCGTGAATCAAGATCTAGGGTATTAACATCACCTTGACAGCGTGAAGCAAGATTTCGGGTATTAACATCACCTCGACAGCGTGACGCAAGATCTCTGATTTTTACATCATCTTGACAGCGTGACGCAACATCTCTGATTTTTGCATCACCTTGACAGCGTGAAGCCAGATCTCGGGTGTTTACATCACCTTGACAGCGTGAAGCCAGATCTCGGGTGTTTACATCACCTTGACAACGTGAAGCCAGATCTCGGGTGTTTACATCACCTTGACAGCGTGAAGCATTATGATATAAAGTTATGTATTTCATTAAGATTTTATCGTCTGAATAATTTTTCTTTCCTTGATCTATAAATCAATACTTCAGTGATTGATAGCATCAGAGCTGGCATCATAAATGATTTATGTGGCTCTTACTTAGGATGGAACTTATAACAAAACACTTCAAATTCAATGAATAATAACGATAAATTATGGCACAGATTCCCAGACATCTTACAGATTTAAGAAGTTGTGATACCTGGCCAGCAGACAAAGGGTTAAGATGTGTCCCGGTAACTACTACGTAAACATCAATCTCTCTTTAATATATTAAAGTGTTGTAATATTGACAGAGTTTTTCTTTGACTATAATGATCTTAACTTCTTGACAGATTTTGTATCATTTAGTAATACATAATTGCTTTCCTTCTTTTTGAAAAAAAAATCGGAATGAGTCATTGGTAAAATACTATTTAGCGACCATCATGCCATTTTTGAGCTTCAAATCGGTTTTAAGATAGCTGCTGTTATAATACTCTCGTAGTTGCTGCTGTAATACTCTGAAACCCCCTGGCAACCAATAAACGGCTTTATTACAGACTAATGAATATCTGAAGTTTAGAATTGTATAAGGGGTTTATGTAATAAATAATCGTTAAGAATAAAACACATACAACTTTTTACCAATAATTTGTCGATTTCACTGACATATATCAACAAATTGCTAAATTTACTGTCAGTAATCAACAATTTGAATATTTTATACGCTGAGAGGTTTATTTGAATCAAAATTCCACGATTTTTAAAGGACTAAAAAATCAAAGTTTCTTTAACGGATATTTTCAGATAAAACCCATTTTTTAAACCATTCGTGAACCACTCTTTTAAATCCATTCTTTGCACAGTACGCGGTTGGTCTTACCAATTATTGATGTCTACATTATCTAGCTATACATACCAAAACAATATTTAGGACTTTTAAATAAATGGGATAGTTGGAACCAAACAAAAGTACTTCAATCGCACCAGTGAAAGCCATTTTGGTAAGGTGATTTAGTACCCGGCTAAAATGGGGATATTCTGTTTCAGCCATTAAAACATTGGTATTGATATATTTTTATCATGTACACGTTTTTAGACGTTGTGATGTGCTACTCTTGAATTTTTATATAATAATGCATTCCAAAATAGCACAAAACAAAATTGTCAGTTTTGGGATGGCGAAGGAGAGCGGAGTGCCCAAAGAAAACCACCAATCTTTAGCAAGTGGTTTGACAAACTTAAAATACTAGGATCTGCCAGAGTTGGATTCGAACCTAGGCAATGAAGGCACTTTGAACTGTAAGCGCACGATTTAAACCACTCGGCCGTCTAGGTTTCTCTATTAGGGTGGTTTAAGTTCTATTAAGTAGTCCAAAGCCACCAGACTTATGTACCTTTTTAACAACTAGTGTTCAATACAGGGGCGGATTTAGAATTGTATGAAAGGGGGGGGGTTAAATCTTATCATGAGATATTGCGAGCGTCGAAGACTCAATGCCACAGCGGCGAAGGGTCTTGGGTCCGCTTAATACCCTCAGCAGGTCCAGGGACAAACCCTATTAGGGATCCAGGGCCTGGCTAAATATTTCTGGGGACCTTTTGGCCACATTTTTCTCTCTTCCTCTCCCTTTTGATTTTTTTTTTCAAAAGAGGGTTACTATCTCTGCAATCCCGAACCTCCCTTGAATACTCCAACGCAAAACACACTTATATTTAAAAATCAAAATTAAGCTATTTACCGAACAATGAACCAAAATCCGGGCATGTATAATACATATCAGCCCTTATAATGATGCATATACAGTATTCAATTATATTCAATAAAAAACTAACGTCTTTTGAAGAATAAAAAAAAAAGAAAAGAAAAGAAAAAAAGAAAAAAGAAAATGTGCAGTATATTGTAGTGAGGGTTAAATTTACAAGATATCATCAGTTTTTACTTGTCAAAATGATTATTCTGCTTTATTTATCGGGCACACTATTTTGATAAACAGAATCATGAATTTTACATCGTGTGACATCTGGTGACATTTTAATCAGATGTTGCTTTTTAATAATTCAATTAAAATAGAATTCATAGGTCTCATTTTACAACACTTAGTAAACAGCTTTGCGTCTTTCTAACTAGAATTTACATACACTTGGCATGTATATTGTGATTTTTTTATATATAGATACACGAGTCATTTTCGATTCAGGCAGTGTATTTTAATATCTCTTCTTTGGTAGAATAACAATTTGTCCTGAAACAGATGATCTTTATAAACACCCTGTAACATGTGCGTTTGTATTTTCATTAAGTTTTCCGACGTCCATTTTCCATGTAGACCTTTTATTTATGACCTTTCCGTTTAATCTACAAAATAACAGAGTTCCTTATATCCCCCATGTTAGCCGCTGGATGACCTGTTGGAGGTATTCTCAATTTAAATAATTCAAATTATTGAATGAAAATGAGCTACATGTTTCTGTTATTAAGTATCAACATCATAATCACTACAGTGTCACTTACCACGTTGAAATAAAAACAAGTGAAAATCTTTATAGTAAAGCTTATTGAGTTTCAAAATCATCCCTTAAATGTGATTTAGTTCATCCGAGATTGGTTGTCATTTGTTAAATGCTAATTAGTGCTCTCTCTCTCTCTCTCTCTCTGTGTGTGTGTGTAAAAGAACTTTCTTATATTGCATAGGTGAATAAAACGATGGCAAAACGACAAGAAGAGTTAATTATCAATAAAAAAAACACAGCTTTTTTTTAATACAATTACAAATTAAAACGTTTTTATGCGATACTAGTAATTGAATGGGAAAATTATGATATCGTTACAATTACAGCGATGTAACCTTGATAAGTTGGAAGAAGTAGTCACCAACAACAATACTGAGATTGAAAAAGATTTTAAACAAATTTGAACTGTCTGGTGAACAAATCGTTAAATAATTAAACCAAAATCGTAACTATATTCTATCTTAAAGGTATATTTTAATGGATTTAAATAGTTTTTTCTAACTGGCATTATTAGCTAGGTTATATGGTATATTCATTACCCTTTCCACGGGATATCCTTTCCTCCAACTCTAAATTTTAATGAATTTTAACGACGTGATTCTTTTTACGAGAAGAAATTTGTTTTGATAACATAATGTTAACACTTGCGTATATGAAACTGCAAGATAGATAAAAACGATTCAACAAGAAGTTTACACTGCGTGTTTGATTATTCGTATGACCCAGTGAAATATACAACTTGTTAGGGGCGAATAGGATATACATGTAGACTTCATGCATAAAATAAAATAGTTTAAAAATCAGCCATAGCACCGATCAAATAAAAAGACAAAAATTTGACAACTTGTTAATTGTAAAGTAATTTGACAGCTTGTTGATTTTAGAGTACATGTTATTAACAACTGAAACACATGGACATCATAAGTACAATTGACAAACAACTTGCATATCATTACCAATACGTGTGGTGAAATAAGAATAAGCCAATATACTATAAACTACAAATTAAAAACCAAGTCAAAAAAGATATGATGATACTCGATTTTATATCAGACGAGTTATCGTGGTTCTTATTCAAAGACCTTTCAACCAATTCCTTGGAGGGTTTAATTTTATCGCGAGATGTGTCTAACCCACGTCATTGAGTCTGGGAGGTTACGATTGTAACAAGTTTTTCCTTTTCTTAATTGTTAAAAATTATGTGAAAATGGTTAACGAGTGAATAAGGAGATCGGGTCGGTAGATCAAAGCAAAAATTACGAAAAAACATTAAAAACATACTTCTTATACTAATATATCTATATCGACAAAAACGCGTGATGATGTGTTCCCCTTCTGTGCTGATAATTTATATCATATTTTAGATATAAGAAAATTCTGGCACTTTCAATTTCTGTTTCTCTCACTCGTTAGTGTTCTATATTGTTTATGTAAAAAAGTTTAGATACTTCACTGTTGATAGAAATGCAATTGTTTTGGTATTGCATCTTTCAATATTAACTTTATTTTATAAATATTAGACAATTCCAACACGCTACATGTATAAAATTTCCTTTTTCGAAATTAGAATCACAATCAGACAAATTCAATACCGGTTCTAAAGCCAGAGAATTATTTCGGTCTATCTAACATTCAGTTTTATTTCTTCAGACGTTTTAAAAGCAGCAAATCAATTTGTGCCATTAAACGAAGTCATAACTGGCTTTCTATACTGCAGATTTTTTTCTTAGGGTAAAACTATGCTTGAATGCTACATTTATGAAAAACCATTTTGATGTTGAGAGACGAAAGACGCCATTGAAGTAGATAAAATGTAAACCTTATGATGTATACTTAAACATTGAAATGTTTACCGTTATATAAAGTTACTTGTTAGATTAAATTTAGTTTTAGAGAAAGAAATCGTTAAATATACATCAATACTGAATGTACGTCTAAAATAATTAAAACTTTATTAGAACTTCAATTGTCTAAATGCAATAAGGTGTTTCCATAGCGACCTACTAGATAAACATATCCAATCAAACCGAGGAAGGTATGCTTTTTACTTTACATATTTTTTATGGTTCTATTGCATGAAAAAATTACTGAACCTTCTTTTTTATCAACATATCTTATTTTTTTTTTTTTTGCTTTCTTCTTTTGTTTGTTTGGTGTTCATGTTTTAGTAGCATTTGTAATTGTCATGTTTGTTTGTTTTTTTTTTTCAGCTGCAAACGCCAAATCGACTTAAAGCATTTCATACATCACAACAGAAGTTTATAATCAGAATTTGTGGCATGAATAAAGAAGCTTGTAGAACACAAAACATTTCAAGAACAAGGCAATATGATAAAAAAAAAAAATCCAGCAACGCATAAAAGTAGACAATGCACACAATAAAATATGAAATAAAGGGTTATTTTTAAAATTATTAGTCTTAGTGTCGCTAAATATAGCTCGGGTTAGCCTGAACAGTTTTGTTTAAAAAATTACGGTATCTCTCTCTCTCTCTCTCTCTCTCTCTCTCTCTCTCTCTCTCTCTCTCTCTCTCTCTCTCTCCTTCTTCACGCATATTATATGCATATACTCCTATCTTTTTTGTTCTAGATAAACAATTTAACTTCATAACTTTTTAACACTGACACTTGTTCAGCACTAAAAATATCAACTAAACCAACAATTGATGGTATTTATTCAATTATGAAACTTTTCATTCATCATTGCAAGACAAACCCATACTTTATTAAGGTAGGGCCGAGTACAATCAAAAGATAAAAATGTTCAATTTTTGCGTGTGGACGATGGCTTACAAAAGGAGACTTAAAATAAAAAATATCTTAAAGTTATTTCATGTCCTATAAATTCTAGAAATAGTTTTAAAAAATGTTTTCTTAATGTCTTTTTATTTTATTTTATTTTTATTTTTATTATTATTTTTTTTATTTTATTTATTTATTTTTATTTATTTTTTTTTTTTTTTTTTTTTGTTTTACAATTTTTTGACAAACTTTCACTCAAGACATTTCTCGGGTTTCATAAAAGGTTATTCGCTTTTCACACGTACCTTAAAACTATGTTGTTTAATTTACATTGCATTGAAAAGGGTTTTGAGCCGAACGTGTCACAAATATATCGAGCAAAACGATTTGGTTGGAGATGTCCATCTTATCGACCGTGGCTAGATCTTCAATATGGCACAAATTGTCCGTCAAGTTACGTGACTAGATGCGCCGAAGAACTGCAGTAAATGATAAAGGGTAAAAAACATTTAAAATGTTAAAAGTTTTGTTTTACAATTTATGTACGTTAGAACAACAGCCTCATTTCAAAATATCTCATCAATATGTGGTTCATACACTGTAATTTTGCACTTAGCGCATTTTCCTGAGGTTTAATTCTGATGCATTTCAGGTACAATTTAAATTTAAATGCACGTGTAATTTTATTAAAGAAATAAATGGCGCTGTAAACAGTAACTTGGCATTACAGTGACAAAACCAATTAACAAGACAGCAGCAGTCAACGTTCTAAAAATGGACAGGTAACCAAGGAGTTATACATTAAAAAGTTATCAAAGTGTTGTAAATGCTGCAATAAAATAAAAGAAACTTGTCAACAAACCAACCAAGAAGGATAGGGTTGAATAAAATATAATAATAATAATAATGATAAACAACTTTTTATCACTTAACTTGCAAACCCGCTTACCAAAAGTTGCTTTCCTCCACCATCCAAGAACTATCCACTTCGACTAATGTGAAAAAAAAACTTGGCTAGGGCGTAAAAACAATATTTTCAGATCTGGATCCACTCCCTTAACTGTCAAAAATCACTTTTTATCCGCCAAGGAAATATATTTTATCAGCGGTCGAATTTACAATGTGTCTTGATTTGTTTGTTTTTTGCATTGTATTAATGTTAGTCATGGTTATCATTACGTAACTACCTATGAGGCAACCGAGGCAACTGCCTCGGTTAAAAAATTAACCAAGTACTTTTTCTTACAGAAGTGATATTTTGGGTAAACTGCATCTTAAACTATCCTCTAACCTGGATAAGTGGTGTGGTTAAACTAGTTTTCATGGCACAAAACCATTCCACTTATTTATTTAAGGGCCTAGTTACGGTAACTGTCAAAATCCTAAAGCTTTAAATTTCTATATTTTGTATATATTTATGGTTTATATTAAGTATGATCTTAATTAAGTTTAATTTTAACGCATGTGTACCACAACTTATCTATGTTGCCAACATTTATAGGAAGTTCTTCCGGTTTCTGCCACTGTAAATTTGAAACATCAAAATCTTTGTCTGACAGTTACCATCTCTGGTTGATGTTAAAATTTTAATGGCTTCATTTATTTCCAGAAAATGTTAAAATATTTCATAACAATTTCTAATTTTGATGTCAAAAGTACATAAAAATCTTGATTTCGCTATAAATCTATTTCTCCTCACTAGCCATAAAATCTCATTAAGATACGATCTTCTTGGTGTTAATGAGGACATTCCTTCTAACTGTACTGAAAGGTTGAAAATGAAATGATTCTTAATGAAGACATGTAAAGAAGCGTATTTATATCTGATAGATAGATAAATAGGTACATAACACATACTGTAACATTAAATCTCTACCTAATCAGCTCTATATACATACAGCAATCATTACAACCAAACAAGCCGATTATTATATTTTTCTTTTGATGTGACACATCTCTACAAATTAGAATTGATTATACTTTTAAAAAATAAAATAAAAATGATTAAATGCGTCGGTCTGTATGAAAAATAAGGATAGGTTGATCTTTTTAAGAAAGGGTTACGTAAGGACAAATTTCAACACATACTCAGGTAACCTAGCTAATTGCATTTTAATCCTAACCCGAACTCCCGAATACCTATGAAAATGCTGATTTTTCCATCCATGGATTCGTTATCTAAATGTATCGTTATGTCGGTTCGTTCGGATGATAGGTTCATAAACTATAAATTTATTTGCGTAAAAGTCCGTGTGATAATTTCATAATAATTACATTTATTTGGGGGAAATTGCGGGTAATAGGTTCATAAATTTTACATTTATCCCGCGGCGGAAAAGTCTGGGTGATAGTTTCATAAATTTTACATTTATCCGTGAAAAAGTCCGAGTAAAAGTTTAATAAATTTTACATTTATTCGCGGGTGATAGTTTCACAATATATGTAATTACATTTATTCGCGGAAAAGCCTGGTTGATAGGTTCATAAGTTTGCATTTGTTTCGGGAAAAGTCCGGGGGATAGGTTCATAAATTTTACATTTATACGCGGGTTAATCCGATGATAATTTCAACAATGATACATTGGTGATACATTTATCAATTTAAAATTTATTCGCGAATAAGTTCGGATGATAAATTCGTTAATTATATTTTTATTCGCGAATTAGTCCTGGTGATTAATTTATCACTTTCAATATTATTAATATTTTTTCGCAATACTTCTGGGTTATAAATTCATAAATTAAACGTTTATCCACGGATACCTGTAATATTTTCCCTTAACTCGTTACCTTACATTAGTTATTCTTTATGTTTGTGTTGTAATGACAGTTTTCCGATTGGTTCGTTAATCTAAACGTAAATCGATCATCAATCAATAGAATGTTACTAGTTAATTGTCGGTGATATATTTAAAGGGCAATTTGTCGTATATAAGTACCAAAATTAAGTCGATATATTAATTGTAAGTTGGTTTTCTGATATTTGGTCAAATTATAATTCGATATAAGTTGGTGAATAAGAAATGACGCCAAAATATCTTGAGCCAGAATATTCAAAATCTTCGACTTCATTATTTTATAACTTCTACTATTTTGTATAGCAAACATTGTTGATTCCACAAAAAATGTGATATGACAACACAAAAATTATTCAACTTTAAAAATGAAATTTACCACAAAATGTGTGTGTAGATTTTTTTGTTCGTACAATGCACATTGACGTTACTTGTTTGTATCAAAATGTGTGTGTGTGTGTGTGTGTGTGTGTGTGTGTGTGTGTGTTTTTTATTAACACCAGAAAGAATTTTAGGTCTGTATTAACCATTAATTTTCGCACCAACTATTCATCAATTTTTCCTGATTGAAAAAAAGAGAATGATAAAAATAAGACCCTTTCCTCATAATTTGGGATGGCTATGAATCTACTTCTGATTTATGTAATTTAATTTGAACTTAATCTGACCTAAATAATGTCACGTATAAAGCTTCTTTTTCTTTTCATAAATATTGCACCAAAAAGGTTTTTCCGCATGTTGTTTTTATTCAGTCCAACCACTACGGTAGCTGCTTTTATTAGAGTGCTCGTTTCATATATGGGAGGTCGAGGTTTGAACCCTAGATTGGTTTGACCAAGACTTAAAAATAGGTAATGGTTGTTCTTTCTCCAAGCACTCGACATTTAGAAATGAAAGTCACGGGGATGGGGGAGATCTTTAAAACCGATGCTCATTGTCACGGCACGCGTGTCAGGCTAAAAAAAACCCTACCTGCACATTGACCTAAGCGCACTGCAAAGGTCAAAATGTTCTGGTACTTCAGCTAAGCTGACGACGCCTCTATAGAAGTGTGATGTTCTTGTCTGGGATGTAAAACACAATCCAATAAATCTATGCAATTCAGTAAATGTCAGGAAGATAACGCTCTATTTTATGTCTCATCATACCACGAGTTTTACTTCCTTAAGTCAGCCGAGCTAAAAAAAATCCAAAGTAGGTAACAATCGGGATCATATATCCGTGATTAAATAATATCAGAATTTTTTAAACCAACACATATTTTTGTAAGCACCAGTGATGTCTAGTCGGGAGTTTTATACAGAGTGATACATTATATTCATCTTAACTTTGTATAATTTTCTTGCTTAATTTTTAGGAGGATTTGAATCTTAAAGATGTAGCTAAGTGCATTTAAACTTTTTCTATTTACTTCAATTGTTTAGTCAAGTTAAAAGATAAAACAAGACGAATTTTGCTATTTCTTTCTTTTTTTTTCTTTTCTAACTTTTATTTTTCATCTGATTCTACGTTATATAGAAAACAGACAGACACACACACACACACACACACACACACACACACACTGATATTCCTGTGTTACTAAAATACTAATTACATAATTGTTTTCTTCTGATATAACCAAATAAAGCATTGGAAAATTTGCACACTACATATTCGCAAAATAAAGTTACTAATAAAGTGAAATCTTTTGAAGTGGCAACAAGGCAAACATCCATGGGTTAACCTGAAATCAACAATAATACAATGTTCAATATCAAATATGTTTTAAATGCCAGATTCTATCTGAGATGGTCTAGAAATTATATATTTAAATTTGACACCGTTTTCAATTAAACTAAAGTAGGACTTTGGTCTAACATCAAAATTATTTCTGATTGAAAAATACAACAAAATAATACATGCTGTAATAGTTTTCAAGATTAATGAATAAAAAACGTTTCTATAGGTTCTGTTTATTCAAAGTGTCTGTATTAGATCTACAAATGTATATCTTTAAAATTCAAATCACAATTAGAAATATCATTGATGCAAGATCAGTCAAACTTTAATCGAGAAAAAAATTAATAATTAAGTTTTACAATCTTACAATATATGCATGTTAATTTCAATATTTGAAAGAGATTATAACATTTTAAATACATGTATCGTTCTAACTGAATACTTAAAATTTCCATTCAAACGAAAAGCGATTACTCATAAATGTAAATAATGGGCGTTGAGATGTCATTTTATTTTTGCTTGATATTAAGAAATGTCACTGTTCTTCGTTAAAAACCCCTCTGCCAAATTGCCAAATGTTGGTGGCATAGATATGCATAAAAAGGCGTTTAAAATGTCCTATTCAATTTTAAAACTACAACAAAAATGCTACTGATTGTTAAATCTAATCATATCAACTTACTCCCACTTTTGTTGACCAAAGTTTAAAATAACAAGTTCACGTTAGTGTCGGTATAACCTGATACTTTGTATATAAGAGAATTTTGTTTTTTCTCATGTCAAATGACAAGACAACAATTACAACGTTCTTTATGGCTGCTAAAAAGTAATTATTTTTCAGTCTTTCAACTTGGACGGATCAGACAGGTTGATATTCAATTTTCATTTTTATAATGTTGAAAAGATAGGTTTTATGGTTGAATTGCTAATCTTTCTACAGACAATGGCAAATTTAGAATTTTTATGGTTCCTTTTTATGCATGTTAATAACAAACGTGACAGTGTAGATATGTAATAACATATAGATAGGTAATTAATACAGAGTCATGTTATATAAAGACCATTTTACAAGATCAAAAATATCTTTTTTAAATTGAAATGTAAAGGATGGTCGTCATACTTTTGTGTAGGTTGGTATTTTGTCTTTGATTATTAATTATTCGTCTATAAACTGAAACCGGGATGTGCAAAATTACTGGGGCTCGATGGCTTAATGGCCCGGGACATCGGGTTTTCAATCTGGTCAGGGTATCTGTTTTACCTAACTATTTATTCTAAAGTTACTTCTATACTGCTTTATGTTCTTGTGAAAATCGCTTTTCAACTCATAAAATCAAATATTGCCCATTTCAAACCCAAGAAATAATAATAATAATAAATTTAAAATTTATAAAAATCAAACTTATTTACCACCATTGTATTTATTAATGAAACATGTTCTTTGTTATTATTTTTGCTTTGGTCAAATAGTTTTAACAAAGTACTCTGTATAAAAATCAATTAAGGCCATCAGATCTATAAAATTAATCCTACTATCATTCATATCGTGTCTGTCTAGTAATTCATTTTGTCGGATACTATTTGGACCTAGCATGTGTACTTTAACGTAAAAAACCGTTTTTGTCCCATCGGTTTACCTATACTAAATTACAGCCTACCTCTTATTTAACGTTAATCAACCAAATACTCCTGAGAAAAATCACAGAAGTCTTTTTCAGTCCGTTTAATGTGTCATGTGCAAATTAATAATCGTAGATAAATATACAATTCATTATTCCTGTGGATTGATTATTTTTAATGTTGATTTCAGGTCAAGCGGATAGTTCAAAAGGTGTAAACGGGAATGACATTTAATGCTTCAAAGCACTCCATACCCACCCATATAAAAATACTAACTATCATCGTGAGTTTTGAAATAAAAACATGTAAATGTACATGTATGTGGTATCTAGAAGTGTTTTACAGTATAGTTCTTTCATAATGCCATGTGCTAATTTTGAATTTTCACAAAAGAAATATTCAAAATTCTGCACATGGAGAATTCTGCAAATTGGCAATTTTCATCACAAACAACAAACAACAAGATCCGAAATCGCGTGAAATGTTGTTACCTAACTGGTCATTTAACATTAAAGAAGAAAAACACTTCTCTTCATCAGGCAAAAATTTCATATCAATTCCATGCTTTTTGTCGGAAGGAATTTTTTATATTATATCACTTCCTATCTCTCCGCGGAAGATCGGGAAAAACAAGTTATTTTTTCTTTACAAGAAGTAGTTTAAGCCATAAAGGTAGTATTTTATTGTCAAGGAGAGTTGTTGTTTATCGGGTAAAGTGTTTTAAAAATATTACGCATTGGGCTTGAAAGAGACAAGCATAATCATGCATGTTCCTGTTTCTTTGATGCGTAAGAAACGACTGTTTTTACTTAAAATAAGAAATTTAACGTGAAAATACTTTTTGACTTTTATTGCGTAGGTTAATGACGTCATTTTGCTGTGAAATAAACGTTTACCTGGAGTAGTCTCCCTTTCGCAGTACAGTAAAAAGTGAAATCGCCACTTTCTTGTAATTTGATTGTCTTCAACACTTGTGTTGACAATATCAAATCAGAAGCAATAAACATCGTCTTTTTAGACTCTTGTTCAGAAAAATCGACCTGACACTCATAGATATACAAGATTCTTAAATACACGCTGATATCACAATCCAGAGAATTACTGTAGAGAAGAATTGCAAAAAATTCCGTTTACAGCGCCTATTGACCACTACGGGTACTCCGGTCTCCTATATCATCCAAGGACTTACAAACTCGATACGAAAGAGAAATCTTGACCGGGACACGAACTTAAAAAATCCACTCTATTTATTTCTTAAATTAAACATACTAAACATATTAATTATGTGAAAATGATTTGACATAATTTTCATCTTAACAATCTAAAAATATAATCCAAGTTGATATTGTATTTTGTGTCTGAAGTTGCTATTGTTGTTAAGTATGAGTTATTTAGTTACAAATTGTTATCTTCGTATTTAACGTTGTAAATGAGATTTCTCACAACACCCATTCACCTAAAATTAAAAAACAAATCACTCTGGGAAAAATCAGAGAAAAAAAGTGGTTTGATTTTCAAAATGACTTATGTGCATATTAGTAAATATATACTTTACTGATTACCGACCGTGAGAAGATTTTTTTATCTATAAGAAATGAATTAACGTTTTGGATCAAGCGAAAAATACGCAAAGATATTACGTCTGAAAATGACGTTAAGAATCTTCAAAGCAACCAAGTTATATATATACATATATGTTGGCACACAAAATCCCTATACATCGATCTGCTGGCAACACGCGGAAATGTAAATAAACGAGTGGAGTGGAGTTATGGTGTTTTACGCCCCATTCAAGAATCTTTCACTTATTTCGAGGCGGTCAATTGTAGAATGGTGGAGGAAACCGGAGTGCCCGGTGAAAACCACCGACCTTCGGCAAGCGAACTGACAAACTTTCTCACACTAGGATCTGTCCCGAGTGGGATTTGAACCCAGGCGGTGAGAGGCACTGTGATCCGTAAGCGCGCGCTCTAGACCACTCCGCCAAGTAAATAAAAGAATTGTGATTGATTGGTAAAAACAAGTGGAGTGGAGAAATTGTGTTTTTGTCCTTGACAAGATTCTTAAACTTATATCTAGATGTTAGTCTTAGGATGGTAGAGACAAACGGAGTACCCAGAAAAAGCATCAACCATGACAAGCGAACTGATACTACTACTACTACTACTACTACTACTACTACTACTACTAATAATAATAATAATAATAATAATAATAATAGTTACATAGTTTTAAGCAGGGTGTCTGTGGCTAAGGGTGATATGGCCTAATTTCTGTTTATTTAAAATTTTTACCAGTTTTCCCCTTTTAAGAAGGACCTTCTCCTTTGTATGCGAGGCAAAGCGTTTCATAAATACACTCCAGACGACGACACATACCCTTATCAATTTACCATGTATATTTTAAAAATTATCTGCCGTTATTCAGATCCGTTCATCTTACATAAATAGAGCAAAGAATCAGTGAGATTTTGGGTTGCTTTAGATTTTAAGCGACTGGCAAATAAAAGTAATCTGCCATTTTTTTCATACACCCGGAGTAAAATCCATACACCCCGTGTAAATTTCATAAACCCAATGTAAAACAAAGTGAATGGTTTAATACATTAATGAGCATAACAACAGCAACAACAACAACATTATTATTATTATTATTATTATTATTATTATTTTATTATTATTTAACGTAAGATAATATACGAGAACAAAAACAAGTTTTTTTATTATCACTTGTTACTACCTCAGTTCATCCTTATACATGTAATTTATTCATTTATAACGAAAAAAAAAACTTTTTTTTCGGAAATAAGCAATTCATGGTTTAACTCTGATATAATTCATGTTGACTGACATCTCTATAAGTAAGACGTATTACCATGGTCCTTTACGCATCCCATTTAGATTTTCTTATAACTTTAACATACAGTTAATTTCTGCAAGATCCTAATTAATTCTCGGCACGTCCGGAAATGAACATCCGAGTTAGTGAGAATTGCTAATGAATACACCGTACTTATTTAACCTCGGGCACCTGACGAGTTTTTATATACATATAATATGAATCCTGAATGAACCTGATTTTACGATTAGTTCCAATGCAATCAACCATAATTTTCTGATGCTATATTGTATGGTTAATAGAAAATAAGTGTTTATTTGCTCGAGATTATAAAGTATATAAATAGTATGTACTAACGTGGTGTTAAATGAGGAGAAAATATATACCTAGTTGGCATCA
This sequence comes from Tegillarca granosa, assembly GCA_029721355.1. Classification (NCBI taxonomy): domain Eukaryota; kingdom Metazoa; phylum Mollusca; class Bivalvia; order Arcoida; family Arcidae; genus Tegillarca; species Tegillarca granosa. The sequence continues at coordinate 41,141,504 of CM056598.1, read as the reverse complement.
TATTGGATTTTTCTTAGCAAATCGAATTTCAAAGTTCATCTTCAATTATAGATGAAAAAAGTGTAGGGTAGATAACTTGAAAGAAAACAGAAGAAAATATAAAATATTTAACTGGATATAAAAGAAAATTGATGAAATCACGCTTAAGTTAAAAGCTGCCAAACTGTCTTTTCGTAATAAGAAATAGATTGCATAAAATGTTCATATCTTAAGAACATTCTGAGACAACTAACAAACCTTTTGGTCGGAGAGTTCCTTTAAAGGTTTGTTTAAATAGTTGTTGTATATCAAAACTTTTTATATTCTACTATAAGTAACTTAAATTTAACATTCTAATCCACGGAATCATGTTAAATAAATTTATGTTAAGTTTTATCTAAACGCTAACATGTGCTACCGCTGCTTTATTATTTGATGACAAAAACGTGGTCTTGCCTCAAAAAAGGATGTTTTATTTCTATTGGCCTCCGTCAACGATGCTGTATTTTTACCGACTTTCATTAACAATGCTGTGTTTTCATTAAACTCTATATATGATGCTGTATTTCTCCATAAACGATGCTGTGTTTTCCGTGGCCTACATTGACAATGCTGTGTTTTTACTGGCCTTTATAAAAAAGGCCTGCATGAACTATGATCTTTTTTTGCTTGTCTCGTTCAACGACAGTGTAAATTCACTGGCCTGCAATGGCGATGTCGTGTTTTAACTGGAATATATTGACTATGCTGTGTTTAATCTGGCCTCCATGATAAATGCCGTGTTTTCACTAGTCTTAAATTGACTATGTTATTTCTTACTAGCCTCTATAAAAATGCCTTGTTTTCACTACATTTTTTTACATTGAAAATGCTGTTTTTTTTCACTGGCCTTATTTAATTGATGATGCTACGTTTTCACTGGCCTTCTTAAAAGATGCCGCGTTTTCCCCTGGCCTACATGGATTATGTGATTGCACTTGCCTCATTTGACGATACTGTATTTTCACCGACTTCCATAAACAGTGATGTGTTTTTAACTGGCCTACAATGATGATATTGCGTTTTCACTGGCCTTTATAAAAGATACCGTGTTTTCACTACTGTCATATACCACTTTTTGAATTTAATCATAAAAGTACATTCAAAAAGTGATATATGACAATATATTGTCATATACCACTTTTTGAATGTATTTTTATGATTAAATTGAAAAAAGTGGTATATGACACTACCATTACAATTACGGTGTTCTTTTTTCACTGGCCTCCATGATAGATGCCGCGTTTTAACTTGCCTTAATTGACGATGCTGTTTTTACTAGCCTTACATTGACCATGCCGTGTTTTCACTGGCCTCTATGGTAGATGCGGTGTTTTCAGTGGCCTCTATGGTAGATGCCGCGTTTTTCCCTGACCTACATGGATTATGTGATTCCACTTGCTTGCACTTGACGATACTATAATTTCACTGACTTTCATTAACAATGATGTGTTTTCACTGGCTTACAATGACGATGCTGTGTTTTACCGGCCATCATAAAATATACATATATATATATATATATATATATATATATATATATATATATATATATATATATATATATATATTCAGTGCCCTTTATTAAAGCTGCATTAAGTTTTCCAAAGAAAAAATTAAAACGGTGATTATCTAATTAATGATGTTCCTAATGAAAAATGTTACATTTGGTTCAACGATAAAAGCTCGAATAAATACAAAAATTACAGTATTTACCCAGCGAAATGCAGCATTTGGGATCTAATATTAGAACATGGTTACGTCATCAAAACCCGGGTCATTTAAATACAACTTTCAAAACGGTGAAATACGATAAATTAAACACAGAACTTCGTTGAATTTGTCATTTGTGAATTAGTAAGGGATACACAAAACCATTTCAAATACATCTGGATATTAATGAAGGACAATTAATGCAATCTGTCATGTTTCACCTTCGATTTTAGGGTTTTCCGTACATCCGTGCGCATGCTCTAAGCTCATAATTACCATCGTAAAACACTGACCAACCGGTCAGAGGATTCCGTTTATTTACAGCTAAAAGAAATGAAATTTTAGAAAATGAATGTCACGGATCGTGGTTAGAAGATATCTTTTTTAAAAAAAATATATTTTTAGAAAATCAAAAAAAAATTCAGAAAATTGAAAAACTTAATGCAGCTTTAATGATTCTGATGATTTTCTTACATATTGCCAAAGTAAATTACAATACAATCTGAAAACAAAAACCAATTGACTTGCAATTTTTATACTTTTATTTTTTACTTTTCTACAAAGAAGTACAAGAAGTTCAAGGTTTTGGCCTCGCCTCATGTTCTCAACTCTAGTCATGGAACAATTATAGATAAAAATCACTTAAATTCTGGAAGGCATGGTTAGCAAATCGTTGTTTGACTCATTAACGGTTATTACAAAGATTGAAAACTTTAAAAAGCCTACGGATAGAACAGCACAGCTCGAATTCACTAAAATAATATTACTCCAGGAAATAAATTTTTTGTATTTTATTTTTGATAAAATTTTGAAGGATATAAAATATCTGGAGGGTTACCTCAGTCATTAGCGTTTAGGTACAGATTAGCTCTCTAAAACGGAAATATTCTTTTACAAATTGATATCGATGGTGCCATAAAGATTCTACGATTAATGAGAATAATTACGACAGAAAGAAAAATAGATTTTCTTTAAACTGAAATATAAGAATAAGTTAACACTCTTAAAGTCGATTTCTATCACAAATCAAATAAAATTAGAAAAAAGTGTGATACAGTTCTCTTTAAAATTGTCATTAATGAAATGTGACCTAATTTAAGTTAAATTACAGGGGAGTTTTTTTTAAAATTGTTCTAGGTTTGTAGAAAAGAAGAAAAGAACATAAAGATGATGCTTGTAGGCTTAATGAATCTTATATAAAAAAAGAGAAAGTCAATGCTATTTTTTCAGTTTTGTTGATCCCGAAATATATTTCTATATTTATACAGTATAATAGATAGATAGATAGATAGATAGATAGATAGATAGATAGATAGATAGATAGATAGATAGATATAGAAAATTTAGTTTTTCAGTTTAAAAGTCAAACTTTCACATAATTCTCATCGACAACCAGATAGTAACGCCTAGTTTACTCGTGGGTGGACTGTCCGCCTCGAGAAGGGGAGGCCTTTGGGTTTAAACCCTGGCCTGAGCATACTTATAACTAATTTGAAATATTATTTCCTGGCTTGACGCAGGATACGTTGACTTTTGATTGATGTCTGTGTGCTTACACTGTAAGCTAGCACGTAAAAGTTATACTGGGTGTCTGCTAGTACAAGGCAAATCTTTAAACACACATCTTACGTAAGTAAATACGAACGGGCGTTAAAATGAATAAACATGCTTTCTTTGCGAATAGCTGAAAACTTCTGGTGTTAATACGTTTTAACAAGCAATACAGCCATCAATCTTGCCAGATTCTTTTTCACGGAGATCTACATGTACAGTACATCTTCGGAAAGCGTTTCTTCTATTTGCTTTATAAAATAAAGATAAGATATTTTTTTAAAAACAATCAACCTGTCAATTATTATTTAATATTTTTATAAAATCTTAATGGACTAGTACTAAATACAACATAACAAGACGTTCATCAAGTGGGTCGCTTTAAAATCATTAATAGATTTATATTGACCTACATTAGTATTTCACACCACTGTTATATACAAAGATATGATGAGTTGAACAAATCTTTGTATTGTTTTAAAAAATAGAGAAATAGATTTATCGTTTTTGTGGAACTGGCCCACCGAGAAATGATTCTGGGTACTTTTACCAGAATGGTTCTATGAATCATTGTTTATTGTTATCACATTAAGTCACAAAACACAACAAATTAAAATTAAAAATATATAACTAAAATAATTTATAAATGGCATCATCCTGAATGTAATTCAATCATAATCATTTTTCTAATTTGATCTTGATAATAATGATACCTGTATGATATTTCAGTCACCTGTTTAATAATGCCTAAAAGGTTTTATATATATGGTTATCAAGTATATATATGAATATCTAATGTCAAGTCAATTTATTTCAATTATTTGTATAAAATCTCATTTTTCTGTAGAAAAAATAATTATCTTAAGTTAAAGAACAAAGTTTAGTAATAAAAGACTTCAATTTATTCAATTTTCAAAGATAAATTCAAATAATTTTTTTTAGTGTTACCTTCTAGTGAAGTTTCAGATTGAATTACAATTTAATAAGTCAAACTTAACAAGAAATTCACCCACCTGTATTTTTTTTACTTAAATTTTAATGATATTCTCTCATAACAAGATCTAGAATCTAATTCAGCATCTTTTAACAAAATAGTCTTAAAAAGACTTCTTTACAAATTTAAAACAAATGCACTTAGCTGAACTTCAAACACGTGAAAGGCGTTTTATTTCATAGCTGATTTGTATACATCAATTTTAAAAACTTTTCCTGTATAAAATACGATATCTAGGTAGTACAGTCGATACCACTTTATATAACATGGAAAAGGCGGTACAAAAGTTCTCTCATATTAGCTGGATAATGTTACAGCGGGAAAGTTTGATTCTTTGTTTTAAAGAAAAAACTGTTTACTAGGTATCTGGTCTAAATAGTCTAAATATTCTGTAAAAATTATGCCTTGTTGTGTCCCCGTGTAAAGAAGTTACATTTGTCAGAATAACAGATGTATCTACTGTTTATGCTTATATTCTTTCCATCTCTTATATAGTTCTGTAATGTGTGTTATGTACCAAACTTCTTAGACATTGAATGTAAAAATACTAGATATATGTATTTATATCTTTTAAAATATCTATAAATCTACTCGTTGATGCAACTGTATACGGTTGATTACATAATATTTTAATCTATATATATATATATATATATATATATATATATATATATATATATATATATATATATATATAGAATGGATACTCGATTGGGGTTTTTAAAAACTACGACTTTTAACTTTAATAGTCACAAGTCACTCTGAGTGTTTTGAAACAAACACATGTATATATATATATCTACTTATTTATTAGAAGTTTTTTTTATGTCTTTCAATATGATTTTGATTTTATATGTATTGTTTTCACGTGTTCTTTGTCACACTGGCTTTAATCCACAATATTTTCTCTTTTCTCTTTTTTTAACCAAATATCAGTTGGTCTTTATTTTGCATTTAATCAAAGGAATAAGTTCAAAAGTACATGCACTTGTGTCGAGAAGTGTTTTTTATGCAAACGTGTTTTTTTCACATGGATTGTCATCAAACATCCACTAAGACTATACAGACATACGTTAAACTTATCGTTCTATGATAGAACCGCTATGTAACCTCTAGCTTTACATAAAGTACATGATATATTGTACTTATAGTCCACTCAGCCCATTATACTTGTGTTGAACCCACAAGTAAGGACATACGACAAGGAAAAACTTTTTTTCACTTTTGATCATCCGGGGTCTTACATACAGCAGTTTGACGCCTTAAGTTTGAAGGCAAACGCTTTGAAACTCGGCCATCGAATTAATTTATTTATTTTTCATGAAAATGAAAATTTCTGTAAACTTGTCCGGGTTAAATGATACTTATGGTGAAATAAACCTTGGCTTGTTCAGATTCAAAACTCTTACAGCATAGATGTCTAAAATCCAAATTTTGACCTCCTGTTTGTAAATGTATGAATCTATCATTTCTAAAACTAGTATTTAACGGATTTATGAATCGGATCTATTTAGGATTGTTAATGAGGCATGATGTGATGGATTGTGAAGAGGAAATGGCATTGATTATAATTACATAAACTAGGATTAAACGACTTTGTTATAATACTGACATCTGGATAAGTACCTCTGTACTATTGTATCAAATAACTTAGTGTCACATTTACAGAATATATTATCATACAGAGATAAAAGAAATGGTGTTACAAAAGATATCAGTTTAAAATAAATTATTGACTTGACCAAAATAAACTGTCTTGACAATATCTGTAAATTTTGTTTTATTCAGTTTCATCTACGGAAGCCGACAAGTTCCACCTACAAAAAATAAATTATGTCGTAATTACGACTTAGTATCTCGTAATTACGACTTAGTCGTAACTAAGTCGTATTATCGACTTAACTAAGTCGTAATTACGAGATATTTAGTCGTAATTACGGGATAGTAAGTCGTAATAACGAGATAGTAAGTCGTAATAACGACATAACATAGTCGTAATTACGAGATACTAAGTCGTAATTACGACATAACTAAGTCGTTGAAACATGTTCTTGATATGCTGAGGCATGTTCGTGGCATGTTGAGGCATGTTCTTTGTATGTTGAAGCATGTTTTTGGCATGTTGAAACATGTAATTGGCATGTTGAAACTTTTTCTTTGCATGTTAAACATGTTCTTGGCATGTTAAATTATGTTATGGGTATATTGAAGCTTGTTCTTGGTAAATCGAACCGTGTTTTTGGAATATTGGACCGTGTTCTTGGCTTGTTGGGCCATGTTTTGACGCATGTTCTTGGTATTTTGACGCATGTTTTTTGGTATTTTGACGTAGTTCTTGGTATTATGACAAATGGTATTTTAACACATGGACTTTCCATATAAAAGCCTTTTCTTGGTATGTTAAAGTAGGCTCTTGTGATGTTGAAGTAGTATATTGGTATGTTGAAGTATGTTATCGATCTTGTTAATTCATGTTCTCCCCATGTTGAAACAGTCTTGGCATGTTGAAACATATTCTTGGCATTTGGAAGTATGTTTTTAGCATATTAAAGTATGTTTTGATTTGTTTTTTTCTCCTTCTTTTCTTTTCTTTTTTCACATATTTTTATTATTTGAGTTTCATACCATTTTTACAAACTGATATGTGTATGGAATGATGTTCCTAATATCAAAATACTATCTTATCTATTTAAAACAGATGTTATGAAGATTTTAATGAGGGAAACCTAATTTACCTTTGTCGATTAAATTCAAATGTTTGCCAGTACAGCAAGAAAACAAGTTATACTATTTCTGATGATAATAAAATGAAATCATATGTAAAACGAACCAACTCGTGATAAAGATATAAAAGAAAACTCTATTCTTAAAACACGCGGTCTAAATAAACCACTGATCTCAGAGGATTTATTTCTTCATCAAATTATACATTTCAGGATTTTTTTTACTTGGATTATTTTTCCGTTTTAAAATGAATATCCTTGAATAATCTCAGGTTTTTATTTAAATTTTAAAAAAAGTTCTTTGTGAATAGCTACTCGTACTTTTATTTCGGATAATATAATTTTGTGTTATTTAACTTTTAACGATGAAACAAAAAATCTTTATTTGATAATTACTTGTCGGAACTAATCACAAAATAAGTCTTCAACATATGAAAACTGGGAACTCAAAAACATGAAACTGTATTAATCTTTCTGGGTTTCCCTCATGTCAAATCTTTCAAGAGGTTATTATAGCCAGTAATTTGATATCATTTTGTTCGATTGACACTGATTGCTGACCAAAACATAATTTTAAATTTTGTATAAAGTACACATTAGTACTTCATTCGCCCGATAAGTTTATGGATTTCACTAAGCATTAACAAACATTATATATATATATATATATATATATATATATATATATATATATATATAAATTTTTAATTTAAATCAAGATGAACATCCTCGATCAAACAAGAGATGGTATGCATTTATATCAACATGATGATTACAAGTTCTTGTTGTATTCCTCAGCATTTTCAAAACTTACCTTTTTATCCAGGTTTGAATCAATGAAAAACTTAGATAACATGTAAAAAAGAAACATAAGCTTTGAAATTATTTATTATAGAGATCTATGTAGATCGGTTGTTTGTCATTGTTTTTATTTCTAGATATTGAATCTTGTGTGTATAATTTTACAAAGATTGTTATGACAGAGCGTAGATATTAGTTTCAACTTACATTTTCTGCTTCGTTTAACACCAAATTACCAATATCGAATTAATGATGATAAGAAGAAGACAACAACATAAAAATATACATAAAAACATGATTTCAAAAAACATCTAATCATGTTTGGACTTATAAGAAAGAAATTAGTCAAGGAAGAAAAAGTCATAAAATTTGAGCAGTTGGATGACATACAACTTAGCCGGCGTCGTTTTTTTTCCAGTGATGCAAACACAATAGATGTGTGTCATAAAATACAAATCATGGTCCAAACGAAGTAGTCACAAAGAAAAATGTTAGGACGTATTTCTATTGTAAAGGAGGTTACTTCCTGTGGAGATACAGCCATTGTACAGAAGATCATTTCCCGTGGAGGTGGGCGTATGTCGGTAACATTCCCCGGAAGGATAGAGGGAAAGATACGAGTAGCCTCAAAACTTTAATTATTGTAATTGAACGGACGAAATAGAATGTTTAAAGATCATGAATAAATTTCTTTTCTGGTTCCTAATATCAGCGTATTGTATAGCATGATTATTGGGCTCGAAGAATATATTATTAAATATCATTAAATATACCGAATAAAATTCAAATTAAAATTGAAACTTATTTAATATACAAGCACGCCACGTTTTAACAACATACAGAATATACAAATATAATTTGCATAAAACTACAAACAATCTGAATAGATGGACAATATGTATGTATACTAACAGTCATTACAGTCGCTTAACTACATGTAGTTTCTAACTAAAATCTAAAACAGTTGGACATGTATCTTGCAACAGAGACAATGTGTTTATTTGGAGGTTGAGAAGAAACAGATTGAGTTATATATAGCTGCAGTATATCAAAACTGAGGCTAAGATGAATTATAAATAGTTCCTTTCTGAGAAATGAGTAGGTGGAGCAATATAAAAAAAGAAATGTTGTTCATCTTCTAAGAAATTAAGGAAAGGTCGCTCTTCCTGAATTACGTTTTTATGCCTTCTTATTTCAATATCTACACATATGAATGTATATTTAATGATCAAAAAATGAAATAAAAGGGGAAAACCTGAGTTACCTCCGAATATTTTATGCAAACATATTTACCCGAGTTACTTCTGAACTTCTGCTAAAGCAAACAATCAAATGCTTTTTATAAGGTCTATGGAATTTTCTTGTGCTATTTTTTTTTATTTTTATAAAATAAATCAATCAAAACTGAGCAATTATATTGTCAATATTATTATTATTAGTTAAAGAAAGATAATACGACTTCTTTTACTGAAGATGGTTGTTCCTTTTTAGAAATTTCTGTGCACGTATTTAAAAAGATAGAAACATACAATTTTAAAAAATTAAATATTGTTTATCCGTTTTATAAAAGCTTGCGTTAAAGTACAGTGTCCTTATTTGATCATGTGATTTATTTAATAACCATCTAAATGACAAGTGGTTTAGGACGTACAATGGCTGTGTTAAAGCATATTAAGTGATAAAGATTTTATAGGGATAGGTGGTAAACCAGGTATTTTAACGACCTGAAGATTTATCATTCTTTTGTGCAGGTAAAAATCTTGATATGATTCAACATTTTTGTTGTTATAATGATACAATTTTACACCGTAGTTAGAATAAAATATGTTACTTGTCGGTCAAATATTTCTGTTTTTTTTTTATATTGAAACATTAGTTGAATCGAGTCAGTACAATCCGGGATCATCTGTAATCAGGATGGATTATTCACACTGTGTCGTACCATTTAGATCCAAGTAGAAAGTAAAGCAATTAAAATGTGTTACAATACGTGTGTGGTAAAGAAATATTGTACGGAATATTTCTGGTTATAAGAATAGGAAAAAGCACATTAATTAAAACAATGCATCATACTGTCATTCATATATTTCATTAGTAAAACCCTGAAATATTACACAATTACATATGTCTCATAAGAGGCACTTCAGACGAAGACACAAAAGAAGAAAGTTATATATATATATATATATATATATATATATATATATTATATATATATATATATATATATATATATATATATATAATCATTAAGATAATAAATAATTAATTATTCGCAAATTATAATTTTTTTTGTCCCATATTTTACTTCGTACAAAATTCTTTTGTTTCTGAATTGTTGTTAGTTAAGTATTGTTTCTTTTCCTGTGGACCTGACAGTTTCTTTTTTTATGCGCTTAAGCTACGTGTTTTGCCGATGTTGTCGTTGTTCTTTTTTCAAGTATAGGTTAGTACTTTAAAGTAAAATAACCTAATATTCCATGTTTAAAAATGTTCTATTAAAAGAACTACTTCCTTTCGTTACCCCTCTCCCCATTACGTTCTACAAAATATTTTAAAGGAATGTTAAAATGGCTTGATTTCAACATTTTAAGGATTTTGAAAGTCAAATTAAAATTTAAAGTCCATGCCTGCGTGGTATGTACAAGTGTGTATTGTCGTCTGTAGTGTACATGCAAGCGCTCACTCAGAGCAATGTTGTAATAAGGTGCTAGGTCACCGAATCAGTATGTCGCAGACAAGCGTACCATTGCCGTAGTCAAATTATCCTGAACAAACAACTTAAATGCAGAGCGCCAAGCGGGGAAGCTGTATCTCTCGCTCTCGATACGGACACTCTACTACTGAGCCACCAAGGAGGTGAAAAAAGTAAATGTAGGACACAAAAAGAAGTACATTGGTGCGGAGTTGAAAAAAAGAATGACTACATGAATTTGTAGAACTTGCTATTTTTAGAACCCTCATATAAAAAAATCTGAATCATTTTCTTTGATTGGAAAGGTTGGCATAATTCATCAAATATACACGACAGGCTTCCTTGTAATTAACTGTTAAATAATAATAATAATAATAATAATAATAATAATAATAATAATAATAATAATAATAATAATAATAATGATGATGATGATGATGATGATGATGATGATAATAATAATAATAATAATGATGATGATGATGATGATGATGATGATGATGATGATGATGATAATAATAATAATGATGATGATGATGATGATGATGATGATGATGATGATGATGATGATGATGATGATGATAATAATAATAATAATAATAATAATAATAATAATGATAATAATAATAATAATAATGATAATAATAATGATAATGATAATAATAATAATAATAATAATAATAATAATAAAACATTTTAAAATAATTTAGGTTTTTGTACTTTTACATTGAGAGTTTATACATCTCCATGTTTCTAGAAATCACCATATATTAACCATATGCATTCGTTAAAGACGAAGTATGACGTCATAAATCGTTTCTATGAATAATACGTTACAATTAACAGGTAAAAGCTTACCTGAAACTGAAAAGGTCAAAATATAAGTTGTTCAGTGCATACGAACAATTGACAAAGATTGTTTACTTCAAGTTTTGAGATCAATAAAAAAAAGTTAAATCTAAATAAAATTGACGGAAACAAATGATACATTAACGGATTAACATTGATTGATTAAATAGGGATTTAAGTCCTAGTCAATAATATTTTACTTATACAGTAGAACTTCGATAACTCGAAGTCTATGGGACTTCAGTGGTGACTTCGAGTTATCGGGTGTTCGAGTTATCGAAGTTGTAGGATGACGTCACCTTAATACTAGTATATGTTTTCCACAACAGAAATCTTTGATGTTGTAAACAGTTTTTGGAACTCGAATGAGACGCAATAGGAAAAAAAAAACAATACTATTTGTTACTTCGAAACATAGTAATAATAATTATAATACGTATACAAAACGTGTTATTTTATTTTAAAATGATGAACAACGGAATCAGAAATCAGATATGTTGAATGTTTATCAGCAATACTTATTTAGATAAGACGAACACAGTTAATAAAATTACAAAGCACACTCATAAGTCTTTAATACTTTAATGCAGGCGTGAGTACCACTGGGTTAGTCGTTTAAATTAAACTTGGAATATTAATTTGAAAGTTGAACTGTTACTCGACGGGGCTTCTGTAATTAGAGATAAGAGTAAGGGATTAGCGTACCTATCAAAATTAATTGTCCGTGACGGTACTGAATATTAATCCATTAATTGATACTTATTAATACTGTAGATAACTAGAACTACTCGGTTTACTTCTCTAAGAATTACCAATATGTGATTTCTCTGATTGTTAAATTAACGGGTCTTTGGTCACACATTGTTAGAATAAAATTCGAGTTTTAGAAGTTAATTTTAATAGATTTTTTAACTACAGACCAAAATATTTACTTCGAGTTATCGGGGGTATTCGAATTAAAGAAGTTTGAGTTTTCGAAGTTGTCTTAATAAAACTTATATAGAAAACCGGTCGGGACAAAATAAAGACTTCGAGTTATCCGTGGTATTCGAGATATCGAAGTTTGAGTTATCGAAGTTTTACTGTATTAGGACGTTACCGGATTTAAGTGAAATGACAGAAAATTCACCTTTGCTGTGCCCTTTCGACAACGTACAGAGAGGGAGGGTTCCTTAGCGCCCCCTGTCAAATGTGACATAGAACATACTTCTGAAAGACCCTGGCGAAAGAACAGTAACTACCTATTTTCAAGTCCTGATCAGACTCGACTGGGTTCGAATCCCGACCTCCACATACGAAGCAACCACACTACCGGACAGCTCCTGTTGTGGTCTGCAAGTTTTTTTTTCAGAAAGCTTATTCCATAGGTATCAAAATGGATAAAAGTTTCTTCACCACTATTTTTCATGTTTCATTTGTCAAACAGACCTGTTTCTCAAAGATAGCTCTACGAAGTTATTGTCATAACTAAATAGCCAATCGCAAATCTTCGTTCTAATCATCAACAATAATTACTTTATCGTTAGACTAATTCATTTGTTCTGTTTCAGTCTGTTTGCGTGTATATTACATCACAACTTTATTTATCTAATTAGTTTTGGTTTATTTGACAAATTTTAATATTTACAAGTAAAGTTGTGCAAATTACTCAAAAAGTAATTGTTTTATCGGTTTCAGTAACACGTCGCCAATTTAAATTTAATTACAAAATTCCATCGCTCTCTGTGTCTGCTAAATCTAGATTGTAATAATTATATTTCTAACAATGGTAACGATACAAATCGAACAAACCAAAATATAAAAAAAACCAAAAAGTTTGTGTTATTTTCAGTTGTCGTTTAGGTTACAACATACGAAAAGGATATGCTATTTTTTAATCCCCTTTATTTCTTGCTTCTTGTTGTTATGTTATATAAATTCATTATAATGCTCTACAAAATCCTCTACATTTGATTATATTGCTAATAGAAAGTATTTCAAAAATGTTATATTTAAAAATATAAAAAACCTTAACTTTGTTCAAGATATAAAGGAACATGGTAACGAGGTTTTACTGTGGGCATGATTGAGTCGTCCAAGTAATCCAGGAACATGGTAACGAGGTTTTACTGTGGACATAATTGAGTCGTCCAGGTTATCAAGGAACATGGTAAGGAGGTTTTACTGTGAATATGATTGAGTTATCTAAGTTATCCAGGAACATGGTAACGAGGTTTTACTGCAGCCTTGATTAAGTAGCCTAAGTTATCAAGGAACATGGTAACGAGGTTTTACTGTGGACATAATTGAGTCGTCCAAGTTATCAAGGAACATGGTAATGAGGTTTTACTGTGGCCATGATTGAGTCGTCGCAGTTATCAACGAACATACTAAGGAGGTTTTACTGTGTAAATGATTGAGTCGTCCAAGTTATCAAGGAACATGGTAACGAGGTTTTACTGTGTACATGATTGAGTCGTCCAATTCAAGTTATCAAGGAACATGATAATGAGGTTTTACTGTGGCCATGATTGAGTAGTCCAAGTTATCAAGGAACATGGTAACGAGGTTTTACTGTGTACATGATTGAGTCGTCCAAGTTATCAAGGAACATGGTAATGAGGTTTTACTGTGTACATGATCGAGTCGTCCAAGTTATCAAGGAACACGGTAACGAGGTTTTACTACGGACATGAATGAGTCGTCCAAGTTATCCAGGAACATGGAAACGAGGTTTTACTGTTGACATAATTGAGTCGTCCAAATTATCAAGGAACACGGTAACGGGGTTTTACTGTGGCAATGATTGAGCCGTCCAAATTATCAAGGAACATGATAATGAGGTTTGACTGTGGCCATGATTGAGTCGTCCAAGTTATCAAGAAACCTGGTAACGAGGTTTTACTGTGGCCATGATTGAGTCGTCTAAGTTATCAAGGAACATGGCAACGAAGTTTTACTGTGGACATGATTGAGTCGTCCAAGTTATCAAGGAACATGGTAATGAGGTTTTACTGTGTACATGATCGAGTCGTCCAAGTTATCAAGGAACATGGAAACGAAGTTTTACTGTGGACATGATTGAGTCGTCCAAGTTATCAAGGAACATGGTAATGAGGTTTTACTGTGTACATGATCGAGTCGTCCAAGTTATCAAGGAACATGGTAACGAAGTTTTACTGTGGACATGATTGAAGTCGTCCAAGTTATCAAGGAACATGGTAATGAGGTTTTACTGTGTACATGATTGAGTCGTCCAAGTTATCAAGGAACACGGTAACGAGGTTTTACTGTGGACATGATTGAGTCGTCCAAGTAATCCAGGAACATGGTAACGAGGTTTTACTGTTGACATAATTGAGTCGTCCAAGTTATCAAGGAACATGGTAACGAGGTTTTACTGTGACCATGATTGAGTCGTCCAAGTTATCAAGGAACATGGTAATGAGGTTTTACTGTGGCAATGATTGAGTCATCTATGCTATCAAGGAACATGGTATTGAGGTTTTACTGTGGCCATGATTGAGTCGTCCAAGTTATCAAGGAACATGATAATGAGGTTTTACTGTGGCCATGATTGAGTGGTCCAAGTTATCAAGGAACATGGTAACAAAGTTTTACTGTGTACATGATTGAGTCGTCCAAGTTATCAAGGAACATGGTAACGAGGTTTTAATGTGGACATGATTAAGTCGTCAAAGTTATCAAGGAACATGGTAATGAGGTTTTACTGTGTACATGATCGAATCGTCCATGTTATCAAGGAACACGGAAACGAGGTTTTACTATGGACATGATTGAGTCGTCCAAGTAATCCAGGAACATGGTAACGAGGTTTTACTGTTGACATAATTGAGTCGTCCAAATTATCAAGGAACACGGTAACGAGGTTTTACTGTGGCAATGATTGAGTCGTCCAAGTTATCAAGGAACATGGTAATGAGATTCTACTGTAGCCATGATTGAGTCGTCTAGTTATCAAGGAACATGGTATCGAGGTTTTACTGTGTACATGATTGAGTCGTCCAAGTTATCAAGGAACATGGTAACGAGGTTTTACTGTGGCCATGATTGAGTCGTCCAAGTTATCAAGGAACATGGCAACGAAGTTTAACTGTGGACATGATTGAGTCGTCCAAGTTATCAAGGAACATGGTAATGAGGTTTTCCTTCGTACATAATCGAGTCGTCCAAGTTATCAAGGAACATGGTAACGAAGTTTTACTGTTTACATGATTGAGTCGTCCAAGTTATCAAGGAACATGGTAATGAGGTTTTACTGTGTACATGATCGAGTCGTCCAAGTTATCAAGGAACACGGTAACGAGGTTTTACTGTGGACATGATTGAGTCGTCCAAGTAATCCAGGAACATGGTAACGAAGTTTTACTGTTGACATAATTGAGTCGTCCAAGTTATCAAGGAACATGGTAACGAGGTTTTACTGTGACCATGATTGAGTCGTCCAAGTTATCAAGGAACATGATAATGAGGTTTTACTGTGGCCATGATTGAGTCGTCTAAGTTATCAAGGAACATGGTAATGAGGTTTTACTGTGGCCATGATTGAGTCGTCTAAGTTATCAAGGAACATGGTAATGAGGTTTTACTGTGGCCATGATTGAGTGGTCCAAGTTACCAAGGAACATGGTAACAAAGTTTTACTGTGTACATGATTGAGTCGTCCAAGTTATCCAGGAACATGGTAACGAGGTTTTACTGTGGACATGATTGAGTCGTCCAAGTTATCAAGGAACATGGTAACGAGGTTTTACTGTGGCCATGATTGAGTCGTCTAAGTTATCAAGGAACATGGTAATGGGGTTTTACTGTGGCCATGATTGAGTCGTCCAAGTTATCCAGGAACATGGTAAGGAGGTTTTACTGTGGCCATGATTGAGTCGTCCAAGTTATCAAGGAACATGGTAATGAGGTTTTACTGTGTACATGATTGAGTAGTCCAAGTTATCAAGGAACATGGTAATGAGGTTTTACTGTGTACATGATTGAGTAGTCCAAGTTATCAAGGAACATGGTAACGAGGTTTTACTGTGGACATGATTGAGTCGTCCAAGTTATCCAGAAACTTGGTAACGAGATTTTACTGTGTACATGATCGAGTCGTCCAAATTATCAAGGAACATGGTAACGAGGTTTTACTGTGGCCATGATTGAGTAGTCCAAGTTATTCAGCAACATGGTAACGAGGTTTTCTGTGGTCATGATTGAGTTGGCAAAGATCTCAATAAACATTTTTTTGAGATTTTCTGTGGAGGTAAGACAGATGGCAAAGATTCTAATTGATATTATTACGAGATTTAACTTTGGTTATGATCGAGTAATTATGAAGGTGAAATATAATGAGGTTTTACTGTTTTTCTGAACACCATAATAATACACAATATTTACTAACTGAAAAAAATAATTTGCTCCGGATGTTGACAGCGAGAAAACATCTGGAAAATGTCATTATTAATATCCTCAGTTTCAACATGGTTTGGATACCTACACACACCTGCCCAAATGTTGCCAGGGTTACAGCGTTTGTATCATGGTAACTGCTTCCGCGGTTATTAATTAGTACCCTGAACCTTTATATACAGAAATTATCATATTGTATGTGGTATGCGATATGTTTTTTAACTTTCAATGTAACCAGATCTGACTTCGTTAGAGAATCATATTATTGCACCCATTCATGGGTTTCAGTGCATATACTGTCGTAATAGTAGCAAACATAGAATAGAATACATAACTATCTTGACATAAAAATTGTAAATGTTACGATGCAAGCAAAAAAAATTATTATTTTTACTTGGAAAGTGTAAAAATGTAATAAATGATTTAACAATACAAGCATGAGAATTTTGAGAATAGATGCCAAACTTTAATGTAAACGTATTGCTTGCACCCGCACAACTGAATGTCAATATTACCAATGAACTGTCTAGAAATAGCATTTGCAATACAATGACTCCCAATGCTGTGTAAAGTAGCAATATACTTACTGGCGTTTTTAAGATTATATTTATATTTTCAGATTTTAGAAACTCCCTTGTCTTTTTTAATTCTTGTTAAAAACACATGCCAATTACAACATGAAAGTCCAGTTACTAGAAAAGCTAGATAAATGACACTATGTGTACAGTTAAAAGCAAGATTTATATTCACCACTGTCCTCAAAGTTTAATAAAACAAGATCATTGTAAATACAAATATAGCTCAGTTCATGAATAAAATTCGAGGCCTCAGATGTGTGTATCTCTTAGCTTATTGTCATATTTTAATATTACTTTGAATTTCTGAATGCAATATTTAAAAAAAATCAGAACTGGTTGTTCAAAAAACAGATTTAGAACATTTTTTTCGGTTCCTCCGTTGTGTTCTTTTGCTGTTTTTAGTGTAAAACTATTTCTTTACACACTAAAAATATCCGTAAATGGTCCATTTATCCTATACTCGCGTTCTACATACCTAGTAATTTGTTCACAACAGTATGTCGTAAATTACCATCCTTGTCGAGAAGTTGTCAAAAATAACTACAAATAATGCGTTATTTCGTAATGAGAAGATACCGTGTTGTCGCTAATAGTTTGATCTGTGTTGTGTCAAAATGGCGTGTAACCCTTTTACCCATGCGGCATATTTCTGATATAGTGTCTGTTAATTGTCAAATTGGTGGGTTTTTTTCTGTCAAGCAACAAAAGACAAGTTCTTCTAGATGATAATGTTAACTGTCACATTCATAATTCCAAATATTGTTTAGTTTCTATTTGAATGTAATGAGCAAATATGAAATTGTGATCATCTTCAACATGACTCTCATGCATGTTGTTGGATAAATCACGTCTGATTTCGGATATAAGACTGAATGAATCATTGACATTTTACCTCGGTAATAAAAATTTTGCAAAAGAAAAACAAGAAAGAAGATACCGCAAAAGAATCATGGTAAAAAGGAAAAAATTGTAACTGAAAACGTAAAAACTGTGTACAAATTATTCTTAAATTTTCAAATGGAAAGTGATAAAAACGGAAGAAAAATTTGTGACTAAAAACGTGTCCATGGCAACAGGCAACACAGCCATGATCGAGTTACAATACGAACTAATGAATGAAACAGCTAAGCTAGACAAGTCAAACATGAACACTTCTTTTAATGAAATTAAAACATTGTTGTGGCTTTTTTTCTTTTTCTTTTTTTCTTCTTCTTCTTCTTGACAAGTTTTTATTGTGTCGTCTTCAAGCTCGGACAGTAATTGATGTGACGTGTTCGTCGTGTTTTGTGTTTGTTGTAGCATGTTTTCGATTTGACTTGTTCTTGTTGTGAGGATTTCTTGCGACGAGTTTTAGTAGTGTGTAATTGTTTCGATTTGTTTTTAGCTGTGACGGTCTGTTTTTGTGACAAGTTTTGTTTTATCGTATTCATGCTGTGCGTCTTCTTGTTTCGTGTTCTTGTTGTTTATGTGTTTTGCTTCTGTGTGTCTTTGTTGTAACACCACTATGCGTAGCTCAGATAGTAGAGTATGTGTGAGGTTGAAGATTCGACCCAGTCGAGTCTGACCAAGACTTGAAAATTGATAGTGACTATTCTTTCGCTTAACATTTGACATTTAGAATTAAAAGTCACGGGGTTCTTCGGGGGAGACCTTAAAAACTGATGCCCCGTATCACGGTAGACGTGGCACGCTAAAAAAAAAACCCTCCATGCTCCCTACACATTGCCCTAAGCTCATGCAAAGTTCAAAATTTCTGCAACTTTACCTATAGCTGATGACGTCTCGGTAAGTGAAAGTAACTGGGATGTCAAACCTCATTAAATCAATCTATAAATCCTTGTTGTAACGATGTCTTGTTTTTGCGTGTTTTTGTTTTTCAATTTGTTTATATTGGCACGTTAATCTGATCTAACTTTAATTGCCTCTAGAATTTTATTTGGACAAAATTAACAGCAACACAACTTTTTCAGAAGAGTAAAATACTATGTAACTAACTGAAAAGGAATGCTTATACAATGTGTATTGAAATCATTTTAAATATTTATACCTGAAAGCAAATTTCGCAAAATATATTGAAATGTTTGCTGCACATCACAAACAATAAAATAACAGGTAACAAACCCAATTTATCAAGGTGTGCTTTATCAGTCGTGAAATTAAAAGACATCTCTTCACCTTTCTATTTATGAAATTTTTGTTTGCGTTAATTGAAATTTATTAAAAATCAATCAAATAAACAAGCCATTTCAGTATGTATCAATTAAGATGTATGGAATACAAAAAAATTAATCGTTAAATCCTAAAAAAGTTTACATCTAAAATCTTGATCGTGTCTGTCAATATTGGCAGGTATTAAAGGTAAATTACAGAATTATTACCTGTCTGTAATTAAGGTAAACCACGTATTTAATTGCTGATTTAGACAAATATTGTAAAAATCAGTAATGCGGTATCGTCTTTTTAACAGCAGCAGGAAACTTTGTGACAAAAAGGCTGATTAGATTTATTGTGGATATCTTAATTAAAACGATTAACCTAAGACACAAATGTTAACATTTGATGTTTCTTTTGTATGAACGTGCGTCATCACCAATAACAATTTCAATTTTAAAATATTGGTTTGATTTTGATATAAAGAACTGGGTAAACAGCGCACAATGCGCTTATTACACGTGAATAACGAACAGAAACTGCGAATATTGAACAAAACGTTAATTTGATTGCAGAAACAAAAAGTCGTTAATTTACTAAGTATCAGATTTATATCATAGATATTTTCCCTTCATTTAATGAATAATAATAGGCCATGGTTTGATTTTTTAATTATATATATATATATATATATATATATATATATATATATATATATATATATATATATATATACCGGTGTGTGTGTGTGTGTGTGTGTGAGAGAGAGAGAGAGAGAGAGAGAGAGAGAGAGAGAGAGAGAGACTCGGAGAGAGAGAGAGAGAAATTTATGAAAAGCTGAATTATGTTCTTGGCAGAAGCGAGTGCAACAAAAAAAGGACATGAACAATCGAACACTATGAACACCGAAAACAAAACCGATAACCTGAATATTAGCATGTTTTTGTTAT
The DNA here is from genome assembly GCA_029721355.1 of Tegillarca granosa. Lineage (NCBI taxonomy): Eukaryota > Metazoa > Mollusca > Bivalvia > Arcoida > Arcidae > Tegillarca > Tegillarca granosa. The sequence continues at coordinate 41,121,081 of CM056598.1, read as the reverse complement.
TGTTTTCATGTATGTGATTTTTGTATATTACTTGGGAATTAAAGGTCTTCATTTATTTTAGCAGTACCTAAAATAGAAGGATGATTCGTCATAATCAGAATGAAATTATAACATGCTGTTTGCAGTTGCAATAAGTCACATATTTTTAAAATAACTTTTTTACATTACACAAAGTAGTGGAAGACATTAAAAAGAAATTGTATGTTTTTACATGTTTTACATTTTACAATTTACATTAAGATGTTACTGTTCCAATCTGATTAAAACTACTTGTTTATTCTTATCGCGGATTCTGAAACAATTTTACACCAAAAGGCAGTAGCATGTACCCATCCAAAATTAAACGGTTTTATAATCAGTAGTAACAATAGGCTCATTTAGAACAATTTGTTATACCATGTTCTTGGTCGTTATGGTTACTGCGGCAGGTGCGTGTTTTTCAGCAAATACATCTTATATCTTATTTAGCAGTTTGCTATTATTTGTGATATCTGTTCTTAACCATTAGCTTTATTCAATTACATTATACTTTAAAATTTACAGCTTCTTGTAAAAAATTCTAAAATTTATGACATGCCACTTACTCAAAGATCCGGCATTTCTACTTCTTATTGGTTTTAGTTAGAACAGGTATGTAACAGGTATTGATTTTCCTACTTCATTCTTTCAAGCTTCTCAAATTTTTATAACAAGAATAGAAACGATGACGTCCATTAACTTTTTAATGAATTTGAATGGCTTAAAACACATCCTGGATAAAAATGAAATTTTATTGATGCTTCAACCATTTGCTTTTTCACATAAAACATCTCTGAATTTCTGTTCAAACCTATAGTGATAAAAATCTGAAAATGTAATTAGCTAAGTTTATTCTTATAAAAGAGTTATACTTAACGATTGTTAGCTGAAAACTTACGTTCCAAAAATATACGGACGGGTTTCTCTAATTGATGCACGTGTGTCGTTTAAAAAACAAATACAACGATTGTCACGTGAATATACATTTTATTTACTAGTATATTAGAGATATTATTTGATAAGCGAAATGACAAACGTTATAACACAGGAATCTGCACGGAGTGGAGTTGGGTTGAGTAACGGTTTTTAACGTCCCAGTGAAGAATATTTCACTTATATCGAGACGTCCCCAGCTATAGGCGAAAGTGCAGAAATTTTGCCTGTGCGTGGCGCTGATGGCATTATACAGTAGTGTTCTCTATCGTGACACAGGACCTCGTTTATTTTAAGTTCCAATCCGAAAGAACCGTGACTTTCATTTCGTAATGCCGGGTACTTGGCGAAAGAACAGTAACTACCCACTTTCAAGTCTTGGGTCAGACCCGGCCGGGGTTCTAGCCTACGACCTCCCACTTACGGAGCGAGCACTCTACCAACTGAGCTACCGCAGTGGTTGTCCGGAGTGGGATTCGAAACTGGACAAATCAAGCTGTGTCATCCGTATGCTTCTTTACACAAAGAATGACCCAAATGGCTGTCATAATGTAGCCTGTTTTGATAACTTTATTTATTTATTTATTATTTATTTGTTTGTTTGTTTGTTTATTTATTCATTTAATTTATTTATTTATTTATTTATTTATTTATTTTATACTTCCTAGATATGATGTATGTACCTCGAACTCTTCAATAGGTATCTGTTGTTTGAAATACTAAGCAACAATACTTTTAACTTTATTTTATTGAATTTAATCATAATTTTATTCGCTCAATATTGTACTTTCTACGTTTTATCTGTTATTTTTAATTTGACGCCATCGGAAAAAAAACTAGAATCATAAAATTATCACCAGTAAAATCTAAATGCTTCGAAATTATGTTTTAAGTCCGTCTTATCCCGATATTACCCTTACCCAAATAATCTAAAATTCGGGAACCAAACATTCGTACACTCTTTTATACAAGGCAAAATTTCAGAAACAGGCCTTATTATTTTACATTAAACGCTCATCAAAAAACTTAATTTCAATACGGCTGATAGACTTAAAAATAACAATAGTGATTTTAATATGCATATAAAGAATCTTGAACACGGTGATTGCTTCCATTTTTAATCCTGTAAATTTGTTTTCCAGATTTTAAGCCTGCTGTTTTAACAGAACAGGTAAAACCTTTTATTCTGATGAGTAAGCGATTAATATTTCCAATAACTTTTTAATGCTTTTTTGATTGAATCATTGGATTTAAATTGGATCTATTTCCCTGAACAGTGCATACAGCATTACGTAACCAAAAGAATCTAAGCAATATTATACTGTTCTAAACAGGTGAGTAATGTCAAGTTAATAATATTCCAACCCTTTAATACTGCTGTTCAAACATGTTCGAATTCACACATTGTTGACCGTGTCAATTGCAAATTTTTATAAAATAAAGTACCAGTACTCGAACATTTTATGCATATTTTTGAATACTTTAATTTGCAAAAAAAAAAAAAAAATGAATGAATAAATAAAAATGATAAAATTAAATAAAAACTTTGCACATGACAACTATTACATAAATACTAGTAATTAAATTGTTTTATGAAATATATGTATTTTTCAGTTAAAATGTTTTGCTATGTAATATACATGTATTTACCTATAGAGCTCCCTTGCTTTTGTATTATATTTGTTAATAAGAACATTCAAACCGATAGTACTTTTAGCATTATGTGCAAAAGTTTTGAAGTTAACATAATAAAAATATTCAAATATTCAAAATTCTTCTAATTACAATTAATTGTCATGCGCAGCATTTTCATAATTTCTTGGTTTTTTTTTTTTTTTTTTTTTTTTTTTTTTTTTTTTTTTTTTTTTTTTTTTTGTTTATAAAGAGAAGCATAACAAAAAAGGAAAAGAAAAAAACAAGAAAAAAGAAAGAAAATAAAAGGAAAAAAATTCAACAAAAAGCATAATACAGCCAACGCAAGAAAAAAACATGATATTATGCCAGTTTTTAATGAAAACCAAACATGACAATACAAACAAATTTTGAAATATTTTTTAAAATTCCCGACTTTGGACGGTCACTGGAGTAAAATGCCCAGTGGTGGGGTAAAGGTACTATCGACAAATACCCAACCATCCAACTTATTATACAAGTAGAGATCGTAAATACTCGCATTTAAAAAATAAATGTATGCCTTATTTTACTGTTAAGATAACATCGAGTTTGACCCAGAACTATAGGTTATATAATTAGCTTTGTTTAATTGGAAATGTTCATCTAGTCGCTGTCTATAATATTTTTTTTAATTTTTACGAAGCTATGTAAAATAAAGTTATGATTCGTTATGATATGTTTTCAGTATTTCACAAAATTCAAATTATTCTTTTGTCATGGTTTAAGTTTCAGAAACAAATTAAACTTTGGATATAATGTTTCTCTACCATGTGCATCAAATGATTTTAATCAGATTTAATAGCTTTATTTTTTCAAAAAGAAATGTGGTATTAAATTACCATACATGATGGAAAAATTTATAAATATTTCGATGAAAATTAACGAGCATACAACAACTGATAAAGGTCGATAAAATATTTTTTTGTACTCCTTTGTAAGTTACAATATTTTTAACAACTAAAAGGACATTTTATTTCGATCGCATTATAAATGAACTATAAGTGATAAAACTTTGGTTAAAAAAAAAAAAAAAAAAAAAAAAACACAACTCTAAGAATCATAACAAAACATAATGCATTACCTTTGGTCTTTAAAGTATAATGTACACATAGCATCCAGCAAATCATTATTTTTGACATGTTTTTGTGTGTTGACATAAGTTTATGGCTAATAATAAATATTTTTCGTTTTCTAAGACATAACATGCAATTTTAAGTATACTATATGTAATAAACAATACTATGAAAACAGTAGGAACGTGGATATATTAATTTAAAAGCAACCTCATATCATACGAGAATACACACATAGCTAAAACTGAAATAGCAAAAATTGCTATTCGAGTATACACATCTAGCTAAAAAATGAATAGCTAAAGTTACTATACAAGAATACACGCCTAGCTAGAATTGGAATAGCAAAAGTTGATATACGAGTATTAACACCTCGCTATATAGAAATATCAACTATGTTATTATACGAGTATACACTTTTCGATATAACGAAATAGCAACTATATCATTATACGATTCTACTTTCTTTGGTATAACTGATTTAGTTACCATATAATACGTGTATACAATTCTCGTTATACTATACCAGTATACCCTTCTCGATATAACGAAATATCAATCATATTATTGTACGATTCTACATTCTTTTGATTAAACGAAATAAGAACTAAATCATTATATTATTCTACATTTTTGGCACAGCTGATTTAGTTACCATATCATACGTGTATACACTTCTCGTTAAACTGTGCGGGTAACTCTTATCGATATAACGAAATAGCAACAGTATCATTCTAGTCATTGCTGGAATAGCATCTATGTCTACTCTACAAGTATACATTCCTAATTATACCGTGTTTGTTCGTTTTTCTCAACTATGAAACAAAATCCTTCCTGGTGGTTATTTGCAAACAAAGAGTATGGCATATAACCTCGAATGTCAAAGATGCAAGATACAAGTTTAATCAAGAGAACAAAATGATGGAAAATTTCTAATGCTCTATATAATGGCAAAATTGATTATAGGTAAAAAAAAATGTACTTTTGCTACCAAAAACAGAAATCAATACAAATAACACAAATAAGCAAGACCAGAGAATAAACAATAAGACGTTGACTGCAAAGCTCCAGATTGTTGAAGCCGCTCAATGTAACAAATTTATGTCCAATGGTGTGGTTAAGGTACTTTTGGTTAGCTCAAATTATACAACTGAGTAACACATGAATAAACATATCAAAATTAATTAACAAATGTAATTTAACACGAAACCAACAGCTTATATATGTTGTTTATACAAAGTGATATGTAAAGACGAAAATATTTTAAATTATGTTTATTATGTAGCAATTTTATTGTAGGAAACAATCGGGCCATATATCAAAGTCATATCGCTACACTTTTAGGAAAACTGTTAGGAACTTTGCTTAAATATTCCATCTATACACAAAATACAGTTACCAGGATCCACCTATCTCAGTTGAGGTTAAAGGTAGTTCACTTATGGATTAACTCCAGAATTATTAGTCCTTTTGTCAGGAAAAAGCTTTTAAGATTAAAACTGTACTAGATTCTGTAACAATTAGTGATGTCTTTTAAATTCTCACATCATTTGCACTTCCTATATCAAAGTTTAAAAAATGTTGTGTAAAGCTTGTATGTTTCTAGTAATGTATTGTTTTGTGGTTATTGTTTTGTGTTCTTGGTTGCGTTGTCTGTTTATCACAGACAAGTACTATTTTTATACTATTTTTCAAACCCATGTGCACGGGATACGCAGATATGTGGTGAAAAAATCTGAAAAATATAATAACAAGCTATTACACATTATTATCTGTATAATATAATAGTAACTTATTATACACAAGAAACTAAATATAACCCTTATGAAATAGTTATATAAATACCAAGGCGCACATTTTATAAAACGGAATCTTGTGTTCTGGTCGTTTTTATTTATTTATTTATTATTATTATTATTATTATTATTATTATTATTATTATTATTATTATTATTATTATTATTATTTATTAACCTAAGTTCGAAGTTGTGAGACCAGTTGTTTTTAACAAAAGCGCAAATATTCCATGGACAAGTGTGTAAATTTTTCATAAACAATTTTCTTGTTTTCTCACAAACAAGAGTTCGTTTACCTTTCATATAGTTTGACAGCTTTGACTTGCATGTGGATACTGAGGGATTAAGACTGACTACTTCATGTAGAGGATTTAGCGTCTGTCGGGCTTATTTAGCATCACAATCAAGAGTGCAATGAAGATTTTTGAATCAGATTAAGCTATCTTCAAAACATAAGATGGGTAATTGAAAAAAAATACAGTGGAAACTGCCTTAACGTCCTTCAAAACACTTCGGGTGGTAAAGCAAATCAGATAGAAATCTTTAAATGTCTTACACTGTTTCAAAGAATAAATTGGAACTTTTGTTTAAACAAGTGACGAAATTTGTGTATAGTCAACAAAAATATTATTTATTATTCCATGCAGTGATGGGCAGGTACAGCTACAAAATTGTTCTCAGAGATAATTATCCAATCTTCTGAAATGTGTTTGGTTGCTAAGCACTATGGCTGATAACATTTTTAAATTTTTTTGAATAAGAGCAAATACTCCACATTCTATGTCATTTGCTATGCCCGCATTGAACATTTCAATTCGTCATATACAACCATCGCTTCTAACTGTCTTGACAATTTCAATTTATTTTAAAAATTTGCTCAAAAAAGATTTATTATTATTATTATTATTATTATTATTATTATTATTATTGTTGTTGTTGTTGTTGTTGCTGTTACTATTATTATTATTACTATTAATTAATTAATTAAATAATTAATTTATTTATTTATTTATTTATTTATTTATTTATTTATTTATTTATTTATTTATTTATTTATTTATTTATTTATTATTGCTTGCAATACTACTTTACTTGCATGGCTATGGAAATCTAGTTTCTTTTTATAGAATTTACCACGATGTATACAGACTTATTAGATGAACATCTTAAATCAAATTGAAGATGGCAAGATATTCTATTCTATTTGCGATTAAAAGCATCAACCTATTTGATTTCCATCATTAATTTAGTTTAATTATATGAAACATTTAAAGACCTAATTGCATTATTTACTTGTATCTTTTTACAATAACTACTAAAACAGTAGACAGATAGATGGACAGACGAAAGGAGAAGGAAGTGTGTGTGTGTGTGTGTGTGTGTGTGTGTGTGTTGCTGATTATGACATAATGCGCGCGGTTATAATTAAACGGTTTGCTAATTTCATATATAAATTACATACACACTCAAACACGTGTCATGATCCACTATCAAAGATTAACTTTTTTATCTCAGTATTTATCCAATCAAACACAACATGCGTGCACATACATACCGTCACATAAACTAAGCACACACCTGAATGCATATATGCACAACCGCACATATAAAAATGTTTTAAGTAAAACAGGTCAATTCAATGTATATAATTACATTAAAATATTACGTAAAATATTATAAAGTATTAATTATTATCACTACCGGAACAATTATGTAAAAGTGTGTATTCTTACTGATCCTGATCGTTATTATGTTATACTAGACAAAGACAGAAAACCCTCGTAATATAATCATCGTTTTGTTTACGGTATTGTCATGGTGACACGAACTACAATTATCACTCGTATAAACGTCAAAATTTGTCATCATCCTACACATCATCATTTTCCATTTATCGTTATTTCTGTTATAAAATCACAGTTTTTTCATAAAAATAAAATTACACACATTGGTTACTTAATTGTATTTTCCATTGTGATCTTAAAGAATTCATTTTAGGGAGGGAAGTCTTTTTTCAGGATTTCCTGTTATCTTGGTGCTAATTGGGACTAAATGTCAGGTGTCTTTTTTTATACCAAATCACGGTTTATTTCTTCTCCAATTACAGGACTGACTCTGTGCATATCACGTTATTAATTTGTATTATGTTACTGCTTTGCTCAGAATCCCCTTATTATAAGCCGAGAACGAATTCTAATTACTACGTATAACTATGTTATCACGGAGATGCCGCTGATACTAGCTAGCTACATAGCAAGCTGAATACAGCGACTTCGTTGATTGGAAGTGATGAGGACGCCTAATGCCTATAAGCATTTACTGAGAAAAGAAGAAGCATCATATTAAAGAAAACTGCAATCACGGCTAGCTGGCTCGGTAGGCCGCTCGGCAATACTATAGTAAAATGACTAGCGATTGGATGTTGGATTTTCTATTCATAAGAAGTGATGCGTGATTCATAGCTCCATACGACTTTTACTGTACAGTGACAACTCAGTACACTGTAGAACGTGGTTGGTTACTGAGAATTTATGCCTTGTTGTCTTTATATATAATGTGTTCACTTAATGTTTATTTCGCATTGTGAAATTAACGCGTAGCAGTAAACTGTATAATATCCATATAACTATTTGACTGTGTACATGTGTATTATATATACAATATTATATTTATTTTTTCAGAACATTGGATCCACAATCTATTTTCAATTTTGATAGAAAATTGTCGGAGTATGGAAGTGTAATAATTATTTTCGGACCTAATCAAGTCCGCAAGTCCTAACTAATTTGTAGTGTTTTAGCCTGGGGGATTCCCAGTCTGTTCATTATTATTCGTGCAGTGTTATTTCTACAATGAGTACGTTCCTTATACAGATGATATAATTGTATCTTCTATATCGTAGTCTTTGTTATTATAAAACGAGGGAGGATTTTTGTGACAGGGTTTAAATATTTTCAGTTCTTGCTCTTTGAGTGTGACGGATTACGTTCTAACAGACATGTCATGTTTTAATCAGACTTAAAACTTTAGTATATATACAGTATAATTTTTTCTGTGCAGTAGTATAGTGGATATTTTTTAACACTGAATCGGGATATTTATATATTTTACACGGAAGCCAGTACACAATAATGGAACTTTTACTTCTGATTTTATTATCCAGCATGTATGTTTCATTAAACACAGGTAAGTTAGTTTCTATTTTTTCACCTGTGTCCGACAATTTCCCTGGTCATTTCAGTAAACGCCTGACTTATTTCTTTACTAAATGCGTTTAAAATCCATTACCATTAAAATTGGTTTGTTTATGCCTTCTCACATGCTGGTTTTGATTTAAATGAAATATGGTCGACGTTAGGCCGTTTTCGTCGCATAGTCTCTCTCTCTCTCTCTCTGTGGCAAGCAAACTACATCTTTGTTTTTTATTTCATTTTTTTCTTTGTTTCGAAAAAACGGAGACATTTTAAATTGCGTCGATCGGTTAGTTTTAACTAATTACAGTCGAAATTGAATAAATAAGATACATTTAAGTCAGGATATCATAGGTGTAGGAATTGATTTTATTGTGGGAAAAAACCAAAATAGATGGGACAATTTATCACCGGGGAAACACACATCCAGATAAAATTTAATTATTTCTCGTTGATTCACATTAAAAGAGAATCTAAATTAAATTCAAACAATTCGCTTTACACAATTTTTGCATCATATTTTAAGTCTGACTTTAATGGATGATAATGTTACTTAAAATGTAGTTAGGAAGGTTTTATTTTATTACCTTGTCAGGTGGACTGTTGTTAAAAATTGTCCGTTAGTCTTATATATAGGCACAATTTATAAATAAAAATGTATCATTTTAATCTGTCCTGTCTCGCATTAACATGATAAACTTAATTAATGATGTTAAACATCCCTCGTTAATACAAGCACCTGCACATTGTCATTAAAAATACTTTTTAATCGGTGCCACGAAAATTAAAAAAGTAAATATATAATACAATTATAATTGATTAATGCTTTCTGGCTAATGTCAAAATAATGTTTGCGTACATTATTTTTAAAATGATAAATATTTTTTTCTTATTTTAAAGTCAATTTACTTACTAATTAGTATAAATAAAGTTTATAGTTCAATACACTAAATCCAGGATTTATTAAAAAATTTTTTTTTTCTGGTTTTTAAAACGTCAAAATTTAAGTATCAATCAGTAAAAGGAAGGTTTAAAATTTAGAATACTATATTCAAGGTTATTTAACCATAGAATATTTTTCAATTCATTAATTTTTTTTATCCTTTAACAACAGTTAAAATAAAAGTCTTAATTAAAACTTAATGTTTGTCACATTGTCATATACCACTTTTTGAATGTATTTTTATGATTAAATTAAAAAAGTGATATATGACAACATAACTGTTCACATCAGTTCACCTTATTTTAGATATATATATATATTCCAAACAAATATGAATTCTCATCCATCATACAATCTTATCTTTTATCAGAGAAATACGTTTTCAAGTTTTCCCATAAACATATCTATTTTAAACTCATTTTAACTGCATTTTTTTGGCTCACATGTTGAAACAAAAAATATATAACACCAAAGATTACAACAAGAATAAGATAGAAGACAGATAAAATGATTTTCTACACATGTAAATATTAGTTTACACAACTTATATAATTTATATAAATACTTGTGTATTTAACAAACCCCTGTATCTTTTAATCTTTTCCATGTTTTTAAATTTTTTGAAAAAAAAGAAACAAATATTGACAATTGAATAAAAGTTAGGTGTTGACTTGAGGTGTAACGCTTAACTAAATAATTTATGTATTGATTTGGCCTGTAAATATTGACTTTAAATGTAACTCCAATATAAAGAATTAAAGAACTTAGATTTCATAAATACGAGATAGTCTTAAGATCTTGAGAAAACATAACATACAGATACCGTGACAATTACTAATCAATAAAAATTTCCAGCTACTAAATATATTGACAATATTTATTTTATGGATCAACCGATACATCTGAACCAATGAATATCTTTTTGCATTAGCCCGTTTTATCATGCAGTATTTTCCAATGAATATATCATTTAATAATGCCTTTACCATTCATGAAGGGTGATATGTATTTAAATAAGAACAATGAATCGTAGATTCTCCTGTAGAGACGTTCACTTTGAAGTGGGCTTGATTGTTTAAGATTAGAACGAAGAATCGCTTGTTTACATTGTGAGAGTTTTCCATCGATCCGCCATCATCATCATCAACACGCTTCTCTGCTTTTTATTACTGTATTTCCCCCACAAACTTCGAATCAATGATGAAAATCATCCAAGATCCGAAATAAAAAATATTTTACCGAATTTTATATGTGATCTTCTGCGTGTTTGCTTAACTAATTCATATATTATTTATTGCATGAATATCACTCTCTAGTCACTGCTAATAACACAATGTATGTGTGTGGTATTTGTCAACAGTTACTGCATCCACTGTAGTTGACGTTGGTTTCAGAGTTAAATTCGATATCACTTGTATCCCATTTTGTCAAAACTGGAAAATGCTTCCCCGGAATATCGTATATCAAGTGGCCAAAATTCAGTATTTACAGGAAAATCTCTCTCTCTCTTTTTCTAAATAAGTTTAATCCTTAAATGTTGAGTAAGCCGAATATATATCTTAATGTAAAAAAGTTGCCTTACAAAGTGTAAAATTAACTTGGTAATTTTTAAACGAGCTAAACGATTATTAATTTTTTGTGTCGTAAGTTGAATGTTCTGTAGAAAAGCAAAGCGAAAAAAGAACGTAAGAATTTGTTTTCAATAACTATGGGAGACAGCTCACATCAAATTGCTTTATTCGGTATGTGACAGCTCACATCAAATTGCTTTATTCGGTTTGTGACAGCACACATCAAATTGCTTTATTCGGTATGTGACAGCTCACATTAAATTGCTTTATTCATTTTGTGACAGCTCACATCAAATTACTTAATTCGGTATGTGACAGCTCACATCAGAATGCTTTATCCGATATTTGACAGCTTACAGGTCGCTTTATTCGGTATGTGACAGCTCACATCAGATTACTTTATTCGGTTTGTGACAGCTCACATCAGATTGTTCTATTCGGTTTGTGACAGCTCACATCAATTGCTTTATTCGTTATGTCACAGCTAACATCGGAATGCCTTATTCAGTGTGTATTTCAGCATACAATGTATCATTGCTCCGCGATGTTAACCACGTCATAAATCCTTCTTTAAAATAATGTGTAGATGTTTTAAGCGACCCTGTTGGGAAAACAGCACGTTTACTTTCATTTGATTTTTCCCATCTGATAAATAAAGCACAAAATGGTGTAGATTTATTTATAAATCCGTGATATATTGATAGACAATCACAGCCAGTTATGGTGTTAACAATGTTGACGTGTGTGATTAAACGTACATTTCAATTGTTTCCCAAATGGATAAGATGTCAAAATCTAACTCTTCAAAACCACGCTAAACAGCAGTTAAAACTTTTGAATTGATCAGTTTGTTTATGTTTGCAGTAAAACGCCATATTTACCCAAGTCACTTCATCACTTTCATTTAGTATGATTAATGAGAATGTAACCAGCATCAAGCTGTTTCATTGTAAAATATAATACTTTTGTCAATATTCTTAAATATCAATTTGTCACTTTTGTTCTTTGTTTTGTCGTCTGCTGATTGTTAGATTTTGTCGTCTGCTGATTGTTAGATTTTGTCGTCTGCTTATTAGAATAAAAAACAGTCCACAAAATACAAGTTAACTAAAACATTGACGGTGTTATAATTTTAAGTGACCCTTGGTTGTACTGGTGTCAGTATCATACCCTGACCATCTGTCCACTCAAAAGTCTATTAATGTCTGGTCGACCATAACTTAGAGCAAATTGAAGACAATAGACATTTAGTCAAGATTGAAAATTTCTCTAATTCTCCAAATTAAAGACAGACCGGTAATAAACTATCTATCATGGCCATAAGGTTATGTTCTCAAGAAATGAACAAGTCGTTTGTGTGTGTTAAGTGGAGATCTTCTTCCAACCCCCTCTGGTCATTGATAACAATCTATTGTCATTTACACTAGGCCCCAAGACAATGAAATTTATAGTTATTTCAATAATGGACTTGTCATACAGATTAATACTATTCTGATGTATGTTACAGATTTATTATGTTGTAGGCGTAACACCGTCTTGGACGTAATAACATGTCCATGGTTGTGTCATGTGCAGAATTTTGAATTTATTTTAGTGAAAATTAAAATTCTGCACACGGCAGTGTATCAAATATTACCTTAAAATATGTAATAATGAAGGTTATAAGTAATATAATATTAACTTAAGAAAAAATTATGCAGATCTCTAGAAACACGAACCTTGATATTTTTATCTGCTTACTTAACTGACAAACTTTTCAAAAACGTTTATTATGATTTTCTGCAAAATTTGGTTTCAATAGACATTTTATCAAGTTATTTCAGTTTTTCAACTCATGATCAGTATCCATTTTCGGTGCTAAGCATTTTATTGTAACTCGTATAAAACTTAGAAGTATAACCGGATATTGTTAGTATACATCAACCACCACATGTCACTCAAATACCAAGATAGTGTATATGTATTTTAACTGACCAAGGAATTCTAGATACACGTGTTAACATGTACCGACTGACGGGGAATTCTTTCTAGAGATTTATAGACCAGACGGAGAAACAATGACCGAAGTAATAGAACATCAGAACATTTCAACAAGACAGAAAACACATATTGCAACATTGTTATTGTCCTGATATAGTCTATAAACTTTCTCAAGGTCCAGGATGCCTGATACTGTTTTTTTTTTTTTTTTTTTTTTTTTTTTGTGATACATGTATTTTAAAAAGATAGGTACTTTATTTTTTTCCTTTTTTGTTCATGATATTGGAATCGGTGATTTTTATTTATTTATTTATCTATTTATTCATTTATTATCTTTTTTTCGTGTTCTCGGTTGCATTGACTTTTCTGATAGATATCGCTGTCTCTTCATCCATATATACAGTTTCTAATCGTTGTGATATAGATACATTTATAAATGTATTTAAATAGTAATATATCATGTTTATATACTAGTATATTATGTCTACAGGGTTTCGCGATATACAATCTGTATATGGTACAATCTGATATTAAACAAATTCACTTCATTAATTAATTAACAAGATATAGACAATAGATCTATATAAAGATAATACATAAGAATTATAGTAATTTATACTGATAACAATGTAAGTGAAGTGTCAAGATGGTATTCTACATGACAGTTATCTCACCGTAATATCTTGATATACAGTAAATGTCCGGAGAGATTGACCTGATACTGATGGTCAGTTATTCAGTTCAGCAGTGTTATAGGTGTCAATTGTGTGGTTGGCCATCATGCGTTTATTCTGGCAGGTGTCTGGACTCCACAACTCAAGATAAATATTGCATCATTAAAAATTGACATTTCTCACATTTTTTGTAAAGGTTTTCCGTAATGTTCATTGTTGTTTTATGGTGAAGGGTATATGGCTGACCCCAGGAACATTTTCAAATAAATAGAACATGTATTTCTTTCATTATTTATGCATGTCGTGTTAATAATGAAATGGGGTCAGCGATTTTGGACAGTAATGGTCACAGTAATGATTACAATAATGGATTTATATTTCCAATAATATTATGATATATTAAAACCATTTTATTACACATGCTGATAGTTTCACACGTATTTCAATCATTTATTTTAATTAATTTGTTCTTCACACGCACTAGTGTAGTGTCATATTATAAATTTTTTGAATTTTCTGAATGAAATATTCAAATTTATATTTCATTCAGAAAATTCAAAAACTTATAATATGACAGTGGTATACGTTAGTTAAGAAAATCACAATGAATTTCTATCAAACTGCATAAAATTGTACGTAAATCTGGTTTAGTAAAAACCAATATTAAAAAACCCGTTTTATTTGGCATTTCCAAATTATAATAAATCTGTAAGTTTGTTATGTACCTTTCTGAAACCTGACATTGTAAATAATAATTACATACAATTTTACCAGATTCTCTGGATGAATTATAGGACATTAGTAGCAGTTTTGGCTGCAGATATTGTACTCAAGTTGAAAGACATAAAAAATGTAATATTTGTAATCATGTAATATTTTGCAGCTAATGTCATATTTCATACAATAAGTTCCACATAAATAAAGCTGTATTGCAGATGGTTTATGATTAAAAGGAAGCAATTGCTTATAAAACCAGGAAGGGAAAACAAAACGAATGTTTTCGTTAGCAGTATAATTAACACAAAAAATGAAAACATATTACAAAAACATGTGTGCACAACAACCTTTTCTAAACATCGATCGTTTCTTACTGATGTTTAAAAACAATCGCTGTTTACTTAGTGAAAATTGATGGTATTAACATCATCTCAATTATCGCTTGTTTTTGACGTGTTCGTTTCAATACACAAAAATAAACATGCATAATGAAAAATATGATAATGTGGCACTATACCAGTTGCTATTTTACAGTCTGAGAGAGAGAGAGCGAAAGAGAGAGAGAGAGAGAGAGAGAGAGAGAGAGAGAGAGAGAGAGAGAGAGAGAGAATTTGCTTTTTTGTTTAAAGTAGTAGTTGGTGGAATGAGATGTGTACTACATAATAAGGTTAAAAGTAGTTCTATTCTGAAATGATCAATGAGAGAGAGAGAGAGAGAGAGAGAGAGAGAGAGAGGAGTGGTTAAAGTAGTAATTGGGGTATGATATATGTGATATAGGGTCATAGGAAGTCTTGTGTTTGCATTGAAAATATACAAAGTTATATATTTTAAAAATTTCTTGAACAAAAATTAACAAAATTCATTTATAACTTTATCAAAACCATTGAAGGAGATATGATATATTGTCAGTTTTGATTAAATGATTTTGAGATAACATTATATCTTCAATAATTCAATGAATAATTATCCCCACAAAATAGATTTTATGAAACGCACACAAAAAATTGAAGTAAAGAAAAGGGAACAAAGTGTTTTTCTTTTTTGATGTTAAAATAAAATTTTTATAAGGTTCGACTATCTGTCATATCTCTATTAAAACTAACCATATTGTAATCATACTAATTTAAGACATTCTTCATTTCTTAACGTTTAATGTTAGATAAAAATTCTAAAAGATTTTTATCAGGTTCTATTATATAGGTCGAGTCTAAAATTGAATGTGTTCGCCATTGATGGTTTGTAGTTGATCTAATAGCCAGTATTACGAGTTTATAACCTGTGACATTCTGTAAGCAATCGTAGTAAAACAGGATTTCAGTACCGTTGTAATCATGTATAATGATATATCAGAATGCAGCGGGTTGTAAGATACAGTCAACTTTTCACCCCTCTTAGGCCTGACCCCAAGATAAACTACTTTTTAATTGAAGATATTGGTTTCTGTAATATATGAAAACAAGAAAAACATATACATGGATTATATACATACGTGAGCTAGTCACAAATTTACCGTAAACCATTTCTACTTGATTTGAATCGATACCAGACAAATGATTTTATTGTGTATTTTGATATTCAGTCATTATATACATAAATACAAAACGTCAACGAGTAAAATACATACATCTTTTAAATTAATATTTGAAACTTTATCAAAATCTGTGAATCTGTGCCTGTAGATTAATATCTGCTCTGTGAAACATCAGTGTACTTAAAAACCCTGATGCAATCTCAGCATGTTGTTACAACTTCAAACAGCGACTAAACAAGAATATTATTATTATGGTTGGTTATTTATCGCTGTTATTTAAAAAATAAGTGTTATATACATATACCAGTTTGTTAACATCAAGTGGAGTGAATTAATGATGTTTTACATCCAGTTAAGATTCTTTCACATAATTATATCGAGGTCATTTCTTGGATGGTGCGGGAAACCGGAGTGTCCGGAGCCCACACTAGGATCTACCAGGGCAGGATTTGAACCGAAGCGGTGAGAAACAATCGAGACGGAATGTAATGCAGAAACTATGTTGTATTTAATTTCAAGTCTAAAAATGTCTAGTCAAAGAATTTAGATATTCATAATTTTTTTAGTGTGTTATTAATTCATGAGTCTACTTGTATTTCACCAGTACAAAAAGTATCCCACGAAAAAAGTTTAAATATATATAATTTATTATGTATTATACCCGTTCAGGCCTAACTGGCAAATTCAGGATACAAAGGAGCTTTGTAGGTCGACCACCCCTTAATTGTTTTCATTCAGGTTGTTATCATGAATAATCATAGTAACAAGACCGACATTAAATACTGTATGTCAAAGAGACCACTGTATATATATTCGTACAGTAAATTATATTTGTAGTAATTGTTTTTAGAGGTTAAGCCAATAAATAATTTATGATTTTGTCTTATCTAATTCGATTAAAATGGATTTTATCGATCTAACATCAATTAACCCAAATTTTCTAAGATACTAAATAATTAAGTACATGCTTATGATCAGTTACATAATAGCTTTTACGTTGGGAATTCTCTCTCTCTCTCCGTAAAGTGTGTGTGTGTGTGTGTGTGTGTGTGTGTGTGTGTGTGTGTGTGTGTGTGATTTGTTTCGTGAAGTTGTCATAACGGTTTAAAAGTTTAGTCAAGAAATGTTTTTGTTTTAAATTTTTGTCTTGTAAACTGTTGATTTCATATATACTTGCTATATAATTTCATATGATTTTATTTATTTTTTTAAATAGAAGAGAAACATTTGATCATCGGAAACACATGTATAAATTTGTCTCGCCTCTGTTATAATGTGTAACAGAGGATAAAGTCGTGAATTTGTTTTAAAATGATTGTTTTTGTTTGTAAAACAACCTATGGATTTTTGTAACCTAATTCTGTTATGTATATTCCACCAATCAGATTATCAGCTGGGCGCCAATTATTGTTTATTACGTCATTAACTCATGTTCGTAATACGAGCTCCGTATATAATCCGGCATGTTTGATCACAAGGGTGACACGTTGTTACGTAAGATCTCCACCCTTTGTTAGTAATATATAAATATCATCATGATGCAGTGTCATAAATTGCAATTGTGCTTGTTTTGAATTTAGTGTATTTGAGTGTACTCTGACGGAACAAAGTCGTTTAGTATAAGCAATTATTCGATAAATAATTTTATTCTCGTGTCAAATTTATGCCGTTGTCAATATACACTTTTTGACACAGCGAATGCATAGATAAAATCAAAGATTATAAATCCATTTAGTTTTATTTATCATAATATTTTTATATCAAATCTGTATTGCTACAAAAAATGCGGCAAAAAATATTAAACGTTCTAAAAATATTGATAAAATCTTATGAAAAGCTTTATTTTAAAATCTTGACATTTTGGATTTTTGAAATAATATGTGAACCTGCCTGAAATTCTTTTTGATAACATCGGACAATTTCTAGATAAATACAAACGGATTACTGTATGCATTATGACGTGTATTGGGAATTAAGACAGACCATAATCAACATCGATAATTGACTCATTATATGCTCTGTGGACACCTACAGGTTTGATTGGCAGATGTATCAGGTCACGTGACATGACAACTCTATTAGGTCATGGTGGTCTCAGTAATGAAAAATTAATTGACAGAATTATGATTCACCTGTATTTGTACCTGAGAACGACGTAGACAAATATTTTGTATAATGAAGTAAAGTTCAACAATTCCTGTATTTAATTTGTTTAGTATACTGCTGGGAATTTATAAAAAGAGTTTTGACTTCTCATAGGGTATTTCAAAACATATGGTTGAGATCACTCTAAAGGGCTTAAATTACGACACCCTGAAATGAAATTTGAATGAATGATTTGAGAACTCAAAATAATGAGAGCCTTGTACCCACCAAACTGCTCTGAATAGGTTCAAACCGGCTTTCTACTGAAACCGTACCTGTATAGTTAAACGTAAACTAAAGATTTGTTTTCAAGTCGACCCCACCCCCCCCCCCACCCCCCCCCACACACACTTTAGAACTGATGTTTATGTTAATGTCATGTGCAGGATTTTGAATTTTTACAAGGAGAAATATTCAAAATTCTACACATGACATGCAGAATTTTGAATATTTCTCTTTGTAAAAATTCAAAATTCTGCACATGACATTAGGACGAATGGTTTTAAGTCAATCTTGACAAACTAGATTCCACCAAAGGAATTATTTTTTTTATCCTGAATGCATGAGTGACTTAAGCTACATATAAAACGGATTAATTTCATCCGCGGGATTATTTTTTTATGATTTTAATTTGGTTATCATTGGGCACCAAAAGGCCGCGTTTCTTATTAACATCATTATTTAATGTCTTAAGCAATCTCCGCTTTATTATCACATTTAAATCCCAAAATTAATCAGAAATTTGTCCATGAAGATTAATTCTTGACCAGAATGGACATTACGGACTGGAGTAACATGTAAATCAGTATTCCCTATTCGCTCATAAATATTAACTTTGTCATAAGGATATTTGACGGTGTTGTATTTTAGCTTTCATATTACCCATGTTATCGGCACCGTACCATTTACACACAAGTATGTCAAAGTGATTTATTTACCGGTTCAATTTAGAAATTTTCTTTGTGGCACGTGCCGCTGTATTGAGGAGTCTTCATTCCTATAATGAACTTTGTGACTTTCCTGTAAAATCATTAGCCATCTTATAGAAGCAGATGACCAACCAATATGGCGGAATTTGTTTTCAATTCCAGAAAATAATCCGACTCGAGCATTGGATGTAAAAGGTCCAGAAATCACCTGACTGATTAATCCCTTGTAATGCGTATTTGATGAAGAAATTTCCGCTTTGAGTGACTGTACAGCTTATATTGTATTGTCACGTGGACTTTCCCGCCATTCAATTTGGTTGTCGTGTGTTTATCACTAATACTTTATGACAGAATTGGTTTCTCTATTGATGCGCGCAATGACAATAAAATGTTCAGAATGAATCCATGAGCAGTTATTGTAGGTGCACTTTTGCCCTCAACCTTTGCTTTCGTTTCTAATCTGAAACTACAAAAGCGTAAGTTTTATCATTGTGATTATTGTATTTAAATTCCGACAAGGATTTCAATTATTTTTTGAGTTCAAAGAAAAAAAAATCCAGAAAAATCATGTTACCGGTTCTTGTAAAGCCAAATCTTCAGCTATAGATGAATGAACAATAAGACAGATGTGAGTCTAAATTAAATATTCTACCAGATTTATCTAGAGTTAGATTGAAGAATGCACAATTTAATGATTAGAAGCCTAGGTACAAAAGTTTGTAGTCAATTTTACGCTTGGTCTGCTTCATTACAGTGGCGTGTGTGTGTGAGTACTTAAAAGTCAAATTATCTAAGGTGTTGTTTGAAGACTTTAAGATTATGTTTTTTTTTTGTTTGGCTCAATGAGCATCTCCAATCAAATCGGAGATGATATGAGACTTTCGTATTTTTCTAAGCTTATTATTTTTCAGAACTTTTTCCTTCTCTTTCGTTTAATGTATTAAGTACGAGTTGATTTATTTTATTTCTTTTCAAAATCAAAATAAAACACGGTGCATGTGTAAAATGAATCGTTTAATTTAATTTCAATCATGGCACACGAAATTCTCAACTGCAGCATGGATATATTACATGACTCAATACAGTTGGTTTATAACTTGAAACCTCTTCATCCGATTATAAATATGAATAAAGAATGAAATGTAATGGTTATAGGCGTGGTGAATTAAAACTTCATTTATTTCAGAGTTAAATCCGCTATTCGGGGATTAGAGCATAATGGATTAGGGCTATATATGACTACATAACGATATTCAACTGTTGTAAATCCGAAATATTCAAATTAGTAAGGATAATATCGTTATTTCAGATTATTAATCATTCAAGGTCTGTGCGATAATTAAGTCTGAGCCCGGTTATACGTTCTAAAGTATCCTCTGGGGCGATATTCCGATGTTATTGCCAATTACGTAAATTTTCAACTTTATAACAGAACTTTGATTCATAATATAAACAGGCTACTGTCACCAAAAATAATAATATTGTTATTCTGTCGTGTGATATGTTTTTGTTTGTATAGGAAATTACTTTGTGAAATTTGTTTTCAATACCAAGTAACAGCTAAAGTGTGGATATGAGGTGATAATATCGTGTACCCCTCGGGTTATTGGTTTAATGGCGCAATCTAATTAACGCGCAGTTTCGTAGAAAATTCTCAAATTAATAAAATGGTGTAATAATTGCATATCTAGTTTTAGATTGCAGATTTGTGTTATTATTTGTCAGTTAAGTGAATTTTATTAACGCTAATGAAATAAGGTTATATAAAAATGACAAACGCGCTGTTTAGAAATCGGAAAACGCTTGATACACCGTGAGAACGAACGAATAACCATTGCAATTTTCTAGACGCAATCCAAACTGAAAGTTTTTCAGAAACATGAAAGGGAAAAAGATTATGCTGCAACTTTTATAATACATGTAGTTATAAAATTTCAACATCAATCAACTGTACAATTATATGGAAGGAGACAATCGAAGACTTATTATTATTATTATTATTATTATTAAATTATTATTCATTTTTATTTATTTATTTATTTATTTATTTATTTATTTATTTATTTATTATTTATTTATGTCTTTAATGTAAGATTTTTACCTATGCACAAAAACGTTTTCGTCGGTCACGAAATATAATTTATCATAAGAGACAATCGATGTTTCAGTCATCGATTTAGTTATCCTATTTTTCATCGAAAAAAAGACAACCGACGTTCCAATCGTCGGTCAAAAAAATCTCATTATTTATCGACTTTTCGACTGGCGCGTTTCTCTTGTTGCACTATTTACGAACACTAATTAAATGATGTCGTTATTATAAAAAGTGCTACAAAATCGATACTGAATGAGATTGTTATATTTACATTCTTCCATCAAGAAATCTCTGATATAATTATCCTCTATTTCCACTATTTAATCTTGTCAGAAAACTCAAATTAATGTATCTTCTGTGTATATAGCTATTTCGCTAAGTACAGAATTAGATTTGTAAAGTAAAATCTATGTGTGAGATCGCTGTTTTAAGTTTTAACACTCAATATGGTAATGCCTGTTAAGAAATTTGAGTTTCCACGTCAAAAGGTTTTGTTGCCTGTGATCGTCTCCGAAAATTCATTATCAGCATATTAAAATCTTGATGTTTTAGCCTTAATCAAAAGTTTAACTAACGTATGTAAGTGATTGGAGTGTAATTTATAAGGTTTTCACCTTGTATCTAAAACGTTTCTTAATTAAAATAATTACAAAATGGTTAACTAATTGATACGTCTAACATGAGAAGTAGGACATGAATTGTTATTTACCGTTGTTTTGTGTGTAAATCACTTCTAAGTATGATATTCAGACTTTATTGATAACCAATATAACAGTATTTTAAGAAAAGTTACTCTTTGACATCTGATATACTAGTATGAGCACCATTATATTGAAAGTCTTTAATCCTGAAAGAAAAACCATGTAGCTTATTTTAAAATTTGATTAAATTTAATTGGAGAAATTGATTGTTGAGAGGCATATATCAATAATTAACTCAAATTACCAACAATTAGGGTTGAACAGTGAAAAGTAAGAGTAAAAGGCATTCTTTTAAAGAGAGAGAGAGAGAGAGAGAGAGAGAGAGAGAGAGAGAGAGAGAGTGTGTGTGTGTGTGTGTGTGTGTGTGTGTGTGTGTGTGTGTGTGTGTTGTTAAGTTTTAAGTTTAGGAAAATGATATATTACTTCAGTAAGTCCAACCCCAGCAGAGAGAAAAAAAAAAGTATATAGAAGCTTAACCTTACGCGTTATTTACGTTATACAGAAGCTGAAACTATAATTATTATGTAAATTGTGTGGATTTTTTTTAAACAAAACCAAAGCTAAAGTAGGATTTATGGCGTTTTATGCCCAAATTAAGACTCGTTCAGTTACATCAAGTTAGTTCAGGGATGATGGATGAAACAAAACTACCCGAAGAAAACCATCGACATTCTGCAAGTTTTCTGAAAAGAAATATATTTCTCACACTAGGAAATGCCCGACTGGTATTGTTTTCGAACATAGACGATGGAAGTCTCTGATCTGTAAGTTTGCTATTTCCCACACTAGGAACTGCCCGACTGGTATTGTTTTCGAATCTAGACGATGGAAGTCTCTGATCTGTAAGTTTGCTATTTCCCACACTAGGAACTGCCCGACTGGTATTGTTTTCGAATCTAGACGATGGGAGTCTCTGATCTGTAAGCTTGCTATTTCCCACACTAGGAACTGCCCGACCTAGACATGGCCACGTTGCAATGGGAGTCTCTATGATCTGTAAGCTTGCCTTTTAGCCCACTCGGGCACCAAGACATCAGCTCAAGCATTATAAGAGCCGTGGGAATCTACCTAAGCTTGGTGACATTTCAGCGCTTTATATTATGGGTATGTTTGTGACATGCTACCTATTCAGATAAGTTATGGCTGTCAGTATCAGTCCAGTAGATCTTTTACCTTCGAGAATGCCTTTATTAATGCTTGTACAACTAAACAGCAACTGATGTATGTAAAGTTGTGTATATCAGAAAATCGACATTCTCTATGCTTTGAAGAAATCTACATTCTTGAAAGCTATTTACGTGATATTGCATTCAATATAACGCGGAATTGGGAACACTTTATGTAGAATGACAGTTTTGTAGCTAGGTTTTATTGAAGGAAGGACTACTTGATCTAATTGTTATTCCAGTCACTGAGTGACAGATTGTACATATACACTAGTAAATGAAGTTTTAATTTACTGTTAGTGTTCAATCAGAGTTACATGGATTCCGTATTGACTCCGAATCAAATCACGTGACAAGTTTCTGTATCGAATAACAACGCTATGACAGCATCACGCACACCATTCAATGAACTCTGAAAGGAAATGGAAAGAAAATATTTGTTTTATAAACAAAGGTCATTAAAAGCACGCTGTTATACGCAAGTAGCAATAGCTATCTTGATTTAGGCAAATGAGATTTTTCTGTATCAATATTTTAGCTTTTAACCTGTAAAGAAATTCCAGAATTTTTTTTAATATTTGCATGTGGAGGTTAAAAAATACTTCGACCTTAAAAACATCTCCAAGCTGCCATACCGATCCTCTCATAAAGACAGTATTGCAAAGTATGACATTTCCAAAACGAGAGAGAGAGAGAGAGAGAGAGAGAGAGAGAGAGAGAGAGAGAGAGAGAGAGAGAGTGTGTGTTATGGTGGTGTATACCCTATTGAAGATTCTTTCACTTATATTGAGGTGGTCGGATTTCTTAGGAAGAAAAATGATTATTATCCGTAGAAGAGGAGCGACATTCGGCAAGCGAACGACAAACTTAATCACACTAGGCTCTGTCCGAGCAGGTAATTAGATTCACTGTGATCCGTAAGCGCGCGTTTTAGACCACTCGGCCAGCGAGAACCAGAAAAAGAGAGATTACTCATGCCATAAAATGTTGTAACAAGACTGAAAATCTATATAATTTACATGCAGCATTAAAAACATTTAAGACTTTGCGCCTTTGTATGTAATTCAATTACTAAATGCATAAATAGAATTTGAAATAATTTTATAAAAAGAACTCGATGTTTTCTGTAGGATATAGACAGCTTCAAACTGAATTTTACACTGGTGAAAATTTATTGACGTTCATTTAAACTAATTCCGTTTGTTTGAAGTGAATGCAAGTTGACAAAATAAATGGTTTTATCACCGAGCTTTAGAAATAGTTTCATGTTTTGACAAACATTAAGCTTTGAAGCTAAATCCGTTAAAGTTGAAATATGCTGTTGTGACATAATGTTTTGTAAGATGTGTAAATTCAGCTGTAATTTGGTGGTAATTTTAGGTTTTACGCGGCAAGTTTTCAATTGGTTGAGCATCTTTGTCATCCTGTTTATCATATTTATAGTTCATTGGGGTGGCATTACTCTTTCATCATTCTGTCAAATCTCCTCCAAGCAACTCCAAGCCTTCTAGAACATAATTCAGTATAAATTCCAGGCCTTCCAGACATTTGAGATATCGCTTATTTAATGAAGCTTAATTTGAGTTATCCTTATGTAGAGCCATATGTGGCGGTTTTTAGTTCTACATTTCGCTCCAGCAATTCTTGTAAATTATGTTTTTTTGTTATATATACAGTGTGTAACATATTGAACTAATGGCAGTTTGAAGACAATCAGTGTCACATATTGCGGCGCTTGTTCGCGCTAATACACATGTATAAATTTATTCTATCAATTTATTTTATATTATTCATATCTTTATACTATAATTTAACAAATGACTTGCTCCAGTATTTCTATCGTACAGATATTACAGATGGCGGCATATTTTTAGTTTGATATCTATGAGTCAAAGGTCAATCATCAGATACCTGTATGATTTTTATATCAAGATTTAAAACAACTTTAAAACGGATGGAATATGTTACTGGTTCAAAACACGAGTAAAGTTTGAAACTGCTAGATAGATCAAGTCTGAAACATTGCTACATGTATAAATTTCTTCATGTATACATGAAAACGTAATTATTTGAGAATTTGTTGAGATAAATTAGAACAGTAAGCAGTATATATAAAATTATATTTTCGTCCGTTCAAGGTATTATCATTGATAGATTTTTAGATTCTGACTCCTTTTTTTAGCCTTGATTGAAAGAATTTTGTTATTTGTATATAAATCGTGCATTAACACACACACACGCACACACACACACACACACACACACACACACACTCTCTCTCTCTCTCTCTCTCTCTCTCTCTCTCTCTCTCTCGTAATATCGATTTGTCTTTGTTAAATGTTGACAACAGTCACTAGAGAAGATCTAATTACTAAAACAAAACCCTGTCTTCTTGATCCTATTTCAAATACAGTATATTATATATATAAGTCTATATCATTTATCGATTGATGTTAAACCTGCAGTAATTTACTTCTATAAGCATACGTATATTGTTTTGCTACACTTTTTCTCTTAGAGAAATAAACCGTTTTCTTCATAATACAAGTACAACAGTAATTTACTTCTATAAGCATACGTATATTGTTTTGCTACACTTTTTCTCTTTAAGAAATAAACCGTTTTCTTCATAATACAAGTACAACAGTAATTTACTTCTATAAGCATACGTATATTGTTTTGCTACACTTTTTCTCTTTAAGAAATAAACCGTTTTCTTAATAATACAAGTACAATTTTGCAAATTTCTAACTAAAACTGCATAGTTATTTTTGTTTGAAAATTACTTCCTGGTTCAGGTGTATTATAATTTTATTTTTATCTTGCTGTGATATAAAAAGATGGCTAAACAACTGTCTAATCGCGATTTGGATCTCGATATAGAGAATTTTTTGCTTCCCATCTTGTATACATAAAGTGTTTTCTTCTTTTATAAATCATCTCAATTAAATCTCTATATCAGAGATTTTATGAAGTAAATTTTTAACATTATATGTTGCTTTATGTACAAAATGCATAATGATGAAATTGGAGTAAACCTGCATACAATGATAAATTAGAAATTGGTTTTCATTGAGAAAAAGTAGTCATTGATAGCATTCATATAAAGCAATTTGTTTATCAAAATGTGTCGAACGGCGCCCATACTATCTTTTAATATCAATCTTCATTGGTGCAGAATACAACGGGGCATAATTCGGATTTTATTGACTCTCCGATCAGAGAGATAACAAAGTTAGATAGATCAAATTATCTGATTATTTCCTAATTTTTAATTGTCTGCGTATATAATTTCAAATAAACACTTTTGATCTTATCCTCTGGATAGGTGATTTAAAGAATTTAATTAGAGAGTTATTCAATATCTTATATATATCTTTCTTTCAACTGTTCATTTTCACCTAATTTATCTCCCTTTTATTTCATGCATAAAGTGTAGTTCGACCGTAAGTAATTAAAAAGAAAATAACTTCATTTATTCTGGATTTCTTTTAATTGTAAAGATTAGATTTGAAGACAGAACTAAAACAGAGAGGTCGTTCTTGCGAAACCGGAAGTCGACCATTACTAGGAACGAGGTGTCAGATGCACAATGGCGCTAATAATTTATCTTAATCACTCGGGTTACTGAGGGAAGCTATTCTAAGCTTTTAACGTTGCGTAAACTAAATATCATTCATAATTTGTTAAAAGTGAGCTGACAATGACACCTCATCTCCTTGATATTTAATTCACAGTTTCTGAACTTTGTCACCTACCCGCACGATAACTTGGTGCGTTTTCTCACTTCTATTGCCTAACAAGGCTAGAGTACATTAATTCCTCTGTGAATATCATCGATTTTTAACCGTCCGACGAAAACTATTGTCTTTTATAGTCCTCTTTGTACCGACACAATAGTTTATGTTAGATGCCAAACAGTTTTATACCAAGTTTAATTGCGGATGTTTTATCACTTAGTTTAGAAATAGGTTCTTCAGATTGACGTTTTATCACCTAGTTTATAAATTGTTAAGCTAGCGTACAGTGCAGATAAGACAACAATTACCAGAGATTAACAAGACGGGTCAACAAGGAACATATCCATGGAACCATTGGAGGAGACATGTTGCTATAGTCCTTTAAGAGAACCCTTTACTATCCGGATTTGTTTTATGTAAATATTTTCTAGAAACTTCGTTTTCGTGGTTAGCAATCGTAATTTTTCCGTGTTTTCAAATGCTCGTGATTGATCGGTTATCACTGAATACATACTGTATATATCAGTCTTTATTTTTATTGCATTTCACAAAAATACAAATCAAAATATTAAAAGGTCTTGTACACGTATATGGGATTTATGAAATATTCTAAAAAAAAAAACCTTGCATATGTGTGCATGTATATGCATCTTTGACATGGTAAACTATTAAAACTTATATGAAACAGGAGATTCAGCTAACTAATCAATTTGCTTTTATTCAATTTGATTTTAATTTATTTTAATTTAATGAAAAGAAAACAAAATATGTGTTTTTCTATCCAAAATAATGGGTTTAATTTTGTTTGAATAAATTAATAATTTCTGTAGTTAGTGATCGTGTGTTCAGGGATTTTAAAGTGGCACACGCTCGTAATACCAATCGGTTTTCACGCTAGCTTGAAGATTAACATGTTCTGAACTTTCTGAGCTTCCTCCATAAAATTAGACTCAAGATTTCTTAATTATTGTCTTCATAAATAAATTTACGTCTTGACAATCTGTGGTAATTTCTAAACTTTCAAAAGAAAATTCTCCATCAATTCGTCAAATTAAGTGTATCTTTGATGTAACTAACGACCCTGTACAGCGTTTAATGCCTATAACACAATAAGATCGGCTGTGATGGGAGCATCTGGCCGGCCGTCCGCGATACATACGGACGACATTGTCCTAGTAATTACATTTCTGTAGTGGTTTTTCTTGAAGACGTAATTTGTCTCAATATTGTCTCTTCTCCAACTCCAGCCATCTGGCGTTCAAAAATTACACAAAACTTGTAATTTATTTCGTTTTCATTAAATTTGTTAATAAGTTGAATTGAGCTCGAACAGAGACAATTTGGTATTTAAAGACTTCATTAGTTATTGACTTCGGTGAGTATTTAATGAGGCTACCAGAAGTTACCATTAGGGTCTTCATTTTTCTTGTCCTTACATCGTGAAATTTGCCTCTAAATCGTCATCGAGGAAGCCATACAAAAGACGAAATGTTTGATCACTATATTGATGTAATTCTGATAAAGAATGCAATACGTGATGACATTCTTGCTCCTTTATTTTGTACTTTGGTTTTGTATTTAATCTGTCATACTGGAATGTATTTGATATTTATTATAATCTAATCAAGATCGAATCTTAATCCATGTCTTAATGTGCGTTAATAGAAAAGCGTTTCTGATTGGCATGTAATTTCATTGTGATTAATCCATACATGCGTATAAGTGATATAATTGTATTTTTCTCAAATGCGTTTTTTTATTGCTAATTTTTTAATTTAAATATTTCCATAGGCTTTATAAATATTTTTCATAGAAGATTAAACTTAGTTAGCTACATAAAAACAAACTATGCCTAGATCGTATGTCTTTGAATCAGAATTAATTTAGAAGCTAATGTCAGCATTTTCTCAGAGAGTACACACTTATCAAGATAAAATGTTCAATAGATGTTTTTCTGAGACATCGTGAGTAAACATGCTCTGTAATGTCATTAATCCGCAGAGGAAATTAAGTTCTCGGTAATGGCGAAAAGAAAACGTTATCATATATACATTTTAATGGATGATTTTTATATTAGAATTATGGCACATATTTAAATTCCGTTGGTGGTTTATTTTAGAGTATAGAGTGTATTTTATACTTTATGTAAATGTATGGCTTTTATATAAGGACTGTCCTTCATCACGTATCTTAATCCCGTTGATAATGAATTTTACAATATAGAGTACGATATATTTTATGTAAAATAATTTTAATTACTAAATGGATTTCTGCACACTGGATTTTCGTGTGTAACCCATGCCTTAGTACCCGGAAAAGATATTGTATATACAATTTTTGAGGTAAAATCCAATGCTCAAAAAGTCTTCGGAATTGAACTTTACATCTTTGTTGATGAAATTACGTGGAGGCAATGCGTCAATAGCCAAAAAAAGCGCGAAATTCCGCACTCGCCAAAATGAAATCAATAGTATGTATGTTTGTTCAAGTACAACCTCCTTCTTTACTGTTTATTTTTCCTTTGTTTTTTATCACATAAATTGTGATTCCTATTTGTAGAATATTTCTACATCGATGTTCGTGACAGACTTGTATAAAACACATTCTAAACACCCAGGAGAATGGTTTTATTACGTTGATTTGTGATAATTGTTTTAATTCTATCTTGCTGTTGATAATTGTTGAATTCCTTATTAGATATTTTAATTATGTATATGTATGGGGTCGGAATAACCACTGGAGTCTTATATATGTAACGCGAATTTGTTAATCAAACTCTTATGTAATCCTTATGAAAATATGCCAAAAATATCAGTTTATAAAGTATTTAGGGAACTGATTACTGTCATGTGCTGATTTTGAATTTCTATTAAAATAATGCATTCAAAATCAGCTTATGAGCTGATTTTGAATGCATTATTTTAACAGAAATTCAAAATCAGCACATGACATTACTAATGACAGTGTACCAAATGTGTACCAAAGGAAACTGAACATTTTGATTAAAAATAACACATGTTAAGGTTAATGATAGATGCACATATGATCTTTAAAGCACCAGTTTAATTAGAAGTGGTCAACTTGTTCGTTATGTAAAAATGTTGATTTAAAAACCTTGACTAAAGCAATCAAAATGATTGCCACAATTCCAGACACTCTGCAATTCTTCTTCAAAATTGGCACGACTTGATCCTTTGTCTTAATTTTCAGCTACGCACAATTTATAGTTAAATGAAATAGCCAAAAACACAAGAAACTGCTATAAAATGCATATGACGTTTTGGTGAAGCATCTGATCAGTTGTCAGTGAGAAGCTTCATTGGTAGCTAAAGAGACAGTACAATGTATGCTATTTTTTCTTTTCTGTCTTTAATTCCAATACTACTGCGTTTATCTAATTGAAGTAGCATATTTGATCAAGTAGAGATTGTGTTGATTTTGAGTGCACCCTCATGTGTCGTGGAGCTGTGCTATAATGGATAATAATACACCTAATTAAGGCCTTAAGTCTGCCACTGTACTCCCTGTAGCTTCATAAATGAAGATTCGACTTCCTTGTCTGAGAGTTTCTTTAGACAACCTATAATATAATTATCCTCGTTACACGTTACATTAAAATTTCAACTTATCCCACTGGCAAGAAAATATAATTCAATTTTGATATTCACTCTCCTTTTTCAAGAAACAGATTATAGACAGTTTGGCTTTCAGAAGAATATATATATCTCTGACTAAAACGAATTTCTTAAAAACAAATTTGTTTAAATGTATTTGAAGTTATAAATTACATTCCATACTTATTTATGTTATGTTGTTGGGGTTTTTGTTAAGTTCATTTAAATGCAGTTTAAATTTAAATTTTCCACTCAAGTGAAAAACAAAATTACCAAATATCCCGAGTAATGAATACAGATTTTAAACAAATTGCAACATTATGGTTGTATTTAGATTACAAAAACATGTTTTCTAAAATGTATGTGGCATTTGACATGTTTCTTCAATAATCACCTCAGCAGTAGCAGCAGACGATATCTAGCCAACTAAGCGGGAAAAATTTGTATTTGTAGTAAAACTAAAATTCTGACAGTTTTCTTTAAGTTTGCTTTTCAATCTGAACTCCCAGATTAAGATAGCGCAGAGATACATGTTTATTTCTATTTTATTCGATTATTTTTTCATCTCAAACCAAACGCCCGGAATGAAACAATGCAAAGTTATTTCTATATTTCGTCATTGGTTTAGTATTCACGTGTTTCCTTCAGTTTAAGGCGATTTATCAAGAAAAATGATCATGCAGAATTCACTTATAAGACTTTTAAATTATCATTATAAATTAGAGTTAATATTGTAGGATTTCGACACCCTCGTTAACTACAATGACCTTTCAGCGCGCGAAGCAGTTGACACGAGACAAGGTCATTAACGGGGTCTGGTGCCATCACAATGGCGGGTGACTCTGATGTATAAGTCACGCGATATTGTCATTACTAAGTTTTCCTTCTTCATTAACCGTGTAACAATATTAGTAATTTTACTGTTAAGAAAGGTTTCAACCTTATAATTTGTTAATCTCTATGGCGATATGAAATCGTATTTTATATAAGTCGACAAGTTTGATGGATTAAACGAGCCAGGAAGAGTCGGCCTTAACAGTGAAAAAATGACATAAAAGGAAAGTTGAGAAGTTCTTATGAAAGAGATGTACAGTTTGTACATGGTGTTTATCGACTCTTGTCAGTCTGAAAAGTAACAAAAACTGTCAGAGCCTTCAAATTCTTCTTATCATATGTACCATTTTAAATACACTTCAGATTACACAAGAATTTCTTGACGTATTTTTATAAGATAGTAACTGTCTAAAAAGAAATTGATAATTGACTTTCCACATTGTTTCCTACTTATACTATAGCGACCTAAATGCTTAGAATTATTTAGTTTCAACATAAAAAGATTTGGATCTCTTGCGTTTTGGATATAGAATGATATACCATTATATTTATAGTAACAATAAATATTTGTTTATTTAGAGAATCAATACAAATTCAAAAATGGCACATGTAAGAACTAACACAAGACTGAAGGTTACAAAACATGTACAGTCAACATGGTTGTTGATATTTGCTGTCAGAATGTCATATTCAGAATGCCTTCTTTAGACTGAAAGAAACAAAAGTAATTATGCATAGAATGAAAAATGGCAATCATGCTTTGGAACCATGTTAAGTGATGCAATTTGTGATTTATCAATATATGTAATAGAACTTAACTCGATGCGCATGCCACCAATTTAAAGCGTTGTAATGATCCTGATACCAAACATTGACTTCCACTGTAATAAAAAACGCATTGTGCCAAGTCACGGAAAAAAAAATCATCTTGCATGGTAATTTATTTAAGTGATATCAAATCTGAAGAGTTAAATTGGTTTTGGCAAATGTTTTTATTGTTCCAATTTTACGTATTTTGCATCTGTTGTAGTGTTAATTTACATGTTTGTCTGTGAGTAAATCCTGAGGGGTTCCGGAGTAGACAATTAATGGTTCTAAAGTCTTATTTTGTCATTATTAATGTCTCAAGATTTCTGATACCTGCTGACATAAACACCGTTTACTTATCTCTTAAGTCGCTAAATAGTAACAACTTGATTACAATCTCCCACAAGATGTAATTTACACACGTTTGGGTTTTTAACTAACTTCAATGTTAGGTCAAGACTTGTTTGTATATTTATATATATGTTTGTTGATGGGTCATAAAAAGACTTTTAAATGGGTCAGTATCTTTTGCACATGTGAAGAATTATAGCTACTTTAATTTGGTGATTGGACTCTTTAAGCATGTTTTGCTGTTTAAGTGCCATAGCACAGGCGTGCACAAGAACCCTAAGTGCAAACGTATTTATTCACACTAAACTCTATCCCTATTTCCTAGACAAGGGGCTCAAAAGAAAGCAAAACAGGATACTATATCAATAGCTAGATTACAATTTTTTTAATGCCGACTGCAACTTACTATTACGAACTCTATTTTAATAAATAAGTAATAAATAAATAAAAATCAGTTGCTTGTAATAATTTGGCCACATTTGAATAATACCTTGCCATCAAACCAATCGATTCAAAATAAAAATCATGCACATAACATCTAAATTAGTAATGGTTCGATTTACGATTAGTCTGTATCTTGGTTTGATTATACATGTATTTTCAATCTCAAAATGTTTAGTATTTGAAGTTAACAGTCTGTTATGTATCATGGGATTAAAGATTCTTTTAGAATAAGATCATATGTCGACTATATGTATAATATATCAGAGCAACAATCAAAACGTTCTACTAAAACTCACAGACCCGTTTAATTGATATTAGCGAACTCAACAGTCATCAATAAATGCGACAGATAAATCTGAATTCTGAAGAAGCATTTATTTCAATCACAATTACATATCATCTGTTAAAGAATATATTTGTTATACTTGAAATGCTCTATTTTGTTTGCTTTTCTCATATCAAAACGTTAAAATCTATTTTCAATTACCTAAACCCTGTGCTAATATTTCTAAAAAGATTGAATAAATTTACAAAGTTTCCTAAAGTAACATAAATTAACCTACCGATAATAACAAAGCGTACGTTTAATCTTTGGTCTGAGTCAAAAATATGTTGCTATCCAATATAAAAAGTTTTTAAATAGAATTAAAATTGTTTTATTTTTAAAATAGATAAAAATGAAAAATGAAAAAATGAAAAAAGCACTTTACTCATTAGTATCTTATTAATTAACAAACTGGAATTTAGCCTTAAAGACTGACATTCGGGGTCATGGCATTTTTTTAATTGAAAAAATAGTTTTTTTTATTGAAGCTGTTTTCACAGAATCATTAACTGACATCAGGTTTGGCGAAAATTAAAAATTTCGTGATCTGGTTTATCGTGGTTTGAATTCCCAACTGGAAAGTGAAACAACCAACAAACAATAAAATCTACAATGTCAAATTTAACCGAAATGCATTTCTAAATTAGCCAACCACATTTGTTCTAATTCTTGTTAAAATTTATATGCTTATTTGTTTGTTCAAAAATGTACTGATCTTCTTTTATCTAAATGCAAGTAACACGAGGTATGAAATAAATATTAAATAAATAATACTATACTAAAACAAAACAAGGTAAGGCCGTTCACGTGTCTCCTCTACAGTTTTAGCTGAAATTGAAAAAAAAAATGACGAAAGCAAGCTGTTATTGATATTTCTGTAAACATCAATATACAAATAGTTTCGCGTAAAATTTGAAAGGGGGGGGGGTAAGACAGTCTTTTTTTAACAAGTAGTTGATATTGTAAAAGCTTTGTTTATTTACTTTTTAAGCATAAAGGAAATTTTAGCTAAAATTGAAAAACTTTTGTCACGTGATCTGTTTTTGTAATTTTGTTAAAAAAACTATTTTTATTTCTTTTTATTAAAGGCTTTAAAAATAAACATAATTTTTATTTGTCGAAAACAATTTGGAAAATAGTTAAAAAATTGTTTTATTTCCTTCAAATGCGAACGTTATGCTTAAGGCTTTTATTCTTACATGTTTTGTCGCACAGGCCTTTAGCTAAACGTCTTCTGCCGCCCAGGAACCTGTCGTGCAATAGTGCTTAATTGGATAGAACATTCGTTAATTGTTCCCGAATAAATAGACAATATTTGACAAAACGCGTATGTTTCTCTCGAAATAAGGCGTTACTTAATTCAAAATTTGTTACATAACAGATGCTTAAGTGAAAAGGGTGTTTTTGTGTTTAATGTAGCGAGTTTGTTTGTTGGAGTCTGTCACGAAACACCATCAGCAAATCTCGCGTGTGCGTCATATAATCAACTTAAAGCATCTGGATGACAAAGGCTTAAACATCTAAATGACAAAGACCTAAACATGAACTCCATTGAAGCAACTATTTAAATGTTCAGTGTACGTCCAATTTTAATGCATTTCAAATTATCAGTTATTAAATATATAATTTTAGTAATTTATATTTTGTATGGTTGAAAAGCAAATTTTCATATTTGTATTATGTTCACACGAAACAATATGAAATATTGCTGAATGGTTTTTGAAATCATTGTAATATCCCTATTGTATTTTGTCGATGTGTCGAACAGATTAATCATACTCTACACGCGCATTGTGGCTTTGAAAAAGAAAAAAATATTACAAATTATTTTATGGATCTTGTATTATTAGAGTATGCTACAGGCATGTTAATAACTCATTGTCTTAAGACTACAATTTATAGCGAAGATAATCGCCTAGGTTGAAATTCCAGATTTCTAAGTTATCTAAGAACTAACATTCTTGCTATAAATAAAAAAAATCTTAAGATGTCATAACGTTATTCGACTTCACTCATTCTTTTGTCTGGATTTTGCAATGTTCACACCAAAACATTACTCCCCGTTCCTGTTTCTACATTTTTTTTTTTTTTTTTTTTTTTTTTTTTTTTTTTTTTTTTTTTTTTGTATAAGAAGATTACATAGGTCACCATACCTATACGTTTGCATAACGCCTTGTATTAGATTAATGCATTCTAAACTCGGCATCAGATGATACAGAATGATAAAGATGTAAAAAGTCGTCCTTGTGTCCTTGTGACACACACGATATCAGCCAATTACCAAACTAACTCGTAACAATAGCACTAACAGATACAGTTTAACAATTTTTACGATCAGTATCATATTTACAACAGTCTTTAAGGACGACGAACGATGACTTTAAAGTGTCAATGTTGGTTTACAAATGTTGATATGTTAGATAGCTCATAAGAAATTCAAATACAGCCTTTTGTTAAACACAAACATATCGTACCTAAGTTTACTTAACTAGTTTATATATGTTAAAACTTAACTAAAACTAGAATATTTAAATGTAACGCGTATAGATATATCACTCTTTGCCATCTTGATATCCTTTTACAATAATGGTTTGTATTGTTATAATTTCCTGTCGAGGAGGTAATGCCAAACCCACGACGTAAACCGCTGTTATCTTTACATACTGTAAAAATAATTAATTTCCATGGCATTTAACAACTTATTGTTCTTTCGGGAACACCAACAAATTTAGCTGTTAATGAAATATAACATTTATCATAAACGGTAACAAGAATTAACCCACCAAAGGGTTTTGTTCTACAACTGTGAAAATTAGACACCATGAAAATAAATGATTACACAGTTGTATATATAACCCTTTTTAACAAAAATATTAGGTTTAAATAAATAAATAATTAAATAAATAAATAAGCAAAAACTTTAACGAGAAAAAACAACCATTACCAGATACATCACCCAATTACATGTACTTAAAAATGCCACTTAATACAAGATAATTAATTGGAACAAGTTGCTTTCAGGGCGCCAAGAGGGATGATGAAGAGCATCCAAATAGTACTTTTAACACACCATTGACTTTTACTTCAGTACTAAAGTAGGAAATGTAAAAAAAAAAAAACAGTTTTCCTGATGCGTTTGTCCCGTTCCTTGTTTTTTCTAACTATTGGCTGTTTCTGTCATATATTTGTATCAGGGACTTATAACACTAGCTATATATACATCCCTGTTTGTATTGAGTCGTGTTGTTGTTTGTGTTCTTTCTATATGAAAATTACTAACCTTCGTTATCTTACGTAAACGAGTTTCATTCAGAGCGCCGGAACCGAATTCAATTTTGATATTTTATATTATTATATATTATCTTTTGTGAACGTTGTCGTGTTTGATCTATTTTTTAGATTAATGGATTGGCATTTTTAAAAGATTAACGTCACTTTGTCATTTTAAATCTATCTTTTTATTTCACTTATTTTCCTGTTAATTTCAGAAATCTTTTGATCAGCTTTTCTATGCTGACAATTTTGAAATGTTGTTTCATTTACACTGACGTAATAAATAAAGAACATATCGGCTCTCTCTACTCGTCTTTGACAGGAAATACTTTATGATACTTAGCCCGAGTTTTCCTGCATTCCAGGCGATATATTTTATGTGACAAATGTTTTATGTATTCCTGGAAGCCACAGATAAGAACAAGATATATGTATTGTCCTATAGTAACTAGCTCAGCTTTTGTATTTTATAGAGAAATCGATACCTTAAACTGACAAAATAGCTTCAAGCAGTTTTATATAAAACAGCTACAAAAAGAAAACCTTACGTACAAAACACGTATAGTAGTATCACGTTACTTGATTGTTTTTAGCAATATATTTTTGATTTTCTAAAGTAACCATGCTCCTTATGGCTAACTATACGTTGAATTTGTTTTATAACATCAGGCTACTTAAGCTATGATATTTTGATTGTTGTATTTGACCTTAGGTAGGCCGCATACGGTTTTGACAAATCAGTTTGACTTCGTTTAATCTATAATACCTTGACTTTTCTTTTTGACTTTAGATGACCTCTGATATTTTGACTAATCATTTTGATTTAGTAATGCTGTGATATTTTGACTTACTAATTTGACGTAAGTTATGCTATGATATTTTGGCTTATTTTTTTTTTTACACTACTGAAGCTTTAGTAATTTGGTTACGCTTAGATTTTGGCTTGTCAATTTGATTTTAGTTAGATCATAATGATTTTACTTATCTTCCTGATTTAAGAGATTTTGACATATCTGTTCGATTACAAATATAGTATAATATTTCGACTTATCTATTTTCTTTTTTAGCTTTCAATTGCTTGTTTTCAGCTTTATTTAGTATTACCATGCTTATTGTACAATAAATTCAGCTCATGAAGTGCTTATAGATTTTGATTGATGCCATAGTAAATATCTTGACGTTGTTTTGTTTAGAAGGATGTAGCTTACCATCATAACTCACTCACTATCGATTTTACTACAGCAGAATCTCGTTTATTTATAGCAAAAACTAAATCACAGATTTCTATCTGATTCGGCTTTTTCACAAGCCGTAGTTTCGTAAAAACTTCAAAAAGAAGACAGATCTTGATAAGGCAGTGTATAGGGATGAAGTATTGACTTCTTGTGAGGTTGAAATCAAGTCTAATGTGTTTTGAAATGTAAGTGAAGATGTAGCAGGTTATTAATGCTTTTAACAGTTACATATTGCAGCCGTATCACTCACCATTCACCCTACTTCAATACATTATCACTCAGATTATCAGATTGTAGATCCGAGATATTTATTTTACTTTTGGTATTTGATAAGGTCTTTCTTTAAACGGTTCATTTAAATTTCATGTTCTGTCCAACATCAGGAAGCATGTCTTATTTATTTATTTATTTATTTATTTATTTGTTTGTTTGTTTGTTTTCCTCTCTAGTTAGTTGTGTAAAAATGGGTTTTTAACATAAGTTAATGAATTATTTTAAAAAATAAAACACGACATAAAGTAGTTTTTTTCATCAATATTTTTTTTTAAAAAAAAGCATACAAGTATCAAACTTTTCAAACAGCAAATATATAAAATTTTATGGATTCGAAAAAAGTTCACCACGTATGTAGGTATTATAGCAATATAGTATAGCCTCCAAAACCGAAATCTTGTTAAAACCGACAGTGTCATTCGGTCCGTTATGTTTTATTCTTTATTCTTTATTTATGAACCATGTGAATACTGTATTCCGGCCGTTTTTTTTCAGGAAAATTACGTTTGATGTTCAAAATTTGACCTGTAAAAATCGATCTTTTTTCTCAAGTTGCATTAAAAAACGATTTATGAGATAATTTATCAATCGATTATCAGTCGGAAAAATATAAGATTTAATTTAATTAAATTGTACCGTTAAAACGTATTTCTTATGTATGTCCGAATTACGGAATTCCGTGGGTTTTGTGCTTTGTGATCCATTATTTACAAATTACATTTCAAATATTTCTTTGTATGTTCCAGTTTCCATCTTATTCAATTATCTCCACTTTAACAGCTAGAAAACGATTTACTGCTTTTAGCGTTTTAAAAGGATAACTATGCAAAATTATATAATTAATCGCATTTTACGTATTGAACCCCCAAGAAATAATTTCTGTAATTCTGTGACAGTTCCTCTTTGTATTCCTAGAAAAGACATGTGACTTGGATAATAAACTATAATGGTTTGTCCTACAGCCTGGCTTAAAATTTCATTGCTGCGGGATTTATAACGCATAAAATTGAAGCGTTTATTTTAATTTATCAACCCGCATTCTATTTTAATGTATTGCGACAGAGACAAAAATTCATACATTGTCCTCACGTACTTTAGTTTCATTTTCCTTTCATAGCTTCACAAAAGGAATTTAGTACGAGTTTAAAAAAATATGAAACTGTAGGATTACACATATGATGTACTTAATTGTGTCCTTAAATAGATTTTTTTTAATTAACCCGATAAAGAAGAGGATTTTTTGAATACTTTATTCAAAGTTTTCTGTCAAATATAGATAGTTTTACCGAATTTCAGAGGTCTTTTGAATCCCTATATGCACAAGTGATATGTTGTATAGTTCAAACAAATGCTTTTATTGCAAACGGTGATGGTGTCAACTTGCTTGTCTTTCTTGGAAAATCCTTGCATTTCTGTGCATAAAAATTTGATAAACACCTTGACTAACACAAAGGGATAAGGCTTTCTGATTTTAATGCAGTATTGTTTTGTCTGATTGTCCTCCGATGTTTATACATCTACTTTACTCGGCATTGAAGAAGTTGTTCATTCTGTTGTTGCGGTTTTTGAATACCTTTGCTCGGCTAAACATGCTCGGACATTTTGGTTATACTAGGCAAGATTAACCAATTTAGCAGAAAATATCGCTTAGTAATTTATCACAAATAAAAACAAAAGTGACTTAATGAGAAATCTCGACTCCATGAAACAGATACAACAATCTCGGAAATGGAGTTGAAGTTTATTGTTTTTCTGTAAATTCATATCATCATAGTATATTAACGGCTTAAAATATAAAAATTAATGTATTTTATGCTAGTTTAAGGTTAACTCGTCATCTTTATAGTCTTTCTAATGTGGATTAAAATCATCTAAAATCATATTGATACATAAAAGCATTTGTCATCCTTTTTAAAAGTTTTTATGGTTTAAGGCTAAAAGTCAGAATGAATCATGGGTAATTGCGTCAAGATAATAATAGCTATATTGTCTTACTTTGGTTACTTATTTGTTTAAGTGTTAGGACCTAAAGCCGAATTTGAAGAGGTGCTGACTTTTGTTTCTAAGTAGCTGTATATAATTGTTAATGGTGAATTTGTCTCGGTTGTCAAGATGTTTTATTGTTGATTATGCCTGCTGATTTACTTTCTGTGTCATTCTTTCGGAACTGGTTATGATGTTTCTGGATAATTGCTTTAAGCCCACCCAGCAGTATATATGCTGCTGTATATTGATATAACTGGCTAAATCTGGCATGGCGGTGATAGTAACTATCATGATGATGTAACTGCCGCTTCCTTCCGTAAAGATTTGAGCACGACTTGAATTTGCTATGTAGAAATTGATCAGATGCCGTCATCTATTGATATAATATGGATAAACTTAATCAGTCAGGAAGAACTACCATTATATGCATGTATTTTATGCCCTTTTTATGATCAAACAGTTTCCATTATACATGTACTCAAGGCTCCGTGGTTTTTTATGGTCCAACTGACAAGACCTATAACTCTATATCGTTTACAAATTCTGCACTGACTTGTTTCTTTAATAACCCGAGTATTGATTTCCTTTTTTAAGGAATATGTGTACATTGATTGTAATCCAAGATGGCGAACTCTGCACTTCCTGTTCTTGTCGATATACTGGACTTTTTACTCTTCAGTGAGCAAAGTTTTCTTTACGAATTAACCGAACGTTGGTTAAGCGCGGGTTCTTATTGAATTTATCAACCAGAGACGTTAATCGTAAGTTAATAGAAAGCCTTTCTTCAAAGAAATAATAATTATTTAACATTAATGACAAGAAGAGCTTGAGTCATTTATTGCCCTACACAACCCCCAGAATGCGGTACCTTAAAGATTTTCTTAAATTAAATTTTAAAATGTTTTCAAGGGTTTTGTACGCAAACAATTTTCTCATTAAAATGCTTTTACGGTTTTTGTGGAAATACAAATTGTAATTATCTAAATCGTGCCTTACATTGATTCTTCGCAGCAAAACCATTTGTGACATTATGACAGATTAAAAAAACAGATGCAAAAGTATTGAAAATCTGAATCATACTAACTATAAGCAAATCTTGCTATGGAATCATCTAAAATGTCACATTAAACATACCATGCAAATGTTGTATGCAGAATTTTCTTATTTTTACAAAGGAAATTAAATTTTGCACGCACGTGAGAAAACAATGTTCAAATATATAAAAATGTAACCTCGATAATATTTTGTAAAATTCATTTGATTACAATAAATAAGGTAGTTGATCTTATACAACGAACATGTATAAATCATTATTAATAAGAGTCTTATTTCATAAATGTCATTTAATCTGATTTTTAATGAGTCAAGTATCGTGTAAGTTATTAGGGTCACAGGAAGTGCATGTAGAAATAATCAAATTATGTTTTAGCTGAAATATATATTACCAAAAATCGCAGTGTCTTTGTTATTAATGGTTTTTGTACACAGAACGAATTTGACCTTGATAAAATATAAAACGAAGAGTTAATTTTGCACAAATCAAGTTTTTAATTGGTTTAAACCCGTAGAAAAATAACGACCATATTTAGTAAGTTTTAAAAAACCTACATCTTGTCATCAACGTAATTACACTGATGTCATTAGAAATCAAGCACCATTATCTTATATTATTTAAAACTTATATAGTAAAGGCATTTTATACCATCAAGAAAACTGGATATACATGTAGTTTTACTTATTTCTATAGTTTTATTGTATTATTAGACTTGACCATAAAAATTTTCTGACTTTAAAAAAAATAAACAAAATTGTTTTTGTTTAGCACAATTGTTTTTTTTTTTCTTCCCCGGATTTGTAGCGTGCACAAAACAATTTAGTTTATTTATATGTGGAGACAGAGACAATCAATTTATAAATAGACGTTCGTATAATGAAATGGAAAGGAAAACACCGATAGTAATATGTTAAAAGGGTTATTGAAAAATGATGCTTCGACTATATTTATATGTGATAAATGACTTCTTTTTTTTAAAGACAGTACAAAATGTAGTTCGAACAAAACATAGCACTAAAGGTATAAAATGCTTTTGTAGAAATCCGTTTGCACTTTTTCATTTTCAACCATAAATCTTCTCCCCCCCTCTCAATTTTGTGTAATAATTATCCACTTTGTTATATATCACTTTATGAATTTTTAAAGATCATGCATTCATGAAGCGATATATTAGTACTGTTAGATTTTAGGTTTGCTTTTGTAATAGATTATTATAAAACATACACATGGCAGTATTCACAGTAAAACAAGTGTGTTTTAACACCATTATGACGTCAACAATATGAAGAAAAAACGATAATTTAAATAATTAAGAAATATAATAGTAACGCATGATAATTTACAAATACGAGCTTGTCAGTTACATATTGGTCCTCTTCATCAAACATATTTAGAAACCCTGGCTCTAATGCATTTATTTAATGATAATGCGGTATCAAATGTCATCAGATCGCTCAGTAAAAATAATAAGTAAACTTTATAAATTCATTTAATGTTCAATCTTAATTTGTAGATCTAAATACAGGAAATCGTCATTATCTGTCTAAATTTAATCTGTGCTAAACCTATTTCGTACTTTACGATAGAAGTCCCGCTGAAATAGAATATATCATTGGATTTTAAACCTAGTATTTTATTGATAAAGTACACTTCTGGTGAAGCATATGTCTGTTACATGCCTTCTTTAATTTGGTTCTAATAATTGTTGTCAATACAATTGCATTGTAGGATTCAGACATGGAGATTTTATTAAAGCTTGGTCGTTAATCTAAATACGGTTATAGAATGGTTTATTTGCATTTTGTTAAAGTCAGTAAACGTCATTTATCACCAAGTCTTGTTTTCTTACGCAAGTTCGGTGCAAGTCCTAGAACAAAGCTTGTCAGCGATATTCAGACTCAGAGAGAGAGAGAGAGAGAGAGAGAGAGAGAGAGAGAGAGATGGTTGGTGATATTGAGATTCTCTCGGCGGAGGGAGCGAGAGAAGGGAGAGAGTTCTCTTTAGGGAGATGAAAAGAAGTTAGAGATGGTCGACGATATTGAGGTTTTGTGTGTGTGTGTGTGTGTGTGTGTGTGTGTGTGTGTGTGTGTGTGTGTGTGAGAGAGAGAGAGAGAGAGAGAGAGAGAGAGAGAGAGAGAGAGAGAGAGAGAGAGAATATAGACGTGACATTTTAATTATGACTGGGTACTTCATTTTACCATTTATTACAATCATTTATATGTTTGGTTTACAAATTAATGTTGACTTCTGCTATCAAATAGTATTTCTACAACAATACATTTGTTCATTAAATTATGGTACGCGCGCCTGCAAGATAATTATGTTAAAATACCATTTTCTTTCATTTCAAATAACCTGAAATATTAATGCTTTGTCTAGTGAAATAGATACTTTTAGAGCATCAAATCATACTGAGGATTTGTAGGATGTAAACAATAACATATGATTTTTTTTACCTGTATTTGATACAAAGGACTGACGCCATCAGCATTGATTGCGTCTCCGAGTCGGGAGTAGATACAATAAAATTAGTCGGATAAGATATCAATACCTTATAAAACTGAAAATTGCTACTTTGTACAGCTAAATTGTATCATAAAGGTGCTTATTAAATTCTCTTGATGCTTAAGATGTAAATAACACGAAACAAGCTGTATATGAGGCAGTATTAAGGTCATGTAATTTCTATTTTGTTTTAAATAATCCCAACTCCTGCTGATTTCTTACTTCATAGAGTAATCTGTTGAATTTAGGCGTTAAATTTA
This sequence comes from Tegillarca granosa, assembly GCA_029721355.1. Classification (NCBI taxonomy): domain Eukaryota; kingdom Metazoa; phylum Mollusca; class Bivalvia; order Arcoida; family Arcidae; genus Tegillarca; species Tegillarca granosa. Next base: position 41,077,243 of record CM056598.1, on the reverse strand, counting down.
CAGTTATAAAGCAACCAAGTAAATTTAGCGTCAAGGGAAAAGATTTTTTTAGTGAAGTAAAGTCGTTACCGTCAAAGTAATGATGTATGATGATTTACTCTCAGAATTATTTCTATCCGTCTAATTTTACCAAAGAAAGATTCAATTTCAGAGAAGTCAAGCAATACTGTGCTTGTAATTATTTTAATGACCCTTCGAAAGGCTTGTTTCATCGGAAACAAATTGAAAAGCGCGATCTCCTGATTATTGAGAAGCTTCTATTTGCAGCATGAATCATTGTGGATGTCGTCGGTTATAATCGATATATGATCAACATGTTTCAGGTAAAGTTGGGATGAAAAAAATCCAAAAAAGAATCGGATAATTTAAATTTGTAAAAATAACCAAAGTGATTGATATATAAATTCTTACAATCGATAAGCTAACCCTTAAATGCTAATTAAAAATGTAACAATAAACTTTAAAATTGGTTTTGATGTCGTTATCAACAATAGAAGATTGAATTCGTTCGTAAAATAAGACCTTAAGCATCTAAACAAAAGATAAAAGAATCATCAAATTATACCGAATTATCGCATTATCCGGTAATACTAGTCATTCTGATCCTAATCTGCGTTGATTTGTCATAACAAAATGTAGTCGATTGGTTAGTCGGTTGATCTGTGATAAACTGCTTTGTCATGTGCTACCTTTACATACATTTTTTAAAATAAAAATTCAAAAGTAGTATAATTTATACCATTTTTGAATGTATTTTATGATTAAATTCAAAAATGATATATGACAGTGCTAAAATGTTAAAACCATGTAACTGAAATTTATACTCCTGATGTTTGGTATTGTTGTTAAGAAGAGTAAATGTTTGAACATTTCAAATAAAGAAATAAATCTAGAATCTAAGATACTGTGTGCATATAAACAATTCGCTAGAGCTTAATACGATGTGGCAGTCTTCGGAAACCTTTTTGGGCCATGCTTAATTTGTATACAATGTTTTTAATTTGAAATTTTTATGAAATTTGTGGTTATTGTGATAATGTATCACTAATATTCGCAGAAAGATAAATAGATGTTTGATAAGAATTTTGTGTGTGTGAAAAAATCTGATAAACACCTTAACTTTGTGATAGAGATGACGAAGTGGGATTATCATGGATGAACGAGATTGTTATCCGCCACTGCATAGCGGAAAAAAATATTTCTACCACAGAAACACATTTTAGAGAAATAAATGGCGGGATATCGTGTGAAACGTTACACAGATGAATTATTCATTAACTGGAATCCATTGTTTTTTGCAGTCCCAATTAGCCATCATGTATAATTCCACTGATTCATGACAAACAGCCATAGGCTTCATTGCTCATTTATCTGTTGTACATGGCAGTCATGCATATAGACAGTCTTCAAAAATACAAGATCTTTTACAAAACTGCATGTATCAAATTTACGCACGTGTATATCGATTTACACATGCATTCCCGTACAGAAATAATGAGTTGACCAGGAGCTGACCGCTTGATCGATTTCACAAGGACTGGGGTATTCAGGATAATAATAATTAACGTAAAAGACTCGAAATCACTTAGACCTTAAGGAGCTTGTTGCGGTCATTAGATCTATGCTTTGTACCGGATTATAGTGAGTTGTAAGTGGCAATCCCATGTGCGCAGTGCACATTTACTGAATCAATTAACCACATACACGAAATGAGTATGATATTAGTGATACATTTTCAACTTCTAATAATTTGTGCTGCAAGATGAAGAATCATTAGTTTTAACAAAAATCAATAAGTATCTGATAATGGTGTTCTGTAGAAAAATATATTACCCCAATATGTGGCGAATTAATGGAAAATATGACTTATGCTACTGATCATGATTATGTCCATGTGATTTTTCTAAAGCTCTTAAATACGAGAGTCCACAAACATTGATTGTAAATTATATCAGTTTAACAATAAGACAAAAAGTAAATAACAATTGACCAGCCCAAGAAACTTGAAAATGACCAAAACCAGACACAATTGTATAAAAAAACCTTGTAATTCGATAAAACTAGACCCAAAGGTAAAAAAGAAAACCATCTTGTAATTGACAAATACCAGACTCGAGAAATCTAAAATCACGTCTTAATGGGTAATATAACACTCGGAGATTTGGTAGGTGTGAAAATGCAAAAATAATATAGATCATCACATCAGAAATTGGTAATATATGTATGGTTAATGTACAATCTTATCTTTACAAATTTCCCTCTGCTTGACCAAATAATTGTTGTAATTTGAGGGATAAAAAGGAAAATGAACTTTTGACATAATTTATTTTGGCAAATGTAGTGTGAAATTTCTAATCTCGAGTTCCATCACTTGAGATGGCCAATTGAAAGGTTATGTTGGGTTATCTTCAGGGTTTCGGTCTGCAATTACTTTTTTGCAAAAGTTAAATGAAGCAGTGGACATTGTTTTAACGCAACTATACACTTAAAATGATGATTACCAGCCTTGAAACCACCCGTGATTTTTTACAGGAAAAACGTTGAGTAATTTTGAGAAGAAATTGTCAACCTTTCACTAGAAGACAACTTAAAGAACAAAATTTTGAAAGAAAAAATCTTAACAACATTTTAGGCTTTACTCTTTGTCCAAATTTTTGGTTATCTGACAATAAATTGATTTAAAGGATTTGGAATTTAGAAGTTTATAAGGCGTTGATGCAATTTGTTTCAGAAACTATGTGAATGTAAATTTAATTCAGTCACAATGATCTAAGAAACCAGTTTCTGTTTGATTCAATTAAATTTCAGTAATTCATTTTCCATGTCAACAAGCAAAAAGGGCCGACATTCTTTGATCTTGTGTCGGATCCAATTTTGAACAACGAATTAATTTGTTAGTATTTCGTCAATAAAATGACATGACAGGAACCGGAATCCCAATAAATATTCTATATATGAATCTGCCGCTAATATATTTAGAGCTTTTATTCATAGGTTGACCAGTTTGATTTGACCGACCGACCTTTTTTCTACCTTACATCTTGGTTGTTTTTGACACTAAGAGGGTAATACTTTGTTTCTTATATTATCACAATATTTGTGGCATCGAAATTGTGTTTTGTAAATGACCAGAACAGGAATTATAGTATTTTAAATATTCTTACTTTAAAAGATCCAAGAACCAGCATACATATTGAACATGACTGCTGTGATATAAAAGTTCATTTTAATCTAGCCAGCCTCTATAGTAGAAATTGTGTGAGAAAAAACGACAATTACTACAATAAGTTGTCCTGTAAAAAGCCAATTACAGGATTTTGTCTTTGATCCGTTTAAATAAGAGGAAATAAGCTGTCATTGGAAATTCATCAACGTCAGACCCAGGAAAACACTCGCTACTGACTGAACCAGTCCCAGGAAAAACGCTCTCTTGCTTTAAATGAATGTTAGCGACTGAATCCGCCTTTAGAAAAACGCAAGCTATTAGTGAATGTAATATTTAGCTATTGATAGCCGTTCTTTGTTAATATTTTAAGTCACAAAATTTGACTCGGTTAGTAATGCCGACATTGCGTGTTAGTGAACAGTTAGGATCGCAATAATGTACAACTAAACGCCGTATGTAAACATAAATATAACCATCATTGCTGAACACTACCGGATTGAAGTCTTATTTATAAATTACCAGTAAACACATATTTCCACTTCTTGTTACTATTTTGACATTTTTAGTATTAAATAAAAAATTAAGCTTTAATAAAAATCAATAATGTTTTTGTTGTAGAAGCAAAGTTACGTTCAGCGTATTTCCACACTAATTGCGGCATCTTATTTCAGTATAAGAAAATAAAGAACTGTATGCTTTAGGAATGATTAGGCTTATGTTTATATGATAAATGATATTCTAACACAGGCTTGTATAATTTACGTAATTAATTCCGCTAAAAATAACAAAGACATAAATTATTCCCTAACTGCTTTAGCTTTTTGTAATATACGGGAACACAATATGTACTTTTATATTAAACAGTTTGTGTAGCGTCTACACGGATAGTGGTGTATAGTGTAATGAGGTATGCGATACAAGTGCATTATAGGTGGGTTTTTGGTAACTTATAGGTATTAATGAAGACAATTTGACAGTTTAAAAGCATTTACACCTGATAAAGTTTGGCACTGAAATCATTGGGGAAACTAGGGAAAATATACAGAAGCTCAACAAAGTAATAAATGTCAAATCATATTGCAACTTGATAAATTGGGGAAACAGATTTAGTTTAACAGCTCTGGGCAAGTTTTATTTTTTGGTTTTTTTTTAATAATTACATGTAAGTAAGAAAAGACTAAAATGGTTTGATGGACAAAAGCCATAGCTTAAAGTAAATGCTTTCGCTCATCAACTGTCATTCTTTATATGAGATTGTCATCTATCTGGGCCATAGAGACATACAATAGCAAGTATCAAATGTACTTGCAAGTTAGACCGTATTGTGATCTTTAAACAAATGATCTCCTCCTCCACCCCCTCCCTCCCTTTTTTTTTTTTTTTTTTTTTTTTTTTTTTTTTTTTTTTTTTGACGCAACTGTTAAAAAATAGTTTCATAATTGTTGATCTAATGGTTGATTACCTTGCGTCTTTTTTATTATCTCATTTATATTGCATATTGTTGTTGTATATTATTGGTTGCCCTGGCTATTGTCAACAACATTTTATTTTATCTCTGTAGTCCGAGTTACTCTGACCCTTAAGTAATAATTATACCATTATACAACTTGATAACCGTTATATATGTAGTTTTAAGACATTGCTGACTGGCTACTTTAGAAGACAGACTTGGATACTTGTTATTTATAGCATGATGTATCTTACAAATCTCCGTGGACAAGCATTGATTATATAGTTAATGTGTATGATTATTACTTATTGATGTACAACATACATAGACTGATGTTATTATACATTGTATCACTCTCATATATTATCTTGTGAACATCTATATAACCATCTGTCTCTGTGAAAACACACTGCTGACGCTGATGATCATACTCTCATTGGTAGTAGTTATACGGCTGAATTCCTAATGAACACTTAATGTCTGGTACACGATAAAATGATAGCATTTAACAAAATTGCTGAGTGGTACTTCATTTAAATGACCAGTGTTGAAAGGAAGATGAATTTAACTAAGATCCTGGACATTGTTCTGAAGCCGCAGTGCCATACATCTTGCGAACTCCAATCTCAGACATTACAATGTTGCTTTTATATTGACATGCATCATCAAAAATTCACCACAATAAAACACGCGAAATAAAAAATATTCATCGACGAAATACTAACCTACGACAGCATATGTTTTTAAGTAGCCCAGTTTTATTTATTTATTTATTTATTTATTTATTTATTTATTTATTTATTATTTATTTATTTTCTGTTTATTTAAGAACATGTTTTAGGTACAAAATGTTTTATTTTCGATTTTAGTTCAGTTCCGTAAATGAGGGCTATTGCAGAAGCACTGGCCATATGCTTGGCCTATACTTTCCAGATTTCCAGGTCTATTTTTTAAAATATTCATCATGCATGTTATAATAATAGTAGCCATTTTTATTTTTGTTTCAGTCAGTAGATACTTACTGTGTTCTCACATTTGGTATATAGCGTGAGGTTTAGTAATAAGACCCTATCTAATGGATATATTTACATCATTTTTGAAATTAAAATAAATATTATTACATTTTGATATTTAAGTATTTGAATACTAATGATGTGATAAACAGAATGAAATACCTGCTATATATGCAAATTTTAAATTTTTCTTTGTTCGAAAATATTTGTTGAAATCTCTAATATCAACATGCTTCGTTAGTCCTGTACATACATCGTTGACCTTGTCATTATTATGTTCTTTCAATCGCACTCCAAATCATCCTGTTATCAAATTATTGCTATATTAAATATCATCAAATGTCACAATAATTGATAAAATATTAAAATCATTTAATTCTATGATCAGAATGCCACATACTCTATGATATATTGACATTTGATAAAACTGATCTTGTGAAAGATATGGTCATATAAATGGTCAGTTTATGATTTTAATACGGGATCCGCTTGACTTGTAACGGTCAGTTTATGATTTTAATACGGGATCTGCTTGACTTGTAACGGCCAGTATTCTCTTTCTGTTTAAAATTATAAAACACGGATGGGTAACTTTTATTGGCATGTTGGATTGTGTAGGCAATAGAACTTAATGATTTGTTTATATATTTTCCCGGCCTTTTGGTATATTGATTTAATAAACAATAAAATTGGTCTTCAGTATTATGTTTTTCATGCAATACAACAAACAGTTATGATTTATATATATGGGCAATTTCAATTCGAATTCATATCCATTGTATTATGAAATAGTTAATTTTTTTTCAATAACAAAACTTTATTTTAATCGTGGTTTAAAATTATATCAGAATGTAACATAATAATGACTCGGCCAGTTAATGGATGATAGGGAAAACTAGAGTATCCAAAAAAAAGCACACAGGCACACCTTCGGCAAGCGAACTGGCAAAATGTCTCGAACTGTGACTTGTCTTAAGTGGGATTACGTGGAACCTAAGCAGTAATAGGTAAAGTGATTAGTAAGCACACTCTAGACCTCTCTATTAAATTTTACAAAAAAATTCTAATAAAGAAAATTGAGAGATGACGTGTTTAAAATCTTTCTTTAACATGGTGCAAACATTCTATGAACCTAGAAAATTCTAATGCAGGTGCAAAACCATTGTTGCAGTGGTAAAATGCAGTGAATGTTCAGTGAATCTGATATTTCTTTTGACAAAATGCACCCAGACATTCAACATGTCAGCCATGATTATCGTATGAAAGGTAATCGGCATATACATGTGTTATTCCTGTCAGCACCTGTCCAGAAGCTATGTCTGTATCAGTGTTCTACCAAAGTTACAAGTAAACCCATTATTAAAGAGTCTTGTTTCCAAAATAATGTATAATTTTATACAGTGGTTAATTAAGCCTACAGAAAAACCTTAAATTCAAATTATTCCATTTTAAATATACGATTTTATGTTACATGCAGCCACAAGACTGTAATTCACAGGGGGGCTTTATGTGATAAAACGTAGTAAAACGGAAATAAAACTCACAGCTTGAGAATAAAACCGTCACATTTATTTCCACACATTCAGAGAATGTATTATCTGAAGACGATGTCTAATGGACCACCCTTTAATTTTGATACTCTGGTATTTTCTTTAAATCTAAGCTGTAATAAAGGGTAATTATCCATGTTTCATTAATGTTCGTAAAATTATATACCCCGATTTTAGACAATGTTTTAGAATTTAAATAAAAATATGGGCTGGCAAAGACTTTGAATAAATAACATTTTTATATCTTTTTAGGCTACGGGCAGTTTTCAGATGTAAAATGAACATCCCTCTTTGATATATAGGACTGACATTTGTGTATTTTACGAGAGAGAGAGAGAGAGAGAGAGAGAGAGAGAGAGAGAGAGAGAGAGAGAGAGAGAGAGAGATTCTTGATGTTCGTGTCATGCACGTGTTATAGTCGAAGTATTTTGATGGAATGTGTAATATTATCTTAAATGTTGCATAATTATGCGAAAAATTAGGTGTTAGCTTTCTCTTATGCTTGGTGTAAATCGTTTTGTGATGAAAGATGGCGCTTGTAATGTATAAAAAATGTTATCTTTTTGTGATTATGCATTACATTGTCTTGACGCCGCTCAACAATACACATCACTTACATAAACTTGACGTTTGAAGCATCGGGGCTCCACATGGTAATCGAAAATATCAAACACTTCAAACTGTTCAAATAGTCGATATTATTATTTCAACAAATAGTAATTTAGAAAGATTTAAATTGTATTTGAAATAAACAACTATGATTGATTTCAGTAACTAACCAGACAATCCGAAGAGGCTCACTACGGGGGACCAGATTGTTTTCATGCCTTATGTATCATCATGTCACTGTTTTGGCTTCGATTCAGTCTTTTTGTTGGATGACTTATTTCTTTTGTGATGTTTTTACCATGGGGGTAATAGATATTTAACTGCTTAATCAGTTAATGCCTGATAGCTGACGTTCCGTTATAACGAATAAGGGGTTAAAATATCCAAGGGAGATTATCAAAGACAGAGAATGAAATTTCTGTCATTTTGGCGATTTTTGTTTCATTACCAAGTCATTTTATAATCTTCGCTTACCAAGTCATTTTATAATCTTCGCTTTCTTCAACGTAAATCAAAAATAATAAAGTATTTTTAATGATTTTTTTAAAACGAGAAACTCTTTCTGTACATTTCTTTTAAGTTGTTTTAACAGAAGTTGATTCTTGGTTCACTTCGACATTTCAAATTACCTCATATACGATTCAATTCAATAGACTGAAGAAATAAAGAAATATTTAAATCAGTATGAAGCAGTTTATTAGGTTGTTAGGGGATATAATTTTGTGTTTTAAGAAGACATGTGGATCTTTTCTTCGCGTTTAATAAAACTTAATATACATTACTAAGAAAAGAGAGTCAGTAACTAATGGTTAAATAAATAGCTGACTTTTGCCGTTTGGTAAATTTTTACTTAATGGTCAGTGTCTGTGAGATAGATGTCTGATTCGATATTGTCAGCATGTCATTCTATATAAAGTCACCATTACCACAATCAGGCAGACCATTAAAGCGTCTGATTGATCAATTATGAATCATTATACAAAATGTCGTCCAGAGACCGAACTCGCTCAATATCAAGTCATATATAAGGTCGCAGGACTCACTATATATATAACGTTATTATACATAGTAAAAGTACGGGAATATTGTTAGCTACACAAATAGGAACTTGGGAACATTTAAACCTTAATTGTTTCGTTTTAGTATAATTAAAATGTTTGATCTTTGCTATACTTTTTATTTGTTATTCAAAGCTTTTTTTCTTTTTATGAAATTAAAAAAAAGAGTTGAAAACAACCAGAGATTCTAACACCTCTCTCTCTCTCTCTCTCTCTCTCTCTCTCTCTCTCTCTCTCTCTCTCTCTCTCTCTCTCTCTCTCTCACTCTCTCTCTGTGTTTCCTTTCTAGTTTTTCCATGTCTTTGATGACATGTATTATCTCAACATAATAGTAATCTTGCCTATAGAATGTCGAAGATTAATGTCGTAATTTTCAGATATTAAAGTGTTTATTTTAAATCATAATGTATCCATTAAAATTGTGTATCCATGGCAACCATCAGTTTACAAGTGTTTTCCGTATATAGACTGTTTTATTTGATTTTAATGGTAATGGATTTTGTTTTCATTTTAATCCTTAAGGCTCAACAAAAATATATTGATTATATTATGTTGTAATATAGACGGAAACCCTTCCCAAATCACTGCATCACACGCACACATATATGCATCCATTTATTGAGCCCCAAGCATGTATTTGTTACGTGTGTATTGTCACCGTTTATTGAGCCCCAAGCTTGTATTTGTTGCGTGTGTATTGTAACAGTTTGTATGCCATGCGTTGAAAACCCACAATCACTGCAAACACACACACACACAGAGGCCTATATGTTATTGAATGTCAAATTTTTATTTGGTTTGTGTATATCGATAGATCCTATCACATATGAAATCATGCTTGATTTGAGTCAACAATGCCGCTGTATTTGTTGCTAAGTTCAAATTTGTACAAATTTTTATCATGCAGAGAAAAGTAAACATTTTTGAGAAGAAAATCAAGTTTAGATGTAATTATATTTCAATTCATTGAAGCTTTATTCCGTTTTAACTAGATTTTATTGATTAAAACTTGATAAAGTATCTGAAAACAGTATGACCAAACACGCCTTTAACTATATTAAAGATTCATTTTAATTCTCGATTGCTTTAGGTACAGATCATTGTAATTACGTAATTCGTTGTATCAGTGTTTAGTTGCTAAAGATTCTAAGATTCTATCACGGAATGTCATAAAGTTAAGATCTTCTAAGATGTGTAATGTTTGGTAATAAGTTGTGCTGAAAGTAACAAAAATTGCGAAATTTCTGTCATATTTTGAGATTTGAATCCTAAGTAAATGTATCATCTTTATCACGTTTCACTATAGTTTGAGTTGCTATAGTTTTGTACAATGTTAAGGTCTTTCGATACATTAAATACTTCGTTCATCAAACAGACTTACAAATTTGATTGTTAGCCTTCGTATTTATTGAGTTTATTGCGCTCGCTGACCGAGCTGCAGCTGTCTAAAGCGCATGCTTACCAATCACACTGCTTCTCACCGCTTTGGTTTGAATCTCACTTCTGCAGATCATATCGTGAGGAAGTTTTTAGTTTACTTGTCCAAAGTAGATGATTTTTCCAAATACTCAGGTTTCTAATCATCCTATATCTTACAGCCTCAAAATAAATGAAAGAATTTGACTTAAGCATAAAAAAACACTTTATTCCACTATTTAAATTTTAGTTTGATGATTATATAATTTCCATACTAGCTTACAAGAGGTGGTTCAAGATTGTAGAATTTTCTGTAAATGAGTTAAGAAAATTCAAGTTTACCAATTGTCTTTAAAATAAAAACTTTTAAAACCTTTTACACTGTAGCCATGTTCAACTAGTTGCCATGTGCAAATTTTTAAAGTTATTATTTTATTTAGAAAAAATCGAAAATATGCACTCGACACTATTGTATACACCCTTGTTACATATTGTTATGGTTTCTTGGCAACGTAAAATTTTCTTTATCGGTGAAGAACTCATGTTAACATTATACACGTTATTTACTAGCGTCCTAGTGCATTTTTCTGGACATTATAATAGTCCTGTGTAATATTTACTAGCATTTATTGATTACTTTTATATGTTTGTAAATTTCTGAAATTGTTTCTATGTTTTATTTTACAGTATTGTGTTGTGAGTTCCCCGGACATTGGCATGGTAAATGGTATCAGAGTACGTTTGGTTATGTCACAATTTCATCAAATAAGATAACAAGAAAGGGTCGCTGTGTGCAAAAGTCAGGAGACAGATATCTTATATCTAGCCTGTAAGTTAAATAATCTCACACACACACACACACACACACACACACACACACTCTCTCTCTCTCTCTCTCTCTCTCTCTCTCTCTCTCTCTCTCTCTCTCTCTCTCTCACACACACACACACACACACACACACACACACAATCTCTCTCTCTCTCTCTTACACACATACACAGTCTCTCTCTCTCTCTCTCTCTCTCTCTCTCTCTCTCTCTCTCTCTCTCTCTCTCTCTATATATATATATATATATATATATATATATATAAGGATGTTAACTATATTTTAACTAGGATATAAAATGAAAAATGTAGCCGGGAATATGTACTTGAAAATAACAGAGAACATAACTAACAAAACAAGCAAACGAGACATAACAAAAGCACAAGTAATGCTACAGCTGGTTTTAAAAGTCGATTTTGACGACGATCACCAGATATAGTATCAGAATAATATCCAGTGGTGTGGTTCGAGTTCTTTTCAAGGAATCACAGCCATTCGGCTTTTTGTATCCATTTGCAGTAAATTTTCATGTCATTAATAACTGAACTAATTTCATGAATATTCTTTGTCTAAAGCTTTTGATTTTTATGAAAGTTTTGGCTGTATTCTGGACATTTGTTTTAATTTCTTAACGAAATTTTTAAAGCGAATTGAAAAAATACAGCAGCTGCAGAGAATAATTTCAAAAAATGATGTGAAACGGTTTCTTCATTCGTAAGCATTAAAGTATAAGATCAGGGTTTTTTTAATATAAATTTTGCCATTTATGACCAATGATCTAGATGTGTTATCTTATTTAATCTTGGTGGCTTTGGCTATCTTGAAGAACATGATATTCAGTTTTTTTTCTTTATTTGAATTTCTATAAGACTGAGTACATTGAAAGATCATGGTTTAGCTATTTCCGCTGTAGACATTTGAAAATTCCATGATCGATCTACTTCCGGTATACCCAAATTACACATAAATAAATTATCAGACTAAAACAAGACTTGGTGATATATGGACACATCTACCCAACACTAAATCATGAATACTTTGAATTACCATCAAATTTTAGGGGCGTCATCTTGGTTTGTGCAATTGATACTTGATATATTGAATTAATCATAAGTGTATTTACTTCGTGTCCAGTTCATTAATTTATGGATTTGGTTAGAATGGTTTACCTTCACACAGTTCTGAAATATGTTAAGTTTTTCATTTTTTTTAAATAAAACAATATTTTTTAAGACCGACGTAAACAACTTACACCACAACCCACTCCACTGCCTGTCGATGGACTAGCCGAAGTATTCTTTCCATTTACTCCACTTTACTACAACTAACAAGCATATAAATACGATTCCATTAATGGAATGGTTTATTTATAAATATGTCTTAACAATTTACTGTTTATTTTTTAAGAACACGAGATCGGCTAACACCGGCTCTTGTGTCTTTTTATCAGCATTGTTCTGGTTATCGACCGTGCTTATCTTTTTTACAGTTACACAAATCACAATAAGAGAATTTACTAATCATTATTTGAATAATGTGTGTGCTCGTTCAGTACTAAGAATGCACATCTTTTGATGTTTATCTCTATGTTATTTTCACATGCAAATAAATCGTAACACTAGCTAGTATCAGCTATGAAACATTACTGAATATATCAATGCTGAATATCATGATATTTGTTTTCGCTTTGAAAATAAAAATTGGACAAAATTACATTCGTTCAAAAACATCATTAATTAAGATTTAAACATGATTTTAAATTTCTCGAAAACATGTTTATGCAGTTTCAACACTATCTTAGTTTTGATATTGATGCACTAAAGTTTAGGAATACATGATACATGACGTAAGCGATCTAATTTAATTTCATTCGGTTTCATATTATAAAACTGAAAAGAATTGCCTGGACTTTTTTTAATGTCTCAAGTGAAATTGATGTGATCAGGTTTAGGAACTACTAACTTGCTTAGAACAAAATAGGATGTTTTGCGTTGATGTATTTTCAAGAAATACTTTCTTCTGCCGGCGACATTTTTTCCAATATACCCTTGTTGCCCTATTACCATTCGAAGGTAAACATAGTAATTTGTTAGCAATTGAAGGCCACCATAGTTATTTGTTAGTAGTTAAAGATCAGCATAGTGATTTTTTAGCAGTTAAATGTCAACAAAGTCATTTGTTAGCAGTTGAAAGTCAACATATTTATTTGGTAGTAGTTGAAGGTCAACATAGATATTTGTCGTTTGTTACCATTCAAAGGTCAAAATAGTCAATGTAATCGTTCAAAAGAAAACATAGTGATTTTTACCTAATATTTTATAACCAAGTTAGAAGTTTTTCCGGTACCTTAAGACCAATACTTATTCTCAGTAATGAATAAAAGTGTTCTAAAGAATGAGTAAATGGACCTGAACAGTGTACACAAAATAGCCTACTATTTCCAGTTTAGTTTGAGATGTTTATTTCCTGTTTAAATAGAGATGTTTGTTTCCGGTCTGATTTGAGGTGCTGATCTTGCCGCATATTGTTTGCAATTATTCTAATCTTCAACTTTTGTTTTATTTCAGCGATAGTAACTGTTACAAATGTTTGGTCATTACACACTGGCATACCAACATTCTACAATACAAAGAAAGTAAGTAATATTCACTTTATGACTTTTATTTACTGTTTATGTAAAAAAAAAATTAGAAAATCTAATAAACTTTAATTAAGTCACTCATATATTTCACTTACTAGGTTCTAGTCGTAACTGAAAATCGCTTTTCGCATCCACAATTACCATGCACTATATCTGTCACAAACACAGGAACAAACAGTAATTCCACTGAATAATAGACTTAATCTATTTTATAATTAGAATTTGGTAGGTTTGCTAAAGGTAGGTTTCACTTCCGGTGTTCGTGTATTTTGTTGAAATTAAACATTATATTAACATACAAGATTATAAGTAGTTAAAGACTGTCATTAATTGCAAAGTATAGGTTTTGAATTACATATTAATATAATTCTATCATAAAATAAATTGTTGATACAGATTATACTGAAGAGATAGAAGCTGGATTGTTCAACACAAAGGACAAAAATAATTGCATAGTAAAATAAGCTATCTAGACTAAGACAAATTTTCAATGTCTTGACATTAACACTTATTAACTCCGCTGTTGCTTTTAAAATAAATCTATAATGTTTATCGCCTCTTAGAAACTTTCTTGGCATCATTGGCTTTTGTCAGGCCCATTTGTTCGGTTATAGATTTAAATTAATTGTTCAGTTTCTTTAAGATCATCCAAATTTGTCTAACATTTTCGTTTTCTTACATTTTTACGTATTTTTATCAGATTTAATCAAGACTGTTTACTTATTTCTATCATTTAGGTCGATGCTGGTCCGCTGATTCCATTGATTCAATTTGTGGGAAAATTCATGGTGATGTGCAATTATTTACTCTGGTTAAAGGTTAGTATATATTGCAGATTAAATTTAATTGATTTTCTGAAACGAATGATACGAAGTAAATGTTTTTCTTATAATGTCTCTCATAAAAATCTAGTAGACGAAACACGCTACCTAAATCTTGCTACACATATAGCGTATTATAATAGTTTTTAGTTTTAATCATTTAAACAATTCATAACGGAAAGATGGAATTTTGGATCTGATGTAATATACCTTGAATCTAATATGTATACATTTTCCCCTGTTCAAATAGTCACTACTGGGTGACTAAACTAAAACAAAATGATAACAGATAATTAAGAAAAAAAGATTTTTTACTACTAGGTAATGTTAAATATGTCTAAATCACCATACAACAACTTAAGCATTGTCTAAACAGTCCTTTTTCTGCTGTTGCTAGGCAACGATTTTAAATATAGTTATATATAATAGTGATATGTTAAAAATTAGTTTATTTTATAGGCAGATTTTAAAGGCATTTCTCTAATTATGGAATTTAAATAATTTCAGCATCAAAAGAACACATTATTTGTAAAAAACACATCAATCTTAAATACAATATTTAGCAAAATATATTACATACCCTAAAACCTTTAGCAAGCACCTGCTAGTGAGTTTCTACTGTAATGATATATAATGTATCCTTTATCTGACATGGAATCTTAATTGTGCTTTTTGTGAAGATAATTATACAATACACAAATATATAATTTATCATTCTGTTAGACATATACAATGATTGAAATCAAATCTTTTGACAAGTAAATCTTCAGTTTTTAAATGGATATGTTGCCAAAATGAAGTCATGGATTAAATGGCAAATTAAAAGTTCTTTCATCCAATGAATTTTTAATCCCAATCTTGTTTTTCTTTCTATGTGCTCTTTTTTTTACGTTGTTTGTGTTCTAAAAATAGTTTAATATTGACTAATATGATGCTTATTCTTTGTTTAAAAGTATAAATCAAGTCATATCTTTTCAGTATCCAAGGACATTATTATAAGGTCATCTGATGTCCGTTTTACCTTCTATTAAATTCCGAATATGTTTGCTTTGATGATGTTTGAAGTAATGAAAACATATTTGAAATATATGTTAGATACATACTTCACGCATATGTTTTTTTTTTATTAAAGTTCTAAGCCAACCCGTTCCTTGTCCATTTCAAGGCTACTATACGTTTTCGTATGCAAATAGTACCACCGGAAGTAGACAATGCCAAAGTACCCCTCCATCGGAAATAAGAGCATGCGCAGATGAATCCAAATTTAAATTTGTGTACAAACATTGTCCAGGGATGCCAGAAACATATAACAAAGGTAAATATATAATAAAGGTATTACTTTTTTATTTCAAAATTTTCATTTTTTAAAGTTAATTGTTAGAAATTTAAATACTATGTTTAATTGTTTGATCTTAACTATTAAGACATTAATTTTATTTTTATTTTTTTATTTGCAAAAATTTCAAGAGTAGTAACTAAACCATAAATAGATCTTTGCAAATAATAAAAATATAATTTCCACAAGCTTTCGGTGTTAGATAAAGAACGTTTCTACTGATGCTTCCATGCAACCAATATGCCTTAACATTGTTCTTTTTCAGTGCTAGACTTCCAGTGCCTAGCAACGTGGGAGAATGGTGAAAAGTTTTTATATGGGAAATTTACCGGTCGCCAAGAAATGTACCGGTGTTTTGTAAGTTAATCTTAGTTTTTAATCATTAGAAATTATTGATCAAAAACATGTCTATAAAGTTATTATATACTTATTATTATTATTATTATTATTATTATTATTCTTATTTGTTGTTTTTTATTTATATTTATAAAATAACGTTATTCTACCAACTATTTAAAGAAATTTGATCTTTGAATTGCAATATTAATGAAAAGGCCTTTTAATTAAATTATAATTTTTTATATCTGTACCGTTTATGACAAAACTCATTTTCACCTTGGATGCAGTGGAATTACTACATTCCCTGATGATGACTATGCTAATTTTTATGCTTTCTATGAGTATCTAATTTGTAGTATTCTGTATCAAAATGGTATTTCTATTCTAATTCAGTGTCTGATGCTGAGTCAGGGGAGGGTTAGTTATAGATTTGGAGGGGATTAAATTTGTCTGGAGTTTTCTATAACTGATGGTAACGCTAACATATTAATTCAAGAAGAAAACACAGAAATGCTCCAGAAAGCTGTCAAATGAAGACCTGCTATTAGGATCAACGTTTTGTTAAGCTGAACATGGCTTCAACATCACTTTTCTCCAGGGATATACAAGTTTTCGATCACAGCACAGTTTTCTGTGTTATCCTACGTTTTAGACCTTCCAGGCTTAAAAAGCTAATATTAGTCAATAGATTGGAAATTGAAATTGCTTTTTACAATATAGCCAGCTATTGGTTGTGTAAGTAATTATTAAGGAAGATGTTTGTTTTAATTTCACAGATGCATAACTTTTATGGCATGGGCGGGGAAATGTCGATGACAGCTGATGCTACTTGCCAAGGTTTACAGAGTCCTACTGTAGGTTTCTCAACCATGAGGCTAGATAAAGGTATACAGACTCGATCATAACATTTATAACGAATATCGTAACATTTATAATAAATATAACATTTATACTGAATATCATAACATTTTAAATGAATATTGTAACGTTTATACTGAATATTTAACATTATACTGAATAGCATAACATTTCTACTGATTTATACTAAGATTGATTATTAAATATCGATCATAATATTTATACTGAAAATCGATCATAACATTTATACTGAATATCACATAATTTATACTGAATATCATAACATTTATATTGAATATCACAACATTTATACTGAAAATCATACCATTAATAATATAACATCTATACCAAATATCATAACATTTATACTGAATATCATAACATTTATACTGAAAATCATACCATTAATAATATAATATCTATACCAAATATCATTACATTTAAACTGAATATCATTACATTTATACTGAAAATCGATCATAAGATTTATACTGAAAATTAATCATATTATTTATACTTAATTTAGATCATATCTTTTATACCGAAGATCAATCATGTTCTGTACTAAAAACCATGACATTTATACCGAGAACCAATTATATCGTTTCAATATCTTCTCTTTCAAACTGACTGACATCTCTTAGACTCAGTGCTACTAAAGATTCATGTTATAAAAATTAAATTGAGTGTCAATGAACCACGTGTTATATTTGGATACGATTTCGATTTTAAATCGACAATTTCGAGATTAGTAGTAGTAAATATAACTGATCATTTAAACTTAGTTTGTCTTTGTTTACGACAGATAAATTTATATATCGATGTCACAGTGGCTTAAATCTGTCCGCGGTAAATTATTTATTTACATCTAGATCATTTTGGTATTGATCAAAAGAAAAGTTTATATAATATTGGGCATTTTGTTCTTCAAGCGGCGTCGTTACAACTTCTGGCGTCCATTCTTGAGTTTCCTGTCAATAAATTTTACATTGATGAAGTAAAGATTTACTCAACTGGTATAATCTGATTGTTTGTATGAATCATTTATTGGGTGTATTTTATTAAAAATAAACATAGTCCGGAAGAGGATACATTCATCAAATGTAAACGATACATGATAAAAACTTGTGGAGCGCAAGCGGTTATTATTTAATGGAGTAACAATGATGAAAATTACAACGTATATTTTTACATTTCCGTGACTAGTTATTTAAAAGTTAATACAACCTGGATTTACTCAATCATTCCTGCTCTGTATGTATTCATTTACTTCTGTTGGAAACTCTTGGAATTCTGGATGATCCAGATCAGGAATTTAAACACTGCTGCAATTAAAAATAAGCCTTGTATACAAAAAAAATAATAATAAAAAATTAATTAATTAAAAAAATAATTAAATTGAAAATTCAGAATGCTGTTTTTCTATATCTGTATGCCTTTTAATCTATCATTTTCTGTTATAAGCTGATCTATGATTGGTCAACTCGTAACAATATCATCCAATTATCCAACAACATATAGGCGTTATTTGTCTAACTTCTAAAAAGATGTGAAAGAAAGTAATTTAATACTTCCTGTCTTAGGTGTCTTAGGTTGTTCATCTATGTAGTACGTAAAATTCGTTACAATTACAATAAGTACATTTGTGATTACAATAAATACATTTAACGGTAAGCAACTAGGCGCTCGATTTCTACTGCATATTTTTCTATTTTAGTTCTGGATAGCAGTATCTGGCCAAGAAGTTTCCGTAGATATCCCGATTTCTTTACTCGAAGAAGGCTTTGGCGTGACTTATCCGGACGTTTAGTAATAGAGGTTGACAATGGGTTACAAGTTTTCAAAATAAAGGACCGGTTTCCTGGAAATGTTATTGAGTACAGTGAGACAGAGATCGGGTCAGAGGAGATAAAGATGGTTGTCAGATGTGTTGATCACGTGAATAGTCATTCCGGGTCACATGTCAAAAAGTATATAGTCCACGCAACAGACGACACCTGGTAAGTATACTGCTGTTTGTCGAGATAATAAATCCCTATTTTGATAAAAAATAAAAAAGTATTTTTCTTTAAAATGGTACCTGTAACGATTTTCAGTTTTGACATACTTTTTTCGTCGTACTTAAATATGGCTGTAGCGAAAATCCCCCAAAAATTCCATTCCATAATAAGGAAGATATCGGTAAATTTCTAATACATCTCTAGAAATCCAAATCAAAAAGGTTGATATCGAGGCTCCCGTGTTGTGACGTCATACCAGTAACATACCTCCACAGAATATTATTTACTAACTACTAAAATAAGTCAATACGAAAATTTTGAAAATTAAAATTGACAACCAGAATAGTCTATTTAAAACATGTTTATTGGTCTGCTTACAGCATCTGATTTCATTAGGTTTTAGTTTTCACTTTTCCTTGGGCATACATTTAGCTGTGATATTCTTAATTCTTTATTCTTTTTATACAAATCTATAAAATTATTATTATTATTATCATCTCGTTTTTTTTAAAATGTGGTCTCATTCTAAAATCCGTGTCATTTCATTTTAAACAATTATAATATATTTTGCGTAAAATAATTTGAGATGGAATATCTTTTTTTCTTTTTAATTACCCCAGCATTAATTAGCCATCGGACAGTTGAAAGACCTATGTTACAAACTTTATTTGTGTGAACATTTTCCCATTATCGAGGAAAATGTGATGCCGCCAGACTACTTAAAAGTTTTCTACATCACGGTCATTTAATTCCAACTGTCAATAAACATTGCACAAAAGAGCATAGGTGATTGGATTTTTATGTATTTATTTTTAGCCGGTGCCACTGTCATGTGCTGATTTCAGTGAATTTTTTAAAAATAATGCATTCAAAATTAAGTTTTTCATTATTTTAATAGAAATTCAAAATCAGCACATGACACCACAGAAATGTCCATAATATTCATCCGGTAGTCTGTCCAGTCCGACTTGGTATTTAATTCATTTTAAAATGTCGACGATAAAATTAATTTTTCGTGTATTTGACAAGTTAAAACTAATCGCGTATTTTCAGCTCACCTGAGCACAAAGTGCTCAGGTGAGCTATTGGTAACAATAGAGGCAGACCCTCCGTCTCCCGTCGTCCGTCCGTCCGTCCGTCCGTCAACAATTGCTTCAAACGACTTTTTCTCAGAAACTTCTTGTCACATCTTGTTCAAACTTGGACAAAAGCATCTATAGAACATTGCCTTTCAGATTTGTGTTTTGGTTGCATAGCTACATTGACCTGCATAGTTGAAAACCTAAAAAAATCTTCTTCTCCACTTCACTGAGATAAAATCTGATGTGATATTTGACATCTAAAGCATCTTATATAAAAAGTTTGTGAATTTCAATAATTTTTGTGAAAAATTAGGTTACGCGTTTTTGCGTTAATTTTTTATACATTGTAAAAAGTACTTTTTTACCTAAATTGCAATAATATCAAATTTAGGTGAATTCTTTTTCCAAACATCATTTTCTTATGTGAAGAAACATATGTTTGACAATTTTTGACAATTTTCATGAAATTCTGAAAAATACAAGTCGCTTTTTTTTCGACCTTTTTCATTTTCAATTCTAGCAACCTAAGGGCCGATGGTTCAAATCCCAGTGAGGCCACTTTTTTATTAATATTTTTTTTTAAATTTTTTTATTTATTTATTTATTTTTCAAAATTTCTGAATTTTATGACTTACAATGGTGCATGGAAGAAATTTTAATAATTTTTACTTTTATTGTAATCATTATTTTTGAAATACATGTGATACTGATATGTAGATATAGCTAAAACCTTGAAATATTTTTTTTTTTTTTTGTTTTACAGAATCACTGTTATGTAACAAAATTTAAACTAATTGAACATTTTTTTTAAACTATTTGCAGTTGACTTTTACAATTTTTAAAAAATATTTTAATTAATGTGTCAAATCTGTAAAGTCTTAAATCCGGATCTGAAAATTGTTCATGTGAGCTTTTGTTATGGATAGACACTCTGCCATCCATCCATCCATCCATCAAAAGACTTCTTCTCAGACACTACTGGTCACATTTCATTCATATTCGTCAATAGCATCTATATACCATTGTCATTCACATTTGTGTTTCTGGTTGCTATGGCTACAAAAGTAGGTCACAGTGACCTAAATAGCTTAAAATCAAAACAATGAAAATAATGTTCTCTGAAACCACATCTATTAAGGCAACATGTTATGACTTACCAGGTATTATCAAGACATACCAGTTACATTTAAGCTCAGGTGAGCAAACCTAAAAAAAAATGGTTTCAGTTTAGAATCAGTCATAATATAGCTACAAATGAATATTTATATAAAATTGGAATTTATGATTTACCACTGTGTACATTTTGTTTATCTGTAAATAGAAGTATTTCGCATTTATTCTATGATTGTGAGATTACACTAAAATTTTGGGTGGATCTTTCTGGTTGGCTCTTACAAAAAACAAAAACAAAAGTGAATTATTCAAAACAAAATATTATACTTGGTTTCAAAGACAAAGCATTGAATACAATATTTGTACTTGGAAAACAGCGTATTTATCAGAGAAGATTTTTAAAATCTTTCCCATATTTTTCATGTTTTTCAAAAAATACTGATAGAATATATGAAAATCGAAAAATATATGTATGCTAAAAATGGAAATTATAATTAATATTTGAAAAAATGGAATGATTATGATAATATATTGATATAATTTGACTTTTAGTTGTGTGAGAATGCGTGAGTGAAAGTTGTCTTGTGTCTTGTAACTAAATATTGTAAAATGTGAAAAAGAACTAAATTAAAAAAAAACTCAGGTGAGCAAGTTAGGGCCATCTTGGGCCTCTTGTTTGTTATAGCTATGCAACTTATCGTAATTCTCGAGTCTGTTCAGTCCGACTTCATAAAATAATTATATTCTTTAAAAAAGTCAAAGATATAATCAATTTTCGTGTTATTGACAAGTTAACACACGTCAAGTATTTTTCAACAGCTATGCAACCAAATGCAGTCACAATTCTTGAGTAGGTCGGGACTAGACTCACATTCATCACATTCGTCCGTTTCTGGTTCGAATAAATAATGGCTATAGTCCAAATTCATCACTTATAATATTGCCTACTGCTTCCCAAAATAATGACGAACTATTTGACATAAATAGGTACATGTCAGAGTTACTACTTTTTCGACATACGTCAATATATCATCATCGTTACAACTGTCTATTACGTTAAACACTACTTCTAATACTACAATGACGCCACACTTTTATAACTCAAAACGAGGCGTTTCACTTTTCGATAAAGAGAAAGTTATAAAATGTGGATTTCAAACGGCTATAACTTGTTTATTTTGTCACCAGTTTTGATGCGGTTTTCAATATTGTTATATTTAAATAATATATAAAACAATTGTGATAAAAATTGTTTGGTTACAGGTACCCTTTAATTATGGACTTATGAAAAACGTTGATTTATTATTATTTAGCAACTCTGTTCATCGTTATGGTTTAGGAATACCAATGCTTTTGTGTGCCGTTGTCATGTTGTCATTTGAATTTTTACCGTATAAATTAAAAAAAAATTTGGGTAAAAAGCACAATTACTCCACTCCACTATGTTTGATTTGACAAACAGCTTCATGGATGATAACATTCTATCTTAATTCATCTTACCATAGTTTAAAGATGATAGATTATTCATACAAACTGTTAGTCTAATGAAACAATTTATATACTGTAAGAAAACCAAAAGAAATTCTTTTTACAGCTGAAAAACGAATACCTGGCTACCAATCATAACACAAACAAAGAAAGACGAGCTAAACAAAAAAATGTTGTGGGAACATTGGTTATGAAATTGCAGAGTTTGGATAAGACTTTAGATTTGAAAAGTTCGCATGTCTGTTTCACTTATAAAACGGACTGGATAGTAAAAAATCCTACCATAAATGTGTCGAATCAAAAGCTGTATTATACCGTATTGCGGGATTTTAACGGGGTTTTAATTTTGGCGTATTTTGTCGGTTAGTTTGAAATCGCGAAAAAATTTGAGAAAATTTAGTGATTAATGTTTCACCATAGTATTGACTGAATTCCGTAAGTACCCAACCATGAAATCAAGTAGTGAATTTGTGAATCTAAAATTTGTAAATGTTTTATTGTTTTTAGAGCCACACACACAATTCCAACTTTTAACCATGAGTATTTTAAAGTTTTTAAAACAAATTTTACCAAATGATGAAAGTGCTTTACACATGGAGCAAAGGTAGTCACAAGTGTTCACCGACATTTCAAATCGCCAAAATTAATACGCGAAAATTTACAACTGACCTTTTTTTCATTAAATCGCCAAAATGTAAGACCGCCAAAATAATCCGCTATACGGTTATACTTTCACTGGGTAAATTTTTGTATTTTATTTCCAGCAATTCAGGACACCGATGTCTCATGCTTGTTAAAAGATCACATAAAGTACTGGAACTGCATGTTGGTAAGTTAATATAGCACACATAGCATACACGTTAAGACTTGTTCGTATAACAAGAGTTGAGTAATGGTGTTTAACGTCCCAGTCAAGAATATTTCACTTATATCGTGACGTCGCCAGCTATAGGCGGAAGTGCAGAAATTTTGCCTGTGCGTTGCGCTGATGGCATTGCCATGTGCTGATTTTGAATTTCTATTAAAATAATGTATTCAAAATCAGCACATGACAACTTTATACAGCAGGGTTCTTTATCGTGCCATGTCTGCCATGACACGGGACCTCGTTTATTTTAAGTTACCATCCGAAAGAACCGTGACTTTCATTTCGTAATGCCGAGTACTAGGCGAAAGAACAGTCACTACCCACTTTCAAGTCTTGAGTCAGACCCGGCCGGGGTTCGAACCCACGACCTTCCACGTACGGAGCGAGCACTCTACCAACTGAGCTACCGTAGTGGTCGTATAACAATTTGAATGTCTTATTCAATCTATACTTTACTTTACTAAACCTGTTCTTATACATGCCACAACCATGGTTTGACAAGGAACCTTTTGGTCAAATCGATAATGTATAACTTTATCCATACAAATATATGAAATAAAAGTTGATTTAATAAGCATTACAATATGCATATCTTTAAATTTATCTGAAATAGCTTTCTTGATAAGCATTTATTTTTTTCTTGCTTTGTTTATTTTCACGTTATATTTTATTACAGGACGACCAACAAATGATTTACATATCAATTGTAACGATAGTCAGTTTAACGGTGCTGAAAAACATATTCTTATCCGTAAGTATGTGTAATAGATAGCTACAGATAGTATATCTGCCACTCCAAGATTTCTTTAACTGTACATGTAATAGATTGTTGTACTGGTATATCTGCCACTCCAAGACTTCTTTTACTGTACATGTAATATATAGTTGTACGTGGTATATCTGTCACTCCAAGACTTCTTTAACTGTACATGTAATAGATAGTTGTACGTGGTATATCTGTCACTCCAAGACTTCTTTAACTGTACATGTAATAGATAGTTGTACGTGGTATATCTGTCACTCCAAGACCTCTTTAACTGTACATGTAATAGATAGTTGTACGTGGTTTATCTGTCACTCGAAGACCTCTTTAACTGTACATGTAATATATAGTTGTACCTGGTATATCTGCCACTCCAAGACTTCTTTAACTGTACATGTAATAAATAGTTGCAGGTGGTATATCTGTCACTCCAAGACCTCTTTAACTACATGTAATAGATAGTTGTACGTGGTATATCTGTCACTCCAAGACCTCTTTAACTGTACATGTAATATATATTTGTACGTGGTATATCTGCCACTCCAAGACTTCTTTAACTGTACATGTAATAGATAGTTGTACGTGGTATATCTGTCACTCCAAGACTTCTTTAACTGTACATGTAATAGATAGTTGTATGTGGTATATCTGTCACTCCAAGACCTCTTTTACTGTACATGTAATAGATAGTTGTACGTGGTATATCTGTCACTTCAAGACCTCTTTAACTGTACATGTAATAGATAGTTGTACGTGGTATATCTGTCACTCAAAGACCTCTTTTACTGTACATGTAATAGATAGTTGTACGTGGTATATCTGTCACTCAAAGACCTCTTTTACTGTACATGTAATAGATAGTTGTACGTGGTATATCTGTCACTTCAAGACCTCTTTAACTGTACATGTAATAGATAGTTGTACGTGGTATATCTGTCACTCCAAGACCTCTTTCACTGTACATGTAATAGATAGTTGTATGTGGTATATCTGTCACTCCAAGACCTCTTTTACTGTACATGTAATAGATAGTTGTACGTGGTATATCTGTCACTTCAAGACCTCTTTAAATGAACATGTAATAGATAGTTGTACGTGGTATATCTGTCACTCCAAGACCTCTTTAACTGTTCAGTTAAAAGATAGTTGTACGTGGTATATCTGTCACTCCAAGACCTCTTTAACTGTACATGTAAAAGATAGTTGTACGTGGTATATCTGTCACTTCAAGACCTCTTTAACTGTACATGTAATACATAGTTGTACGTGGTATATCTGTCACTCCAAGACCTCTTTAACTGTACATGTAATGGATTGTTGAACGCGGTATATCTGTCACTCCTAGACCTCTTTTACTCCACATGTAATAGATAGTTGTACGTGGTATATCTGTCACTCCAAGACCTCTTTAACTGTACATGTAATAGATAGTTGTACGTGGTATATCTGTCACTTCAAGACCTCTTTAACTGTACATTTAATGGATTGTTGTACGTGGTATATCTGTCACTCCAAGACCTCTTTAACTGTACATTTAATGGATTGTTGTACGTGGTATATCTGTCACCCCAAAACCTATTTAACTGTACATGTAAATATAGTTGTACGTGGTATATCTGTCACTCCAAGACCTACTTAACTGTACATGTAATAGATAGTTGTACGTGGTATATCTGTCACTCCAAGACCTATTTTACTGTACATGTAAAAGATAGTTGTACCTGGTATATCTGTCACTCAAAGATCTCTTTAACTATACATGTAGTAAATAGTTGTACGTGGTATATCTGTCACTCCAAGACCTCTTTTACTGTACATGTAATAGATAGTTGTACCTGGTATATCTGTCACTCAAAGACCTCTTTAACTGTACATGTAATAGATAGTTGTACGTGGTATATCTGTCACTTCAAGACCTCTTTAACTGTACATGTAATAGATAGTTGTACGTGGTATATCTGTCACTCCAAGACCTCTTTCACTGTACATGTAATAGATAGTTGTATGTGGTATATCTGTCACTCCAAGACCTCTTTTATTGTACATGTAATAGATAGTTGTACGTGGTATATCTGTCACTTCAAGACCTCTTTAAATGAACATGTAATAGATAGTTGTACGTGGTATATCTGTCACTCCAAGACCTCTTTAACTGTACAGTTAAAAGATAGTTGTACGTGGTATATCTGTCACTCCAAGACCTCTTTAACTGTACATGTAATAGATAGTTGTACGTGGTATATCTGTCACTCCAAGACCTCTTTCACTGTACATGTAATAGATAGTTGTACGTGGTATATCTGTCACTCCAAGACCTCTTTAACTGTACATGTAATGGATTGTTGAACGCGGTATATCTGTCACTCCTAGACCTCTTTTATTCCACATGTAATAGATAGTTGTACGTGGTATATCTGTCACTCCAAGACCTCTTTAACTGTACATGTAATAGATAGTTGTACGTGGTATATCTGTCACTCCAAGACCTCTTTAACTGTACATTTAATGGATTGTTGTACGTGGTATATCTGTCACTCCAAGACCTCTTTAACTGTACATTTAATGGATTGTTGTACGTGGTATATCTGTCACCCCAAGACCTATTTAACTGTACATGTAAATATAGTTGTACCTGGTATATCTGTCACCCCAAGACCTACTTAACTGTACATGTAATAGATAGTTGTACGTGGTATATCTGTCACTCCAAGACCTATTTTACTGTACATGTAAAAGATAGTTGTACCTGGTATATCTGTCACTCAAAGATCTCTTTAACTATACATGTAGTAAATAGTTGTACGTGGTATATCTGTCACTCCAAGACCTCTTTTACTGTACATGTAATAGATAGTTGTACCTGGTATATCTGTCACTCAAAGACCTCTTTAACTGTACATGTAATAGATAGTTGTACGTGGTATATCTGTCACTCCAAGACCTCTTTAACTGTACATGTAATAGATAGTTGTACGTGGTATATCTGTCACTCCAAGACCTCTTTAACTGTACATGTAATATATAGTTGTACGTGGTATATTTGTCACTCCAAGACCTCTTTTACTGTACATGTAATAGACAGTTGTACGTGGTATATCTGTCACTCCAAGACCTCTTTAACTGTACATGTAAAATATAGTTGTACCTGGTATATCTGTCACTCAAAGACCTCTTTTACTGTACATGTAATAGATAGTTGTACGTGGTATATCTGTCACTCCAAGACCTCTTTTACTGTACATGTAATAGATAGTTGTACCTGGTATATCTGTCACTCCAAGACCTCTTTTACTGTACATGTTAAAGATAGTTGTACCTGGTATATCTGTCACTCAAAGATCTCTTTAACTATACATGTAGTAAATAGTTGTACGTGGTATATCTGTCACTCCAAGACCTCTTTTACTGTACATGTAATAGATAGTTGTACCTGGTATATCTGTCACTCAAAGACCTCTTTAACTGTACATGTAATAGATAGTTGTACGTGGTATATCTGTCACTTCAAGACCTCTTTAACTGTACATGTAATAGATAGTTGTACGTGGTATATCTGTCACTCCAAGACCTCTTTCACTGTACATGTAATAGATAGTTGTATGTGGTATATCTGTCACTCCAAGACCTCTTTTATTGTACATGTAATAGATAGTTGTACGTGGTATATCTGTCACTTCAAGACCTCTTTAAATGAACATGTAATAGATAGTTGTACGTGGTATATCTGTCACTCCAAGACCTCTTTAACTGTACAGTTAAAAGATAGTTGTACGTGGTATATCTGTCACTCCAAGACCTCTTTAACTGTACATGTAATAGATAGTTGTACGTGGTATATCTGTCACTCCAAGACCTCTTTCACTGTACATGTAATAGATAGTTGTACGTGGTATATCTGTCACTCCAAGACCTCTTTAACTGTACATGTAATGGATTGTTGAACGCGGTATATCTGTCACTCCTAGACCTCTTTTACTCCACATGTAATAGATAGTTGTACGTGGTATATCTGTCACTCCAAGACCTCTTTAACTGTACATGTAATAGATAGTTGTACGTGGTATATCTGTCACTCCAAGACCTCTTTAACTGTACATTTAATGGATTGTTGTACGTGGTATATCTGTCACTCCAAGACCTCTTTAACTGTACATTTAATGGATTGTTGTACGTGGTATATCTGTCACCCCAAGACCTATTTAACTGTACATGTAAATATAGTTGTACCTGGTATATCTGTCACCCCAAGACCTACTTAACTGTACATGTAATAGATAGTTGTACGTGGTATATCTGTCACTCCAAGACCTATTTTACTGCACATGTAAAAGATAGTTGTACCTGGTATATCTGTCACTCAAAGATCTCTTTAACTATACATGTAGTAAATAGTTGTACGTGGTATATCTGTCACTCCAAGACCTCTTTTACTGTACATGTAATAGATAGTTGTACCTGGTATATCTGTCACTCAAAGACCTCTTTAACTGTACATGTAATAGATAGTTGTACGTGGTATATCTGTCACTCCAAGACCTCTTTAACTGTACATGTAATAGATAGTTGTACGTGGTATATCTGTCACTCCAAGACCTCTTTAACTGTACATGTAATATATAGTTGTACGTGGTATATTTGTCACTCCAAGACCTCTTTTACTGTACATGTAATAGACAGTTGTACGTGGTATATCTGTCACTCCAAGACCTCTTTAACTGTACATGTAAAATATAGTTGTACCTGGTATATCTGTCACTCAAAGACCTCTTTTACTGTACATGTAATAGATAGTTGTACGTGGTATATCTGTCACTCCAAGACCTCTTTTACTGTACATGTAATAGATAGTTGTACCTGGTATATCTGTCACTCCAAGACCTCTTTTACTGTACATGTAATAGATAGTTGTACCTGGTATATCTGTCACTCAAAGACCTCTTTAACTGTACATGTAATAGATAGTTGTACGTGGTATATCTGTCACTCCAAGACCTCTTTAACTGTACATATAATATATAGTTATACGTGGTATATCTGTCACTCCAAGACCTCTTTAACTGTACATGTAATAGATAGTTGTACGTGGTATATCTGTCACTCCAAGACCTCTTTTACTATTTGCCAAGTTAACTTGAAACTAACCACCACTCAAAAGGAATCTGTTTTACACAACCATAATTTTTGATTTTTTTTATTTTCAAACGGTTAAATACCTCAATTAAACTTTAAAATTTGTTTGTCAATTTATATTTTGTTCTATTGAAATTTATCAAATGACGTCATATATTTACTCTTTTTACTCTCAAGAATTATTTCTTTCATTTCATACTAAAATTTAAATGAATATGGATTACATGTTTTCTTATGTCGATTTCAGTGTGTTTAATAACTCGGCTATTTGATAATGTTTTATAATGAATATTAAATAAGGATTGTCTTATTAATTATAAAAGACTGGAATTTGTTAGGATATTCAGCGCTGTAGATAATCCCTGTTTTTTTTTAATTTATTTGCCCGATTAGGTTGTATATTTCAATCGGTCCTACAATGGACCAGCTTAAGTACAATTCTTCTTTTTGAAAAGCCTTACTGTCTGTAGTTTATTGTACAGATAGATGTTCAGATTGCTTTATGATATGTTTATATGTTATATCGCTTACAACATAGATAAATTTCTATATTTGCTTTCTTTGAATTGTCTCGGAATGAATTCAGGATCTCACAATTACTAATTAGATGAATATCTCCAATCAAACTGGAGATAAGTAAATACATTACAATGCATGTATCTAATTCGTTTCTTTATCGCCTAATTTAGAATGTACTCAATAATATTTTATATATCTATTTACAGCCTACAATAACAAGACGACAGATTGTCCCGCTGAAGGTAGTTTCACATACATGGATAAGTCTTCAGATTGTCGTGGCCGATTTAATATTGGATGTAGAAATAAAAATGAAATGGAAATAGAATCATCATGTAGAGCAAACGAACTGACTGGTACAGGTAATTTGTATGAACCACAATACTGAATAATAATTACTAAAGTACCTGTACAAGGTCAATAGGTTACTAATTAGTTGTCCTTTTGTGCTTTTCTTTGTTTTGTGGGATTCTTTGAATTATTGCTTGTTCTTAACTGCGTTGATTGCTACTAAATACTTATTTTTTTTATATAGGTGTAATAAATTCCTCAAGAAAATTGTCCTGACTTGAATACAAAATATGTCACGAATGTGTGTAATACTACAATAATTATTTATAATTTTTCTAGACATTTCTGAAAAAAAGACTGTCGTTACCATCTTACTTGAGAATACCGAATGCTTCACAATGTGCTACTTATTAAATGTTGTAAGATAAGGTATTGAAAGCATCACGTGTCATTGTCAGTGAGGGTCTTAAATTCTAACCTTCGACAACAAAAACATTCACTATACGGCTAATAAAGATATTTTTCAACATTTTTTGCTTTAATATTTCCTTTTTCATGAAATATTTATATCCAATTCGTACTTTATTGACATCAAACTGATGAAACTACGACAAAGACAGAACCTAGTGTTTTGTGTAAATAGATTGATGTAATAACTGATGGAATTCTTTACCTCATAGAACTTGTATACTTGTATAGAAAATAACATAAAACATGATCAGACATTCAAATGAATATTTTATATAACAAAAGAGTACCGTCTGTTTCACTGTCTGTGTAATGTCACAGGATGATTGTGACCAAGACAAATTTATAAAAAGTGATCAACAGACAGAGATTTGATGTCTTCTATCAAGACAAGACGTGGCTAATACATCACAATATAATATATTATAATTCAATGTAATAAATAAAAGCATTTTGTAGCTGTAAAAACATATTTAAGGACAGCAACACAACCAGAAAAACGGCACTGTACAATTAAAACAAAAAGCCAAACAAGACAAAGAAAGAAATAAAGAACAATGAAAATATTATTATTAAAAATTATAATTATTGTCTATAAAATTCCAGACTTTGGACTAACACTGAAGTATAAGAGTACTGATATGGTTACAATACTGTAAACCCGACTTTAACCGTCTCACATTGAATTACAAAAAGTGGTTCATAAATAGACGCATTTGAAAGTAGAATTATTTTGAATCCATGTAATTTTGGAACTTTAGATTCATTTTTCAACTGTTGGGCTTATGTTTTTATCTATCAAACTTTTCGGCCCCTAGTGTCACTGATAAGGAAAGATTTTCCGAAATGTGCACATATGGCACATCAAAATTTGGCAGGTTTTTGTGTTAAATATTTAGTATTTTCCAAAATAAATAAACATATCCATATTAGATGATTTAGGTTGTTTCTTTCAGGATTATTATTCGTTGTAATTTAAAAGAAAAAAAAGCTTGTGGCTAGAAACCAACGCTCATGAGGACAGCCAATAAAATCAGAAACAACAAAAAACATCAAACAAATGAAACAAAACAAACACGACAAGTAAAGACAAAGATTATAGATTTTAAAACTATTCTGAAAAGAGGACCCTAGATTTAACTAAAAAGATGCAGTGATATTACATATATCATTAGAAATAATTCAGTATAAATAATTCTACTTTGAATACATGCGTGATTAAAGTATGAGTACAACTTTATATAAAAAAAACCGAATGTACGCTTATCTGTTTCATTAAATGTTACTAGAATACTAGAATCTATTGAGTTATTACGTGTAACCTACTTTTATTTTTATACAATTTGTCCGGAAATAAGCAAGTTATAGACAACTATTTTATTAATATCATAAAGCCACTTCATAGGCCCTCGTTACCAAAACTTGGAAATCACTGCATAACAAAAAGCTAAAAATTTGTCGATCTCAAAAAGTTTGTTTTTCTTCACTTTATTAGAACCATATGTAATTCAGATAAGCTTACTCTACAGAGAAACAGTAGGATAAAAAAACTACCACACAACTTTTTATTTTAGGTGGCGTGTCTCCAGCAGAGTTGTATCATACATTACATCTGTGTTCTAGTATTTATAATTGAAAAATAAAATAAAATCAGTATAGCTTACATCTGTATTTTATATTTTACGTAGGTTTTACAGTCCGTGTTCATCTGGATCAATTTATTTTTTATATTTGTAAAAAAAAATGTTACCCAACCCACGATATCTTAGTCAACATGATAAATTCCCATGACGTCATTCCTCTTAATCGAAAAATTTCTCCATTTAAAATTAGATAGTAAATGTGCTACATGAACGTGGAAATCACCAAGAATATTTCAAAATAAACGTAAATGATAAAACTGTCAAACAAGACAATAGGTCTGAAGGAAAACAGACAGATACACTGATTGTAATATTTTCGACGTCGGTGGACATTGGAATAAATGTTGAACAGTTTCTTAAAGTATTATCGGAGGTCTCAATTATTCAAATTTTCTATCAACTAGAGGTTAAAAAATACACGCATTTAAATGTTAATATAAGGCATTAAAATTAAAATAAACCCAATATTATAATAATAATAATAATAATAATAATAATAATAATAATAATAATAATAATGTCATTTAACCAAGTGTTCGTTTAATGTCGACAGTTTAATACTTAATGGTCACGACATTCGTTTGCCTTATCATGTTCGTAACTTTTATTGTTTCATGTTCTTGCTTGTTGCATTAGCTGTTGATATTTAATCAATGGTAGTTTTTTTACACATAAAAACAAAAAATATATCAAAACCCTTTAGCAGTGTCTTTTAGCTAATTTTTAAATAAATCATATTGATTTTGATTTCAAACAATCCAGTAGTAATTTTTTGGTTTATTTTTACAGCTAAAGTGGACATTTATCAATGTTTAGTGCAGTGGAAAGAAGATGATACACATTACGTCATAGCACAGAAATCTGGTGACGTCAGGAAAGAGGCTAAGTGTTTGGTGAGTTCATTCATATATTATGTATTATTATGGATTCAGTTTGTGGGTGATATGGTACTACAACATCTATTACTTATGCAAAGCTTTTAACTACAAATTTCATATTTGCAAAATTAAGATTTATATTTTAGATATTTAAATAAAGTGTGTATTTTTCACATTTTAGTCAATCTCATTTTATACCTTAACATCAATAGTACTTTAAAATTCCACATGTTCATGTGGTATTGAATTTTGCTATTTAAGTAATTTAGTAAACACAAACCCGCAAGAAGTTTGACACACAGAATTTTTTTTATAATTTATACGCCATAAAATTGTCTTTTAGCGAGTTTTTAATAACAATACAACAGAATTACAACCCTACATATAAATAATTATGAATGCTGAACAAATTTTGATCAGAAACTCATGTGTTTTAAGTTATACTAAAGTGGTGTTGTTATTTTATTTTGTTAAACTATGTTGTTAACAGTTTTGGTATGTAAAAAGAGTAATAAAAATTATCGTACTGAACAAACAACTTCAAGAGAACGAAGAAGTTTAAGTAGATGGATATTAGGATAAACATGCTGTGCAATTAAACATCGTGTTTTAAAACAGTTCAATTGAGAGTTTCGTCTTGTTTTAGTTGTTATGCTACTTTTGACAAACAAAGTTTTTAATTTTGTTATTATAAAAAGCAAACGATTTATGCAAAAATCAACTCGGCCAATAACAACACAATATAAGCATTAACAAGAACAGATCACAGATTAAAAAATTCCGTCTATAAGCGAGAACTGTACACGGATTTAGTTGTATTATCATGAAACCAAATAAATCTGCCCTTGGATTTCTATTGTCTTAGCAAATATTATTTTGAAATCTTAAGAAATATAAATGAAAAAAAAATCTATAAAAGAGAATACAGATACTGAAGAAGAAATAATACCTTCATGGGGAATTGGATTTCGCGTATTTTGTGGGTTAGTAAAACCCAGAAAATTTAATGTCAT
This sequence comes from Tegillarca granosa, assembly GCA_029721355.1. NCBI lineage: Eukaryota > Metazoa > Mollusca > Bivalvia > Arcoida > Arcidae > Tegillarca > Tegillarca granosa. The sequence continues at coordinate 41,042,903 of CM056598.1, read as the reverse complement.
AGAAATTTTTAATAACTGGGATTTATTTTCATAAATCTCAATTCTACAAAATATTATCCCAACAAATATTAATGATTCAACAGCGATTTTTTATTTATTTATTTATTATTTTATTATTAATTATTATTATTGTTTTTTTTTTTTTTTTTGCATACAAACAACCTTAAAAAGGCATTCCATGCAAGGAAAATAATACTATAGTAGATCTTTATATTCTGTAGAAGCAAATTTAAATAATGTATTTTTAAATCACTTTCTTCATTTGAACATGAAAACAAATTACTTACGACAGAAGTACATTTAAATGATTTATTTTGAAGACAAATGTTTGTATGATGATTGAAATATGTATTATTGATCATCTTTACATGTTTTATTATTAAATCAGAGATAGTTGCCTCTGGGAATCCTTAAATTTATCATTTTTTATCGATTAATTTTAGGCTTTTCGTCATACACAAAGTGGTCTAGATGTTCAAGAAGACAGTTATTGTGGTAAAAATAGAGAGGTGCGAAGAAATGGGGTCATCTATTATGTTTTATTTAAACCAGCAGGTTAGTTTTTAGATGATGTATGACTTGTTATGTATAAAATCAGGGATAATTAATGGATCTTAATCTGTATTGATTAAATAAAGATCGATTCTATGAAATCCTGCTTGATGTTAGAATTGATGTGAAATTAATCGTCATTTGAGACTGTTCTACTATAAAACATGCAATGATATTAATATAAAGTGGTTTGTTTTATTTTCATTGGTCAGGCCTCAAAATCTGTAGAATAAAATTAATTTTGGTCTAGTAATTAACACCCACAAAAGCAAAAGTCATAATTCACAAAACAAAAAAAATCAAGGATAAAAGAAATGACATTTATTTTTCAAATGATTTATTTTGAGTAGATTTGAAGATGTTTGAAGAGTACATGGCTATAATCAAATAATGTTTACTCTTATGAGGGCTTCATAAATGCTAAGTTATCAATATGTAAAACTTGCTTGTATTTTATTCTAATAGGCGGAAATTTGTAACTGAAAACAATAAATAGCACTAGCTCTTAACACCGGGATACTATAAATGCAATAAAATCTTTGATTAGCTGATTTGTCTCTAACAGTTTTTAGTGTTGTTGTTCCAAATAGCATTGTTATATTTGCTCAATTTTGTTATGTTATTATTTATTTTAATATAAACTGAATTAAGTTTAATTCTTTTTCTCTATTCTAATAAAGTTATTTCTTTTTTTCAGATAAGTGTGTTGAAAAGCCAAAGGTTCCGTCCCCTCCCACGGACACCTTACCCCCTAAGGGGATTACCTCAGACAGGTCCAGTATAATTGATGCTGACAGTAGTAGTAACAGACTAAGATCCGACCTTAGTATATGTGTACTGGTACTTTTAACTTTTCTACATCACCAACTCGGGGAAAGGTGACCATAGTAATTGTAAACTTATATTGTTAATTGTAATTCCTTATATATCAATGCTCAAGTGCTATTTGACCCACTGACCTGGTACTTATTTGGGTAAAACGTGAATCGGTTACTATGGTAACCAAATCATCATGAACAATGTCAGACAAGACAATAAAACAAATCATTTATTGAAATCCGGTCAATTCGACACAAATGTGCAAAGTCAATTTGACTCCATTGTGCAATGAATAGCAGTTCTTGCCAACCTAACTTGCCAGAAAACGTTCAGTGAATTGTGATATAGAAATTGATGTATTGTATAATGTAATGAATGTTTTATATTCGCGAAATATTGGCGGAAATTTATTGAAAGCCTTTAAAAGGACTAAGTACCGTTTAAGGAAGGAAACAATGTGATAAACAACACTTTGAAAATAGTGTTTGTCCCTTGAAAGAAACTGGATTTGATGAGATTATTTTCTGTTGGACGCCTACCTAACATCATTGAACGCTTAAAACTATATAATGAGATTAATACATATTCCGTCAGATATCAGTGATTATTTATAACACTGAAAGTACATTGAATATAATGCTCAGTGAGATACAGATATGAACACTTGACACAGTGATGTCACTTCCGACACAGTGATGTCACTTCCGACACAGTGTTGTCAAACGTGATGCATGTGGTGCTATGATCATCTGTTTAGTGAACAAATCTGAACATGGCGATGTTTGGTGAAGCAATGTGCAAGCTTGTATATAATCAAGAGACTTTAATGTTCTTCCTTTAATTAAGGAAAATCAGAAGTATAATATCACGTGATTAACCAAAAGTCACATGATTTTAACATCTTTGATGTACAGATGCTTGCACAGACATCGAAATGCTTTTAGATGGATATTGTGCTATAAAGGGTATTAGAATATTCACTTCGCCTGTTTTTTTTTCGCGCCAGAGTTTAGATATTTGTATTTTTAACAACGATGACTAATATATATAATGTATGAACATTCCTTGTATGTTTTGTAAAGTCACGTGATGTAAAATATAAATGAGACGAAAGAGTGTTAATTAGTATGAAAGTTAGTGTGAACCATTTGTGTAAACAGACTTGCTTGCCCCAGACCAAACCCAGTATCAGATATACAATAAATGTTTTAAGATGTAAAATTATACCCGTGAATTTCCAGTTGAAACTGGAATTTATACCTTTTGTGACATAACGGTAATTGCAGTATGTATGTTGGATATTGTTTTTGTTCGGTAATTGTTTCCGCATTACAAGTTGAAACAAACAGAAAAACATGATTGATTTAACATGTGTTTACTGCAGTTTTTATTCACTTTAATTATTGCATGTTATTTATAATTGGTTCTTATGATATTAATGATATTATATAAAAATCTAAAAAAAAAAAAAATCGAAACTTGTACCTCAGACGCCAAATCGATTACTTATGCGTTTGGAAACAAACTGGTCTAGTTTGTTCTATTTTTAACTTTCAAATTGAGATTCTAGATTACAATAATTTTTCAAGGTACTACTTTTTTATATTTTATTTATTAACACTAAACATGAGATTATCAAATGTGCTATTTAAGGCGATCTCAGGATACCACTTAGGAGCCTAGCGAATTTAGGCAATTTGGAGATTCAGAATGAGGTTCGAGAAAATTCAATTATAAAGTGTTGCAAATGATGAATTCATTATTTTGTTTGTAAATCTGTTGAACAATTTTGTTCTCTTAGTGCTTGTTTTGTTTTTAAATTATTTATTATTAATATTCAAAATCCTGTCATAAAATCTACAAATAAGTTGTCTGTGTTAAACTGAAAAAACTGCTATATTTTATAATTTTTGACATAATTTTTTTATTTCTGTCATTGTACGGCTGATTAAATAGATACATTTTAACTATCCTTGATATGTTAGTAGATCTGGAAGAAATATCTCCCGGTGCATCATACATAAGTAATTATCAATACAATTTGGCTCTTAGTAAACTACACGCAAATACTTTGAGAAAAGACACGAGTACGCAACAAATTCTGGCAGCTATATCTACAAAAATACACATGATTTTATATCAGTCCTTTTCTGTTGTTATTCAATCACTTCATTTGATACTTGAGGCTACTATTACATGTCAGTTTAACCATATAACACATTTAAATTTAATGAACAATACTATAAAATTTTATTTTTAAAAAAAATTTGCTAAAACAAAGTGTTCTTTTAAGAAGGTAAAAAAGAAATCGCTGCTAATATTAAAAACTATATAAATGACCATTTCCGAATTTTATTGGAGATGGATGCTCGTTTGTTACGCTTAAATCAAGCCCGCTTAGATAGATTTTATCTAATAATTTTTTGTTTCGTATTACAAGTCATTATTTGTTAGAAGTAATATATATAATATAAGTATTGTCAATGCTTGTTATTACGTTGTTTGAGAAAAACGTGGGTATAACTTCTTAACGTTTTTAAGATTTATTTTTCAACATATCTGTAAATTATAACATTGACTAGGCTAAGATGATTATTAGCGTAATCTCAATAAAATATTCCTTTGTTTTTAAAGGAGGTTATTAAATTCTATTTTTTTAACATTTTAATTTTAGCTCTATTTCATTTTTTAAATAAATTTTCGACGGTTTTAACAAACAAAAATGAAATTTTTTTTGATGACTACAAAATACGTCCCCAAATGCTAATGATATTGTCGGCTTTGGGTGGAGTTATATACATGTAGGCTTTTTTAGTTTGTTCAATTTTTTCTTTCATTTTTATTGAAAACATTTATTCTGAGTAGAAAGGCAATACATATACTATTTTAGTTATTCAATCTTGATACGTTTTGTTTAACAATAGCAAAAAAGATATATATATATATATATATATATATATATATATATATATATATATATATATATATATATATATATATATATCATAAGTTTTAGTTGTGGAGATAAACGTCTAAGAATTTGTGTAATTTATGTAATTATTTATAGATATGTAATATGTGAATAAAATGATTTTTATAATTATTTTTCTTGTTGATATTTCAATATCTCTCGGGAACATGTCTAGTCTAAGTACATAATTCTAAAAATAGATAAAGAAATGTCTGCTTAACTCAAATATCCAAAGACGTTTTTTAAGCACCACGTATTCTTAAAAACAAAGCAAAGCTGCTTAAGTATCAAAGCAAATCATATAACTTTTTTTTTAATATCTGATATGATTGTTAAATTTTTTTGTGTGTAAAAGAATGTGAATAGATAGGAGTTGGATAGAATAATAGTGCTTCATGTCCTAGTCAGGACTCTTTCACATATCGAAGTTAGAAATTTTTTTTTGAAGAAACCGGAGTGCCAAGAGAAAAACACCAAGGGAATTTGCGTTAGAAACTGCTTCGACTGTGATTCGACCCAATGAAGCGGAGGCCTCTATGAACCATTAGCCAGCGCTTTAGACCATTCATGCGACAAAATTTTCATGGTTACTTACTGGAAGGACAATCTCCAATAAAAAGGAGATGGTGAAAGTTTTAAGTCTATATATTTTCTGTAACAAGTCTCTTTTAAGCACACTTTATATATTAAGATACAAATCAATCTCAGCCGTGAATATTAAAGATGATTGTTACATGTAGCAAGCATTGACAGGAGACGCTTAACATTTCAGAGCACCCTGCCTCGCGTCCTTGGTGGAAGTACACATGTTAGACTTATACTTTGCTTTAGAGCATAATGATTTGATCACGAACCAGTCATATTTGAGTTTAAATTTGACTGGTTTCTGTTCTATGTGTCTATGAATTAACATGGCATATTTCTAAGAGAATTTAGAAATTTTAGACATGTTTTCTTACATTAACAATTCTGATCATGTTCTGACAATAGAATATTAAACGTCTTATTGAATGGTGTTCTCTTTGTTAGATTAGATCGACATCTCCGACTGAACCTTGGTTTTCTATGAATTTGTATTAGTGCTTATAAGGGAATGTATAGATTTTTAATGTCAAAAGAATATTGAATATATATTAGCTTAGATTTTATAAAATATTACTGTGAAGACCTTTTATTATATCATCGTGTCTGTATTCTTTAGTGAAATCGAGGAATTTCATGACTAGCTTTCAAATTAGCTATCTAAGGCAATTTCCAACAGCAAATTAAATAATTGCCAATCATGTCTATAGGCCTAACACCTAACTATATATCGATAAGATCTATTTTTATCCTATATAACAATACTATCAGGTTATTGTGACAAAACTTATTACAATGACAATTACAGAATGTTCTTTGGATCAACTAGAATCTTATAATTTGATATTAAGCGCTGGAATTACCAAAGCCAACACGTAATGTTTTATATATGTATAAAATTATTGCTTCATATTGCAAAAATTGCTGGGGTATTTAATGGCGAATAAAAGTAATAGGAGGTAAAATACTGCTGTAAAGGAACTTTAAGCCAAAATCAAGATTATTGAACTTACATAGGTCAGTTTGAAGACGGTGGGGTAAACTGGAGTACCCGGAGAAAACGAAATTTATAAATTTGGAAAACTTTTGGCAAGAGAAGTAATAATCTTCCCAAGATATGCATTTGATTCGATCCTGGATGTTTGGAAACATTGTGATTCGCTAGCGTGTTATTTAGATCATCGACCACTAAGGTACCCGAATATATATAATAGTCTATTTGACAACTCTGTGTCACATGTTTATTAAAAACAAAAATTGAACTTAGAAACATGTAACTTGAAATACCCAACGTAAACGAGATCACAATGCAAAGAAGATCACAACGTAAATGAGATCACGACGCAAACGAGATCACAGCACAAACGATATTACGATATAAAACAAACATATAATGGAACCAACCAAATACAAGACAAGACAAAATACAAGATCACAACAGAATACAAACACATTAGAGAAACAGCCAAATAAGACAAGAAAACACAAACATACATGACAACACCATACAAACACATTACAGAAACAGCCAAACAAGACAAGAAAAGACAAACATACATGACAACACCATACAAACACAATATAGATACAGCCAAACAAGACAAAAAAAGACAAACATACATCACAGCACAATACAAACATATTACAGATACAGCCAAACAAGACAAGACAAATAGACATCACAACACAATACAAACACATTTCAGAAACAGCCAAACAAGACAAGAAAGGACAAACAGACATCACAACACAATACAAACACATTACAGATACAGCCAAACAAGACAAGAAAAGACAAACAGACATCACAACACAAAACAAACACATTACAGATACAGCCAAACAAGACAAGAAAAGACAAACATACATGACAACACAATACAAACACTTTACAGAAACAGCCAAACAAGACAAGAAAAGACATACATACATTACAACACAATACAAACACATTACAGATACAGCCAAACAAGACAAGAAAAGACAAACATACATCACAACACAAAACAAACACATTACAGAAACAGCCAAACAAGACAAGAAAAGACAAACATCACAAAACAATACAAACACATTACAGAAACAGCCAAACAAGACAAAAAAAGACAAACATACATCACAACACAATACAAACACATTACAGAAACTGCCAAACAAGACAAGAAAAGACAAACATACATCACAACACAATACAAACACATTACAGAAACAGCCAAAAAAGACAAGAAAAGACAAACAGACATCACAACACAATACAAACACATTACAGATACAGCCAAACAAGACAAGAGATGACAAACATACATCACAACACAATACAAACATATTACAGATACAGCCAAACAAGACAAGACAAATAGACATCACAGCACAATACAAACACATTACAGAAACAGCCAAACAAGACAAGAAAAGACAAACAGACATCACAACACAATACAAACACATTACAGATACAGCCAAACAAGACAAGAAAAGACAAACATACATGGCAACACCATACAAACACAATATAGATACAGCCAAACAAGACAAGAAAAGACAAACATACATCACAACACAATACAAACATATTACAGATACAGCCAAACAAGACAAGACAAATAGACATCACAACACAATACAAACACATTTCAGAAACAGCCAAACAAGACAAGAAAAGACAGACATCACAACACAATACAAACACATTACAGATACAGCCAAACAAGACAAGAAAGGACAAACATACATCACAACACAAAACAAACACATTACAGAAACAGCCAAACAAGACAAGAAAAGACAAACATACATCACAACACAATACAAACACATTACAGAAACTGCCAAACAAGACAAGAAAAGACAAACATACATCACAACACAATACAAACACATTACAGAAACAGCCAAAAAAGACAAGAAAAGACAGACATCACAACACAATACAAACACATTACAGATACAGCCAAACAAGACAAGAAAAGACAAACATACATCACAACACAATACAAACACATTACAGAAACAGCCAAAAAAGACAAGAAAAGACAGACATCACAACACAATACAAACACATTACAGATACAGCCAAACAAGACAAGAAAAGACAAACATACATCACAACACAATACAAACACATTACAGATACAGCCAAACAAGACAAGAAAAGACAAACAGACATCACAACACAATACAAACACATTACAGATACAGCCAAACAAGACAAGAAAAGACAAACAGACATCACAACACAATACAAACACATTACAGATACAGCCAAACAAGACAAGAAAAGACAAACATACATCACAACACAATACAAACACATTACAGAAACAGCCAATCAAAACAAGAAAAGACAAACATACATCACAACACAATACAAACACATTACAGAAACAGCCAATAAGAAAAGACAAGAGAAAACAGACAATGGGACCACTGATAATTAAATTTCTGAATTTGGACAGACATTTGGGTAAATGTCCAAGGATTTAGTTATATACTGTTAGAAAGGACCTCGAACATCCCTTTAATTTTATAAATAAATGGAAAACAGAACAAGACGATAAGTGTATCATGATTCTTTATGGATGGAACTTTGTTTGATAATATCTTTTTATTTATTCCCAATCGACAACGCTGCTACAATATGTTATAATTTTTGGTTATAAAATAATACTTGTTTTTGAAAAAAAAAATCAAATTAAAGGATATTATTTGACACATTACACTATTGTCATCACTTGCTTATCTAACACTTGAAAATCAAATCTAGTTATTTATGATAACAAAGCCATTACATAACATCAAAGGAATCGGACATTGTCTTTATGAAATTTTAAACTTGTAATCAATACACCAGGTCCCCTGGCTCTGAAAGTAGACCCAACCGAATCGCACTAAGTATCGAAATGGAAGTGTAAAATAAATATTGCATGTAATATAAAGGGGAAAAAAATACAATCGGTGAGCTTCAGACATTGTTATTTGATTAAATAATTAAAACTCTTCAAGTTCATTAATTTTTCAACGAAAAATACTTTTCAAAAAAGTGGGTTACATTTTTTCTACCAAATAATTTTCTGAATTGCGTTAAATTGCAGTAGCCTTGGTGTCCCAGTAATCTAAAGATCTGGTATACGGGTCAGATTATCTCTCCGTCTGGGATCGTATCCCACTTGGGCATATTAAATTTTGTTGAAGTTAGTCGCATGTTTTGTTTCTTCCATAAGACATAAACTTAAATGATATAATTTTATAATACACTGTATAACCAGAAGTTCATTATTAACTACTAGTATATTAGTATTATAAGTTATAACAGTATATGTACGAAGAATAAACTGTATTTAACACAGACTTGGCTAAGAATTTTACAAAATGACGCGGAATGATTTTAAAGGATACCAAATTCATAGCAGCAATGGCCATCCCGCGATTATATAGTATATTATTCATGATCATTCAACAACAAAAATTCTTTACGCCAAAAAATATCCGATTAATAGTAATGAAGTATATATAGTTACGGAAAATTACCAAGACCATGCTCAAACACTATAAATTAAAAGAAAAATGTTCTTCAATTTTATCTGCTAAATATGAACATGAAATGGGATGGTTACAAACTGAAACTGTATACAAGTTAGAGAAAGTCAAAAGTTCAATCACCATCCTTCGTCCAAACCTGTAGGAATTTTGTGTAGAGTTCCCTCGTAATCTCTATCTTAGCCTGGAAAGTCGGTTCTCTAATTGCTGTAATGAGCTTTGTACTTAGAATCCTCATATCGTCTATGTTATTATCCTTAATATTGACAAACTACCAAACTGTCCAGAAAAGAAAGATTAGAGGACTACGACTTGTAACTCTGCTGTCAATAATGATTAGTAGATAGTGGATGTTGGCCAACAGTTGGAGGTCAACATTTTGCTTCGCTCTTTTACTAGCAACATAAACACAATTTACTGATATATATTTTGGTTTACTTACATATTTCAAACTGTCAGTAGGTAATAGAAATTTCCAACAGTATATAATTCATTATTTCTAGAGACATACAAAAACCATTTGAATGAAACCAGAAAATTTATTTATTTCTCGCTTTAATCATTTGCGTGAAACCCAAAAATAATATTTCTTTTTCGTTATAACCATTTACTGTAACCAGAAAATGTTAAATTCTTCTCGCTGTATCCATTTGGATAAAACCAAAAAATAATTTTTTTTCTCGTTATAACATTTGATGAAACCAGGAAATGTTACTTCTTTTCTCGCTAAAACCATTTGACTGTAACCAGAAAATGTTGTTTCTCTCTCTCGCATTTTTATGCACCACTGATTAAAAAAAATGGGATGGTTGAGCACTAAACCCTACCCTTCCACAATAAAACTACAATGATATCTTTGGATATTTAATCAGGCACTTGTCCAAATTTGAAGATTTTAAAATCAGTTGTCGCAAATTGTCTTTGTATTTTCTTTGTATTGTCTTATTAAAAAGTTTTTAATAAATTCATTATTCATTTGTATTGGTTGGTCATTTGCTTGCATCGGTTACTGGCAAGTATTATTATCGCTGTTTTATGGTTTGGAATATCCTTTTTACTACTTTAAAAATATTGATGTTTCGCATTAAAGTGAAAGTATAATTAAACATGCAAAAATTGTAAACCATTAAGAAGGATAGAGTGATTTAGTAAATATTTATGCCAAATGTAATTTGTTGCATTCTTTTAGAAATTTAAGAAGCATTAATTTTTAATTTTTATATATTTTGCTATTCATTGTCTCTTTGATCAGTTTCTTACACTGTCTCTTTGATGAAATTTCAACATATAGTTTCTTTATAAATTATTCAATACTAGTTAGTTATTGTATAAATCAATAAAAGGTGTTTTTGTATAGGAATAGATTGATTCTAAAAAGTTAAGTGGACCGCCACTATACAAAATAAGAATTCTAAAATCTAAACCATCTCCTGTTTTATTGGAGATGTTCATCTAGTTAATTCCCATGAAATTTTCAGGGTACTTAAATAACAAGTCGCTAGGCTTTCTCTTAAACTTTTAAATTAAGCAGTTATTATTATTATTATTGCTATTATCATTATTATTACTACAACTACTATTTTTATTGTTAAAAAAAACAAAAACAAAAAAACAACTTTTGATATGAACTGATTATATATAAAATACATGTACCCCTTCTGAGTGTAGGTCGAATAAAACAATTCTCGTAACATCATCCCATAACGAGTTGTACATTGTTACAGTATTTTATTCAACTTGTATTTTTCTAGAAACATAAATAGTTAAAAATAAAGATATATATGTTTTCTCAGTTTTTATTGATAACAAATAAAAATATTTTCTGATTCACTGTCTGCCAAAATAAGTTACTTTTTATATTTTTGAATGTATGTGTTTGTGATCACTGGTTGTGGGACAGTTGCAGAGTTCAAAATATTCCTTACCACACTGGTATTCAAACAGAGCATAACTGTTATAACTATTTATCCTCTACATTCTCGTTAAATGTAGTATAGCAAAGCAAAGCAAGAAGTTAATTATAAAGATTTAAAATAAACAGACAAATACATCTGTCTTCAAATAGAAGTAATGTCAAAAGTTAATTACCAATCGTGTTCAATTTAAAAACTAAAATTATATAGGAAATAACAACATCCACGGACAAGTCTATCTGATCAGTTGATTGGATTTGATTAGCAATAGAATGTGTCTGGACAGATTCTGAATCCCGCCTGAAGTAATTACCGGCATGATAATGTACATAAGTATCTAGAAATGACAGATTAGACACTCCAAATAAATACCAAACATATAAAATAACAAGAAAATAACAATAACTAAAACATGTGACATAGAAAATGATTAATATCCGTGATGAAATGAACATCAAAAACACGTGACAGTAATCAAAATAAACAAATAATCAACTACTTGACATGAGCACAACATGTTTTACATTTTCTTCTTCACTGGTCAGTATTAGTGTGCTGCCGATCTTTCTTCGAGTCGATAGTCTAGGTTCATCTAACCTTTGGGGAAATAATTACAAACATCAGAAGAAACATTAGGAGTTGACGCCTGTTTCCTTAAGTGTCTTGAATTAACATAACTGCTGAGGTGTAAATTTCAGAAGTGCGTAAATAATAAAGTATACGCGACACAAAAATAGTCTCCCTAGCCATATAGTCTCCTTAGCCATATAGCATGTTGTATTGTTTTGGATTTTTTTTCATGTACTGTGTCTTATTTGGTTGCATTGTTCAATAAGCATTTATATACTCAGCAACGAATATTTATTGAGTTATAAATGGAGCATACTGTTTTTCTGAATAACAGTTATTCTGCAATCTCAGCATGTGTTTAGTTTTGAATTTTTGATATCACGTGGTATTGGCACATGCATAAGTTAGACCATAACGAACTAATATAATTGAAACATTAAAATAATTGATCAAAACACTATTAAGAATGACTTTGTCATGAGCCATACTTATTGCTAAGTATATTAGTACAGGTAAGTGATCGTGATAGTTGCTCTAGATCTCTAGAGGACTATGAGATTGTAGTAGCATAAAACAAATCAGAAACAAAACTCATACACTATATGAACAAAAAGATTTATACAAAGTATCTCGTTACAAATACATTAATAATTGCTGAGGCGACGTAAAACGACATTCAACCGACTAAACAATGATGAACAATTACAAGTCAAGGTGTTATAATTTTTTCAAAACTTTTTTTCTCAACCATCAAATTTGCTTTTATTTTAGTTTTAGAAGTTTTCTAATGTCTCTCTAAACAAGTGTCATACAATGTAGGTGATTTCATGTTGATTTCATAATTATTTAAATTTCCAATAAAAGCTGTAGACCTCGTTAAATTAGTGGTCTAATACGCGCGCTTACGGATCACAGAGCCTCTCTCCGCCAAGTTCGAATCTCACAAGAACAGACAGTAGTGTGAAAAGTTTGTCTGTTAGCTTAACGAAGGTCGGTGGTTTTCTCCAGACAATCCGGTTTCCACCATCATCCCAGTAATGTCTACCTCGATATTAGTAAAATAATCTTTGCTGTATTGGAAAAAATCAATTCACTTTAATAAAACTCCTAAAACTCCAATAAAACCTAAGAAGAATCATACATGTACGAACAACTAACATTTTTTCAGTGTCGTTAAATTACTTTATATTTCAATACTAAAACAACAGAAACCTAAACTATTTAACGTGCATTTAACAAAATATGATGTGAGCAAATGTAAAACAAACCTACAAACCATTAAGTCTTTAAAGAAAGAACTAGACTGATATCAATTGTGATAAATTAAGTAACAAATATTCAACAATATTGTGATTGATTGACAGGAAAGAAACACATTTTCACGGTTGACAATTCTGTGTAAGCATTATTGTATTATTTGTTTGTTATAATGATTGTTTCCAATTAACATCAAAAACATATTCTTTTGAACTTCCCATTTATAAGACAAGGACTCATTTGGCACGACAGAATTCTTTCAACCATTTCAATTGTTTTAATGCAAATTGAAGGCGGTTTGCTTGTTTTAAGCGTGCGTCATGCATGACAGAGTTGAAACATGAAAATGACAAAATAAGAATCTAAAACGAAAGATTTTACTGTTAAGTTAAACTCCTTCATGATTATTATCTGAAATTTATTTTTGACATTAAAAACTTTTTTATCTTGATAAAAATCAATTTCAATACTTAACAATTATAAAAACATTTATTTTCTTCATTTTAAGAGAATGATTTGTATATTTCGTGATAAGTGTAAAAATAAAAAGTCACTTTTAACAACAATTTTCTTTTAATGTATACAATTCTAATGACTATTCTAATGAGCTGTTTGTAACTGATTATCATTGCTTCATCTATTATTTACGTTTGTTGCCTTTTCTGCGTGGTTCATGTATATTATTATATATGCGTATTTATTGCTTTTTGCTTTTATTTCATAAAAGTGTCGTTACTTTCTTATTCTAAATTTTACATTGTCATTACATTTATGTAACATTCTGAAATGCTCTTTGAATATGTTCGTGGAAATTGAAAACTGAATAAAACATATAAAGTCATGGCACAAAAAAGGATTGACTTTGATCATTGAAATACCATTTTCTCTTTGTGTCCCCTAAAAAATCCATGATTTATTTTACCTTCTTTGTCGCATTAATTTTATTATCTGAATCAGAATTAAGTCAAAAAGTTATTTACATTGAAAGCAATGTTAAAATTTCCATAAATGTCAAAGTAATGAACCAATAACAATATAAGTATATATACAGAAACAGATCACTATATAGTAACTAATTCCGAATCAATCTAGATACGAGATTGTCTTTAAGTTGATCTGACTAGGCGCTTATAATTCATTACCTTATCGACTAAATCATTCAGGACTTTTTTGTAGCATAGTTCAACTTTATCTCAATATTAGTTTTGACAAGAGTTATTCTATTTTTTAAAATTCCACAATAAAAAAGAAAATATAGGAAGGCATTTTAAGCTGTAAAAAAATTATAGCCTCAGACTTTCGTCTTTTTTTCTGGTTATTTTGGCATTTAGTCTAAATTAAATATGATTCAGAATGATAAAATTTGACATCTATAACATAACTGTTTGCTTTAATGTGCGTAATATCTGGTAATTCGCTACATGTAGCTTAAAGAATTATATCATAACAATAAAGATATCAACACTAATACAAAGTCAGATCATGTCAGTATATCTATCCCCAGGTGCACAAAACATGTACAGAAACTACAGACGCAACAACAAGAAATGATCAATCTTCAGTCATGAGAAAACATCAAATGTTCTTGATTGTCTAGGGATGAGTCTTAAAGAAACTTGGTGATATATTTATAGGCACAGAATCCCTCAGGAAAAGAAATAAAGAACAGAAATCAAATACAAATCACAACAAAGATCAAAAACAAGAAAGACACAATGACGGCAAGTCAATCAAACTGAGACCATTATATATTTAGAAAAAAGTAGAATCATTCTTTATTTGTTAACATTTAAATGCTTTAGAACAAGTCCGGAGTCTAAAATTGGACTTAATAACTTAAATATGTTAAACGACTATATATAGAGATATATATAATAATAAATTGGATTAATGTCCAGAAATGATGTCAATACCTTTTTTAATTGTCTTTACTTCAATATTGGTAATGTAAATTAATGCAAAAATATTATTCTCTTTTGCATTAAACATATTTGTTTCAGCTGCGACTATGATAGTTCTCTTTGGATGAGGAATTGAATGATAGAAAGTATTGATTTCAACTCACCTACACAAAATTTAACTGCATACCAAAATAGTTTTCAGGAACGAGTGTGTAAATAACAAACACTTCAATCTGTGCCCTATGTATATTTATAAATAAGTTTTTTTTTTAATTGCTGAGGTTGGTGTTAAAGTAAAAATGTAGCTTTATATATTGTGTGCTGAATACTAGTATATACAATTCCTTATTATTAAATTGTTGTACTCAAGTATATTGCAAGCCTAGGCTAATCAAGGCCCTTAAAAGTCTTATGGCCGTCATCACAATATTGTTGATAAGTATAAAGTCACTGTATCCAGACTTATACTGGATATATTTGAATTACCATAGTTCCTTGTTCCTTTCATTCTCAAAATTGACTTTGCATGTGACGCGTACGGGTGTAGCTAGCTAGACAGGATGTGTTTACCCTTCCGGAGCACCCGGCCTTACTTTCTTGATGGAAGTTCACGTGTATAACATATTTTGCCAGTTTACGGATCACAGTGCCTCTCACCGCCTGGTTCGAATCACACTCGCGATAGATCCTAGTGTGAGAAAGTTTGTCAGTTTTCTTGCCGAAGGTGGGTGGTTTTCTCCGGGCACTCTGGTTTCCTCCACCATCCCAGAACTGACCGCCTCGAAATAAGTGAAAAAATCTTGACTGGGGCGTAAAACACCATTACTCCACTCCACTCCATTCTCAGTTTTCAAAATGTTTACTTTGGTTTTTTGGGGGATTGGGATTTGGACATGGACTGGTATGTTTGTGTTTTATTATTATTATTATTATTATTATTATTATTATTATTATTATTATTATTATTATCAATAAAATAACGATTAAAACACAGGTTTAATTCCATTTACAAGCAGCATACTCAGATACAGGGCGAAATAATAATTAAAACACATGAATTAACAGAAAGTAGGAGCATCAAGTTCTCTAGACAACAAATAATTTAAGTAGATTACAGGTGCTTTGAAAGTGCTATGTATTAGATACTACAGATAACTAATTAGATTTAATCAAAAATTCGCTGTTACTCTGAGTTAAATAAGTACAGCGTGAAGCTGTATTATATATAAGAAATTTTAGATTGTTGCCCTTTGATAAGATGTTATAGTTTAAGAACAGTTTTGAAAAGAAAACTCTTTTAATATTAAACACCAAAATAAGATTTTTATTTCGTTTTTTATGCAAGATGATAATCTTTACAGAAATAAAACAAATTTTCTTAAAACGAATTAGATTGAGAAAACAAAATATAAAAACATTTCTTTCGACCAGATGGTTTTAATATTTAGAGATATAGAAGTATTAGAAAAACAACGTAATATTTATATTTTTGATTCTTGAAAAGAAATTATAATCATGTTTAAGATATTAGTTTTATTACATCATACTGTAAAAATGTTTAAACATTAACAAATATTTGTACAGCAAGAACAACAAGCGATGTCTGTGATTACAAAGCAGAACTAATAAGTCTTCGTTATATTACAAGTAATATATTGCACTGATTGCCAATATCTACAAGATACCACATTGCCTCATTAAAGTTTCTTGTTTTCCGACCAAGTATCCAATATTTCATCTGGCTAATGCATCTGGATCGAATTTTCAATATCAAAATTAGTAACAGGTGCGCGGATTTCATTTCTAGAGAAAATGGTTAACTTCTCCTTCGCACGTGTGAATTAAGAATGATACACGTCATATATAACGCTACAATTAGACTTATAAAAGTCATAACTGTTTATACCAGATTATCAAGCTCTTATAACAAATTAAAACGCATGATCTGATACTACTGTATGATAAAGATATGTGGCTCATATGTTGGCACTTTACAAAAATACACACAATGTGTTTGTCATTAAGAAATCAAATCGAGGCAATGTCCGGATGTAATGTATCAACGAGATCCGAAGGGGCTCATTTTAACCTATACGAAATGTAATTTACCTAAATTATGTACAGATACCAGTTATCCTTTTTTTTTTTTTTTTTTTTTTTTTTTTTTTTTTTTTTTTTTTTTTTTTTGTTCAATGATGTTGTTTTAAATCTTGAAGCATGTTAATATATGATCTATGCGTTCATTTATTTATTTATTCATGTGCATGTGCTACTTTTGAATTTTTATTAAATAATACAATTCAAAAGTAGCACATTTATTTATTTATTTATTTATTTATTTTTAAGATTTTTCTGTAAACAACATAAAACAAACATGCTATTTTTAACTCTTAAATTAAAAACTTAATTGGTATTACTTTCTACTTAAGAATGGTCACCAAAGATGATCAAAAAAACAAAACAAGACAAAACTCGTCCAGTGTTATATGCACAGAATGGATTGTAGATTATTAATTATTATCAATTTCCAAATTACCTTACCTTGATCAATTAATTTTTGTTTGTTACGAATGAGTGAAAATTCGTCAAGTTTGGCGTCCAGCACAATCAAGGCATCAATCTAAAACATTATGTAAATACAACTTCAGGAAGATGTAGCTAAGAATACTGAAAAACGGTAACCACAAAAACTAAGTTTTTTTTGTTTTTCATCATGATATAAGTCTCTTATTAGTTTAATAGTTTTTATTAATGTCGCAGCGGTTAATTAATTTTCAATTGGCGTGAAATATAAAATCTTATATAATTTCTCATTTGATGTAAAAATATTCTATGGATTTTTTACTTGAAAAATGATTATTTTTATCCGCCGTTTTATCAAAGAAACTGAAAACGTAAAATAAAATGGGATATCTTACGGTAAGTACATTTGTACGTAATCACAAAATTTGATTGTATTTTATCTCGAACTGCAAAATACAAAAAAGTATAATTTTGTTTGACGCATTGAGTTTCATCCATGTCATTCATAGATCTAAGCTATTGCAGCTGTAATTGATCTATGACTGTGTCTCTATTCTGCCAATTTCTCCTATATCTCTCGGCTGTCCACTGCTACTTGATTTTAAAATGTACTCATTCAACGAACCCTTTTAGAGAACAGCGCATATGTACAACAAGGATTTATTTATTTATTTATTTATTTATTATATATTTATTTATTTATCTACAACAGCGACAGGTTACAGTATTAATTTATTACACGGGAACGTAAAACACAATTTCCATTCAAATCCGCAAAGCAAAACAAAAACAAAAACAAAAATTATGGTTGCTCCGTCTTATTTTATTTAATAAACTCGATCTCGTCTCGAAAAGCTGAAAACTGCCGATGTTACGTTAGACAACATTACAAACATATTAAATTAACCAATCAATCTTCTGGTAACAGTTTACGCATTCTTAGTTACGTCTTGGTTACATCAGCTGTTGACAACAATATTCTATTTTAACCACATACTGATTTTAAAAACTATAGATATCTTTTAGCAGGTTCATGACAAGAGGCGCAAAAAAACCCAGACAATTTCCTGACACAGGTTATTAGATTTGAATGATAGACGATGTATTGAGCGACAAAATATTTTCAAGATCTGTCTTAAGACCAGAAATAAAACGGGTTGTTACACAATAGCATCTTGTGTTAGTAGTGAGATTTAGTTCTGTTTGTATTTATTGCAAGATAAACACATCAGTTTAAATGCTTATGTCTTCTAACGTTACGGCAATAAAAACTTGCATCTAGTGAGATCGGACGTGAAAGAAGTAAAATACGAAACTAACTCTCAATTCCCGCACATAAAATCACAAATGTTGTACCATTAAATATATATATAGAACATAAACTTTGTAACCCGAGTATGACATTCCTCACATAAAATCAATTACACACACATCATGAAGGAAATAAAATGCACATGATCAGTTTAAAAGGGGCATTCGATACTTCACCGGTTGATTGTGCTACAATGGGGTTCAAGAGAGGCCTCGCACTTTACTGAACTATTCATTAGTTACATAAAGGGTAAGGTTACCAAAAACAAATTAAAATGAAATAAACTCGAATAATTCGGAAATGGAAACAAACAGACCAACCAAGAAAACATCATATTGGTACGATAAAATAAACAACAAGATAAAAAAATCATTTACATATACATATACTACCAAACATAAATCCGACAACTGAGTGAAGAAAACCGTGTACGTGTCAATAGATACTGCTCCAAAACATGACAATAGAAACAAAACAAGTCGCCAGACAATCATTGCATTGCTATAAAAATTATCTTTTTTTTTTTAATTTTTTTAATTATTTTTTTTTTTTTTTTTTTTTTTTTTTTTTTTTGATTATTTGTTATAGTTGTGTTACCAAAAAAAAAATTTAATTTAAAAAAAAAAGTTTAAAAAGTTATTTAAAAAAAAATGGATTACCTGCTATTTTATATCGATTTGCACACTTCGATAACAAAATTCTTTATCACGAGCTAAGATTATACAAGTACTACTATTTTGCATAATTTTTGTACATTATCATAAATTTATCAATATTCAAAATTTTGAATAAGACAACTATTTTATAGAAAAACCCAAAACGTTGCATATGGCAACATTGCCTTTGTAAGCTTTCTAGTTTAGGTTCTCTTCAAGCCGACATTGAATCCGAATACTTTTGGGAAAAAAACAAAGCACTGTCGTATTCTTAAGTTCATTTCCTGTTGATTCATCAATTCTTGAATTTTGGGTTACACGGGTTGACAAAACGAAAGTGCTCTAAAATCTCGTTATATAACTAACTATGGAGTAAGCTGTATTCAATTATCTTATTCATCACAGCCGATATCGTTCATTTAAGTGCTGTTGATTTTTTCAAGTTTAATGGTCATTTAAATTACATCTTAAAGGTTTATGTACGTTTTCCTTATGCACGTGAAAATTGAATTATATAACCATCGGGATGTATAAATTTTGATTTGAATCTTTGAAATTGTGGTGTATATAATTACAATTTTTACAGAAAAAAAAGCAAATAATATCTAGAGGAAAATTTTCATAAAGCAAATATATTTTTTGGAGGCATTGTGATATCATAGGTATAACCTTTATAAAAACAATTATCGGGGTTATCAAGTTTACCCAAAATTTGGAACTAGCACATCTAATGAATTGAAAAGCAGGTTATTTTTATTTATGAATCAGTTCATGTTAGAATAAGAATTTTAAAATCTGCATAGTTTCTTAAAAATCCTGAAACTTTTGATTAAATAACTAAAATGAAATTAACTTTGATAAAATAATTTCTAACTCCAAGGCTCCGATTTCAAATACATCTCAAATATACACCGGTCATTAAAGAAAGAAATAAACAAAATGATTGTTAGGTTTAATTTTAAACCTTCTTCACTAAAACATAATTAAAAAATATCCTAACATTAAACCAGATAAAAACTATATAAACCGTAAACACACAAATTTTATGGAAAAAAGTATTTTACATTTTGACGTAACGGTGAACATTTTCAAACACCGGTTTCTACTGCACACGGCGTCACAAGACGAACAACTAAAATTGTCTTAATTCATCAATAAACCGAGTGGTAAATCGAGACCATCAGTAAGATTTACACATTGATACATTTTTTGCAAAAGTATATATAAACCATTTTTATTTGAAGAATATAAAAGATCCGTCCAAAGCTGGGACATTCATATTTTAATTTTTGTTAAACACTTAATTTTGGATATATTGAGGTCCTAAAAGGATGTTAAATTTTGTGGCTTTTTTTTCATCATCACCTGTGCAAAAATATAAAATCAGCGATCAAAATGCATGTTCGTATACATTTTATTTGTTTGTCATTATGTTCCAATCGTTTTTCACTTTAACATTGAAATCGTATTGTAAAAACGTTGACGCACTGTTTTATTGATGTCCTTGTGTACTATTTAAGTAATGTAGCATTGATGTCAAAGGTAACAGCGGTGTCGTAAAGTAACATTGGTGTCGTTATGTACCGATTGTGTCATATTTTAATTTTGATGTCGTAATTTACAATAGCGCAGTCGTGCAACAACGATGTCGTTATGTGCCTTTTGTTAAGTAATGTAACACTGATGTCAAACGTAACAACGGTGTCATAAAGTTATTATGGTGTCGCGTATAAAACATTTGTGTCGTAATATAGTATTGTCGCAATGCAACACTGGTGTCAAGATGTAACAATTGTGTCGTGATGTAGTATCGTCGCAATGCAACAACGGTGTCGTGATGAATCAAAGATGTTGTAATGAACTATCGACTCTATGCAACAACGGCGTCGGGATGAATCAAGGAAGTCGTAATGTAGTATCGTTGCAATGCAACATTTATGTCGTGTTGAATCAACAATGTCGTAATGTAGTATTGTCGCAAGGCAACATTGGTGTCAGGATGTAACAAAGATGTACTGTAATATTGCCGCTATGTAACATACGTGTCAGAATGTAACATTGGCATAAAGCAACACTGGTGTCGTAATATAATATTGGTGCTGCTTTACATTATTGATGTTTCTATGTATTATTGGTGTTACTATATATCATTGTTGTCGTAATATAAACATGGGCGTCATTATATGTGTAGGATGAAATTGGTGTCGTAAACTGACATTGGTTTTTAGGACTATTTAGTTTAAATTCATTTTTCTTACCTCATTTTAGTAAACATTAGTGATGTACAAATTGAAGGCATTTCATTATTTTCTTTAGATTTTTTTCTAAGAACCCCGAACCCTGCAAGATGTATTACAAATGCCATTGACTGATATTATTATATTGATGTGAATTATTTTAGACTTCCTTTTTTTCAGATTTTGTTCAAACAAACAATCTATAGTACCCATTTAAAATTCATTGACATTGGACAGTAATGAATTGATCATTGTATTTTATTCTGTCTGATTGACACGTTCATTCACAAGTTATAATTAACAATGAAAAATGTGCATACAGCAAGGTTTTAATTAAAATGTGTTAGAAAAATCCATCCACTGCTATTAAAAAGACTTCCCTCTCACGATAATGAATGACTATACCGGTCAATTAAAAATAATCCCTTCTAGTGCCCAAACTTTGTAAAATGGAAAATACAGAAATTTGTAGCTAAAAATTTTTCATTCACAGTTTTACATTCAAACATGTAATTTAATGAAGACCAAGTCATGTCATTGTAAGGTTAGAATTATTTGTGTTACAAATTTCTAGTGTGTTGAAACAGATTATTTTGAACTTTTTTCTGAGATAATAACCTTTATAAAAAGAACTTTTTGACGCTTCTAGGGATCTTATTACATCCGGGTTTAGTATCAGCAGAGGAAATTATATCGGATTATTAAGGATCCCCTTGAGAATAAATATTTTAGAAGTCACTATTCATTTAACCATATACATTTAAATCAAGCAATCAAATTTTATCTATTCAATTTTCTCAAAATCATGGTTTCTCATAAAACACATTTTGTAACCACAATCATCTAAAAAGCGTGTTTTTCCTCTTAAAAATTTCAGCTGTTAATTCGTGATATTTGTATATTACACTAAACACGTAAAACAACACAAAAGATTTTATTAGAAATAAAATAGTGTTGTTACAAGTTATAAAAATGGAAAATAGTGAACTAATTCATAAATGAAAATGCTTTGGAATAAATAAAAGGGAAACAATTGAATGAGGTGAAGGAGTCGAGAATTAACAAAATTATCCAAAATATAGCAATAAAAACAGCATACATACACACATATATACATACATACATACATATATATATATGAGAGAGAGAGAGAGAGAGAGAGAGAGAGAGAGAGAGAGAGAGAGAGAGCAATTATGGTTAAGATCTCGGTGACATTCGAGGTCATGGTTTTGTTTTCAGTTGTCCAGATATGCATTTTATGGTGGCTTATTTCTGACATCGACATAATTTTAGTCGACATAAAATTACCTACATAATCGACATAATATCTTGACAAGTCGAGATATTATCATGTAAAGTTGTGATACCAAAATAAAAAGTTAAGATAAATAACACGACATACCGCGATACTTATGTTGACCAGTTGTGATAACTATCTGGATATCGCGACTTCCTTTTATCGCGGCTTGTCGTGTTATTTTATTTTGGTATCACAACTTTTCAAGATATTTTCTCGACTTGTCAAGATATTTTCTCGATTTGTCAAGATATTAAGTCGACTGTTGAGATAATTTTATGTCGACTTAAATTATGTCGATGTCAGAAATAAGCCACCATAGCATTTGAATTTTTGTTTTTTCTTGTTTTGTTAAGCTGTTTCTGTCGTTGTCTTGTATCGTGTCGTGTTCCGGATGTTGACATGTACATGTTTAAATGCATGGCGGTTACATACTAGCCGTAAGCATCGCCTTGTTGTTAGTGATTTTTGTTTTTCAATGCTTACGCAATTATACAGTAAACAACACAGAATATTAGTTATGATCCGACGTTTAACAACAGTACAATCAATTTAGAATGTTTATCTATTTTTTTCTTTACAAAGGGACGTAATTTACCTTTAAAATGTTGTGCAGGAAAATCATTTCATAACTTGTAACAGGAAAAGAAAAAAAACGTTTGACCATACTAGACAAATATATCATTTCTGTTCCTTGAGGTATTTCCAATTGATCAGTGTTTGAAAAGCAAAGATTTCGGCACTTATTCATTTCTTCAAAACGTATACGTCTAATGACATTGATATTTACGTGGTTATAGTGAGTTATTAACAAACTTATCTAATTTAACAAAGAACGTATTTAAAGGTTAATAGTCATTTAAGCGCAGAGTCAATATTGTATTCCTTGTCTGAAAACTGGACATCTGTTATACAAATAATTAAATAAGCCTGCCAAAAAATTAGAGGTCATTTGTCTTGGTCGATAAAGTATACCCCTGGGTGCATTAAACTAATGGCAATTTTTCCAGAAGAAAAACTGACGATTTTTTTTTTCTGACAAATTATTTTCTGATAAAAAGAGAGTGACCATTATTTTGTGATAAGGTCAGAAAGAGGAAATCTATAACAGTTCAGGATATTGATATATTAGGAAAAGGGTTTGATTATTTCAACTTGCGATGGTCAGTTGAGCTATTGTCACAAGGTTTGTCCATCTCGCCGTCAATAAACAAAATTATTCCATTCTTTAAACCCCTGGGTTGAATTGAACCAAACTTAATGAGAAAGATCTATGATTGATTTAGATTGTAAACTTTTTTTCTGACATAGCCATCTGAAATTTAAAATAACCACTATTACTATAAGAAGAATGTAACATATTAATAGTCATCGTATTACATTAACTTCTAAAAGAGCCAGAGCTCGGCTGACAAATGGTCGAGATATGAATAGCTATTGGCAATAATCTATCCTTTTCTCACCCCTCCCCCTTACCTAGAAGCTTGAGATACAAACAGCTCGACAGCTAATTTGGTCAATCGGCAGCCGAAGTAGGCTAGAAGCTTGCTAGTTGACACGTCCGTGAGCTGCCGAGTGGTCGGACAGTTGATCCCTCAGAAGCAAAAGTCGAGAAACATAAGGCGGGGATAATTAGATTAAATACTAATAGTAACGTCATGTCAGTTCGTTTAAAGCGAGTAAATAAATAAATGAATGAATAATGATGAATATGCAATAAGTGTAATGAATCTTATTAGTTATTTTTTCTAAATTTCTGATTTGTACTGTAGATTTACAGGCAGTTAACATATATTACAGATTTTTCTATAATTTTTTCGTTGGCTTAGAGTATTCTAGTCAGGTGTTATTTTTTAAGTCTTTCAGAATCTCCCTTTCTATTTATTGTAAAAAAATGGTAAATGTGCTTTTAACATTATTGTTTCTGACTTGACTGTCATAAGTTCAAATGCAATTAGACAGTTCAGAAATATAGGCCCTCTTGGACCTCTTACATTTTGTAAAAGTTACACAAACAAGAAAGATTCGAAAGCGTCTGAAGATGTAATGAAAGCGCTAATTAATGCTTTACAAAATCGTGTTTTACTTATTCATTATGTCTGCGTATCAGCAGACATCTTGTTGTTACTCGTAATCTTTATTATTATTATTATTATCATTATAATTATTATTATTATTATTATTATTATTCCTCGTTTCTGACAGATTTTTTTCAGAGACATCTCCTCCTAATTTCTTATCCGATCAGGTTGAAATTTTGTCAACTTGTAGGGATTGACCATGGGCAGGTCGCTTCCTCACCGTTTTTAGGAATTCGGAACGACTTCGGAGAAATCCGGTTAAAACCATGGAATTCCAGAGACTTCTTTCTAGAAAGTTCCTTCTTTCTGGAATCTCCTCCGCTATTTTCGGCGATTTGGAGCACCACTTTAGAGAGTTGATACGCAGACATATACTTGCTCGCAAGTATACATTCTAGTTTTATTATATTCTACCGGACACTGAGAAACTAACTTTTTCTTATGACAAAACAACCAAATAAGAACAACATATTAAAATGACCTATTATTAAACATCTATGTTCGGACAGACAACTAAGTTAGTATTTAAAGGTTGGATTATATTTTTATATGTTGGCCTAAGACAAAACCGTTTATTAAACAAGCAGCGCTCCAATGTCACGAGCATGCAAACACTAGACCCTACTAGCGTTTTTTTAAATGATAGAACTTCCTGATTCTCAAAAAATAAATGAATTTTATTTGGAAGTAAAGACCGATATTTAATTAAGATGAAATAATTCAGAAACAAATTGTCAAAAGTTGTAATATGTTTTCAAGTAATCACAAATTAATTATAGAAACTGGTAGATGGCGTAATGTTACAAAATCAGAAAATGTTCATTATGTCTAGAGGATATTGGAGATGAAAACCACTACAGATAATTTTTTTTTAAATAGAAAAATACAAATGTTATGAAGAATAATTTATTGTTGACTACAAAGAAAATGTCATTATTAAATTATTTCGAAATTTTATTAGCATTTCTAAATGGGTTAGTCCTCCACAAATGTAGTTGTAACTTGTATTCATTTTTTATTTATTTTTTAATCTATTTTCTATTTGTTTTTATTTTATTATTATTATTATTATTATTATTATTGTGTGTGTGGGTGTGTGTGTGTGTGTGTTTCAGAATAACTGAGTGAAGATAGCTGTGTTGAGCGAAAAAAGCACAAAACATGCGTGCCATAATGAAAAAAAGATCACCTGAATTCTTTTTTTCGGTAACAGTAAAATATTAGATACTAGTTCGATAGTGTTTTATGTAATCATACACGTGCATGTTTTTAATTGGTCGTGTTACACGTTTGTAAAGCGAAAATGGAAATACAAAGAAATTATTGTAATGAATAATAGTTATAAAAATCACAGAAATGTCAAAGGCAAAGTTTTATGAGAATGCCACCATGTAGCCTAGGTAACAATCAGACAACGTGCATTTTAATCATTCTACTTCTCTGGAGATATCATTTACAGAATTTTTCAGAAAAAAATTGATAGAATCATGATTTTATGAAATATTTTTATTGTGCCAAGATTATGATTGTAATTGAAGGAAAATAAAAAATAATAATAATAATAAACGTGTGACTAATGTTGAATTTTTTTTCTGTTTCAAAGGTCGTAGACATGATAAATGAGCTTATATAAAAATAATGACAAATGTTTTTTTTTTCTATGCATTTTTACATGCTTTTGAAGTTGTGTCTAACTATGGTCGCATTGGTTGTTGTAAAGTACATAATTATTTCTTTTTCATTTACAAAATTGTAAAATAAAAAGTATTTAAGCATGTAATCGACGTATTTAGAGTAATTCACCAAGCATTTAATAGACACATGATGGTAGCAACCAAGTTGTTAACAAACGTGAACTCCCCGGAAGTAGTAGCCCTCTAGCGGATCAGTGGGCCGTAACTCGATAGTGTTATCGGACAGTTGCTCTACATAAAGGGCTTTTTGATTTACAAAGAAGTCAGGGTCCGGTTTGACAATACTTCCTAAATAAGATTTTCCTTAACTAAAATTTAGCAAATTTTGTTAATCTGTTTTAAGTAACAAATAAACATGTGGCAAAACTAAAAGCAGATGTTACAAGCTTGCAATGATCTTAAAATGACACCTTAAATTCCTCAACATAAAAATAATTATCAAAATTAGTTAAGGAAGGATTGTGAAACTTGAGTCAGTGCATATAAAATATTAATTTATTCAGATCATTAAATTATTATTATTTTTTATTTATTTATTTTTATTTATTTATTTATTTATTTATTTATTTACTTATCTATAATTTTTATTTACACTTACTATCAAACTGCTTTCAAGAAACGTTTATTGAATTTTATTTTCAACAAGCTTCTTGATAAATAACTCGGTGGCCAATTCTTCTAATGCTTGCGCTTGAATCAGAGTGACTTACTGCCTAAGTTAAACTCCCTCAAAAATAGATCATAATACGAGAACAATTTTCAGTTCGTCTTTCAAGGTAGATGGTAGCCTTCATCAGCAAAAAAAAAGAAAATCACGGCTACTCAAAATTGCGTGAAAAAACCTTGACCGGGACGTAAAACACCCAATTCCACTCTTTGTCAACTTTAGCTTTATAAGGTTTATAAAGTTTGATACTGTAAAATGTTTTTGGAAATACAGATAAAGGATCTTTATTTTCAATTTAAAAGTTGTAAATGTATTATTGCTCGTTCTACTGTCAATATATTTTGTTTTATTGTTTTTCTGTCTACAAGTTATAGGGATCAATAATGGTGTGGTATATATAAATATATATATATATATATATATATATATATATATATATATATATATATATATATATATATATATATATATATGGCTTTTTTCTGTAAGAACCTCATTATCTGGCTGGTATACAATATGTTTCTTCATGATACAGATCTGACGCTTCAAAAAAGCATAACAAAAACTGAATGACTTTTATTAATTTAGAATTTATGACTTGGTTCTTTTAAATATGTCTATTGTTCCATAAACGGGAGTATTATCAATGGTTTTATTATTTGTAGACCGTTTGGCTTGTCTTTGTAATGAAATAGGGCATGGTGTACTCCAAAGACTGTTTGGCTTGTCTTTGTAATGAAATAAGGCATGATGTACTCTATAGACCGTTTGGTTTGTCTTTGCAATAAAATAAGGCATGGTGTACTTTACTGACCGTTTGGCTTGTCTTTATAATGAAATAAGGCATGGTGTACTTTACTGACCGTTTGGCTTGTCTTTATAATGAAATAAGGCATGTTGTACTCTATAGACCGTTTGGCCTATCTTTGCAATGAAATAAGGCATGGTTTACTCTATAGATGGTTTGGCTTGTCTTTGCAATGAAATAAGGCATGGTGTACTCTATAGTTGGTTTGGCTTGTCTTTGCAATGAAATAAGGCATGGTGTACTCTATAGATGGTTTGGCTTGTCTTTGCAATGAAATAAGGCATGGTGTACTCTATAGACCGTTTGGCTTGTCTTTGTAATGGAATAAGGCATTGTGTACTCTATAGACCGTTTGGCTTGTCTTTGTAATGAAATAAGGCATGGTGTATTCTATAGACCGTTTGGCTTGTCCATGCAATGAAATAAGGCATGGTGTACTCTATAGACCGTTTGGCTTGTCTTTGTAATGAAATAAGGCATGGTGTATTCTATAGACCGTTTGGCTTGTCCTTGCAATGAAATAAGGCATGGTGTACTCTATAGACCGTTTGGCTTGTCTTTGTAATGAAATAATAAAACATGGTGAACTCTATGAACAAGTCCATTTTTACACTGGAATAAAACAACGTTTAGCTTAATGAAGTTCACTTTGCAATACGCAACACAACAAAACAATAGGCGTACGCGTAATGCCAGTTCTTGTAGTAGAAATTTTCCTTGAATACAACAAAAATAAATAGTTGATTGTGAGTTTACCATAATTCACTGACAGATTGTGCTTTTAACCTAGTGTTGCATAGTATAAAAAAACCAATATCTTCATCCAAAACGTGATTTTCAGGATATATAACAGTTTTAACGATGGCTACCTGGCAAGACTTAGCTAAAGATAAAATTATATCGATAATCTTGCTGAGAACAAAATTTTTCTTTTGTGATATAAGAACACAAACTATATGATGTATTAATTAAATAACAAGTTTCTTTTATTTCAGCATTTTGTAGTGTTACATTGATTTGATGATCAGGAATTTAGCGGTTAGTTATTGTCATATACCTGACTAATCAAAATATACATAGAAGGTATGTGGTCTGTATACTTCCTCGGCGTTCTATTACATTGTAA
This sequence comes from Tegillarca granosa, assembly GCA_029721355.1. Lineage (NCBI taxonomy): Eukaryota > Metazoa > Mollusca > Bivalvia > Arcoida > Arcidae > Tegillarca > Tegillarca granosa. Next base: position 41,013,401 of record CM056598.1, on the reverse strand, counting down.
CATTAGCATAGTAGGAAACTGACAGCTCTTTTTCTATATCAACGTGGGTATATTGACTTTTCATTTAAGATTGGGATAAAGAATTTGTAAATATGTTTGATGCTTTTGTTGTGTTTATTCTATAAAGAAATATGTTGTTAGAATAAAAAAGACCAAAAAATCTATATCTTCGAACTGATTGTTCTTGACGACCGATACTTTACCGGGTTGTTATCAGGATCACCACCTACCACCTCCGTTGTTAAATGGTAGAGCGGGTGATCAAGGTTTCGGACCCCGGTCGAATAATACATAATTGAAGTTATTACCTCCTGGATTGGTGCTTGGTAAAAAAAGCATAAAATATTGACTTGTTCACCCGTGCCATATGAATAGACTGAAGACGGTATGCGCTTTGTTACATACTGACTCAGCTTGCATCTTACCAAAAGGTCGCCCCGAAAGCGCGCTTGTACAAGGCAGGCCAAAAATTACACGAATTTGTTCTAAAATTAAAACATAGAGATTAATAAACTTGTTTTTCTCGTTATGGCTGGACAAGTGTTGATGTGACGTTAAAAATATCAACATCAACACAAACAGGATCACCACCAATGTAAAACTGATGGTGGTCAACGATTCCCTTTAGTGTTATCAGTCGGTGTGCAAGCAAGAAAACAGGCTATAAGGTTGTTGTATCGTTGTAATGTTGTTGAACATTATGTTAACAATTTAGCTCACTCAGTCAGTATACCACAAACAAGTATATCACTCTTTTCTCATTCCATTATACCGACAAAAGGTCGATTCTCTATCCACCTAATGCCGAGTGATAGCCCAGCTGGCAATAACTTGTATTAAGTTCAATGTATGACCCGACAGGGGTTCGAACCAACGACCTACCGCTCTCGAGGCTGACACTCTACCACTGAACCACCGAGGCGGTGGCTAATTAGTTTGAAGGTTGAACAGGTTGGTTTGAGATAAGGTGTGGAGTTTCTGATAACATTTGTTTCATACTTAATATATAATTGTAATTACTGTCACCATTACCCATTAACCAATTGTAGAGAATATATTAAAGTCGACCTGTCGTTCTGTCTGTCTGTCCGTCTGTCACAGTGTCGTGTCCACTCTTTAACTTTCATAACTGCACATGGATTTGGATCAAGTCTGACAGAAATGTAAACATGTAACGATGTGAAGTAGTAGTTAGGAAAATGCCGATTCTGGACCACTTTCCCACCGTAGAATTTACATTGAGGCCTCCCTAAGCCTCCCAACAAGTGTGAGGCTTCAATCCCATGACTGCACCGTGTGACCCGAACCCTGAGTATGAATGCACCGATTCACCCAACAACAGCAAAAGACATCATCTGTATTTTATGTATTTATTTAATTATTTATTTATTTATTTATTGCAAAACAAGTCGAGGAATGTTTTATGGGGTTTTCCGACTGAGGAAAATTCCCATGTTGTTTTAAATAGAATGTGTCCTAATTGAAGCGCAACTAGATTGACAATCTTGCACATATCATTATCAGTCTATTAATAGCCCAGAGCGGACATGCTTTGTTATTTCAGCGGACGTTCAACGAGCAACATGGAACAAAAGAAAACCAAACCCCAACATAGATGTGATAAATGTGGTAAAGAGTTTAAATTTAAACACGATATGCTACGGCATATCAGAACTAAGCATAGCGCTGGTTCCAGCCACAAATGTCTTACCTGTCATTTACAGTTTAACAAGATAGACAATTTGAAACGCCATTTAAAAAGGCATGGTCAGATTGGTGGCGCAGTGGTTTGTATACAGGAGGTAGAAATGGCAATGAAGAGACAAGAACACGTTGCCCAGAAAGAATGTGCAATGAATGAAGAAGTTTGTGATGAGCGAGCTTTAGGGGTACCATTAGAAAAAAGATGATTCCAGCTGCAGGTATGGAGAAGTTTGACATTATGATCTATCTTAAAATTAATTTTGGGACTATTAAGGATATATTGAGGAAAACTTTGAGGGAGATGGGTGCATTGAAATGGTACTTGTCCATTCAAGTAAAGATGACTAGACAACAGATCGGCCGAGTAGATAAAACTGAACCTCAGTTTAGAGGAAAATATCAGATTGCTCTGAAAGAAGAAGATATTTATAAAGCATTAAAAGAATCCATCATGAAGATTTTATTTTCATATATAGAGTTTCAAAGACAGGGTTCTAACTGGATTTTAGACAAGGTGATAGGTGTCACAATTCACATGGCTCGCTAGCGACCATTTAAGGGATCCAGATACTAGTACATTCCACTACCCATTAAGTTGAGAGCAAAACATGCTGTTATCAATGTGCAAAACAAAGACAATAAATGCTTTATGTGGTCTGTATTTGCAGCACTGTATCCAGCTAAAAGGCACGCACACCGGACCAGAAATACCAAAATTACAATAATGAACTCAACTTCAATGGAATCAAATTTCCCGTGACGCTTGATAATATACCAAAATTTGAAAAAACAAAATAAAATGTCTTTCAACGTTTTTGGCTATGAAAAGTTAACGGTTTTTCCATGTCACGTGACTAAACAGAGGTATAAAAAGCATGTGAACCTGCTGTTGATAGATGATGGTAGAAAGTCCCACTATTGTTGGGTGAAAAATAGAAGTCGCTTGTTCAGCAATCAAAAAAGTAATGGTCATCGACACCACTACTGTCCATATTGTTTATCGGGTTTCACAAAAGCACGAATTCTCAAAGAGCACGTAAGTTATTGTCAGAGTTATGGAGCACAGAAGATAGAAATGCCCTCTGAAGAAGACAAGTAGTTGTACCACAAAGACGTCAGAAAACAGCTCAAAGTGCCGTATGTCATATATGCTGACTTCGAGTCACTTCAGTTACCCATCTCGGGTTGTTCAAAAGATATTTTCAGTACAGAGAAAAAAGACTATGCATTTGCCATGTGGGTTCGCTTGCAAATTACTAGGTTTGACACCTGACTACTAAAAGATTTAGTAGTATATAGAGGAATGGATGCTGCAGACAAGTTTGTGACTTGTATGATAAAAGAGCAAGCTGAAACTGAAAAGAAACTTAAATTTACAAACCCATTAGAAATGACGGGAAGTGACTGGAAAAATTCAACAAAGCTGTTAATTGCCATATATGCCAGGAAGCAATGGGTTCTAACCGAGTTCGCGACCATTGTCACGTGACCGGGGTTTTCAGAGGAGCAGCACATCAAAAATGCAATTTAGATTACAAGTTCACAGGAAGAATACCCGTTATATTTCATAGAGAATACGACAGCCATATTATTATGCAGGCTATAGGAAAAGCCGACAAGGAATTGAAATGTATCCCTAATCACTTTGAAAAATGCATATCATTTTCTATGAGTTCAATGGACTTTATAGACAGCCTGCTTTCAGTTCATGCCTTCGTCGCAAGAAACCTTAACTAGAAACCTAGCTTACGACAATATTTCTAAGTTTGTCTGCATGGCTGACCATTTCGGTAAACAAAAGCTAGATTAACTAATAAGGAAGCAGGTGTATCCCTATGAATACTTTGACTCTGAATCAAAATTTGAAGAAACAACATTACCGCCTAAAGCGTCATTTTACTGTACATTGTCTGGGGAAGGAATCACAGATAAAGATTACGTACATGCCCAAAACATATGGAAAGAGTTTGACATGCAAAATTTAGGTCAATACCATGATTTGTATGTAACAACGGATATAAGCCTTAACCGATGTCTTTGACAACTTCAGGAATATATGTATAAAGTACTACGATCTGGACAGTCCTCATTTTAACCCGAGCCCTGGACTAGCATGGCAGGCTGCATTGAAGAAGACGGGAGTACACTTAGAACTGCTCACGGATGTCGACATGCATTTATTTGTAGAGAAAGGTTTACGTGGAGGAATTTCAAATGATCACACACATATATGCAAAAGCTAACAACAAATATGTTCCCGAGTTTAAATCTTCTCAACCGAAAAAACTACTTGGTATATCTAGATGCCAATAACTATATAGCTGGGCCATGAGCCAAGCACTTCCAACCCATGGCTTTCGGTGGTTGGAAGAAAGCGAGTATCCCGACATCATTCAAGTACCAGATGACAATGCTGAAGGTTATATTATGGAAGTGGACCTTGAATATCCCGACGAACTTCATGATTTACACAACGACTACCCCCTTGCACCAGAAAGGGTCAAGGTAACTAAAGATATGTTGTAACCCTATGCTGCCACATTTATGGAAGACTTGGGCATCTGCGGCACTGAAACAGAAAAACTGATTCCAAACCTCAACAGTAAGAAAAAATATGTTGTCCATTATAGAAACTTAAAACTGTACGTATCTTTAGGTTTGAAGCTGGCCAGAATACACAGAATAATGACATTTCAACAAAGTACGTAGTTAAAAAACTACATCGATTTTAACACGGAAAAGAGAAAGATGGCCAACAATGATTTCGAGAAAGATTTTTTCAAATTGATGAATAATGCTGTCTTTGGAAAAACCATGGAAAAAGGAAAAGAGTTGACGTGAAATTAGTGCATAACCAGTTGAAGGCTTGAAAGCTTACATGTAAACATTCATTTGAGTCCTTACATTTTCAGTGAGGATTTAGTGCAATTCATATGAAGAAACAAAAACTCAAACTACAGAAACCTATTTATGTTGGATTTGCCATACTTGATTTATCAAAAGTTTGAATGTATGATTTTCATTATAATTACATGAAGAGAAAGTACGGCGAAAATGTGCGACTGTTATTCACAGACACGGATTCACTCTGTTTTGATGTTACAACACAGGACATTTACAGAGATATGTCTAAAGACAAACACCTTTTTGACACCCCAGGATACGAAAAAGAACAATTTCTATACAACACAGATAATAAAAAGATTTTAGGCAAAATGAAAGACGAGACAAATGTCAAAGCGATTCACGAGTTTGTAGGTTTGAAATTTAAAATGTACTCTCTAATATATGACGATAAAAAGCGGTAGAAAAGAAAACTGCCAAGGTCATTAAACACATGATTAAACACAATCATTACAAGCAGTGTTTATTCCAGCGAGAAATATACATGGTAAAAATGACCAAGATTAGAAGTTATAGCCATCAGCTTTACAATGTTGCTGTAGATAAGATAGGATTGTCACCTTTCGATGACAAACGGTATATAATGGACGATGGTGTGAGCAGTTTAGCCTACGGGCGTTGGCGCATTTTGGAAGGTATATAAGGAGCTGGTGATCTTGACATCCCCACTTTTTATGCAGAAGTCGAATTGTAAACATGGAGCCTAGTTGTCATATATGTTTTTCAAGTTTATAAAGGAAAGGCGCGATGCTAAGGCACATGAAGAATAAACACGGAACTATTAATGTTTATCCACCATCACCACCACCGCCGCCGCCATAACCACCGCCGACACCGCCGCAGTTGTATCAACATGGAGAGCTCCCCGAGTTCAAATTTCTTCATCCATTCACAGCTATATGTTCTGGGCCGACAGGAAGTAGTAAAACGTTCCTCGTGAAGACGTTACTTCAACAATGTCAAGATAAAATCAGTTTTCCACCACAAGGGATCATATGGCTTTACAGACGGTGGCAGTCATTATATGACGTCATTTAAGAAACGGTATACCCTGCAGTAGACTTTATACAAGGTTTACCGCTAGATTTGGATAAGGATAGATGCTACAGTAAGAAACCTCATTGTACTCGATGACCTCATGTCGGTCAAAGTTGCCAGAGTTAACGATTTATTCACCGAGGGTAGCCACCACAGAAATCTTTCTATTATAGCTATTAACCAGAATTTGTATTTTATTGAAGATCCCACACAGAGAAGAAATTGCCATTATCTCATTTTGTTTAACAATCCAATCGATAAACAACAGATCATGACGTTGGCTCGACAAATGTATCCTTGAAAAACCAATCAATTATTTGACAAATTTGAAAAAACCACTGACAAACCCTATGGCTACTTGATAAAAGATCTTAAACCAACAACACCCGAGTCACAACGTCTAGAGAGTAATACATTGAACCAGAAAACAAAAGAAAATTGTGTTATATTGGACACAGGACCGAAACCTATAAAAAGGACAAATGAAACAGACTTGGCTCATTCTTCAGAGGACTATCAAAGCGAGCAGACATGTGACATGGCTTCCTGTGACGATTGTGGCACTATGTTTGGTGATAACCACGACTTACAGCGGCATATAAAACGTTGGTGTCCAGAAAAATCAGGAGATGAATCACCAGAATGATATGCCGAATTGAAAACGCTCCAGCTGCCCAGTTATAATCCACGTAGACAATATGCCGAGTTAAAAACATTACAAGCGCCGACTAAACGTAAAATTGAGACAGATGATGAAGTTCCACATAAAAAGACTCGCTAGGACGAAGGTCAGGAAGATGAAGCATTTAAACACATCACAGACTAGTTAAGAATGATACAATTGAGGAATGGGATAAAAAGTATAACAAATATATTAAAGATGGAATGTCGGGAAATGATGCAACGAAAAGCGAACCGAAAATTGAAAGAATTAGACTTACAATCTCTAATGAACAAATATGTTCAAGTCATTAAGTACATACTACAGTTGCAGAATGGAAAATTTTATAAAAAGGTTATGAAAAAAATTCAGCAGTATATCCATGATGGATATGATTGGTCCAAAGCTATAAAAATGGTCGTTATAAAATATAAACACAGACAATTATTGAAGAATGGAACGATGGTAATGAATCCGATACGGAAGACGAAGGAAAAGAGGACGAGGCAGATGATATTGACAAGTGAATAGACTATATTTAGGACAAATTAAGTGTTGTTTTTCATTATGAAATACATAGTCGAAGGGTAAACATGCCGCATTGGGAAGATTATTTAAAAGAAATATATTATGATTCGAAAAACCCTGCAGCCTTCTCCGGACCTGATAAATTATATAGATTTATGAAAACAGACGGTAAATATGTCATTAGAAAATATAAAATCAGAAAATGGTTACAAAGACAAGAGTCCTATAGCTTACAACGTTCTTTAAAAAGAACATTTAAAAGAAATAAGATCATGGTGAAGGGTATCGATGACCAGTGGTCTGCCGATTTAATGGACATGGTCAAATTTACTAAGAACAATTATGGCATACAATATGTATTATTAGTCATCGACGTCTTTTCAAAGTACGTGTGGCTACGTCCGCTTAAGGATAAAAGGGGTATTTCAGTTGTTGATGCATTCAGGGATATTTTAAACGAAGGACGAAAACCTAAGAGAATGAGGACAGATTTGGGACATGAATTTAAAGCCATAGTAGTTCAAGCTTTGTTTAAAAGAGAAAATATAGAACACCTACTAGCTTACAACGAAAGTAAAAGCAGCGGTATCAGAAAGGGCTATAAAAACCATCAAGAGCAAAATTAATCGTTATTTCACCTATAAACAATCTTACGACTATGTCAGTAAATTACAAAATTTTGCCGACAGCTACAATCAGACCCATCATAGAGTAATAGGTATGGTTCCCAACAAAGTGTCAAAAAATAAGGAAACTAATATCTGGTGGCGGATGTATTGGCCGAAAAAGAAATATCTGTTAAAAACGTTAAAAGAGTTCGAAAGCCATTCAGATTTAAAGTAGGGGACAAAGTGAGAATCTCTCATTAAAAGAATATTTTTAGTCGCGAATACGATGAGTGGTGGACGGGAGAAATCTTCACCATTTCTCAAAAAAATATTACGAGGTGGCTTACCTGTCTATAGAGTCAAAGACTATGACGGGGATGAAATCAAATGGACTTTTTATCAATCTGAATTACAGAAAGTAGATGTGATAGACAATGACATGTGGAAAGTCGAAAAAATCTTTTAAACGCGGGGGAAGGGTGTAATAAACAATATTACGTTAAATGGATGTACTGGCCCAAGAAATTCAATTCTTGGGTTAAAGCTAATGATATACAAAATGTGTCAATAATTTGTTAAACAATTATAAATATTTTTTAAACTGTTTGTATTTAAATTAATAAATTTTATTTCAGCGGGAAAGGGGGTGGGGTGTTTGGAGAAAGAACTATCTTGGAAAGGCAAAATGTCACAGCCTCATTCAGAAGAGAGGAGCGTACGTCAATGCAGATCGCAACGAATACTTCTGTCTGGGTGGTAGATAGTTTTCGTTTTAAGGGCTTCAATACTTGAAGTACATACCAAAGACAGATATTCTTGTATTTAACACTCGATGTCACATGTTAGAGTTCATATATATATATATATATATTGTATATGATATTTGAAATAAAGATTGGATGGGAGGAAAAAATCTACAGGTGTATAACTGAGAAATTGGTCGTATTGGGTTCGATTCCTACAGATTTCCTCATACAGTCATTATTAAAAATGGTTAAATAAATAAAATAAATAAATAAATAAATAAATAAATAAATAAAATTAAATACAGATGATGTCTTTGCTGTTGTTGGGTGAAGCGGTGCATTCATACTCAGGGTTTGGGGTCACACGGTGCAGTCATGGGATTAAAGCCTGACACTTGTTCGGAAGCTTTGGGAGGCCTCCATGTAAAGTCTACGGTGGAAAAGTGGTCCAGAATCTGCATTTTCTTAACTACTTGAAGTATATCAAAATTTGGCGACACATTAAAAGGGAAAAGTAACCAATTTGGCGATGTTAGGTAACACAATTTGTCTCTGAAGGTATCACTGTAGTCTTTTAGCAGGTTCATAGTACTAGCTACACGAGTTCTTAAAGATGTTATACAACAGAAAGCTAGATAATATGAACTCATAATCAGTCTAAAATCACACCAAAACAAGTCAAAAATCAGACCTTAACAGAATATTTTTGTTTTCACACCTATTGAAACTACTGAGTAAAACTGTGACTCCTAAACTCGGACGGTCACTGAATGGTGACCGGTGGTATTTCCGAAATCTACAGTTGATTAACATCACATTGTTAATTAGTAACACACTGTTTGTTAATGTAAAATGGTTTCCAGGGGCGTGGTTTATGTTTGATCTAAGCGTATGACTTGCAGTGGAAAAAGTCGTGGAAATGTCTAGTTGTATATGATTAGCTAGATTCATAAAAAATTATGTCTTTAAGATTGAAATGGAAATATACTGGTAGTCAAGATTGATGACATCTAATACCTACCCGAAAAAGGATATAAATAAACAAACAAGAAAAAGGATACCCTGAAAATGTTAATTCAACAGAAGTAATGCTTGGAATGAATAAGCATTGAATCGAATTGCGTAAGGCTTTGTAATGCATTAATTAATTTTAGAAATGAAAATATTAAGCTTTACACGGAATGTAATACCATCCTATCAATTACGTAAAATCTATACCGACAATATAATCAAGGCTTACTGATTTCAAAAAGAAAACCATCTTGTATAGATATCAAATTACAGTTGCTATAGTAATAAAAACACACCTTTTGTAAATGAAGTAAGCTGATATTACAATGAAAGCGGAAATTCTTGAGCAAACAAAACTTTTCCATCATTCAAAGCCGTTGTTGCATTCTTTATTCTACATTCACTAGACCGTCGTAATTGTATCTAAGTTACGTCATTTATAATTAATTTTGAAACTTTCCAAAGACTCGAGAGAGAGAAAAAAAGACAAGATGGTAAATTAGAATTGAAAGACATGCACTATACTGTGTAACGCAACCAAAAACATAAAACATTACAAGTCAATGGTAAAACATCCAAACAAAAAACAATTTTAAAAAGTGTGATTCGCAATATCCAATAAAACCAATAACACAACATGAAAAAGTAAATAAAATGAAACAAAAAAGCAAGAGAAAACAGGAAAATCACTTTTTAGAAACACCGATTATAAACTAAGGCACTGGAGTAATTGTCTAGTAGTGTGGTTATAGAACTGTTGGAGGGCCCCAACTTTCCCGCATATTTTATAACAATGGACTTATAGAGCTTTAGTTATACTGCTGTTTTAAGTCTGTTAACTTGCTTTATATTTTAACACTTTTGGTTGAACGTGGCTAAATGTACCTATATTTGACAAACCCGTTGTCATATGCTACTTTTTGTATGCATTTTTTCATATTAATGTTTTAATGATATGAAAAATATTTATATTTAAATTCACATTACAAAATAAACGTATAAAATAAGTGGTTTAGCTTATGTTACTGGTAAAATAAAAAAAAATGCCAAAAACATCACTAGGGCGTCATTAGCACCTAGCAATTTTAAATCCTCCCTTCCAACATTAAAACACGTGAAATGTTATATAAATGTATAATATTAATTGATGAATATAAAATTATCTAATGTGCTCATAAATCTTTTACAGAAATCTCAGATCAAATCGTCGATATTTTACACTTTACTAGACGTGTGAAACAAAAATGCTAGCACACAGTGAGTTTTAAAATAACAATTACTTTTACTGATTTAAATCCCACCATTCCAGATAATATTCTGGTTCATTTTGTAAATGTGCTGTACAGAAATTTACCAGCATGAAAGAACTGACATGTTACATTTAAATAGTTGTATCTAAATGACAAAATAATGGCGATTAAATAAGTGAATTTGTTATACGTAATAACAGCACAATAACAGCATACCATTACTTGTTTTGTAAAGTGTATCTATCGAGAATTTACCGACACACAGAGAGCAACTGGTATCTTAACTCTTAAGGTTATTAATTCAATCATAAATCCATTTGGGATGTTATTACAGAATTTATATTGATAAAATATCTGTATTTTGGCTTATATATCGCAGTTGTAATCAACATTTAACGTCTAACGCCATACCTAATTATATTTCAGTTGCCTATTTTTCATTAGCTGTCCATTGGGAAGACCGCTGGATAGATACGAAACTACGGATTGATAAATCACAGTAATGACATTTGATGTCAATTTCATCATTTGTCTATTTGGAATCACACAAATCAATACGACTCAATACACTATGTATTTTTATGGTTCAGAATTATGACGAATCTCGGGAGAGACGGCAAGTGCTTGCTTAAATGGAATTCGGAAAAAAATAAATGGATGAGGTGTGTCTCTCTCGCGAGCAACTAAGAAAATACCGAATTAATATGGCAACGGATATATGTATGTAACAAAAACATAGAAACTAAGAACCATTTACGAAAAAAAACGAAAAAAAAAGGAATGCAAATAATTTATAATTAAGAATAAGATTCTGATTGTTTGTTTGATCTGGATAAAAGCTAATGATGAAAATTAAAAACTTTCAATCTTTTCCCAGTTACACAATCATTGACTCAATTAAGTGTACACTCCACTGGAATAGTCCTATATTGCTCTTATTAATATCTAAAAAAAAGTTTTATGAGACAGTGTTTTGTTTTGTTCAACAAACCTACACTAAACAATTTAAATATAACATTAGATATTCAATTTTGACTGTGTAATGTCTTAAAAATTAACATTGAAATGTTCCCTAATATGAGTTTAGTGTAGACTAAACTGAGTAAATGGTTGTAAAACTGGGTCAGGATGATAAGATAAGCTCGTCAAGCCGGTCACTATGATACCTAAAATACATTTATATGAATCAGACCGGACGACTTGACTCTTCTAGCATTAAAAGTTCAACATAGAACAAAATAAAAATAATGAGAACATAAAAATAAATAGTTAAATTTATGTCTATGCTATAAACTCGGCTTGAGACCAAATGTATTTATGTAAGTTATAATTACCGTTGATCACGTGATTATCTTATAAATTGCAACATTATTTAATGGCTGTTCCAGTGACATGGCATGCACGTCTTTAGCTTAAGTGTTTTCAATTTCTTTCAAAATTAAAAACCGAATAGGAATTTTAGAAATTTAGAAATGTAAATAAAACTTATCAAAACTTTGAATTAAGTTTAAATGATAAAACGGAAATAAAATAATAATTAGACATTATGCATAAGACAAATCATTTGATTGGACATCTGTCGTTCGGACAAGCCCTTTGATAGGACACTAGGCACAGACAGATTTCATAGGGTACTAGGTGTAAGGACAAGAACTTTGATTGGACACTAGGGACAAGGAGATTTAATTGGGTACTAGGTGTAAGAACAAAAATGAAACACTTGTTTTGCAATCGATTACACTTTAAGAAGCTTTTTTTAATCTACATGTAAATTTGACATGCACGAGTGTCACGTGGCATCGTTACGCTGATTAATGTACGAGCTTTACATATTGCCCATAAAAATGACAAAGAAATAGAATTAGATGAAAAAAATTCATAAAACCAATCCAAGACAGTTTTAGATGGTTAATGATTTTTTTTACATATAATAGTTGTGAATATGGAACTGATGGCGAACAATATGGCAATGATACTCAGAAAATAAAGCAATTATCATGCGATCTTCTGTGTAGTTTATGTATGTTGTGCTAAGAATATTGATATAGAATATTATAAAAATACGAGTGACAATTTTTGTTCATCTCGTAGGAGGGAATTAATTGTGGACTTTTGCATGGAAAAAAATATTTCTTTAACTTATTATTATTATTATTATTATTATTATTATTATTATTATTATTATTATTATTATTATTGTTGTTGTTGTTATTATTATTATTATTATTATTATTATTATTATTATTATTATTATTATTATTATTATTATTATTATTATGGGTCAATAACTATTTTCAATGTAGCAGATTTTTTCTCTAGTATTACAGACATAGGGTATTGAGAATGTCAGAAGAAAAAAAGTAGTTTATAGTTTTTTTAATAATGAGATTTGACGTGTTTTCATTTTAAAAAGCTTTTAAAAAAAAAAAATAAAAAAAAATAAATAAATAAATAAAAAAAAGGGGGGGGAAGATAAACATAAAAATCAATTTTAATCGAAATGTAAATAGTCTTTTGTTCAATGTAACTGGTTCTTCAAGCTCATCTAAAGTCAGCAGTTCCTGACAGTTATAATAAATAACTCCTGTGTTTAGATTAATATAATCTGTCACCTGTTTGTGAACGATACAGGTTGATCTCAGTCGAGGGTGATGTGATATAACATATCCCAATCGAGGCTGTGTCGGTCACATCACCTTCTACTGTAAGTTCGTTACTTATTAATTTATTGTTTTGTAGATGTGACGGTGTGACCGTTTTGAAAGCGCAACTTTGATAGGGGTTATCTATGTTTTTACTAATTTACAAAACTGTCAAAAGATGTAGTTTGGTTTCTATTGGTATACTTTTGTACTGGATAGGGCCATAACCATGTCTATCAATCTTTGTTTTTGCTTCCGAAATTAGCATACAATCTAGGTCAAACCTTTCTATGTCTATTGTATCTTTCTATATTTATTACAAAAAGTCCCAAGTACTTTTGAAAGGATTTTTTTGAAGTCTAGAATTGACAACTACTGGAAATCCAAAGTACTGCTGGAAGCCCAAACAAAATCTAGCCTCAAGCATATGAACTTTGACTTAACACCAGGTAAAGTACACAATGTGTGGTCTTCAGCAGGTTTCAACACAGTGTCCGTGAAGAAAGCATGTTTAAAAGCTAAAATACTGACAGGAATGTACACCTTACAAATTGACAGATCAAAATTCCGAGCTAATTGAGAGTCGTCAATATGTAGACTTTGCTCTGAGGGAATTGGGGACATTATCCACTTCATTATGTGCTGCAAAGTGTCTGATACAATTCGGCAACCTTTTTTAGAAAAAATAAGAGCAACAGTACAGCAGCTCAACACTGCTGAAAATGTGAAAAGAAACTAAAGAATAGGAGTCTATCGTTACAGTTAATAATAGACGTTACATAATGATGATGGAAAGCGTAGAGAGAGATGTGAAAAATGGACATCTATATGCGGTGATGTACACCGTACAGGGAGTGCTGGATTTATATAGTTTAGTTTTAAAACTGTCTTTTCTGTAAAATAGTGTTCTTACCTTGCTTAGCTATTTTTTATCAGCCTTTAACAATATGCTTGAATTTTAATGTAATGCATGTGTATATAATTTTATTTTTAATCAGCTAGTAATAGTGACATTTTGCGTAGTTTTAGTAGTGACTAATTGTAATTCATATAAACAGTAGATAGTGCTTTTAACGGTGTTTTTATCCAATTGACCCGCACATGCAATTCTAGTTTATAGTTTTGAATTTCCGTAACTGCAGTAATAATACACTCTCTTACAGTGGTGCGCAAGAAAGTGGCAGGATTTCCACAAAGAAAGAAAGTCTCTCGTGATCTCGCGAGATCTCGTGAATGTGACTTGATTCGAGATTCAACATTGAGGCTTTTTGAGGGAAATTTCACGTGAATTTGACACAAAATTTTAAACTCACCAGTATATGATTGTGGTATTGTGGTAATAGAAATTTCGTAGTTTTATTAGTTCTAAAAACATGTACACGCGTTGTCTATAGAGAGAAAGCTTTGCTTTCGCGGCCTTCGGTCGCGAGAAAGCTGCGCTTTCTATTATTGTCATTGCAGAATAATGAATATTTGTTTTTGTAAAAATTCAAAATTCTGCACATGACATTATTATTATTATTATTATTATTGTTGTTGTTGTTTATTTATTTATTTATTGTTTTTTACTAGAAACTAAACAAACTAAACTGTTTTTTATAGAAACATGAGGTAAAAAGAAATCAGCTAGAAACCATACTTCTTTACAATCGCCAAACCGATAACAACAAACAAAACATGGAACCACTGATTGAACAAAGTTTGACTTTGAACCGATCTTCTACCACAAGAGTTTGAGATTTTATTTAAAAAAAATAATTCAAAAGGGGTTGTGATTATGACCACAAACTTGACAAGATTTGTCTGGGATAATTTCGTCAAAACGAATGTTTTAAATAGTTAATAACGCACAAAAAGCAGCAATTTTTCTTACTGTAAATTTGATGAAAAGTGTTTGTTTCATGGTTGTGGTACGTCGAAAATCAAGTTAAACGTTGTTCATTTCACAGCAATATGACGTCAAACAGCGAAGCCAAAACATCTTTGGTCAATCCGAATGTCGCAAACGTTATCATTGTTATCTTTATTAAAACTAATCGCAACTTTTTAAAGGGATTAAGACTTCTACCTTCTGTAGGAGAGAAGATAGAGGTTTCCCAATCGCAATACGTTTGAGTGAGCATGTGAACAAGAAATGTCACTACCGATATAAAGCATGAAAAGAACCAGTATGTGAAAAAAAAATCCATTTTAATATGCTTTGATATTAAAAACTACATTTTAAAACACATAAAATTTATGGAGTTTGCACACATTCGACATGACGTTTAAAATTTTGAACATTACAACACTGATTGAGGACATTGTACCTTCACTATGTACGTCTACTAAACATGTTTTCATTATTACTTCATTTTCTTATCATTATCTACATTCCATCATACTGTACAATAAAAATATAGAGAATAAAAAAACTTCTGATAAGTAACATTTGGCCAATTGTTGTTTTTTTTTTCAGTAGACAATGTGACTAAGCATCAATTGTATGTATTGTCAGATAATTTGAAATATTTTGTGAGTAGTTGAAATTGATCAAAATTGATTTATCAAAAATCTAAAAAATGATTTCATAACCAATATGAAAATCTCCTCTCTCTCTCTCTCTCTCTCTCTCTCTCTCTCTCTCTCTCTCTCTCTCTCTCTCTCTCTCTCTCACACACACACACACACACACACACACACACACACACACATTAATTTGCATAATTAGTAAACACAAAAAATTCCATTACCTAATATATAAAAATTAAAATACCAAAGTTCAAACTAGATTTTAGATTTTATCTCAAAATAAAGGCTTCTTATAGCTTATAATGGGGATTTAAGTTGATCAAAGAAATTGTTCTATAATTGAGCTAGAATACAATAGTAAACTAACAATGTTATAAAGATTATGTCGTATTTAAATGACATGATGTTTAGTAGGCTTCTATAAATCCCCTTCTAAATGTTATATCAGAAAATGTTAAGCGTGCCAGAATCGATGAAAAATATCCATTAAAATCAAAAACAGTTTCTTTCATCTTATACGGTTTTGTAACACTTTTAAAGGGATTCATATTTTTAAAAGGAATATTTTTAAGAAAACCTTTTTAATTTTCCTCATGCCTAAATAAAGTCAATTATTTTTCTTAAATTGTTCTAAACTTTATAAATGCTTTTGAACAATGAGTCAGTCTCTTTGGTGGAGATGTAATATATTTCTATAACTTCAAAGTTGTTAAACCGCTAATGCCATTTATTCTAAATTAATGGAACGTGCTTGATCCTGCCAGATCAGGAGAAAATAAATGTACATGCATAAAACATTTCTAGAGTCTTGATATTTGCGTAAAAATTCATTGTCTCTCGTGAACAATGGCGGGAAGTAAGTGTTGTTAATCCCGTCAAATCCCACACATTGACAACAATCAACATACTCATTTCCGTAACAATTTGACCAGTAAATCCTTATCCTATAAATTAGTTTCCGGCAGAAGTATTAACATGACAGAATAAATCTGTTGCATGTCTCCCTGTTAGCTAGGGATTATACTTACAAAAAGACATATATTAATATCAAATATACACAACAAGGCTATAATTGCATATTATCACACAAAAGACGCTTGACTTGCTGACATTATTGATCAGCCATATTGTTTTTCTTCATCAGATTCACGACAATGCTTTGATAATTTGGTGACATTATTGATCAGTTATATTGTTTTTCTTCATCATATTCATGACAACGCTTTCATGACTTGCCGACATTATTAATCAGCAATATTGTCTTTCTTTATCCGATTCATGACAATGCTTTGAAAACATTTTAATAATTTACAAACATATAGACGGTTTTCCCTGTAGATGTATGAATACAATCCGGATATATTATCCTTGTTTCTTACATGCTTTGTAATCGAAAAGAAAAGGTTCGGCCAGATAAAGAAAGTGTACAGTTGAGAATTTCAAAGCGTTTCAAAAAGAATTCATTACTTAGATTAAAACGGACTAGTTGACTCACAAGGGTTCTTTTAGGCATAGAATATTAACAAAAGACTATATCTATCAAAATTTCAAATAATTTTCAAAATTTCATAATACTTGCCATGGTTTTAATTACCATAATTGATTCATTGGCAGTTTTCTGATGCGTTGCATATTTTTGAATTATTATTCATCAAAACATTTTTTTTGAAAAGTTCAACCATATTTGTTTTTGGAGAAAAAAAAACGTACTACAACTGATTGGTTTTCGTCATTAATTACCAATTTCTTACATCTCCGTGATACTATATAGTCATATGTTATAAGAATTTTATTAAAAGACGATTAATTCAATTCATCATAACTAAATAAATTTAAAAAAGAATTATTAAAGACGCCGTATTATTAAGTTTTTAATACAACACAAATCAATATATAGTTAAAGTTCTCTAAGAACTTCATAACCTTTGAAAGACCAAATACGGGTGAACGTGGCGCTTTATATTCATCATCAATGACGCCTAACTTTATAATTTCCAGTCATTTCATTATGGCTGAGGACAACAGAATTAAATTAATAACGACTGATATAAGCCCCACCCCTTCCCCAATTTCAGGAACTTTTTTCTCCGTTAAAACATTGCGTAACCTAGTGTAGTTTTTCTGACTATTTTGACAACCGATTCGCGATCGATGCTCGTCTAAAGCCGAGGTTGTACAAAAGGTATTATTTCTGGCTTTTTTGTTTTGTGTTCTTTATTATATTAGATATTCCTAAATGCATGTTTTTCGGTCACTTCACACACTGCTTTTTTTCAAAGACTATTTAACTGAAAAAGTGACTAATGGTCTACTGGAAATGCTACTTTCGACAATACATAGTTTTTTGCCTGTTAGTGAAAATGTTAGTTCATTTACTTAATACAGAAACTATTGGTCTATTTGAGTGATAATTTGTCTATTAATGTGACTATTGGTCTATTTGAGTGTTTTTGGTCTATCAATGTGACTATTGGTCTATTTTGGGGATTATTGGTCTATTAATGTGACTATTGGTCCATTTGAGTGATTACTGGTCTATTAATGTGACTATTGATCTGTTTTGGTAATTATTGGTCTATTATTGTGGATATTGGTCTATTTGAGGAATTATTGGTCTATAAATGTGACTATTGGTCCATTTGAGTGATTATTGGTCTATTAATGTGACTATTGGTCCATTTGAGTGATTATTGGTCTATTAATGTGCCTATTGGTCCATTTGAGTGATTATTGGTCTATTAATGTGACTATTGATCTGTTTTGGTAATTATTGGTCTATTATTGTGGATATTGGTCTATTTGAGGAATTATTGGTCTATAAATGTGACTATTGGTCCATTTGAGTGATTATTGGTCTATTAATGTGCCTATTGGTCCATTTGAGTGATTATTGGTCTATTAATGTGACTATTGATCTGTTTTGGTAATTATTGGTCTATTATTGTGGATATTGGTCTATTTGAGTGATTATTGGTCTATTAATGTGCCTATTGGTCCATTTGAGTGATTATTGGTCTATTAATGTGCCTATTGGTCCATTTGAGTGATTATTGGTCTATTAATGTGCCTATTGGTCCATTTGAGTAATTATTGGTCTATTAATGTGACTATTGATCTGTTTTGGTAATTATTGGTCTATTATTGTGGATATTGGTCTATTTGAGTGATTATTGGTCTATTAATGTGACTATTGGTCCATTTGAGTGATTATTGGTCTATTAATGTGCCTATTGGTCCATTTGAGTGATTATTGGTCTATTAATGTGACTATTGATCTGTTTTGGTAATTATTGGTCTATTATTGTGGATATTGGTCTATTTGAGTGATTATTGGTCTATTAATGTGCCTATTGGTCCATTTGAGTGATTATTGGTCTATTAATGTGACTATTGGTCCATTTGAGTGATTATTGGTCTATTAATGTGACTATTGGTCCATTTGAGTGATTATTGGTCTATTAATGTGACTATTGATCTGTTTTGGTAATTATTGGTCTATTATTGTGGATATTGGTCTATTTGAGTGATTATTGGTCTATTAATGTGCCTATTGGTCCATTTGAGTGATTATTTGTCTATTAATGTGACTATTGGTCCATTTGAGTGATTATTGGTCTATTAATGTGACTATTGGTCCATTTGAGTGATTATTGGTCTATTAATGTGACTATTGGTCCATTTGAGTGATTATTGGTCTATTAATGTGACTATTGGTTTAATTTAGAGACTATTTACCTATTTATTTACTATTTTTAATTATAGGGACTTCTTGTTATTTCAAAGACTTTTAGCCTAATATTGAAAATATTGACGTATTTTGGGAAAAATGAGTTATTGCAATAAACCGATTGCATCCAAAATTTTCAACTATAAACAAACTTTGCAATGTATAAACTTTCATAACTTTACTCCACCTACCTGCTCTTG
Organism: Tegillarca granosa; assembly: GCA_029721355.1. NCBI lineage: Eukaryota > Metazoa > Mollusca > Bivalvia > Arcoida > Arcidae > Tegillarca > Tegillarca granosa. Next base: position 40,993,871 of record CM056598.1, on the reverse strand, counting down.
CTCAGCGTCCCCATATACTTATAAACCAGTTCGGCATGATCTCAGTATACACTAAATTAAGATGTCTTCTTTCAAAAGGTTCTAAATACAGGGAGGCTCAACCTTTTACTTGGGGACGGAATTTCAAAATTATTATGGATTCTGCTAAGAGTATGCTAGAGGTTGGGCTAAATTAGAAGACGTGGAGCTTGATACCTTATCCTAATGGATAACCGAATGGATAAGGGCAATTAGAAATTTTATAAAGTCAAGGATTGCCAAACTTAAAGGGTTAATGGGTACTAAACCTTCTGTAGTGCTCAGGGACCCTGAGATTTCTGCAATCCTTACGGACATACATAACAGTTATGTTGTTGTCATAGCTGATACATTATTTTCGTTTGTAAAATATTCTATGTTGAATGTCTTATTAAGGAGCTCTGTTCAGATAATATATCGGAGAATCCCACTTATACCAAAACTAATTTTACCAAAGATGAAGTTCTCACCAATCATAATGGAGTCCTCGAGTCTCAATTTAAAACAGGAAGAATTTGACCTGTCTTACTTGTATTGGATTCCAAAACTTCACAAAAATCCATACAAGGAAAGATGTATAGCAGGTTCCTCTAAATGTACTACTAAATCATTTACAGTAATTCTAACACAAATTTTGACAGTCGTTAAAGATGGCCTAAGACATATTCCGAAAAAAGTCTATTCTACGTCTGGCATCAACCAAATGTGGATTCTGAACAATTCTAAAGAACAACTTGACCATCTTGTTTCAAATACTCTATCTTCAGTAAAAAGTATAAAAACTTTTGATTTTTCTACCCTTTACGCCACTATCCCTCATTCTAAATTGAAATAACGTCTAAAACATATCATTCACTTGTCATTCTTTTACAAAAACGATAAACCAAGATATAAATATCTAGTGCTTAACAGGGATTCTGGTTATTTTGTAAAACACCACACAGACTGCAAACAAAAATATACTAAAGATACCATCAACAAAATGTTACAGTTTTTGATAGACAACATATTTGTTGTGTTCGGCAATGTAATTTTTCAACAAACAACCGGTATACTAATGGGCACCAACTGTGCACCTTTGCTTGCTGATTTGTTTCTTTATTCATATGAATCAGAATTTTTATAGGACCTTGTTACATCTTGAGAAAAGACTGTCGCTAAATCATTCAACAACACATAAAGATAAATAGATGACGTTTTATCTCTAAATAATCCCAAATTTGGAGAATATGTGAATGCCATCTATCCAAGTGAGCTTGAAATAAAAGACACGACGGATTCTCCATGTTCTGCTTTATATTTGGACTTATACCTCAATTACGACACCCACTAAAGGTTACATCTGAAGATATACGACAAACGTGATGACGTTAATTTGTCTATTGTCAACTGTCCGTTTCTTTGCAGTAATATCCCTGCTTCTCCTGTGTATGGTGTATATGTTTCACAGTTATAATGTTATGGTAGAGCTTGTTCCCACTATGGAGACTTTCTACAACGAAGCAAACTGCTTACAATTAAATTGTTGATGCAAGCCTAGGATCATCAAGCCCCTTAAAAAGTGTTATGGCCGTCATCACAATATTGTTGATAAGTATGTAGTTACTGTATCCAAACTTATACTGGATATATTTGACTTACCATAGTTCCTTGCTCCTTTCATTGTCAATGTTGATTTGCACGTGACGGGTGTAGCTAGCTAGACAGGAGGTGCTTACCCTTCCGGAGCACCCGGCCTCACTTACTTTATGGAAGTTCATGTGTATTAATAAATTTGCCAGCTTTCAAAGTTTTTACTTTGTTTTGGGATTGTGATTTGGACAAGGACTGATATGTTTGTGTTTTATTTTAGAGACAAATAGTCTATTTCAGACTCTTTCGAAAAAAAAAACTTAGGCCTTTTTATAAAGCACAATTGCCTTATTTCTGGGAATATTGGTCTATTCCAAAGACTGTCTATTGGATGAGTAAAGATCTATTTCATAACCATATGTTTTTGATTATGTTTGAGACTTTTAGGTTATTTTTCAAACTTTTGTTCCATTTAGTTCTATTTCAGAGGTTATTGGGCTATTTCTGAAACTTTTGTTCTATTTTGCTCTATTTTAAAGGTTTTTGGGCTATTTCTAAAACTTTCGTTCTTTTTTTTCTCTATTTCAGAGATTTATTATTCTTTTCAAAGAACAGTTGAATAATTCTTAGACTTTAAATCTATTTCAAAGATTATTCATCTAAATATTACTCTGGGCCTATTTCTAAAAGGTCGGGTCTTTTTCTGCAATTTTCAGACCATTTTGAGACCATTGGAAGAATATTTTAAGTCTTCTGGTATTTCTGAATTTTTGAAACTATTTTAGAGATACTGGCTGATGGCTTTATCGCCTACAAAAAACGTTATACAACACTGTCACACAGTAACGAATTAATTCGATTACTTTCTATATTGTGTTTTAGTATTAATTAATCAAGTCATGAGTTACACGTCATATATATGATACATTATACCGAGATCAACGTCAGAAATATACAATAGAAATTACCTAAGAGAAATTAATATATTGAAAATTAACTTAATTATCTGTTGCGTTTTGCTGTTTTCATTTTCCAAATTTGTTTTTATCCGTAGAAGAATTTTTTATACAATATTCGTGCGATTTTTTAGAATTTCTGCAAATTAATCAAAATATTGTGTGTGCATTTTTAATTTAAGTGGTTTTGTGTGCTAGAAAAAAATATGAATATAAAAAAACCAATCAATCTGTTATGGTAGGGTTGAATCTTTTACCACGAAATAGCAAAATATCATCTCTTAAAGGTTATTTAATTAAGAAAATGAGTTATATTTAGTGCAATCGTTTGGTATTTAATATCTTTCATATCAACTTATATTTTTATAAAACACTGGGTATTAAAGGAAAAATTACCTAAAGTTTGGACTGAAATCTCCATTTCTGGACAACAGATATTAAAAAATATGTTTATATAACGTTCCATAATCAAAATAAACGTTGGTTGGTTGTATTGTTGTATAATTATATTCAGCAGTTTTTTGTCAGATATTCACGACGAGAGCAAGTTTATTACTCTCTATGGATTAATCTAAGAACAAGTTTGTGTATTCGTGAAATTTTTTTAGTCTAGTCAATCTACAATTTGACCTCAAACTAATTGCAACAGAACAAATTTTGTTCTCAAATACATGAAATGTTTATAGTAAAAAGTCTACCAAAATCTTACAAGGGGAAACAAGTTTTTGAGAAGTTTAATTTCTTATGGGGATTTCTTCAGACAAGGGAGATAACTCCTGTAAAACAGGTGAAGTTTTAGTCCAATTATCATATGTTTTTTGCTATTTTAACAACAAGTAAAGCAAAGACCCTGGAATTAATCAATCATAATTGATTCCATATTTATATTCAACATTTCTGATTTCATTTAAAGTGAAATCATTGTCCCATTTTCATTCAGTTGCATTTTATTTTAAGTCTTTTACAATCTAATGTTTCTATAGTGATGAGAAATTAATAACAGAATACTCAAAGTTATGAAGTAGAAGTATAGAAAAGTTATGTATTTAACCTGATATATACTAATTTTATCATTTTTGTGTATAACAAAACATATTTTGGTGAATAAATCTTTTTTCCATCTGATCAACATGCCCTTAATCAGCGTTTCGCATAAATTCTTTCAACAAAATTATTATTTTTTTTTTACATTCCATTTACACATTACATTCTAAATTGCCTTAAATGATCTATTTTAAGTCTATGTATAAATTTCCATCTAATTTCTAGGTTGTTCTTCATATAGTACCAGAGAAAACTTGAAGCTTTTGAAAATTGTTGTGTAAAATTTAGGATCACAATACAGAGTTATCTCCCTTTTCTATAGAAAATGCTATTGACAAAAAACCCAAATTCCACTGGATTGAAATTGGTATATTTTTTATGGTGAATAAAAACACAATTCTTAAAACAATCACATAAAAATATTTTCTGTTGCAATTATTTTGAGGTTTGACCCTATTTTTTCATAAATTGACTAGACTATTTAGCGTGTATTATGGTCTGCTATGTACTAGCGCGCACTTAGTGCGACATTTTGTTAAGGTGCTAGTTCACCAATTTAGTATGCATCACACAAGCATATCACTCCCTCGGTCCATTATCTTTGAACAGACCGATCCAGATTGATCAACCATCTAATCAGACATTTTCAACTAGTCGTTAACTGAGATATTTTTATATTTTTACATGCAAATAAAAAATTTCAATTTTAAGAAACTAGACGCATCTAGCACTAAATGCAGCAAAATTGTGAGCCAATTTACCAAAGAGTTATTGAAATTTTTGTGTAACAAATCTGTTGACAAAAGCTTACACTGAGATGCTATTATTTCGTGGTTAAATAATTGTCAAAAAGATAAAGACTTCCGTTACAGCTGTTTTTGCCGACTAAATTCGATTCTCAGCAGGCAGCTATTGTGACAACCCTTGGCAATCCTCTAATACGCATTTTACATCCGCTATTTCAGAACAGACCTTAAGATGAAGTATTCAAACACATTGACTCCTATTCACTCATTCAGTCATGTTTTGAACAACCGAACATTATGATTCCATTTGTGTTAGTCTCTGCCGGTACGAAAGTGTTATAAGTGACAGCCATGTTTTGTAAATCCTGGTTGCATCTGAGCTAACAACTATATCCAATGCTTAAGATTAGCAAATGGCATTTACATTTTGTTACCCACTGTAAAGCATAATTGTACGGACTAATGATCTGTATACTAGCATGTGCCACTTCCCGACGGTTTTGTTACCGGGTCAGCATCCCATCGCAGTTACACTTAAAGAAAGATATTTACCTGTGCCGCTACAAAACAACAAAATATCAATAGCTTTCGCTATAAAATACAAATATATTAATTTCTTGTTACCTAATACCGCATGCATTCCATTGTCAGCGCCTGTAATATGTTAAAAAAGGAATAAACACTAAATAAATACATGAACCGCAATAGAATTTAATGATAAGTAATAAATTACCGTGGTGGTTTGGAGGTAAAATGTCCGCCTCGAGGGCGGGAGGTCTTTAGTTCGAACAGGTCATACATAACACTTGAGATATTGCTTCTTTGCCAGGCAGCGGGAATGAAAAGGGCAGAGTTTTGACGGGTTTATCCATTATCAGGATAATTGGGATTTTTATCTTTGGCATATTGACTGGGTGAACTAGAATCTCAACAAAACGTCGCCAAAAGTGCGAGCTAGTACACGGCACAGCGCACATCTCACGCATAAACTAATGCATTAGACCTAAAATTAAGGGCTTTAGAAATAAATTCATCTGCTCTCAGCTGCTGATGCGTTATTAAAGATCACATTCAACCAACTATACATTATAATGATATAGAGAGTTTATTAATTGGCAACTTCAAGAGAAACAATGTGAAAACATACCACAAGATATATTTTAGTGCATTATTATTATAATTAAAAAACTCATAATTTAATTTTAAACTATTAATTTAATCTGTTACTCAGAAACAGTGCCCAAAATTGTGGAAAAATACTTTTGTTACCAGCAGTGTTCCTTAACCGAATCAGTTAAAACAATTAACCAAATTGTACCTAATGCACGTGTATTTAATATTGTTAGCAACAACATCTCAAGCAGTTTGAACAATAGAAAATCATTTTATTCGTGAATTTTTTTTTTTTTTTTAAATCGCACTCATCGACTTGAAAGAAAAAAATAAGCCGGAAAGACCAAATTACTTTTAATGGTGTGATCGAAGAAAGATTAACTTATTGCTAGAAAAGAAGATAATCTTGTAATTAGATGAAAGAATTGAAGCAGGAATCTTTAGAATTTAGCAGGAGATCATAGAAGTAATTTAGAACAGTTAAATCCCTTATAATTTTTACACAATAAGTTTCGCACTCGGTAACATAACAATATCTTAGATCTGAGATTTTTACATCTTTTTCTCTATAAGCCATATAAAGATGCTCAGTAGTGTCGGAAAAATGTCCAATTATGTATCAATTTAAAACATGGTTTTGCTGAGCTCTTTACGTATTACTTGTAATCCGATCATTTCATATATATACTTGTTGTTACGGAAGAAAAGTTTATCTCAAAAAAACTTCTAACACATCATCATTATAACTCATTATCTTAATATTTTAATACATGTATTTTTAATATACGTGGTACCATGTTTTTAACCAATCGCAGCCTCTCATGAAAAATGGAAAATTTCAAACTTTGTAATTTCTATTTCTTGTCTTTTCTAGAAGTCTCCAAAGTTTACAAATTTAGATATGACGTCTATAACGCATTGCAAAAGGTCAAATCAGTAATAAAACACAAACATAACGGTCTTTAATAAAATAAAAACTAACGACAGCATGGTTTTTCATATTGCAATATATTTCGAATACTCAGTATTCCTTATCATGCTTACATTTTAACTAACTGATAAACTATATGACAAGATATATATAAACATTCAATTGTTAAACAGATCATACAATATAATTACATAGTACAATTATAGGTAGATTACAATTATATGTTAAAAAATAAAAAACCAATTAAGTTTATAGCCTAAGGGTAGGCTAATATTAGAAAATATGTGAAACCATATCTTAACAATGACACATATGAAGATATCGCACCTTCCGGCAGCCAGCCTGGTAAGCTCTATGGTATGGCAAAAGTACATAAACAACAATGTCCTCTTCGTCCAGTGGTCAGTATGCTCAATACGGCCGAATACAATCTTGCTAAATTTTTGGACAAACTTATAAAACCAAACATACCAAATCAATATATTATGTTAAATTAAACTAAAGAACTTTTGGATGTGTTTGAAAAAAACAAAATTAAGATTAAAAAAGAACACTTTATTGTTAGTTTTGATGTTGTTTCCTTATTTACAAATATACCTTTAGAAGAATCGATCAATTTAGCAACTGATTACGTGTATTCACCAGATTCTATCAATATTCCAAATTTCAACAGAGACATATTCAAAAAACTGTTAAAATTCGCAAAAATATAACAAAAATTGAACATGGGTTTTCGACAGAAATATATAGAAAGGGAACATTTACAGGTCTTCTTTTAAATTTTAATGCAATATGTCCAACACAATGGAAAAGAGGTCTAATCTTAGGTTTTCTACATAGGGCATATCTAGTATGCTCCTCATGGATATCCTTAAATAATGAAATAGAAAAAATAAAAAATTTACTATTATCGAATAATTACCCTGAAAAGTTTATATTCAAAATTATAAGAAAATTCATTTCGGACAAATTCTCTGGAAATTTTAATATTTTTAGGACTAAAACCAAAGATGATATAAAATACACGTCAGTTTTATTGCCTTATATTGATAATGCCTCACTGGTTCTTAAGAAAAAACTCAAAAACATTTTTAAATCCAAAAACATCCATGTAAATATAGTATTCTCCTCTTTTAAAGTAAGAAATTACTTCTCACTTAAAGACAGAAGCAATAGTCATCTGAAGGCATCTGTAATATATAAATTTCAATGCTTGGACGATCCAAGTACAACCTATGTAGATAAGACAAAAAGATACCTTCAGCGACGAATAAATGAACATTTTAAAACAGGAAGTGCCATATTTAATCACACGGAAACTTGTAAGACATGTAAAGAATCCAGGATTACCATTGCATTCAAAACCCTTAATAAAGACAAGACAGACTTTGATTTGGTGATCCTGGAGGCTTTACATATTAAACTTGAAAAGCCAACTTGCAAAATGGCTCTAAAGTTCCCAAATTTAGATTAAACTTCTATAACTTTCTTGCAAAATGTCGGAGTAGTTAAAAATGTCTTACAAATATTGTTCTAATTGATGCAATGGTGGGAGAAAAAAATAATGACAATGTTCTGATTATACTTAAGCCTTACCATCATTTAGTCACCATGACAACGATTTATATTTACATCAGTATAATGCCTTTTTAATCACACCTTAAAGCATGTTCTACGTATTGTTGTATGATTTAAATTTTTATTTTTTATACAGCTTTAAAAGTGACTACTTGAACTTTAAGACTAAACAACTCGTTCATCATTGACTTATTGATGTGATTGACGAGAGTTTTCATCTTCGATTCAGACAAGAACTTCGATAACCGTTTATTGTGTTGCGTGTTACATAAAACATAGTTCTGTCTGATAGTAGTATTCTTTTATTTGAGAAGTTACCATAATCAAATAATCATTACCCTCCATTAAGGTCATACATTGCCATTGATCCTTCAGACAAAAGAAACAAATGTTGGTCATTTTTACTGGCCATATGATAATAAGATAGATTCAAAAACAATAACTAAAATTAAATTTACATGAAAAGGTATCGCTGTACACAAAAGATATATAAGAAATTACACAGTTCTGAGAAGTAATTTACGTGTAGCTTTTTGCATTGTGCTGAATGAAACGTTTATTCATCTTATTTTATTTTATTTTATTTTATTTTATTTTATTTTATCTTATCTTATCTTATCTTATTTTATTTTATTTTATTTTATTTTATTTCATTATTTTATTTTATTTTATTTTATTTTATTTTATTTTATTTCATTTTATTTTATTTTATTTTGTTTTGTTTTGTTTTATTTTATTTTATTTTTTTGTTTTTTTTTTATTTTATTTTATTTAATTTTATTTTTGGAGGGGTTACATAAGCTAGTGTCAAGCACGTGAGTTTGAAACTATAAACAAACCTTAACGAACCCTCTTCTGACAACTGACATACCCATGGCTTTAACTTGACTTACACAAGCACTAAACACTTTTTAATAACGTAATCTCTTCAAGTCGAGAGATAAAACAATAAAGTAATGTATGGCATGATTTATATACTACAATCTTAAGTACACATTTCAACTGCAATTAGTTTAACTAGTTATAATAATTACTCGATAAACTGTTAAAAGACATTTATATATTGTCAAGTGTTAATTAAAAAAAAATATTTATTCTTTTTTAAAAAAAAAAAAAAAAAAAATATACGTTATAAAAATTCTAAAATTAGAATATGTCAGTTTTAAAATACTTTAGATTAATGCTGTAATATAATTTCTAATTGTTGTTTAGCTTTCAAGTTTAAGATACAGGGGCTGACGGAAATATAGACACGGCTTAACTTTATTATGTACGAACTAACTAGCTCAAAACAAGTCTTTCAAGTTCAAATTATCCAGTTTTCAATAGAATTTTCATTTTCGTTACTTGTATCATTTGGACCTGAAGTTAACCTTTCTGATAATCTGTTGGAAAAATCTTTGAATTTTGAAAGTAAATTAAGTTATGTATAAATTAACAGTTAACAATTCTATATAGTAGTTAAATGTGTCAGTAGTGTCAATCAACAAAAAACTTTAATATTCTCTACAAGGCAAAGAGGAAAATACATGAAAGCATTCCAAAATATTGATCACACACTGAAATTAATTTTATCTTGATCAAAAGATGTGTGTTTGTTCAAAATAAATTCTTAATAACCACCAGTGATAATTTTATTAAATCTTTATCATTTTGTGTTCAGTGGAAATGTATGTCATATGTTTCAATAAGAAATAGATTGCTTTATAGATTCAATTAACTTAATGAAATTATTCAATGTCAATAATAGTGAATTAGGCAGAGATTTTGTTTTGTTCTGGGAGTGTGTATGGAGATTTAGAAGTCACGGTGGTCTTTGGCAATATTTATTAGTACCGGATAACAGCTAATCATAGTTATTTTTGGTTTATTTTTGCCATGTTTTGGCAGATGAAGTTTGCTCATGAGTGAACCAATCTTCAATACATTGGTTTGAAACAAATATTTTATAAACATTTTGTATTTGTCGTTAAATGGTGTTTTAAGGTGTACGTATGTACTACACAAACATTGAAATGTTAAATGGAGTGGAGTAATGTTGTTCAACGTCCCATACACGATTTTTTTAATTATAACGAGGCGGACAGTTCAGGGATAATGAAGTAAACCAGAGTGCCTGGAGAAAACGACTGACTTTCGGAAAGCGAACTGACAAACTATCTCATGCTAGATACTAGAACCCCCCCCCCTTTCGTGGACGTCGAGATCCACTGTGATCCTTAAGCGCACACATTAGTTCACTCAGCCACCAAGATTACATTGAGCTCTTACGATAAGATGACTATCTTCCGAAAGGTTCCGGCTATTCAAGTCAAACTTTATAGCGCGCTAATGCGCGTTATAGTTAGCTTGTCTAGAATAGTAATGGCAGTTATGAGACCATGATTTCCATAATTTAGGTTAGAAATTGTATTGATTCTCAATCAGATTGATATCTAAAATCTAAAATTCCCGGTGACGACATCACTAGATGTAAAGAACCATGTTGTTGGACAATTCATGACGTTGCTTTGATTTGCCATGACGTAATGTATAGTTTACTCGAATATTTATTGATCACGCAATCCATGACATTTTTTGTACGATGATACGATTAGGATATTGTACCAGTTTAATCAGGAAAACGCACAGTAAAAGTAAAGATAAGATGGTGACTAATGATTGCTTATTTTTAAACAAGGCGTAGCTAAATTGAATTAGATATAATGAGCGATGAATTGTCAATCGCGATAACTAATAATAAGAGAGGTTCTAAAGATCATGTCATCTGAACCATATGAAATTAATGAAGTTTTTTCTAAATAGCTTACCTTGGAGATTACTATCCTGTCAGGATAAAACCTACAATATATCTTATTACATAACAAACTACTAGACCCTCCCTATCATTATTAATAAAAGTTCTAAAAGTATAAAACTACTTGCTCTTTTTCCTGAGCCTTTCTTTTACAAATATACTACAGAAAAGACAGATAGAATCAAATGAAAAAAAGGATCGGTCGCCAAGTGGTAATAATCGCGCGTTTAAGGATCACAGTGCTTGGTTCGAACCCAATCGAGAAGGTTTTTCAGTTCGGTTGTTGAAGGTCGGTGGTTTTTTGCGGACGCTCCGGTTTCCTTCATCATCCCAGAAATCGCCTCGATAAAAGTGAGAAAAAAAACTTGATTGGGGCGAAAAATACTATTACTCAACTCAATTCAACGCAAAAGAAAACGAATGCCTACAGAATGAAGTTAAAGTATAAGATTCATTTTGAACACATATGTTGACTGATGGCTGATTTCAAATCTATCACATAACGGGCACCTGTCATAATGTCAAAATACAAAAATTTAAAAACAAGCTGTAAATTCAAAAAACATTCATTATATGATATAAAAATCTGGTAACGAAATAAATAAATACATAAATAATAAACGGTCAATGAATTCCACGAAAATCTTGAAGAACTTAAATAGCATTTTTTATTGTCAATACATCTACACTTATTTATTTTTACTGCCTAATTTGCTCTTCTTTGAACTTCAGTTTGCTGTGTAGTTATACAATTAAGTTTTTTATAATGACATTACATAAACATGTTAGAACAAACCGGGTGCTATATGCATAATTTTGAATATTTTTCATATTTTTCGAAAAAAAAATTTCAAAATTCTGCAGTTCTCAAACATTTTCGAGAACATTCTTGCTTATAAAAATTAATTCAGCTATTGATAATTTGTTTGTAGACAAAAGGTTTGGAATTTAGTTGGAGTATCAGTAAAATGCGCAAGCCAAGGTTGAAACCATATACGTGGGTGGTTTTTAATGTAATTTTAACAATATCCATCTTCTCTGATATTTTAGTTATATTAATGTAAATACTGAAAATTGTCATTAGCAATGAACAAGATATGGCAATTAATGGCTATAAATATCAATTAAATCCTAATGAAACAGGGAAAATCTGAGATCGAAGTTATTGTAATTTAAATTGTTGATGAAATATATTGATTAATGTTAGGAAATGTAAAATTTTAAACGCATAAATCATCAAACCACAGAAACATTCTGAGTTGTAATAACGTATTAAAGCCAACTAGCATTTATTAATCAACAAACAAGTATGACACATAAAAAATAATGCAACTTCAGGAAGGCTAAAAACAAAAAATGTTTGAAAACATTTAAATAAAACATAAAAGACAAGATATAGACAATTATGAAATAACCCACGTACTAATTTGGAACGGACTATGTAAAGAACAGCCCATTGTATCCCCTGTCCTCCATTGTCATGTTTGTGTTTTTTAGGTGGAAAAAAAATTGGAATACTCGAAAGTACAGTTTCCTTGACAACAGGACTAACAAGCGAGCATTTCTCTAATCCAAATGAAAGGATCATTGTCATTTAAGTATTTAATCAACCTTAAAGTCTACCCTGCGTTTTTAAGTATGGTATGTTCATCTTAACTGTTTGAGATATTTTGTTTGTGGAAAGTAAATAATGCAAAACATTCATAGAAAATCAAACTATCTTGTGTTAAGTTTGTTAATTGTACTTCATTAAGTCTTGTCGTAACTGAAAACCGCTATGCACATAAGAGATTACCACTGAATATATCTGTAGAAAGAAAACTGTGTTTCTACGGGGATTTTACATGTTGAAGGTTGTGATGTTTACACTGGAAGTGATGTTTTTGATGATGCATTACGTGTCGTATGCGCAAAATAATTTACCATTTATCTTGTTTTTTCCAACATGTAAAATTCCCGTCGCGGGAACGTTTTATAGTGTTTACAACGTTTCATTGCAGTGCCATTTTCCGGCCAATAAAGCGATACCTCCTAAAAAGTTTTGACACTGGCATTTTGTACTCTCAGCAGCTTTTAAAAACTAAGCCAAAGTGAATGAGTGAGTGAGTGAGTGAGTGAGTGAGTTATTGCATCAGCACTATTGCAGCAATTCGCTGTTATACTAAGTCAGAGATAAACACTTATATTGTTTGCCTCTGATTTCGAACCACATGAATTATTGTTAACAAAAATAAACATAATGTCAAACATTTGATATTCTATCCTTTGCAATTTGGACCACCTCGATTGCTCAGTTAAGCCCCTGCCTCGAGCATAGAAAGGCGCGAGTTTAAATTCCGGCCGGGTTAAACATAAAATTTTAAAATCGGAATTGTTGCATCCGTTTCATTGCGATCAGCAATACGAGGACTGAGTATCGACTGATTCACCCGATGTAAGGATAATGTCGATACTTTTCCGTCACTGTGTTTGTGACAGTGAATCATTAAAAACTTTCATATGAAAATCAAACTTGAATTCAGTTTAGTATTTTTCACTTAATGTTTAGTCATAAAAGAAAACCGAAAATGGTGATATTTACACCGGAAGAGTGATGTTTTTGGTGACGCATTACGTCATATGCGCAAAAGATGTTACTATTTACCTTGTTTTTTAACATGTAAAATCTCCATAGCGGCTTCTATTACCGTGTGTAGAAATATTCATAGGTAATTAGGTAATCGTGTATCAATTTCCCATTTCGGTTAGACTCAAATAAGTGAATGATACCAAACTTATTTGAAGTTATTTGAATTTTTTTTTTATTAAAATTTGGATAATTCACCGTCACAATCACAACAATTCAATCAGTAGGAATATTGTATGTTTTGCTGTGGTTAAATGATTCTGTTAGCTACACATGTATTCTGTCATAAACTTGCTCCTGTCGCAAAAACTGACAAACTGCTGCTGTAATTGTGTTATATGTTCTATAAAAATCAAACTTTCGCAAACGGCGTCTGCTAAAATCGGAAAATTTAATTTTATAAAAAAAAATACAAATTTTGTATATAACGGATTATTTTTCAACCACATATAATTTTCAATGTTTAATTTCCGATACGCTATCTCGTAATAGTAAAACTCAACAGCCACTAATTCTGTAGATTTAATATTTACAGAACCGATAAAGCTAGTGAACATATCAAAAAGTAAAATATTGATATTTCATACTCACATAAGAGATAATGTAGAATACGCATAAGCTAATTAAATTTAATAATTATTCAGTGTAATTGTGAATCCTGATGAAATGTTTTGATTAGAAGCAGGAAATACAAAACCTTTTACCAATTAGTTAACATATAACTAGTCCGTATTACTGAATAATTAAAGAAAAAAACAAAAATATTAAGTTATTTTCATGTTACAATATTTCGAGTCTCTTTTTATTTATAAAGGGGATTAACATGATTTTTTAAAAATTTATTGTATTTTCATTATTTTCAGAACTAAGAGGACAATAAATGTAAAATAATTTTGATTCCTAATGACACAGTGAAAGGATAAAAGGATAAGTGGGTGGGTATTCTATCGTAAAACTTTTTTTTTTTTTTTTGGGGGGGGGGGGCAAGTTTTATAAACAATTTTTTCAGCAGTGTATAAAGTTTGATATAAGCCAAAATAAAGGCATTGAGTGATGAGTTATGATTCACATATGCCGAGGCATTCACGGTTTTGGTATGTAGAAGGAAACCGGAGTACTCAGAGAAAACCGCCGATCTTCGGCAAGAGGTCTGGTAAACTTCTCCAAAAGAAGTTTCAGCATTGGATTTCGAACCTAGTGGATAAAGATTACTAAGATCACTAAAATTGCCTCCACCGAGATCCCGTCAAAATTAAGAAACGAGTATAATTTTAAAATTCTAAAACCATCGCTATTGTCATGTGTTGGTTTTGAATGCATTATTGTAATAGAGATTCAAAATCGTCACATGACATTGTTGTCATTAGAGTAGTCATTAACGCTCTCATGAGTTTACGCGATAGTGTTGCCATGACTATAGACACCACTCACAATAAGTGTAGGTATTAGTGTTACCATAAGTGTAGGCCTAAGTGTCGATATGAATATAAGAATATTACACGTAGCCATGACTGTATGTATTGTGTCGCCTTTAGTGTAAGAAAAGATGTTGCCATTAATGCATGCATAGTGTTGCCATAAGAAATGTTGCAGTGTAAAAGTGTTGCTATGAGTTTCTGTCCATCAACAAATAAATAAGTCTTTGTATATAATAAGTCTTTAATTAAGTCCAGTAATTAACGGTAAAATATGCATTAACTCTCAGCTTCAAATTAATTCGGAATCAATCGATAAAATTTCTGTGCGAACATTTTACATGTTTCCATTTAAATGATTTATTTTGTTGAAAGAAGAATTGTAATGAGTATTACTATCGTTAAAAAATCCATCACTGACTTGTACACAGAATCTGAATTAACGCAGTAATTGGCGTTATTTTTTGGCGAGATTTTTCGGGATGGGTTTTCAGTTTGCCTTTCCTATACAGCTGTCGTGCGCAATATTTGATATATTTCTAAAAAATAAAAAGTTTTAAAATATGCACATGCCACAACTAACAAAGCTAAGCATAGTTGATAACTAAAATAAGAATCGTTTGTAAAGTCATCACAAATAAAAACAAGAGGCCCATGGGCCTTAACGCTCACCTGAGTATATGTCCAAAATTGTTTGCAAAGTGTAATAGACAATATATCAAGTACAGAAACTTTACAAGTTATCTCAAGAACTCCTACAAAACTTAATCAGAAATATCCAGTCACATTCCATTTGTAAGCAGCTATGTCCTTGACCTTTAAACATATACATGCCTATACAAAGGTTAATAGTTTTCAAGACAATTCGCAATTATTAGCTTTTTTTTGCAGCTGTGACCTTGACCTTTGAACATATGACTTTAAACCATATATCAAAATGATTGTCATGTCAATACCTACAATATTCTTATACATTCATACCTACGCATATTTAATAGTTTTCAATAAGCAATTTAAGGCTTTTTGCTGTGACCTTGACCTTTGAGCATATGACCTTGAACCATATATCAAAATGATCATCATGTCAATACCTACAATATTCTAATATACATGGTTATACAAAAAGTTAATAGTTTTCAAGATAATTAGCAATTTGAGTCTTCATTTGCAGCTGTGGCCTTGACCTTTGAATCTATGACCTTGAACCATATATCAAAATTATCATCATGTCAATACCTACAATATTTTTATAAACATGCTAATAAGTCTTCTTCTGTGACCTCGACCGTTAAACATACGACCATATATTAAAATGATGGTCAACGAAATACCTAAAATATTCTAATACGCAAGCTTATACAAAAAGTTAATAGTTTTCAAGATAATTAGCAATTTAAGTCCTATTTTGCAGCTATGAACTTAAACTTTCAACATATGACCTTGAACCTAATATTAAAATGATCGCCATGTCAATACCTACAATATTCTGATATACATACCTATACAAAAAGTTAACAGTTTTCAAGGTATAGTGACAAACATATAATTTTAGCAATATCCATACTAAGTGCCTTGTCATTTCCCCATTTTGAGCCCCATGGCTACCATTTGTGCAAATCTAAAAATAGATTACCTAAGAGACCTAAGAATGTTATAAATGAAATAACTAAGGTATATCTCTTGTACATTCAGAAGAGAAGATTTTTAAAGTTTTTCACTATTTCCCCCTTATGGGGCCTCAAGGGGACATAAGTCCTTCATTTGTGCAAATCTGAAAGGGCTTCACCCAGGCATGATGGTAACTAGGTTTCATTAAATTTGGCCCAGTGGTTTTGGAGGAGAAAATTAAAATGTAAAAAGTTTACGAAGGACGCACGATGGAGATGAATAGCAATAACTCAGGTGAGCTAAAAAAAATAATAAGAGTTCTGTGTTATATATCTTTATTATGGTAGCATATTGAATAAATTTAAAGGCTCCTTAATAACAGCCGTATTCGATATGAACCATTTATTGTTTCGAGTAATGTTTTACTAGGCGAAAAGCCAAAACCTCTTGATTCAGAAACCATAAAAAGTCCATGAATGTGGCCAAAAGCAGTAAGTCTAAACAACAGCAACTATCATCTAAATATTACTGTCTCAGATTTTATACGAGATGTTTCACTTGTTTCTCTAAATAAGATAATTATCTTTAATAAAATACCAAAACTATTAATTCATATACATGTTCTGTATCAGCACTCCATATCAGCCAAAAAACTTAAATGCCAAAATGGCATAGAACATAAAACAACAACAAAAAACCGAATGAAATATGTTCAAATGGTGAAATTTTTTTTCATCAAAAAAGAGAATGAGAAACCAAAACAAGACAGACAACTCACATCAAGTCAGAGTTGTAAAGATCTTACTCATGTCTCGTTACTCTATTACCTTGTCGCTAATGGCAACATGTACATTTCACATCAGCTGAATGGAACAGTTTGTCTTTTTGACACGTAACCACGTAACCAAGGTATGATGATATAATCACCCGGCACAGTTTTAAGGGGAATTAAAAGAATGAGTCTCAATAAGCCGAGCGATCTGCCTATAGGAAAAATGCCAAGAAACAAGGTTACACCTTTGGGGGACCTCTATATCCCAACGTCACCCGAGGCTTAATGCAAATTAGTTTTAGCCTAAAGTGCCTATATAAAACAAAATATAGAAATCTCAAATTTGTAACTAGGCAAAAAACAATATGAAAATGTGTGATTGGTCTTTGTTCACCATCATTACCCGTGATTGTGAAAAGCAAAATTAACAATACATGATTTTCGCCTGTGAAATAATGCAGCGCCTACATTGTAATGATAATATTAGTTTCCCGCGTTTCTTTAGCTGTTGTCTTCACGGCGCGATGATATTGTATAGAATCACGTGATTATTTTCTAGGTGCACGGGTTACTTTAGGTACTTCATCTCTACCTGGCGTTTGACATGTCCATATGTTCAATTTTCAAAATAAATAAATAAATAAAATATCTAATTGTTTAATTATTTAGAACGAAACCCGCCGTTCTCCCCGGAAGCAGTTTTTGCTTACTGCGGATACAGGTTTCCAGAGCTTATTATCCATCTTTGGTTTTTTATCTCTGGTTTTTTCTTGCTGTCACTTCTGCTTGTGACGGGGTTGTGTACCGTGATATACTAGTAGTATGCTTGTTTTTCTATATATTGTGCTGTTGTGTATACAAGTTGTATATAAAAATAAATGAATAAATAAATTTGGTGCTCTCCGGGCTGCCTCTACATCAAGCACCAGGGTGGAATGCTTATTTGTGTTGTATTATTTTTAGTATAGTTAAGACTAGTTCCGTGTTTTACATGCTTTATAATGTTACTTTGTATACCTTAAACGTGTATAGGAAACGCAAGGGTATTGACTAGTGGCCTGATAATTGTTTGTATTGAAACTAGTTTTTATTTCAGAAATGACATTGTTTTGGGGGCACTTCATGCTAGTATGATACCGGGTGTTCCGGGTACAAATTGCATGAAGAGCGAAGCGATTCATGTTAAATATGTATCCGGAACATCCGGTATCATACTAGCATGAAGTGCCCCGAAAACAATGTCATTTCTTATATTTACAATTTATTTCTTACATCTAATCTGCTATGTGGGCTTAAAACTTATACTGCATTTCATTTTTGTTAATTAACTACCTCCGTTTGTTTAAGTGCATCGTGGAACCCGTCTATCGCATCTCCAAAAAGGATGACGTCATTAATAAGAGGGATGACAGGTGACCCCGCCTACTTCCATTGATGAAAAAAATAACTTATCCGTTAAATGGAATACAGTTGTTTTAATGACAGAATTAAAGTATTAAATTTTGAAAATATTTAACAGCTACATTTGCATATTTAAATTAAAAGTACAGTTTAAAAAAGAAGAATGAGAAAATACGCCAGAAGTGTGGGAACTTACTTGTCGTGTAAGGGTCTGTGACGTATTGGTGATTACGCGGTACTGTTGGATCAGTTCAAAACGGTCAAACATACGTTTTCATAGCCGTATGAAGCAAATTTTCGATAATTTTCATAGGCGGAAAGTTGGTGTTATTGTAAATATAGTGTTCAGATGAGCAGTGCGTATTTTAGTTAAGTTATTTGTTGATGAAGCATATACAATGCGTTTAAATGAGACAATTATTGTAAAAATGAAAAAAAAATACAATAAAATATATTATAACAAATAAAAAAACGGAGGAAATGTATGATTCGAACCCAGGACTCTGAAGTTGTCACTTTCTACGTCTTACCACATAGCCAGTGTAAATGATATGAAAGTTGTATCCTGGCTAATATCCAACCTATCCTCCAAGAATTTGAGGATAAGTTGTAATATCAAGTCTGTATATTGTTTGAGGCGATTAAGTGGGAGTGCGTTTTATCTTTATCCCCAAATTTCAATACCAGAGCATCCCTCTCCATCAACCAAAATTTGCAAAACAGAAGATAAAATATAGACGTTTTGATCTTTGATGGAGAGGAATGCGTTCTCTGTGTATTGATTAAAAAACACGGTTATTTCCGTCAACATTTTCATATTTGTATGGAAGTAAACCTAATGCAGTATTCTGAAATGTATGTTCAAATACATAATATGTTTTAGCAAACTTTTAATATTCAGAACCGTTTCGTTTTGCTACTCTCTTTTGTATGTTTAAAGTGTAAATATTATTGCAACAAGTTTAAAATTTTGAATTCTATAGGCGGATGGCTCGGCTTTTTGAGAATCATCTATCTATCTATCTATCTATCTATCTATCTATCTATCTATCTATCTATCTATCTATCTATCTATCTATCTATCTATCTATCACAATGTTAAATTTGGGTACCTATTGCCCGGCACATAACAGGGTGCCGTTATTTTAAGAAGCTAACGTCTTCATTTCTCAGTCAATTTTCTTGTATAATCCAAATGTCATAAAAGCCTTACCTTATTACACAAGGTAAATTATGTCCTAGAAAAAATCGATGTAAAACGCATTAAAACTGTGTCATTCACTCTATACAAAATGTCCAAATTGAATTAAGATTTAGTTTTTAAATCAGAAAACTTTGATTTCGCCGTGTTAGGAATAACTCAAAAGTCATTAAAAAAGACAGATCCTGAATATTGGGATGTTTTAACAGACCGGCTATAAACGTATTTCAATTAGTAATAAAATATTTCAATTTGTTATTCCAGCGACATAAGCCGTACTAGAAGTATAAAATCATGAAGCTAAAGCAGATTTACAATATTGTAGTATTTTATTTGATAATAAACAATATTTAAAATAAGACATTTCTTTGAAATAAATTCTGATTGCAGAAAAACAGATTGATTTTGTTATTCAATTTCATAAAACTATTTTAATTATTTTTATTTATTTATTTATTTATTTATTTATTTATTTATTCATTTATTTATTTATTTATTCATTTATATATTTATTCATTTATTCAAATAATTATTTATTCGCCGCTTGTTTGAGTTTTGGTATCGATGTTAAGGCATGCGGGCCTCTTCTTAGGTTAAACATTTTGGACGATTAGATTAAGTTTTTATTTTTATTACTATTATTTATTTATTTTACTATTTTTATTACTATTATTTATTTATTTATCTATCCATCTATCTTTTTATTTATTTGTTTATTTATTTATCTTATTTTTATTTATTAATTTATTCATTCTTTTTATAACTTTTTTTTTTTGTTTTCTTCGTTAGCTATGGGTCTCGTTCATAAAGATTTCAATAAGACGAACATTTCCAATTAAACCTGAAGATGGTAAGTTAATTGGTTTATATTTTCAGGTATGGATCTTGATAATCAGGAATTCTCT
Source organism: Tegillarca granosa (assembly GCA_029721355.1). Classification (NCBI taxonomy): domain Eukaryota; kingdom Metazoa; phylum Mollusca; class Bivalvia; order Arcoida; family Arcidae; genus Tegillarca; species Tegillarca granosa. Next base: position 40,973,188 of record CM056598.1, on the reverse strand, counting down.
ATAGACTATTAGATAAATGTTAGTAATCCAACCGGATGTGGAACTCTTTAGGTTTTTACTATAAGCTAGAGTTATGTTTCTTCATTTTTCAGATTTTTAAATTATCTACAGCTGACTACATTAATATCGCCCTTAAAATTCATTTAAGATAATTAAAACATGTTCGAATTGATTTATTATAAATAATTATTTTAATTTAATGAGACTAATGTTTGCTAAGAGTGCTAAATCTAAATTTGTAATTATCATCAACGGTACTCCAGGGAATAAAAATAATGATGAAATAGATGGTGTAATTAACAGATTTGTTAAAAAAAAAACGAAGAGAGTTAAACGAAGTTTATTTAACGGAGGATAATGGTGATGTATTTTGGAAGATGATTCCATAAATTTATATTGTAAATTGTTGATATTGATATTATACTGTAAAACGTGAGATGTTATTAATAGTACCACAGTACAGCATATACTGAATAAACACTGTGATTAGCAAAGCATTGCAAAGCACAGACATCAAAGCATTCAAACTTACCAAACGAACAAAAGTTGCTGAACAATAAATAAATTGATAATCGAAAGGTAAATAATTTAGTTTACATTGAATATTCTATTTTTGATGTCTTTGCCCTTACTGATTTATCTCATCCCTGTGTGTGTGTGTGTGTGTGTGTGTGTGTGTGTGTGTGTGTGTGTGTGTGTGTGTGTGTGTGTGGCTCTTTGCCATGCATTTTCATTGTTTCGGCTAAAATACAGTAAAAACACACAAAAACCGAAGACAAATGAATCTTGCAAATAAAATGTGTATACCGAGATATCATATTGTAAAACACTTGACTTTGGACGGGCATTAAGTATAATAGTAAAGTTTGTGTTGTGTGGTTATAGTAATAATAATATTAAGTTGGTGTATAAAAAACAATTAAACAAATCTTTAAGAAGATTTATTTCGAGTCTAAAAGTTGTGAAAATTGAAACTTTTAACAGAACATCAACTTTTAGCGTTTTAAATGCGATTCATTGTTGAAAAGAGTTTTTATATGAAGAATAAATAAAAACATTTTGGGTTAATGCGTTTAATAAATTGGTTATGTTAATATTGAGTAAGTAAGAAGTGTTTGTGGCGTAATGGTTTATTAAACTATTCATAAGTTAACTGGGGCAGTAAAATCAAAATATTTAAGTAATGCCTCTTTCAATTTTTTATAAGTAACTGGTGCAACACGCGAAAGAGAATAGTAAACATCTAAGGCATTTCCACTGAAAAAGTTGGCTAAATAAGTAACCCAATTTGTCTCATTCCACTTCATAGACTTTGCATGGGTTTCAAATCGAAAAAGAAAAGCGTCTATAGTGTCATGAGTCTCATTGAAATTTGGGAGCTTTGGCTTTTTTTATTTTTATTTTTTTTTTTTTTGGTACTTTTTGAAACACCTGTTAATTAGGCGACACCTAAAATATGGAATGGGCACAATTAAAAATGATCAAACAAAATACAATTTTATTATCAATACAAAAAATTATTTACACTGTAACATCATGTTAAAATCATAATCCCAAAAGCTAAGTTTCAACACTGGCTTATTCAATTAAACACGTTAACTTCAAACAGGGAAGTGGCACCTCCTGTCTAGCTAACAACACCCGCCACGTGCGAAAACAAATTTAAGAATGAAAATAACATGGAACTATTGAACGTCTTTAAGTATACTCAGGCAGCTAAATCACAGACAGAATATAACTGATAAAATTAATTTTGCAGTAAAAACACGATAAAAAAATATCGTAAAGGAATATCAAAGACATAAGGAGCATTACCGACTTTGAATTGACGCATGAAATGACAAAATGAAGGCGATAATTTGATGTTTTTACAGGATTGCACAGATATAGAAACTAAAAATTCAGACCTGGTTGTAAAACCTTGAGAAAATGAAAACTGAGCAAAAAACATGTTAAGGCCATCAAATAAACGAGATAAGAGAACGTGGGAACTTTTGCATATTTAGCTTTTAAACATATATTGGAATGGCATCCAGTGTTATTTCATGTCTATTTCAGAAATTGGAGTAGACATAACAAAGATTCCAAGAGCTCGGAAAGATTTCCGATAATTTCACAGCCGAACAAAAATGTATGTAAAAGTAATAAATGCAATGTTGTTTCATATGAGATATGGATTTGGTTAGTGTGTAATAATGTAGTGTGTGGGCTTATTTATATTTGATATAACTCCGTCAACAGATTTGTTTTGGAAATAGAACAAAATTAGCGTGCAATATTAGAGTACTAAGTCTGGTTTGTCAATAAAAATGTGAGAAAATTACAGTTAATACATGTTTGTTTGTTCACTGCATACAAGGCGGATTTATGGAAGAGTTATTATATAATTTGATATTTCATCAAATATGTAAATGATTATATGCATGTGTAAAAACTGTCAATTTTCCCGGTGTAATTCTTAAAACTCGCCAAGTAAATAACTGTTAATATCTGACAACATACTTCAAATTTTGCCAACTTGGTCTTATTAACGATTTAAGCGTCTGTGATGATGAAGATTATGTAATGCTGTTATCTTCTTTAGATTTTAGAAACTTCTGTTTGATATATGATCCGTAGAATCAACGTCAATTTCACGCTTCAGATGTGTAAAATATAACCAATTATATTATGATTGAATTATGGAACGATAAACATTAAAACGATTAAGAATCTTAATAAAAACACTTTGTCTTTAAGACAGTTTTTACTGCATCAAGGGCAATAATCCTTATTTGATATTCGTGTCTGTTAAAATGATTTTAAACAAAGTAGCATTGACATTATAAATTTTTGACAAAGGTTTCTAAATATAAACTTTTCTTTGGTTTTTAATTAATTAATAAATTTATTATTATTATTATTATTATTATTATTATTATTATTATTATTATTATTATTATTATTATTATTATTATTATTATTATTATTATTATTATTATTTAATGTGTACAATAAAAATGCTATACTACATGAACATAAAAACCATCACACTTAGATGAACATCTCAAACCAAACCGGAGATATTTAACTTTTACTGTATTTTGATTATATAAATCATCACTGTATGTTTTATTTTCATTCAATTTTTTTGAAAAATATAGTTGAACCAAGGTAATGACACTAGCTATCAACATATTAAGTTTGAACCATCTCTTGATTACCAACTTACTCGGCTGTTAGAAATTTGCATTAAGAACGGATCACCTGAAATAGTAATCACTATATCCCATTCATTGTGTCATATACCATTTTCGAATGTATTTCATGATTCAATTCAAAAATGGTATTTGACAATTGTAACATAATAAAAGTTCTTTTTTGCAATACTAGCATGTGTTCATATGTTTTTGACTGAAACGATTTATGTTTTGCAAGGCGGGAACTATAAAAAACTCTTTTTTTTAGTTTCGGATGATATAACAGAAAAACTATCTTAATTTTGATAACTTTTGCACCACGCAATAATGATTTGTGGTTGAAAACATGTTTAAAACAACGACCAAAGCAAACAAGCTTTGTCTACGACTAGAGCAAAACATGCTGGTGACAACGACCAAAGCAAACAAGCTTGTCACTACGACTAAAGCAAAACATGCTTGTGACAACGACCAAAGCAAACAAGCTTGTCACTACGACTAAAGCAAAACATGCTTGTGACACTGACCAAAAAAAAAAAATACTTGTGACCATGACTGAAGCAAACATGCTTGTGACAACGACCAAAGCAAAACATGTTTGTAACAACGACTAAAGTAAACAAGCTTGTGACTACGATTTAAGCAGAACATGCTTGTGACAACGACTAAAGCAAAAAATGCTTGTGACCACGACTAAAGCAAACATGCTTGTGACTACGACTAAAGCAGAACATGTTTGTGACAACGATTTAAGCAGAACATTCTTGTGACAACGGCTAAAGCAAACATGCTTGTGACTGCGACTAAAGCAGAACATGCTTGTGACAACGCCTAAAGCAAAACATGCTTGTGACTACGACTAAAGCAAACATGCTTGTGACTGCGACTAAAGCAGAACGTGCTTGTGACAACGAGTAAAGTAAAACGAGCTTGTGACAACGACTAAAGCAGAACGTGCTTGTGACAACGACTAAAGCAGAACATGTTTATGACAACGACTAAAGCAGAACATGTTTATGACAACGACTCAAGTAAAATGTGCTTGTGACAACGACTAAAGCAGAACATGTTCGAGACAACGACTAAAGCAGAACATGATTGTGACAAAAGTTTCCAATACATGCTGGTGACAGTGACAAAGGTTTCCAAAACAAATAGTTATATAAAATAAACAAAACAGAAAACGGAAAAAGTTAAACACATTTTGAAAAAAATTAATCAAACATGCATTACTAAAAACTTGATGCTGGTATTTAGTGATGTGGTTCAAGTATGTAACAGTAACTAAAAAGGAAAAAGGATGATTGAAGGCCAAATTAAAGATAAAAGTTTCTTGTTAATATTCAGCAAAATTAATCAGACTTTAAAGCAATTTGAATAAGGTGATTTTAGTATTGTAAACCGGCTCTACTTTTAACAAAGACTTACTTATTTTGATTGACAAACACCTTGTTCTAACATAATTGCTATCTTTGTTGCTATGGCTACCAGAACTTGTCAAAATGTAAAAAAAATAATAGAAGTGTACGAAATAAGAATTAATCTTATATAGCCGTTGATCGACAGTTAATTCAACTTATAATTACAGCATATATGCTCATTGTTATATAGACGTATTCATAAAAACCTAATCTAATTTTACCATAAAAACTAACCTGAAAGTTGTGTCTTCTGAGGCATTACTAGACTCCATTTATTTGGTACATATATAAAATGTCTGGCTATTCGATTATGTTTCATTATTCTGAAGTTAATGTTAACATTTTAATAGAACCGAGATTGAACAAAGCGCACGAGTTATCGCGACATGTGTGCGGTCACTTCTAAAGTATTGAACGTGTTATAAGAATTCCTTGTGCTATTGTATTCAAATAATAAGCAAAACATAGCGGATGAAAATAAACACTGATTTCTTATAAAATGAAAGGTATTACAGATCCCAAGGATGTAGTAACTCAACAACGTGATTAAAGAAATTGACAAGCTGATGACGTTTTGACTTTTCCCAAAGTAGTGTTCAACTTTTTTAAATGCCAATAACTCATAAATTTTGTACACCGTCTGCTTTCAATTCAACATCTGCAATCATATTAGGATTATTCCTGGCTGTCGCAATTTTGCATTAATGACCAAATGAACAAATTTGTACCATTATATTAATGAAAAATCAGCAAAAAGTATTGCTGAATAATATAAAACAGAAACTGAAATCTTTTTTCTTCAGGATAAATTTTAAAATAAGATTCTGTTTGATTAACCAGACCAATACGTTTTAAAAACCATTTCATAGTACGTACAATAACCACACCATTAGATTCTAGTTCCTGCCTAAAGTCGGGGATTTTAAATCTTATTGGTTCAAGTATTGGTTTGTGCTTTCGTCTTATCTTGTTTTTTTTTTTTTTTTTTTTTTTTTTATAATATCTATTTGCCTCGTGTTGTGTTCTTTTCAATATTGGCTACTGCTAAGTACAAGTTTTTTTTCAGTTACGGTTTTTTAACTTTAATATTGTATTTTTTACAAATTTCAAATCAGGTTTAAAAGAAACATGATGATATAAATAAACAGATGGTGTTGTAAAACTTGTGACAGGTACCCATTATTATCTAAAATTTATTGGCCTCCAACAATTAGAAATTTAACATCGCGCGATTCTCTTTCTACAGACGGTTACCGACTCGATGGTTAGAAAATAACCAATGAAATACATTTTTAATCTGTAACAAAATTGCTAATACTAGGTTCCTTATAGCGTAATTTGATTTTTTATTTTTTTTTTTTTTTATTTTATTTTTTTTTTTCTACAGCTATGACATATTCAATTTACATGTTTCTAAAAATAATACCAATACAGTAAAAATAAAGTAATACGATTTTCTAAATTTCTATATTGACATATATAGACGTAAGGGTTCCTGATTTACTGCGTGGTAAGATAAGTTTTTTTAATTTTTATTGATTACAGGTTTTTTAATAATGTAAACTTTTAAATTTAAATAGTGCTATGATCACACTACTTGATATTAATCCACTGTCCGTCTAAAGCAGGAAGTTTTGTAATCAATGGTTCCATTATGTATCTGTTTTCCCCTTGTTTTTAGTGGCTCAGTGGTAGAGCGCCTGTCTAGAGAGCGTTAGTTCGTGAGTTCTTACTCAGATCAGGTCATACAATATACTCTGAGATACAGCTTCCTCGCCTGGAGCGCGGCATTAAGAGGTCAACTGGTTCCCCGGTGCCATGATAATTAGGGAGTGGAATTTTTGTTTGTGGCATACTGACCTGGTGAGCTAGCACCTTACCAATAGTCGCAATACGTGCGTAATATAAGACAGACCATTATACACACATGCACATCTCTAATATACACGAACTTGTTCTCAGATTAATCCATCGAGATTAATAAACTTGTTCTTGTCGCAAATGTCTGAAAATTGCTGATGTGACGTTAAAAACATTACACCTTCAACAACAATGTGACGTTAAAACATTACACCACTAACAACAACTTGTTTTTTTTTTTTTTTTTCATTAAATTGTATTGTGTCTGTGTTATTTCTTTTTTATATATACCATATGATTCATACCTTGATTTTCTATCATTTTTTAATACTTTTAGATAATGTTTCAAAAAACGTAAAACATTTTAATTCTAATTTGACCGCAAAATTGATTTTTATTTCATACACATTTCTAAATAATAAATAACAATTATATTTTAATACAAAAGTAACAAAAACTCTGATGTTTGACATTCACGTGATTTTTACATTCAAAACAAAGCGTTTTATATAATTTATATAACTGTTTTCTACTAACACAATTAATTGTATCAGATTAGCATACAATTTATTCTCTTGGGGATCGTTGATGTAAAGAATTATCGGAATAATATTAATTATATAATCTAAGCTATTTAATAATTAACTGCTGCAAATTATAAAAAAAAGCAATTTTCTATGTAAATTAGGTTATGCTAGTATAGAGTTTTGATTTTTTTTATAAAGACTTAAAGATTTATTTAAGTTATTTGATTAATATAAACTACACTCGCGAGCAAAACATTAGCCTCGATTTCAGCTTTTTATATCTGCTTATTTCTAGGTTATGAAAAATGTCGAAAAAAAGTCAACGAACTCGTTTATAACCGTCAGAGAGAGAGAGAGAGAGAGAGAGAGAGAGAGAGAGAGAGAGAGAGAGAGAGAGAGAGAGAGAGAGAGATTTGATTGTACCCGTCAAGTTTTAAGTACCAACAGCATTAGCCTTTACAGTTCATCACCATCTGTAAACTATATAGCTATAAACTGTAAAAGACTTTCTGTTATGAGTGCAGGACCACCAATTCGAGGATGTCGCTTTTACATGACTATGAGGATAACAATCCGATAAAAACTCTTCCGATAGTGTATTGACACAAAACCGAAGAAGTCACTCGTGACTGTAAAACAAATACGGAAAAGACTCTATTCCGTAAGTGTGAATGAGTATCATCCTTTGAATGAGTGTGAGGGTACTGGTCTCAGAAAAACTTCCTCCTTCAGTTTATGGGGACAAGCCTATGAAGGACTTTCTTCTACGAATTGAGGAGGTATTGAGCTTCAATAATATTCTTCAAGTCAGACAGTAATATTTGAATTATCTACCCAGTTTGATGCTTTAAACTATAAACCTCAGTTAAACTTTATATATGTTCTAATGGTAGACTACTTTGATTGAGTTTCCTAAGTTAAATTGTAACATCAAAGATAAATTGTTTTATTGCACACCAAAATCGTGTTTTTTGTTTTGTTATCCGGGCATATATAACTCTACCTTTCTTCGCTAAAGCATCCGATCTTTAACGATCTATCATTCCTAACAAAAAATCATGTTATATGAAATAAGTAATCGTTTTTTTAATGTTTCATTGATAATTTTGTACTGAAGTTGAATACAATTCACGATCAGAGATGGGTATATAAAGCTGTAACTTACTTTTATCATCAAATAATGCTTTTAATGTAAAGTGAAATTATTTAAAATTATCGTACGATTAATACAATTTTGAAAATCCAGCGAGAGATAAGCTTTAAAAGGTTAGTTCTAAATACAGAGGTTCATTTGGCAGTAACACAAAAGCATGTTAAATTGTTTTGTCTGTTACAAAAACTGTATAATATTATAAACGTCAAATTTATTTGTAGTCTTTGTATTGATAAATAAAAAAATACCGGATGATTCAACCAAAGTCAGTCCAAGCTGTATGAATTTTTTAATATCATCTTAGAAATAAAAATAACTTGATGACAAATAGACCACGAAATAACTAAAATCCATAAAGAGGTTTATCGTATATATAATGTGTTTCAATAAATAACAAAAATACCAGTTAAATTTTTATGTGACATGTGTGCACATTTCGGAAAACATTCATCATAAGTGACACTAGGGGTCGAAAAGTTTGATAGATCAAAAATAAAAGCCAAACAGTAAAAAATTAATGAATCTTAAGTTCCAAAATTATATGAATTATAAGAATGCTTTGCATGGGACAGCAAACCTTGGTTTTTGTTCGTTTTTTTAAATTGAAAAATTGAAACAAAAAATACTAGTCCATGTCCGAATCACAATCCCAAAAGCAAAGTGAAAACGGGCTAATTCAGATAAACACGTAAACTTACACCAGGGAAGTGAGGCTGGGTGCTCCGGAAGGGTACGAACCTCCTGTCTAGCTAACTACACCCGTCAGGTTCAAAATCAAATTTGAGAATGAAAAGAAAACGGAACTAATATATTGAGCGGAACACCTATCAAGTATAAGTTTTGATAAAACAACATCATGTTTATTAACAATATTGAGACCTCTGGAAAACAAGCTATTGACCAAGCGTACGACACAACAATGTTTTCTAAACTGATTCTTTTCTGTAGTGATCATGACAATAAAAATAATAAATTAGTAAACAAAATAGTCTTCTAGTCATTACATAACGTTATTTTTAAAGGTCAAAAATACTGTGTGACAGAAAGATGTTCACAGTTTTCTCAAATTTCCTTTGTCTATTTTACAACGTCGTGGGGACATTATGATAGCCGCGTAAATTACCTCTCGTATTAGCTTCCAGCAAAACAAGACACTTAAAGATGTAATAAATCTATAAATTGTATACATATTATATCTAAAACATCAAAACATCACATTTATCTATTGATGTTGTCTAGGTCAGGGAGTCTGAACACCTGAACACAACAAAGTCGTGATTACCTTCATTTATTTATTACCGTAGGTCATAGACAATGGACAGACATCAAAGGCTTTAAATATGAGAAAAAAGATATAATCTATTTTTCTATAAATCTGTAATTATGAGACCTATACATAACAAGATATGTTCTGATAAACATAATAATAATAATAATAATAATAATAATAATAATAATTAGACTCTTAGTACCAAGATGAAAGGCAAGATAACATCAGAGTATGTGAGAAGAGTAAAGAAGCTATGCAGATCCAAACTAAATGGAGGAAATAGGATCAGTGGCATCAATGCTTGGGCGGTAAGTCTACTATGTTACAGTGCAGGTATTGTGGATTGGAAAATGAGAGAGCTGGTCAGCATGGATAGAAAATTTTGTTAATGAATGGATGTATGCACACTAGAAGTAATGTTGCGAGTCTGTACCTGCCGAGGAAGGAAGGAGAAAGAGGGTTAATAAGCACTGAGGAATGTGTAAACAAGGAGAGTAAGTCATTGTATTGCTATCTGAGAGAGACCACAGAGTGGATGCTTCAAGCTGCTTTCAAGGAGAAGGTGTAAGATGAAGAAGAGAACCTACAGGACTACCACTGGGAGATCTGCAGAAAGTATGAGATAGAATGTACAGACAAGTGGTATTACTATCAGCCATTGGCAGTTGCAGAGAACAGAATCACCTGGGACATGATTGTTTATACAGATAAGAAGCTGAATCATAATCAACCGGATATTACTCTACTACGGAAAGATTCACAGGAGTGGACACTAATTGACATAGCTGTTCCAGCGGACCACAAAAAAACCTGAATAATGAGAAAGAAAAAGGGGCTAAATATCGAGAACTAGCATTTGAAATTAAGAGAATCCATGCAGCATCAAAAGTGACAGTGATACCAATCGTGATTGGTGCACTTTGAACACTCTCAAAGAACCCAAAGACCTGGTATGGGAAGTTAGACATACCGGACATAGTTGGGAGTGCACAGTTGTCGGCAATCCTTGGAACAGCTCATATATTGCGAAAAGTTTTATGTCTCTAAGCTGCGGGAAGTAGCTGAGACAAGACAGAGAGGACCCAGAAGAACATCACAGGACTGAAGAGAATGACAAATAAATAATAATAATTAAAGTTATTATAAGAGTACAGATTATTAGTTTTATTATCAAACTGAAGATATTGATAAAACACTTACATGTATTTTGTATAACTGTCACAATAAATTGGGGAGATTTTAACTTCTTTATTTTTCTATTTTATTTACGACTTTTATCAAATTTTCTGATTTTCCAATAACATTATTCTATATGTAAATTCAATCTTCAATATGTATATGCTTGCTACAGTAATTGGAATTCTTTACTGAGAATATTTTGCTACATTAATTTGATTACAAGGACTCTGATTTTTCCTATACTGTTTTTGTGTATGTAATTCAGTGATTCATTCCGGCTGGCTTACTTTTTACCCCATTTGTTTGTTTCATGCATACAATCAAGTGTTATCAACAATTTTCTGCTAAAGTTATTCTTACTATTTGATACGTATACTTGAAGGGGATATTGGAAATTCCTACTTTTACTTTCTAATGAGAATTTAACACATGTTGATTTGAAATTCAAATGTGACCTACTGTATTTTATAACTACATTGGTGATTAGTGAGGCTGGTAATAGCGGTAACAAGTAATCACTTTTATAAGATATCATAAATATTCCGTCTCTTAATTAAGCTTACGTCTATCTCGCTGATGTAAATTTCAATGTTTTCGCAATTAGTCTGTAGAATTACCAGATAAATACAAGGTCATGTTATTAATGCAATAACGTCTAACTTTGTTACATCGCTGTCAATTAATAGACGTCACGTTACATTTCCCGCTGAAAACAAGGGATCATGGTGGGCATGGGGTCATCAAAGAAGTCATTTTTTACTTTTGATTGATTCTGTATCTATGTTTGATTAATGTAATTTCTTGTCTAATCAGGAAATCAAAATAGAAAAATGTCAAAGATGTCTTACTTAATAGAATTTATAAATCCGGAGGAGTTTTTTGTATTATATATGTAGGTGAAGAGCTCTAACAAATCTTCTAAAGTCATGTCATAATACCGATTTATCAAAAGTCCTACTGCTAAGGGGCTCTTGGTTACAGACTAGCCTAAAGAGTCTGTCAGAGCCAATCTCACATTACCATCGCCAAGCTCAACGATGGATCCTTGTACAAGATTGTTTATTACTTCGCTTGCAGAGGTTTGGGTTTTTTCTGGCATCCGGCATATAACACTATTACTTTATTCTACTACATGTACTGAGCCCTAAATACCACTTTGAAACCTTTAAGTGTGAAAAATATGAATTTGTCATTTTAATTAAATTAAAAACCCAATCTTCATTCTGAAGCATTGAATAAAAGTGATTATCTTAAGGTAACAAAACCTAGAAGAGAAATACTTACATTTATATAGTATATGGAATCCAAGACACGTCTAATAATGGTCGTTTTAGTTAAAGCTGCATTTAGTTTTCCTAGCAAGAAATTAAAACGGTGCTGATCTAATTAATGTTGTTCCTAATGAACAGTGTTACATTTGGTTCAACGATAAAAGCTAGAATAAATACATAAATAACAATAATTTCCCAGTGAGATGTAGCCAGGCTGTGCGATTTAATTTTAGAACATGGTTACGTTATAAAAAACCGGGTCATTTAAACACATCTTACAAACGGTGAAATACGATAAATTAAACACAGAATTTCATTAAAATTGTCATTTGTGACTTTGTAAGGGATACTTTACACCATTGCGAATAAATTTTGATATTATTGATGGACAATTAATACAATTTGTCAGGTTTCAACTTCGATAAATTGAACTCCCGTACATCCCTGCGCATGCTCTAAACGAATAATAACCATCGTTAAACATTGACCAACCCGTTAGAGGATTCCGTTTATTTACAGCTAAAAGGAATGAAATTTGAGAAAATGAATCTCACGGATTGAATAGAAGTTATTTATTTTTTTAAAAATATATTTTTAGAAAAAAAAAAGAAAAGGAAAAAAAAAAATTTAGAAAATTGAAAAAAAAATGCAGCTTTAACTTCTAAAGAATTACGAAAATGGTCATTCTGTGGCACGATAAACGCAGACATTGTAAAGCCCTTAATAAATATAAGGACTTACATCGATATTAGAGTGTTTACAAATTCTCTGGTGACGATATTAAAAGTCTTAATAGACTTGATTCTATATTATATTGTATATAAACTGTCAATATTTGACTATCAGTCTGGGTCGTCGTGGATCTCTTTCAAAACGAACCTTAGTATATATACCTATAAACTCGACACTACAACCTGATTACAAATTGATTGATGGTCAAATGAGTTTGCAGAACCATTGAGGTGAGAGAGTAAAACTTGAATTGGATTAATGATGTTTTACGTCCCATTAAAAATTCTTTAACTTATAATCAACGACGGGGTGGTAGAGAAAACAGGAGTGCCCGACGTAACCATCACCTTTTGCAAGTGAACTGACAAACTTTCTCACACTAGGATCTCCCTAAGTTAGATTCAATTCTAGGCGGAGAGAGGCACTGTGACCTCAATTCGCGAGCTTTAGACCACTCACCCATCGAGGGTCTAATATGAACATAGAAATAAAAGCCAAATTGAAACCTGGAATCAACCTTTTATAGAATAACATTGCCGAAAACGTGAGCATCAAGTTACAAATGACAATGTAATATAACACAATATAGAAGTTAGAATTAAATTGTTATTAGCTAGCTAGAGATTTATCCGACAGTTAGTTTTCTAATTTCGACTTAATACTATCGTCACTGGAGTCACGTCACATTATGATGTAACTAATTACTCTCTAGATGATGCATCCAATTTATAAAGACGGTATGAATCATTTTAACAAATCGTGTTGAAACACAAATCAATGTTCTCGTGATCGAAATATAACTATCAACATGTTGGATCGTCATATATCAATTTATCAATTATTATCAAACTGGCCAATTTATCACACCCTTATTCACGACCAGTTAGCCTCATGAAGATTATGAGGGTGACCTCGTATAAAAAGATCAGTATGTCAAAGAAATGATTACTTTGGTGTTATCAGCACATTTTTCGTTTTGACCATTTCGACAAAAATTACCATGGCAATGATGATAGATATTCGTAGATAAAAAGCGGTGCACCTTTGTACAGGATATATGTCATATCTATCTGCACATCTTAATATTTGATTATAATTTTTTTTAAATTTTTTTCATTTATTATTATTATTATTATTATTATTGTTGTTGTTGTTGTTGTTGTTGTTGTTGATGATGATGATGATGTCAGTTCCTCCAAAAAGATTTCGTTTAAATATACTATGCCAGTTTTTATTTCTTCCATTTTTTCAGTAATTTCTATCATATAAAATAATGCTGAATTCTCTTATCCATTTTGTAAGAGATTTGATCGGCAATTTATCATATTGTAAATGGCAGACACACTTTTTAAAGTTTAAGCTATTAAAAAATCTATGGATGTTGTTTGGCTTCTATTTTACACTGATGTTTACGACATATCTACTGCTACAACCACAAGTAGTCTGCTTGAACGGATTTTTTAAATGGCTCTCTATCCAGTAAACATTTTGCCGAATTGATTCTTCAAAAGTAAAACTTTATTCTTTGCCAGTATTCTCGGTAACTGTAGACTAAGGTATAATATATTTAGTTATTGCTTTAGAAATACATCAATGATGACATCATTCTATCTAAATCTAAAGTAAACATTTTAGTTGAAATATCAAGTTTAAAAAAAGAAGAAAGATGGAATGTATACAATTTACTCTAGAGATAAAGAAACTACTAAAACGTCTGAATATAACTTAGTAAAATACAAAATAAAATAATATACAAATGTAATTAAAAATGTTAAACTCGGATGACTTATAAAACAAAATTATTGCAGTATAAAGAAACTTTGGTTTTGTAACCAAAAATGAATACATAAAAAATGTAATAAAACAAGTTAAAATAAAATAAAATTTAAATTTCTTTTTTAAATATCCTCCGTTTTCTGGGACTATTCCTATATAAACATGTCTGGATTTTTAACAAGCAAAACGTATTCTGATCTTTTTGAAAATACTTATCAGCAATATCATGATGACGACCATTTAACTTTTAAGGGCTCTGATAAGCCGTGTCTGAGTCAACCATTTATTTGTTAGAAGCTTGTATGATAAATGAGATACTTCTACATTGATAAACTTCAATTTTTTATTTTATTGTCTTCTTTTAAAATATTGTGTATACATCTATTCAAGTAAGCAATGAAGATTGTATTTTTTTACCATTGAAAAAATGTCAAACATGTTGGGAATAGGTATCAAATGTAAGTTTTAAAATCCAAAGAACCTGAAGTTTTGACGTTGTATGATTTTAAATATCATTGGAACGTTTGGCTTCGTAAAGGTATAATGTCAAATGCAAATTGTTAATGTTTTGTTAGGTACCAGTGTTTTGATTAGAAAATTTGCACAAAACTTGCACACAACATAAACTTCGTTATAAATTGACCTTTGTGATTTATAAGAAAAATGTTTCTTGCGAAAATGTTTATGTGTCTTACACAAAATTTAACCAACCAACAAAATTTAACTTACACAAGTGAGAATGAACAATTACATGGTGTTTAAAGGTAGAAAGTCTCGAGCAGGTGACATCAGGACTTGTGCCTTTTAATAAGCCCCTTATATCCAAGACAATCGCAAATTCAAAAAAAAAAAAAATATGGTTTTTAGAGGTAATTTGGTGGATACCTGGCCCATCGTTTGTTCAAGATTTTACAACGAGTCTAATTTTGTATCATTTTTACGAGCGTATTGCTGAATTATTTATAATTTTGAACAAGCACAAAAACGGTGTTTTTTCTTCTGCGTGTAATATTATTCCATTTTTTTCCTGAAAAATATAGAAATCTCTTTAAATCTCATAAATTGTTAGTTTTATGCATTTTAATGTCAATGTGTCTGGATTATAAATATAAATTTAACGTTTTTCAATCTTAAAATGTCAGATACCGACATAAATAGATCTATCAGGATTAATCTATATCTTAGTTATATACATTTTCTGATATATTTCCCTAAAGTTGTAACGATAAAGCGGTTTTAATGATTCATAAATAACTCCAGATTAATCTCTACTCAAAATAATATTGAAAAACTGTTGCCATGATGATAAGCTTTTTTTTAAAAAAAAATCAAACTTAAGCGCTATTTGTTACAATAAGGTGATTGTTTTCTGATCTGTCACGACTTGGTATGGCATGGAATGGCATGCTATGTAAACAATACGTGATAGTAAGGTCATTGTTTTCTGATCTGTCACGACTTGGTATGGCATGGAATGGCATGCCATGTAAACAATACGTGATAGTAAGGTAATTGTTTTCTGATCTGTCACGACTTGGTATGGCATGGAATGGCATGCCATGTAAACAATACGTGATAGTAAGGTCATTGTTTTCTGATCTGTCACGACTTGGTATGGCATGGAATGGCATGCCATGTAAACAATACGTGATAGTAAGGTCATTGTTTTCTGATCCGTCACGACTTGGTATGGCATGGAATGGCATGCTATGTAAACAATACGTGATAGTAAGGTCATTGTTTTCTGATCTGTCACGACTTGGTATGGCATGGAATGGCATGCCATGTAAACAATACGTGATAGTAAGGTCATCGTTTTCTGATCTGTCACGACTTGGTATGGCATGGAATGGCATGCCATGTAAACAATACGTGATAGTAAGGTCATCGTTTTCTGATCTGTCACGACTTGGTATGGCATGGAATGGCATGCCATGTAAACAATACGTGATAGTAAGGTCATCGTTTTCTGATCTGTCACGACTTGGTATGGCATGGAATGGCATGCTATGTAAACAATACGTGATAGTAAGGTCATTGTTTTCTGATCTGTCATGACTTGATATGGCATGGAATGGCATGCCATGTAAACAATACGTGATAGTAAGGTCATTGTTTTCTGATCTGTCACGACTTGGTATGGCATGGAATGGCATGCTATGTAAACAATACGTGATAGTAAGGTCATTGTTTTCTGATCTGTCCTGACTTGATATGGCATGGAATGGCATGCCATGTAAACAATACGTGATAGTAAGGTCATTGTTTTCTGATCTGTCGTGACTTGGTATGGCATGGAATGGCATGCCATGTAAACAATACGTGATAGTAAGGTCATTGTTTTCTGATCTGTCGTGACTTGGTATGGAATAGAATGGCATGCTTTGTAAACAATACGTGATAGTAAGGTCATTGTTTTCTGATCTGTCATGACTTGATATGGCATGGAATGGCATGCTATGTAAACAATATGTGATAGTAAGATCATTGTTTTCTGATCTGTCACGACTTGGTATGGCATGAAATGGCATGCCATGTAAACAATACGTGATAGTAAGGTCATTGTTTTCTGATCTGTCATGACTTGATATGGCATGGAATGGCATGCCATGTAAACAATACGTGATAGTAAGGTCATTGTTTTCTGATCTGTCGTGACTTGGTATGGCATGGAATGGCATGCCATGTAAACAATACGTGATAGTAAGGTCATTGTTTTCTGATCTGTCGTGACTTGGTATGGAATAGAATGGCATGCTTTGTAAACAATATGTGTTAGTAAGGTCATTGTTTTTTGATCTGTCATGACTGGGCTTGGCATGAAATGGCATGCCATTTACACAATACATGATAGTAAGGTCATTGTTTTATGATTTACCATGACTGGGCATGGCACATTTTCTGGCTTTCTAAACGCAATCGTAATTTGTAGGATTTGACAATTTGCTTAGGTACGGCGAAATAAGTTGGCGCTTGCCAGACATCTTGCAGAAGTAGCACAACTAAATAAGGTCACGTGCTGAAACCAAAGTAACATTAACATGTGGAGATAAAGCAATTTTAGTCTTTGTCAGATCGACCCTAAAATTGATTTCAAACGGTGCAATCGTGCTGGTTGAAAAAACAATAACAAAGAAGTCTATAAGACAATTGAAATTTTTACACCAAAATGAAAAGATCTGGAACTTAAGGTTCACATCTGCAAACATATTGAAAAATTAGGCTCATCATTAAAGGATAGTGAATAGAGACGAACTCTATAAATAAAACATCGCATGTTTTCTTCCACAAATGAATAGACAGTGTGAGTTTTGCCCCCTAGTCATGCGCCTTCCGTTTGTTCATGAGAGATGTTTTCGTTTTAAATGTCCATGGTAACAAATATAATTGACATCTGAGCCAATATGAAGAAGTCTCAGAATAAGTTGCCGTAAGCTAGAAGCAGACGGTATCTTTCAAATAATAGAAACGAGAATTTTTGCTTCAATAGACAATAGATATTTCATACAATTAGAGAGCCGACTGAGTGGACATTACCTTACGGCTACTTGTAAGAAATCATCTCCAAATTTGTCGGCATTTCGAATATAATAGTCTCGTACTAATGTATCTAGGCTAATAAAAGGATAAAATTGTAATATGAATTTTACACATATTTAGATCTCAAGACACTCTATATCGGATCAAATTAAAAGAAACTTCTTTATTAGCTAGCGTTGTTGGCATAGGTATCTATATAATTCATCAGGTCAAGGTCAAATTCTTTCCGACAGGCACTTTCAAAAACTCTTTCAGAAGCTTTCCATAACCATGTAAATTGTTTTAGAATTTGTTACTGGTAGAGATGCGTTAGTGGTACTTCTTCACGCCAAGTTTAATGTAGATTATGTTACAGTTCCTTCATCAATAAAATGTGAGGGCATTGTAGTGTTCCAAAATAAACCAATCAGAAGGTATGATCAATTATTCTCACATTAAAATTGTTTTCGGATCCGTCCATCATTTACATTGGCATTCTTGATACTTGTTACATCAACTAAGAAATTTAATTCAAATGAAATTTCTCAAACTATCCATTACTTAACTGTATTTCAAAACACCCGTTATTTATCTGTGAAATTATTGATTTAAACCAACAACAACATGAGGATAAATACACTTTTCATTTATTTTTATTTATTTATCTATTTATTTATTTACAAATGTATTTATTTATTTATTTATTTATTTATTTATTTATTTATTTATTTATTTATTTATTTATTATAAGACTCACAGTTACTATTTATCCATTAACGTTATATGATGCCAATAGTCTTATTCTTGTCCTTCGCCTTTGCATCTTCGCTGCTTTACCTTCGCGTTTTTCGTTTCTTCTATTTCGCAGTTTCGTCTTTGCACCATTCTTCCTGTACAGTTGTTGTTGTTGTTATTTTTGTTTTTGTTGTTATTGTTGTTGCTTCTTCGACTTTGTAACTATTCGCCTTATAATCGAATAGTAAATAAACGATAATTTCATTTTGGCTATGACCGGGTACAATAACATTAATGATGCAGAAGTAATGTGATATTTTAAAATTTTATAGAATAATACAATTCAAAAGTAGTGCATGACTTACACGTTTTAAAACTTCAAGAGTCCAAATAGGCACAATTCTGTAACAAAACACAAACATAAAGTTTAATTAAAGGCAGAGTTTGACATCAAGACAATAGTCTTCTGTGTGAATATGTTTTCAAACCATTAGAGTATATTTAGTCCAGCCAAATACTTAACATCCTTCTTATAAATCAAAGAACAGCTAATTGATGGCCATAGTATCATTTCATTTCAACAAGTTGCATTTGTTAAAAAGAGTATTTTATCTATTCCAAGTTTTTTCCATTTAATAATCGTTAGATGTTTCAATTTCAGTTTAAGTGAACTGCGAGAGCAGAAAGAATTTCAAAATTTTGAGAAATTTTCGCCATTTATTATAAATAGATATTTTAACCTATTATGGTATTTTCTAAAGGTTTTGTCACGGACAAGATTACTATATTTGAACTTCTTAAAACCAAAACTTAGAAGTCATATCCCAACAAAAGTTGCAAATTGACGCAAGCCGGATCAACCGTTAAGAAAACTTTCTGATTAAAATTTACATGAATCATTAATATTTCTAGACAAATGCCTCAGTAGTAAACATTTCTCTGTATGTTAAATAATCTCGTAAAGACTGAAAGAAAAAGGCTAAGAAAAAAGGACACACATTAAGTTGATATGATTGTGAAACTTGAATCCAACAAAAAAGGTATTACGAGTGAAACAATTACTCATGAGTTCAAAACTAAATGAGTCGATATTAAGAGCAAAAGAATAATTAGTAACGTTGAAATTGATCCATTCAAACTTCTATAAACACCGCATATATCACTTTTAAACGGACGTGCATGCCAATTTCTAACGTTACATAATTATTAGACTTTCACGTGCAAAGATTCGATTTAAGGGCTAACGTCTGACGAGTCATTAGAACTGAAGCTTTACAAAAAATAAAAAATGAACAAAATTGTTCGGTGTATCAACGTGTTGATTGTAGCTTAGCAGGAATGATTTGTTACATTAATCCTTTATCCATCTGTTGGATCTAAATGCTCTTTGTTGCTTTGTGTGCATGTATGCATGTTTATGCACGTGAGAGGGTTAAAATTACAATTTATAACTTTCATTCCGCGAAAGAACACAATCCCTATTGATTAGCCACCTGTGTACAACATAAAAAACTATCTAACAAATTTGTGCTTAGTAAATTCTTAATATTTTATTTTCTTCTTTTGGTAAATTAAAATATAAAACCTTAGATATATTTTTTACATTTTCTCAGAATAAAAATTATGTGCAAAAATATCAACGTATTTCCAAAGCATATATCAATACTGATAGTTTATTCTAAATTGTTCTTGGCAAACAGATAATTGATATACATATTTTATCAGGGTAGGTTAGTTGCTACTTGTAATGAACATAAAGCATACCTAAAGTTCTATGACGCTGCTTCATTTTTTTTACTAAATAGCAATAAAACTTTTTGTGCTTTGTTCCAATATTTTGTATGAGTAAAAACGTAAAAAAAAAACAACACACGTGCATGAATGTGACTATTACACACATTCATCAAACAGAAGATACATGTATGGATCTATCAGGTATACCTATGCAAACATTCATCAAATAGAGAATAAATTGATGTAGAACAGAAGTAAGTCGTATATCTTGTTCAGGAAATATCTATTTATATTGTCAGCTCATTTATTCTCTCTGCTTAATTAGGTTATATTTTGTCAGAACGAGGCTCATGAAACATATAGAAGAATGGTTCCTGTCTCTTAGGAAGAGAAGAAATCCATTCTGTGTCAAGTTTATTCCTACAAAAATCATTAAATCTTGGCTGATGTATGTTTTTTACACCATCCAATGGTTTATATATCACCTTGGTTATATATCAAGAGTTATGTATATCTGAAGAGAATTCAAATTGAGAAATCCTCGTAGCGGGAATCTTAAATAGCTGTCATTTGTCATCTAATCTTAATACAGTTGTCATTTCTCATTACATATTAGCCATTGAAGACAAGTTAAAATCATGTTCTCTTGTTTGTGATATATAATCCTGACGAAACTTCAAAGTATCTTTTTTTTTCAAATAAACAAAAGCATTTTCTTTCAGATGTCAAATGTTTTCTTATACCAATTATACAATTCGGTATACAGGATTTTTTCATAATTAAAATTGATTCGATATTATAAGTTATACGCTTTAGTTAAAGTAAGAAGGCCTGTAAACTTATAAGGATACGATGTACGTATAGGGAAACGTAAAATTGTATACAATTATACAAACCCCACCTTTTACATTAAAAAACAACAGTTTCTTTAAAAAGTCCAATTGTATATTGAAAAAGAAAGGCTGCAAACTCCCAAAAAAAGCATTCCTCTAGCCAAGCAAATGAACCAAGAACATGGCATAATACAAATAAATGATATAAGTATTCAAACGTGATATAAGCATACCAGAACTACCGATTATAAAACCCGCGGACAAGCAAGGTGCTTTATATCCAGTAGTGAGGTTGAAGTAATTATGTTCTACTTATATCAGTTACTAAATGCTCTAACAGTTAAACACTTATCCATAACAAAATACTATCTAATATACTTTATAAAGATGGTTAATTACTAAATTGTTAAATGGATACTATGTTTTAAACAACTAAGCCCAGGTCATCGGTATTGTAAACCTTCCCCCATTTCTGTTTAGAGGATTTCTGGTTTTTTTTTTTAAATTATTTGTAATATAATTAGGTGTTTATTAAGTTGTGGTTCCAGTCCATTAAACAATTTTAATAATCTTTATTGTTTATGTTAATAATACACTTAGAAACATTAAACAGCTACCCAATGTGTTTTAAGTGAAGATTGGAATAATTTCCCATAATTAAATGTTACATGGAATGGTGTAGTATTTTACTGCCTGTGGTCGTGTTTGTTCTCGATATCTAAAAAAAATATTTAATTCTATTGACTGACAGAACATTAAATATTGTACCACTGAACCATCGAGGCGATCTAAGCAATGAATCAAACTCCATTACTGGGCAATAGAATACCCAGAGCCAGTCAAACTTTCAAAATCAGAAAAAAAAAACAAATACTTTTTAAACTGGAAAAATTAATAGGCGATTAACTATTTTATAATCAGAAGTCTTGACTTGTCTTGTTGTCTTGTGTTATATAGCAATTACTGACCTTGTAATTAATTCGTATCCTTGCTCGCGTTGGCTGTCACATGTTTTAAAGAGCCCTTTCTTTCTCTTTATTTATATATTCCTGTACGATTTAGTATGTAACTCAAACAGTATTAGAGCTTTGTGTATTTTATGTTTACCATAAATAAAAGATTAAGAAACCAAAACAATATCTATTGCAAAATAATAATCCATAGTCTGTAACTTTAGGCGACATTTTATGAATTATAAATCCAGCCATTAATTAGATGTTATATGATCTCATCAAGATCTGTGCATGATAATTTCTTATCTCAAATCAAAATTATTGATCAACGGAATTAGTAATAAACTCTATCTAATAAAATCTGGATTAAATATTATGCAGTCGATGCTACGTCTCCGTCGAGATATAAAAGTGCATATTAGCTTAGCTTAATAAATACAAACCTCTCAAATATGTATAATTCTATACTCAATGTATGACTTTTTTTACTTCAGATTGTTGTAATTAGGCAATATTGTTGATTTAATTTATAATACGAAAAAATGTTTTTGCTATGCAAAGAAAATTAAATTGCAGGCTGACCTTTCTTTCGAATTCGGAGATAGCTTTACAGCAGTGTAACTTTAGGGGCTTTATTAAAGTCCATGTCTAATTTGAGTCATAACGTTGCAAGTCTCGTGTTTTGAATCGTAGAGCATCTTTGCAGTATATTGTAAACTATAAAGTTTTTAATATAAATAAATGAATAGATAAATAAATAAATAAATAAATAAATAAATATTATGATATTTTTTCTCAACTTTATGAATAAAATTGAAGTTGTTGATTGTTTGGTAAAATTATTTTTTTTATTGTTTCATTGTTTGTAACTTGCTACTTATGAACAATTGGTTGTAAAATTAGTAAAATGGTTTGAGACCTATTATCAAATATAGATCACATTAAGTCAAGTACCTGCAAAGTCGGGAGTATTAAAATCAATGGTTCAAATTTGTGTTTGTTCTTTTTTCTTGTCTGGTCTTGATGTTTTTAACAATAACTTCTATCGTTTCTATTTTAGGTGGCTTTGACTGTTGCCAAGTGTAGTTTTAGTTTCAAGTTATATATATATATATATATATATATATATATATATATATATATATATATATATATATATATATATATATATATAAGTAAGAACTACTATAGTGATATATCGTATGGTAATGCTTAGATACACAAAAAGGTTAGTTTGTCCAACAAACAAAAATCAAATGCGGCTTAATATTTATTTATTTATTTAACTTGAATATTTATTACATATAGAATAATTTAGCTCATTGTTTATTGCTGTTTTGTTCAATCTACATAAACAGATTAGACAAAGTTGCCAAGATTTAGCGTCTCAGCCTTAAATCAAATAGTAACTGTTTTTTCCTCAGATTTACTCTCTGGTTTATGATACACATGCTGATGAAGATGGGTTTTTTTTTATTTGTAAAATATTGGCGCATCAACAAAGTTTTTACGAAATCAATTCACGATGCTATTTTCTAAATTTCATGTTTCATCGTTTTTTTAAATTTTGAATTTTATGTTTATTGAATTTATAATTGAAAAACTTTAATGAATATACGATAATGCTTTTTGTATTATGTGTTACTTGTTTTGTCAAGCCAGTATACGTCTATGCTCGCGGATTACAAGTTTTGCCTGTTTGATGTTTTTGCATTTGAAAAATCCATACCCGATTCTTGTAAATTACGGTAAACTGAAAATCGTTTTTCGCGTGTAAAAATGACAGGAATGTACAGTACAAATCTAGGTGCTTTGTCGTATAAAAAGAAAGTAATTTTAATTTTCAATAACGTCATCACAAAGGAAGCACCTGTTAGGCGTTAACTAGTAACGGTGTAGCTGAAAGTAGTAAGACTTTTATACAAACAGAATAACTAATAGGTTTAATGTTCAAATCAAAGCTTTGAAATTTTCGCATGTTGAGAAAATTGCTTCGTAGATCGGTATGCCTTCTAATCTGAGTGTTCATTAACTTCTAATTGGACTTAACTTAATAACAGAAGTCGATCTTCTAAACAACATAACATTTGATACTGAGCTGAATTATCAGCATTCGTCGTCTTCTCTTCTGTTTCCTATCAAATTTCAAATTAAACAGTAGCCATAAAAATTCTCAAATTCCATCAGAAATACGGGATCGAACAAAGAGCTCTTAATATGTTATTGCGTAGAATTACGAATTGCTAAAATAATTTGTAGTAAAAACGGAATTCCATTTATCATATGAGTAAGATTCAATACATTTTGTGGTTAACTCTAATTTACGACCTGTGGACAAGACAAATGGGCAGCCATGTTTTCTAATCAACAGTCCACGCAAGTCAATCAACGAATCTCGCGAGACTACTAAACGACTGAATACACCTCCGTGATTAGAGAGCTTAAATCAATACCTTTGTATGTATTGGTTTGTCCTGTGGTCATTTTGTCAGTTTCTCCTCTTAAATCAAAGAAACACTCTGACACCTATGTTGTCTTAAGAATGACAAATATTCCTCTAAATGTTCTTTTTTTGATTAATTAAAACACTAATGATTTAATTAAGCTTCCTTATATTGATGATGGAATCTTATGATTTTGTTTTTTCTTACAATAATTTAAGATACTTCGTAACGTATCATACATCAAATTTAAAAATAAACAATTACAAACTAGAAGATTAATGACTGTTTCTTCGAAACATCACGAGCAAATTCTTTAACAACACTGAAAAAAAATTAAATTGAAACACTTTTTAAACATACTTTTACATCTTGTTAAAATACATCTTTTTAATTTTGATAAAATACGGAAGTTAAATCTAATTATAAGGATCGAACGCCAATGATAAACTGTTGTTGGTTTAAAAATTCAGTTGTCATATACCACTTTTGAATGTTTTTATGGTTAAATTAAATTATGGTTTTTGACACAGTGACTAAGGAATGTTTACTGCGAAAGTAAAAAGTCATGCATGCATTTAGTGGGAAAATTTTTGTCACATAGTGTTTCTTTTACTAATGTTGAGAGTCATTTCTTGTTTTAAGGAAGACATTAAAATTCTCGTAGAATCCTACATACACGTGCAAACAAACTAACTCGCACTAGTATCTACCCGAATGGAATTCGAACCCGGACAGCGGTAAGCGCTGACATCCCGGACTTGAGACCATTTTACCGTTGAGATTGAGGTCAACATAAGTTCTCACCATTCATTTTTTTTAATTCTTCACCAGTTGATCGATGGCCTTTCTTTTGGTCCTGTTCTCTGAAGCGTCCATCGAAAGATACCGTGGTGTTTCGAGGTAGTCGCCTGTTGTAGACAACTTAATGCCTAAATAAAGGTATTTTGCTTGGTAAAAAAGTAAAACATTTGGATCCGGATGGTAAAGAAAACCGGAATGCCCAGAGAGAATTATCGACCTTTGACAAGCAAACTGACTAATTGTGTTTAATTACGATCACAGCGAGGAGTGAGTGCGTGTGATTTTGTTAAGAGCCGCATCAACATTATTGCATCTTTTTGCGGTTGAAATGCTCTACAGCGAGGGGGAGATGTGAGATGTGAGGCTAAGCAGTGAGATGCAGTGAGCTCCGTAATACCATTTGGCCACCGAGCCTGTTAGGAATCACTTGTTGTCTTATAAAAAGGGTAGACAGAGTCTCATTCAACCACACCACCAGATTTTTTATTAGTTCTGTTGTCCGTTAATAGTCGGGATTTTATATCAGTGGTTATCTGGTTTTTCAAATTTCGTAGCCTTTAGTACTTTTTCGTTTTCTCGTTTATGAGCTCAAACTATTTAGTTCCATTTTAGTTCGCCAGACCATAAATGAAATTAAGTCAGAAAAAATAGCTAAACATCAAATAGATAATGGGTAATTTTGAAATCTTTAAAGCAAAACAAATTAAATAATTTAATTTTAGTCTACAGTAATTTTCGTAGCTAAAAGATTTTGATTTCTAAAGTTGTGTTTAAAAAGATTTCGACCATCATTTAAAACTATCATTCTTGAATTCGCTAATTTCAGCTTGATTTTATTAACATTTAACGTAATTCCTATCTACAATACGTTCAACATTATCAAATCAGATCTCAGCTTTTTATATCAACCCTATAGCAGTTTTACAATAAAATTTAGTTTTTCGGAAGAAAAAATCATTATATAAATGTGACTCATTTCTGGTCTTAAATTACGATGTACGCCAACACTGAGATTATCTCGGTTTTAAAGTTTTTGTAAAAATCAAGACATTGTATTAGATGCTTTGAAATCAAAATTAACGATGCTTAAATAAACGTTTCTGTATCAGATACGCTATTGTAGAGTTTGTCCCAAATGTTCTTAATAAAATAGATATAAGGTCTCTATGATGAAATAGTATGAAGCTTTAAGGGATAAATGTATTTCCAGCAGAATTAAGTTCATTTACTGAACACGCATATACAAAGCAAGGAGAGAAATGGTTTTATACCAGAATTAAGCTCGTTGCCATAATTTGTCTTTCACAGAGTTAATTTGTAGCCAGTAAAAAATCCGATTTATAACTTTAGCAGACAGTAAATAGAAATGGCTAGATTTCCCTCCTGTGTATCTGTGGATATATGACTAGGACTTTTACTGTAATAGTCAGTGTGATAGAGTGAGAAGTCTTTCACGGCTATAATTTGTCATCTCTCTTATCATCGGTATTGATATGTATTTGATTGGCTAGATAGTTATTGCCTCTTTTCTTTGACTTCTTTAGAAATTTGTAGTCTTGTCATCGCGGAGAAATAAGCTCTTTTAAGTTTCGTTAATGATAACTGAAACTATTGGCTAGGATGATAAATGACAGAAAATAATTAGTTTATTCCAGTTTTCAGGATCAACTCTGTAATACACGACCCTAAAAGATAAAAAAATGCAAATAAAGGGTGATGGGGCGGACAATGAGCTCATGTTTTCTTGTGATTTTATGCTATTTAGACGATTTACTGACAGTAAAATTTGGGTCATAAATGAGTCTAATTAAGAATTGACAAGTGTCTTTTAGCCTCTTTGCTGATGGCATCCGTTTATAATATTTTATTGTGCAATATTAATAAACATCCCACTAATCACGGAGACATGATCAGAAATCCGATTAACTGTCGGGATTCTAACGCGATGATCACGCAACAAATCCGTTATGAAATATTAATCAGGCACTGCCTCAGGAAAAAATTAAATAAAAAGATATATTTCAAAAACTGTCAAAACGGATGATTAGGGATAACATATTGAATTAATATTTATTTTATAATCAGTGTTCGCATGATTGTCAAACACCTTGAAATTTTGTTTCCTGTATATTGCTTGGGCTTTTCATATTGGAATAGCTGGCTTTAGGGTCTGGCCCCTGTTTCACAATCATTCCTTGACTAAGATTTCCCTTAACTTTAATTTAGCAATTTTACGGTATCTTTTTATAAACTTTGAACTATGAATTAACATTTTTGACAAAACTAAATACAGATAAGAAACATTTGTACAAGTTGTTGTACTGTGAGATACAGTGACAGTCTAAATATCAATGTTCCAGAAACATTTGTACAAGTTGTTGTACTGTGAGATACAGTGACAGTCTAACTATCAATGTTCCGGAAACATTTGTACAAGTTGTTGTACTGTAAGATACAGTGACAGTCTAACTATCAATGTTCCAGAAACATTTGTACAAGTTGTTGTACTGTAAGATACAGTGACAGTCTAACTATCAATGTTCCAGAAACATTTGTACAAGTTGTTGTACTGTGAGATACAGTGACAGTCTAACTATCAATGTTCCAGAAACATTTGTACAAGTTGTTGTACTGTGAGATACAGTGACAGTCTAACTATCAATGTTCCAGAAACATTTGTACAAGTTGTTGTACTGTGAGATACAGTGACAGTCTAACTATCAATGTTCCAGAAACATTTGTACAAGTTGTTGTACTGTGAGATACAGTGACAGTCTAACTATCAAAGTTTCAGAAACATTTGCACAAGTTGTTACTGTGAGATATGTACAGTGAAAGACTAACTATCAATGTTCCAAAAATTAAGACCTACATAGTTTGTCTCGTTAGTCGGACGGTCTAAAGTGCCCGCCTTCGGATCACGGTGCCTCTTATAGCATATTTTTTAAATATCTAAAAAAAAAAACACTTTATGACATTTAATTTTTCAAAAACTGTAAATTTTTCAAAAAATTGCTGTTTCAAAAGAATTTAATATATATATATACTCAAAATTTATGTAATTTTTTTTTTAATTTGTAAATTTTAATCATTATGAGCACGTTAATTTTGGTCCTTAATTTTTCCCTTAATTAAAATCACTTTAAATTCAGTTTGAAGTAAATATAGATTCAAACTTGCTTTTCGGCAAAAGCAAAACCAAGTGAATGGAGACACCCAAATACAGAAGGTGATCCTTCACCATTCCCAGTCCAGCTGCCAAGGTCATGATTGACCATCTGGAAGGGCCACCAGATCTAGAGAATATTAATATCTCAGATAATGTCGTACTGTTGTCTGAAAAAAATTATGATACTTTGCAATTTTTTTCGTGAGGTTTTTCCGAACATTATATGATTTAAACAATATATGTATATATACTGTAATTGTTAACCCCCCCCAACCCCCACCCCCGACAACCACGTATTTTTCTACAATAATTTAACTAGATACAGTATATATGTTGCTTGTTAAGCTTGAAATGTCTTTGTCAGTTTGTGCTAATTAGATTTTTAGGACATTATTAAAGTAACCATGGAGCATTTAGCTGCCAAATAGCTCTTTAACAATTCCTGAAGACAAAATTGCTGTGTTCAAATAAAGTACGTGTCTAGATACAAATTGTTTTAATAAATATTCGTGTGAAAGAATTTGGTAATAGTAGGACTTCCGACAAGCTTGTTATCACAGTAATCTGCTTTTTATCACAAAATAAAGTAGAACAAAGAACATATCAAGGAGTCAGACAGACGACACATCGGAGTAGCAGACGACACATCTCAGAAACAGACGACAACTAATGAAAGCATCTTATTAATAACAAATTCTGAAATTAGGCCTTCAAATAAATATTATTAGAGCTTTGTCTTGATGACGTGTCAATCTCATCATAGGGACATAGAACACATCAACAATCGACAGAAAACTAATCATTATATGGAATTATCTGCAACAATGGTAGAAATAATCTTACAACAATAAAGTTCTATTAGGGTTTAGGAAATTCCGGTCAAATATTAACAATCAGAGCTATCCAATTTCATCACAAAGACTTAAGTCCAAACAATCTAATTCAAGGGAAACTACTCAGCGCTATTATTAGAGAAGTCCGATACACATGTTAGTCTTAAAATGATATAAAATATATCACTAAGTTTACTTTTTGGGGAAAATATAATAATTTTCAGCTATCATAGTGAAGGGGCCGAGTGGCCTAAAGCGTGCGCTTATGGAAAAATGTGTGGTCAGTAATGCAGACGCGTGGTATCGGTTATAAGTGCACAGTTGTACAGTGCAGACCAAAAACACATGCACATCCACGCACTACATGAACACATGTTAAGAATTAAGTAAAAATTGTCAGGTTGTCACGAATAGGTGATGAGACGTCAATCAACATTTGACAAGCAACACCAGCTAAACTTATTTTAATCTTTTGTTGTTTTATGTTTTGGTTGTACCGGCTACAGTCGTGTTTTTAATCGATAAATTGCTTTATTACTACTAGAAAATTGAAGTATGTAATTTCTTGAGTTGATAGTTTAAATAGTAAAAGATAGGACAAACAAGGATGATGATCACAATAAATTTAAAGAGTGTGTGTGTACGTTAAAAGATTTTAACAAAAAGTATAAATCTAAAGGTCTTTGTAAATTCTTCATAAATTTAATTTATAATTAATATGTGACAATATTCCCTTTGGTGCAGACTAGTGTATGCAGCTTAATTATGTTCTCTTTTTCATAGTCTTTTTTAATAATACATTCAAAAATGAAAAACCGAGCCATTAATTAGTGCACGTGCGAAACGCTAATTTTGCAGGATGTGAAGTTATCTTCTGACAAGACAAGTATTTGAAATACCGACATTCCCAGAAAATAATTTATAAAATTACCCTAGTAGTTTTTAATTAAAATCAATTTTTTATGATTGGCAACTCGCAATGGAAGTTAAATCCCATAATTTTGAAGTGGAACCGACATTTTGTCACGCATTTCAGCGGTATCCGGTCCGTTCCACTGCACATGATGTTTCTAATTGAGCCATGTGTTATAAAGATGAATGCAGTAATTGTCAAAATTATAAGACCTAATACAATCTCTACCTAGTCAGTCGTGCAATCATGGCGAATATTGACAATTTATGAGTCGAGTCTGCATTTAGTTTATGCTGCCTTAAAAAGAAATGTGCATGTCGGCTACGTCGTAAATATAATATTAGCGTGCGTTTATGACATAACGGTGTGTCTGATTTAATTTTTAATCTTGATTTAGCTTATGACACTTTTTCTTGTAAAACTTTATGATATTAAGAATTTGTCTGATAAAGAAGTGATGGATAAGTCTGTAGATGGAGAGAGAGAGAAAGCTAATCTATAATGACGTTATGTAGTTATACAGCTTGATGTGTAGTGAGATAAATCTAACGATATTTTATTAGACGCTTTATGAACATCAAAGTGTATCATTCATAACTAATAATGTATCTAATATTGATCTTTTAAGCAACAGATTTTGACATCCTTCAAATCTGCTATACAAGGGCTCTAAATGATAACTAACTATATTCAAAGTTAGAGACATGGTAGTAACCAGAGCTACCAGGAACACATGACACAATTAAAACGAACGCATAAGTAACAAGATTCAAAGTTAAGCATCAGAATACATTGCAAACATGATCAATAGTACAGTCGGTTTTTATTTATTTATTTTATTATTATTATTTATTTATTTTTTATTTATTTATTTTTTATTTTACTTTTTTTGAGAGCTTCTAACCTGTATTTTCTAACTTAACTTTTTTTTTTTTTTGTATTTCCATTTTTCAATAATGTTGGGGTTATAATTCACGCTTAAAGCTTATCAATGTATCCAAAGATCTATGTTACCAACGGTTTTCAGCTCAAAGCACTAACAACTAACATAGTTGTTTTCGAAATAAAGCCTTTCATTAGTTTTTTATGGTCGATTTAACGAACAGTTAACATTAAGAAGATAACGGCTTCAAACATATTGCGGCCAATTTAAAAAAAAAGAAAGTTTAAAGAAAGAGTGAAACCTGAAAAAACTTCCAAAAAAAATGAAAAATCACGAATGCATTCGGAGGCGATGCTGAAGGTAAAAAAGAGTGATTTATTTGATTAATGACCATTGATAGCAAATGAGTATTTGTTGAACACTCCAAATATACACTGTACTTTTACTTTCGATAATCAGTGGTCCCAGTGTGGTCTTGTTTTCGTTCGTTTGTTGTATTGTGTTCTAGAATGCACTGACTTTTGGCAAGTACGACCTAATTCCATCATTCTGTATGACAGCCAGGTACAGAATTAGATCAATGTATGCAGATTTGCATCGTTGTTTTATTTTGTTTCAACATCCCATTTTCTTGTTTTAATTATATCCGGTATATAATATGACTGTTTTTCTGTCGATTAGCAAAATCATGAATTATTGATGACAATTTTAATTGACGGCGCTGAGATAAAAATTAGAAAAAGAAATATAATAATGAAACACGAGTGTTTAAGACTTTGAAGATAGATTTAGTCATATATTTGGACATCAATATTATAGTTTTACAAAACAAAAACAACATGTTCATTATAATGCCTGCGTGTTATGCGTGTTTTATCCAGTATTTTATTCAATAATCTTTAACAAACATTTCCTCGTGTTGTTTTAAAACGTCTGGAAATTTAAATAGATTTTGAAAAACACAGTGGTTTAGTTGTCTGATTAGAAAATGAGTAAGTTTGAAATCAGGCACTGTAGAATAAAAAAGTGTTATCTTTCGCTACTTTTGACTAGTATTATTTCATTCAAATGCAAAAGTGGCACATGACAAAATGTCATTTGCAATTTATTTATTTATAAATTTATTATATGAAATTTTGTAATGTTAAAATTTTGTAACATAAAATCTTAAAAATTTTGCACACGACAAAAGTAATTAGCTCTTTTATGTTGATCTTGTATTACAGGTATTATATATGACAGGTGCGTGTAAGTTGCACAACAGTCACTAAACAAGATGCTGCAATGACTAAATGTATGAACATATACAACCAATGATATAGAAAAGGCTTATTGGTTGTTTATTTTCTTACAATAAAGCTTATATGATTATTTTAGTAGTTTAAATGTGGTTTTCATTGACAACTGGATAAGAAGAGACATTCCCATACATCACTGGACATTCATTTCAGTGTCAATCAAAAGTTCTAATATCCATTGGCCCTGTTAGATAGTTTAATCCAAGATGTCTCGGGTAAAGTTGTTTAAAGAACAGTTAGCGAAAATTTAAATCTTGAGCTTAAATCAATATTTTTAAAATTTCTGTTCAAAAGTTAATGGATACAATCGTCCTCATGAAATAGAAACAATTTATGTAAAAACTATAAGTCTATAAGTAAATGTATTTAATTTAATTAACATTTTGAATTTTCACTGACCATTTTAGTTAAATAAAGCTTCGAACAACTTGTCCCTGAATGATTGTTCCTATTAATAGTTTTATTGTTTGTTTGTTGTGCAGTATTCTTGATTGCGTTTGCTGATTACACTTCCAAAAATCATGTTTTTTTATTTTATTTTTATTTTTTTTGTTATTATTATTATTATTATTATCATCAACAACAACAACATTATCATCATCATCATTATTATTAATTATTTTATTTATTTATTATTATTATTATTATTATTATTATATCATTCGCTCTCTCATTCATTAAAACAATCGAAATTGAGAAAAAATCATTGGTCATAATTCTATGTTCATTTTCATTTCAGATATAACAAGCGAAGAACTCGGATACTTAGTACAAACATTTTATCATAAGATACAAAGATACCCTCCCTCTGGAACCAGGCTATAATCATATCAATATAAATCTAAAACTTATTATTTATCTATTCTTGAAATGATATTTAAACATGAACTGTCGGGTTTAGAATGAATATAAAATGGACAAATGTAAATATGTATTTAATTTTACTTTATATATGACTGTTGGCTTAGCTTTACATGAAAGGCAACACAAATCTCATTTAAACAAATCACAGATGTCAGATCTATCCGTAGTCTTTATAAAGCTTATATATCAAATGTGATATAACATAAAGTAATATTTCTGTTAAAGCATGGACAAATCATTTTTATACTATAATGACGATCTGAAGATGAATTGTACAAACAAGTCACTGAAGAAAAAATTGTATGTCTTCGAATAAAATTAATAATGGGTTTAAATAAATAAATCACGGTCAATATCACTATTTCATTTATTTATTTATTTATTATTATGTATTTATTTATTTATTTATTTATTTATTTATTTATTTATTTATTTATTTTTTGCTGAAATATAGAAACGAACACAAACATACCGATCAATGTTAAAGTCACAATCAAAAGGACAAATTAAAAACTATAAAACTAACGTGTTAAGTTAAATCTGTGGATTTCCACCAGAAAAGTGAGGCCGGGTGATCCGGGAGATCATCACTTCCTGTCTAGCTAGCTAGATCCGCCAAGTGTGAACATGGAATTGTGGGATATCAAATTTATCCAGGATAATTTTGGATACGGTGACATCATACGTATAAACTATATTGTGATGACGACAGTAAAACTTTCTGAGGGCCTTGGTAAGCTTAGGCTTGCAAAATTTCAACTAAAAGCATGAACTCGGTAACAGCAACACAATCATAAAGACGAAACAATACAAAGAGTCAAACACTAAAAAGAAAAAACAAACACATATTAACACAAATGATGATAAAATTTATGACTTTGGATGCGCGCTGGGGGAAATGTCCAGTGGTGTGGTTATAGTTGTACTTTAATCTATCTCGCCTATGTTACAACCGGTGATCAAAATTGGCTTATTTTATCAAGCATTAACTCAACATCACCTACTATTATAAATACAAATAAATTACTGACATAATTTCCTAATTAGTTTTTGATATGTGACTTAGGTTTGATATTAATGGTGTAATTATAGCAGGGACATTGAACATTACATTATGTCGATGTGATGAGTGATGGTTCAAAGTCGGTAGTCAGAATTTATTTTTTATCCTTTTTCATTTTCTTTTTTTTTTATTTCTTTTTATTCTTATATTATTATTTATTATTATTATTTTATTATTATTATTATTATTATTATTATTATTATTATTATTATTATTATTATTATTTGTTTTTGTTCATGAATACGTAAATTAATTAATTCGGACAATTAGAGTTTTACTTGGTTTGTTGCAACTGAAATTTTTAACTAAGAAGAATTGTTTTGAGTTAATTTGCAGACACCAAGCTTGTTTGTCGATCACGTGATTGATAACCTGTCACGTGTTGTGTACTGATATCAATGTTTTTTGTATTTTGAATTTTGAATTTGAAACTATGATGTGATTGTAATCTGAATTTGATACGGGAATCAATATATGCTTCTTTAAAATATGAACAGAGAATCTATCTGTTGTACTCAGCTTCGCCGTGTATTTATAAATTATGTAAATCGTTTATCAAATGGGGTATCGAATTTTATTTTTATTATTCAAAACGTCAAAAATCAGAAATGCTAGATATTTCACTTTGTTATACTAAAATACACTGTGGGATAAGGCAACCGCCATATTTAAAGAGCACTGGGGATGGCATTGTTGTACCATAGAGTGATCTCTCTCTCTCTCTCTCTCTCTCTCTCTCTCTCTCTCTCTCTCTCTCGCAAGAGCGTTTGACTCATTTTTAATTATTATTATTATTTATTTATTTATTCATTTTATTATTAAGTAATTAAAACTCATATCATCCTTCTTGTTTTTATAATATAATACCAAATTATAGAGCAGATGTCATTTTGTCATTTTCCATTCTTTTGCTTGTTTTTTTTTTTTTTTTTTTTTTTTTTTTTTTTTTTTTTTTTTTTTTTTTCAGGTTAATTGCAATCTAATGGGTTTGCAACAATTTATGTAATGATAGAATATTGTTATCAAAAGATCCTAAAAAATATGATGAAGTAGACATAAATTTAATAAACAAAGTTTTTTAAATTAGTTAATATCTTCAAACAATGTTATACGCAATTCCTTTGATAATTCTAAATTAGATGGATTAATGGATGATTACGGTTTCTTTTGAATACTTTTAGAAATGCAGTGAGTTCAAAAATGATTCAGTTTGTATAAAAATGCATGTTCATTAAATGATTTCAAAACATTTTAGGCCAAATTGAATCTATCTTTGTATTCTTAATGCATTAATTAAATAAACAACGAACGTAGGGCTTCTTTGATGTTTAGTTGCTTTTTATTCGTTAATACATGTAGATTACTAGCAAAAGACATCTGCTAAAACATGTACTTGGCATATAGCTTATTTAACAAGGAAACCATGGAAACAAGCATACAAAAAAAACAAGAAAGGACATATTTTCAGAACATATATTTTTATTATTTTAATGCAATAAAGTAATTTTAAACATATGTGCTTGCAACCCCCCCCCCCCCCCCCGCAAAAGAAAAAACAAAACAAACAAACAAACAAAACAAAAAAACCCGAAAGATTAACGACTATTAAGGTAAGAGAAGAAGATTAAAGCAAATTAGGACCACTGATTATAAAATCAACTATTTTGAACGCGCACTGGATTTGGTTTCGAAAAAAAATATCCGGTGACGTGAATGTATATTATCAGAGGGTACTTGACCATATCACTAATTCTCAACCATAAATATGTACAAAGAATAACTTATATTTGATCGAATACAGAAAGTTGTCATATTCTTAGCAATACGAAAATTACTCTAAATTTTCACTGGAAACATTTTATATGTCAGTGATAGACGTGTCGTTATGTCAAACTAGTGATGTAAAACTTCAAGAACACAGATTAACTACGTTTCAAAATAAAACAATCAAGCAAATTATTTTACACAGGTACATGTACTATGGTTGGAGAATGTTGCACGATTGTAATTCACCGAGTTTTGCGTCGTGATAAAAACTTTAGGGTAAAATTGGAAAAAATCAAAGTCGGACGTTTATAATATAACTGGTCATTTTCAGCTTTACAAAATGTTTTCTATTTTTATACAACCTTGTTAAATTTTTTATTGCTCTGTTAATAGTTGTCGTCGACTTACTCTAATATCATATATAACGTTGCAAGAAAATGCTAGTACATTGTATTAAGAACAGACTACTGTGAAGAGTTTTTGATCGTTCAAAGCTTTGTTAGATTTACTAAATGGTGAAAATTCAAAATTTAAAATTAAATACATTATTATGACCAAATGATTATTACTGAAATTGTTTCAATTTCATAATATTTAAATGCATTTGACTTTTGAACAGAAATTTCATAAATATTGACATGCACAAGTCTGTTAATGATATCTATAGTTTTAATAATAGACCTAAATCTCGCGGCTAAACAAATCGAAGATAAATAGACAATTATTGTTTCCTATAACTAAAAAAAGTCACAGAACTATTAAGATTGACACCTTCCAAGCTGGTTTTGTATCTTCGTTACATAATTAATTACGTGGTAGGTCTTCACTAACATCAAACTGGGTTTTCAGATACTCTTAAAAGCTTGTAATAACATATTAATGTCTGTTTTGTCAAATGTGAAGCGGAAACACTGCTTAGTTTCCTTCTATTTGCCGACACGACTGACGGACGGACGGACAGACATTGTGACTCCTATATTCACCATAAACGATGGAGTGGAGTGGAATATTGGTTTTTGCGATCCAGTAAAAATTCTTTCACTAACATAATGAATTCAGTTCAGAAATGGTTGGGAAACCAGAGTGCCCGGATGAAACCACTTAAATTCAGCAAGCAAGAAGCCAAACCTTTTCACACTGGGATTTGTTTAGAGATGGATTCGAACCTAGACGATGAGGGGCACTTAGATCTGTAAGTGCAATCTTTAGACCACTCAGCCGCCGTCTTAACGATTGGGTTTAAATATAAAACTTAAAAAATAAATATGAAGTAGCGTGTATGATTTAATATTGAATTGCACAAATAGCACAAAACACCTGCCTGAAACAATCATTAACAATAATATTTACTATATATCAACAAAATCATCCTGGACTTAACGGTGATGACATAATAATCACTGAAATCACGACAAAGTCAAATCAGTGACTTTAAACATGAAATAAAGACAGTATTAGGCTGGATGTCTTACAATGATGTATCACAATGTAATCACTGACAATGACATGATAAAGACAACTAACAAGTTTAACATGCTAACATTTACATTATAAATACTGAAGTCTGAAAGCTACAGGCAACTTGCTTAGTCTGTCAGCCTGGATATTAACTAAATGCTGACTGACACACACAAACCAAGTATTAATACATACACCATGAAATCTAATTAAGTTTTACACAGATCAATAATACAACTTGTGACAGCTCAAATTTAAATCCTGTCTTATATAAGATATAAAAATAAAAGAAAAATACCTGGGATCTCCCTGGGGAATACACTGTAGTGGTTACTACTACTGAAGTGAAATTAGGGGTTTATAAAATTAAATCAAAACACATGTTACCTGGAGAAGTTATTGTTATTCATACCAGAAATATAACCAGGAGTGTACACCTTTATGTCAACAGTGTGTGTGTGTGTGTGTGTGTGTGTGTGTGTGTGTGTGTGATGACAGAACATGATGACAATAAAGACAAATGTTGATAATGCTGAAACACATGTCACCATGACTTATATGGGTGTACTGTCAAACAGCTTCTAGGTCTGGTATAGATCCTATTAAAGTTCATCTCCTGGGAATTTTTCTCAACTGTTGTCTAGAAATATCTGTATGACATATGATGCCTATTCGGACATCAAGTCCTTAATGAGACAGCTTTAAAAATGAACTGAAAATTCTTCAGACAAATTGGAAACAAGTCCATCTCTGGCATTGGAACACAATGAGACATGCAAAAACTATCTGTTAACCTTAAATGGAATCAAACTTAGTAATTAACTCCTAAAGTAACCAAATTAATCTTTAATTTAAAACAAAATGGTGCTAATAATTAAAACAGAATTTAGCAGTAATTTTGCGGTGTTCAAATAAAAGAGTGAAGAGTTCAGAAATAGTGTCTTATGCCCTAGTCATGGTTCTTTCATATTATAATGAGATGGTCAGTTCTGGGATAATAGAGAAAACTGGAGTGCCTTTAAAACCAGCCATCCCTGCCAAACAAAAGAAAACTTTCTCACTCTAAAATCTACCAAAGTAGGATCCAAACCTATGTGTTAAGAGACAGTGTGATTCATAAATGTATGCTTTAGACAAACTGGTCACCAAGGCCCTGCTAATATAAAAGGAATTTTGAAGATAAAAGAAACTGGTTACATTTGAAGGATCCAAAAAATAAACATCACCAAAGCCAATTCAAGACAGTTTACGAGAATAACTAAACATCTATCATTTTCCATACTGGTTTAGCAGTTAGCTGTTTTTTGTATTATTAAAATAATATCAAGCAGCCATGATATCTATGTACATAAATTTACAAATAAATTTGATAACGGATACAGATCTACTTTATTTCTCAGAGTTTTACTGATTATCTTAAGAAAATAAAACAAAATTAAAACATTCAAATTTCTGAAAAATTTAAACATTGATATTAGATCCAATACAAGTACTTAAATTTGTTTAAATTCATTTATTTAAAATAGCACTTGAAAGCAATATCAAATTATAAGGCTTTGGGATTTTGAAAATTTCTTTCATTGCTGAAATTTTAATTGCAACAAAGATGCAATATTATGTTTGGCCAATCAACAATTTTGTAATTAAGTAGGTTCCAAATTACACAACAAACTAAAATGGTATCGCAAGCTAAAAAAACCATAATTTAAATCTGATTTTAATGATTCGGATATTTCAATATCACAGCCATCAGAAATAATGAGATTAAAAACCAATTTATACCTGGAGCTTATTCTCCGAGAAACGATTTTGTCAGAGTTAGAAGATGAAAGAATTTCAACAAATTTAATTGAGAAATCAAATGGTGAAGAAACAGAATGTTCCTACAAAGAATTAAATGATGAAAGAAATTCAAATGAATTCAATTGTAGAATTAAATGAAGTAGAAACACGACACTAGGCACTAAGACATGATGACTAAGATAATTATAAATTACTGTAAACCCTCGGTCATCAGAGGGCCTACCAACGGAGTATAAAACATAATTTAAGGAGACCTTACAAGTTACAAGATCACAATGCACTCTCTCATCTTATATCAATTATCATTAACCTGCTCTAAGTAATTAAGTGGGGAATCTCAATTATAACTATATCCAGTGTCTAGCATCATCTTCAAGTCATGACTCACCTACTCCAAAATGACCAAAATGTAAAGGAATTTTCTGCTATTTCACACTTATAAATCTTATTTTTTTATTTGATTTGTTTGAATTAATCGAAATTTAGAAAAAAAATCTTCAAGACATGAAAAATAATTTTACAAATTAAGATGAAATGATATTTAAGATGATGAGGAGTGTGACAGATTCACTGGTTTTAGTGAATACCACAGAGAGACAGCAAGTATCTTAGAAGTCTTACATGTCTAATGATGTAGAAGATTATGATAAATACACAATGATGATCATAGGTGATTCATATACTACTGAAGAAAACATACAAATTAATTTTAAGAGTAAAAGGGGGAATGGGTGCCATTTTGGTCTCTTTTGGCTCAATAACTCAGAATTTTAATTAAATTCTGACAGACATGGAAAATTTGAAAATGCCTGATTTTAATTCAAACATGAAAGGTATAAGAAACCGACCTTCTTGGTTTTAATCTTAAAATAATGTCTTAAAAAGATCCAACTATGCATGCATAATTTGATAAAATTTTTGGAGTTTAATATAGCACAATCTTATACCCAATTCTATTTTAACTCGCAGTATAGGCATTTAAATGCTACTTGTAACATGCAAAAAACAATTTTGATTTCACAAAATATGAAAAAATTATAATATACAAAATTTGTTGATAATATTCAACAAATAGTTACACAATATTGATTAATAAAATAAACTGCTTCAACACAAATGTTACGAAAGATGAATCAAAACGATACACAGCTTTATAACAAAATGTTACAAAATGGCTTAATGAAAAGATACGATACACAGCTTTAAAACAAAATGTTACAGTATATTTATTAATATGTATATTTGTTCATCACCATAGTATTCACTGAAAGACATATAATTACAGGAAAAGTTATTTGTACATTAGGAGAATATACCCTTTAATTATTCTACAAACATACATAATTACATATACCGTATATATATATATATATACAGTCAAACCTGCCTTAAAGGCCACCTCTCTATAAGGGCCACCTGCTTATAAAGGCCAATAAAATTCTATCCTAGCTGTTCTTTATTCATATTAATTGAACTTGTATATAAAGGGCACCTGTCCATAAAGGCCACTTTTACTGATTCCCATGGGTGGCCTTTATAGACAGGTTTGACTATATATATGTGCGTGTGTGTGTGTGTGTGTGTATAAAAGTATATACATTGTATATGTAAATGTTTCACAGCCTTACTAAGATGTTATGTAAAAAAAAATTCAACATCCTTCTTTATACCTAATTCCTACACATTTCTTATATACAAGCCTACTCATTAGTGGAACATATTAATGGAAAATAAATTGATATCACCTTCATTTCCTCATTTATTTTATAATCTGATACAGTTTGTCAGTCAAAATTCTGAAAACATGATATTAAGAGGGTTTTTTATTGAAACATGCAATATTGAATCCTCTTAACAAGTAAACAAATCTACCACACTTTGTGTCATCACTGGCTTTTACATTATATAAATTTACATACAGACACATGTCTATAATGATTATTTAATGCCTTAAAGATTTATTGTGACAGATCTGATACAGGAACTCCAAACAGGTTTAGTGTATAATCTTTAATTTCCATGAAGTTTAAATTACATGGATTAAATCAAGATGAATAACATGCAGACACTTAGTATGGTTTACAACAAACAAGCACATTTGTTGGTTTCATTGTACAGAAGCAGTGGCCCAACTCATGTTTGTATCACCCCTCTTATATGAAGGTAGTTTTGTCTTCTTTTCATATCAAGTTTCATGGACAGGTCTGACTAAAACTGAAATTTGACCCTCTGTAAAAAATCAGATTTACTGTAATGCATGCTGAACAAAGTTGCTTAGCTTTACTCAAATGATGTAACTAGGACTGGCTATTCACTGCCAGACAAAATACAATGACGTTTAAATTCCCATAAAACAGTCTTACAATAGTTTTTTAAAATTACATAATTAAATTTTTATTTAATTTAATAAAACTGATTTATAATTCTTTAATACTTATT
The DNA here is from genome assembly GCA_029721355.1 of Tegillarca granosa. NCBI lineage: Eukaryota > Metazoa > Mollusca > Bivalvia > Arcoida > Arcidae > Tegillarca > Tegillarca granosa. Next base: position 40,931,311 of record CM056598.1, on the reverse strand, counting down.
AATTTGCAACAAATAATTTTTTCCCCTTTAACATACAATAACTATAAAAATTGACTGAAGAAAGAACAAAGAAAACTAATTAAAACCAATTAACTGAATAGAAAGAAGAGAAAGAGAATAGAAAGAAAGAGAAAAAAAATGTGTTTCAATACAGTTTCATAGCTAAACAAAACTTCAGGATGCTAATATGTGTTAAAGTACAATGAGTTCTGCAAGTGCCGTCAAGAACTATTTGGGTTATATACATGAACATTAGTTTTTTTTTATCAAGATTCTGGGTTATTTTTAAAGTTTATCCTGCTAATGTTTGTTATTGCACCCAAAGATAACCATGCGAAAGTTTTTATAATTATTCATGGTTATCACTGGACTTCTGATGAGTAGATGTTATCACAGGACAGAAATTGGTAACATGTGGTACCACACACACACACACACACACACACACACACACACACACACACACACAGCAAATCCACATTTGATCTTTTTAGATATGTAGTATTAAGACATGTATACTATATACATGTATATATCAAATTTAAATCAGATATAGTTTCAGAGTGAAATTAAGATGACTTTCTATCACATTTTTGTCTAGCTAAAACCACTTTCACAAAAAAATATTTTAAATTTAAATCCGATGGTATCAAAACCAGCCCCAGAAAAAAACATCATTAAGAGTTATTTTTTGTTGTTTTTTTTTTTTTTTTTTTTTTTTTTTTTTGTATATTGGTAAATTGTTTTGAAATTAAAAAAAAACGATGTTCAGCTGCTTTAGATGCACAAAGGGAAACCATTCATTTATACCATATGACTTTATATGAAATTAAAAAGAACTGAAAAATAGAATGAACTCCATAGATAAAATATTTTTCAAAAATTAAACATGCAGCCAGTGTTTGTACATTGAAGTTCTTCCAAGGAAATTAAACAAAAACAGATAAAATAATATAATAGATGTATACAACTATAGATTATTCACAATCTGACAGCAATTTGTTTATAAAATTGGAATAGTCTAAATCATGTAATTAACAGGTAATAACAGCATGTTGCTCTTTTGTAAATAATCAAACCTCTTCATGCATTTTTTGTCAATTTATATACAGTAGTATTAGATTGTCAATTACCTAAATTACTTTCTCTAACAAGCAATATAAAATTTTAATTTAGAAATAATTTTAAAACGTATCATAACTGTTGGACTAATGATTGAAAATTATGGATTAAACAAAGCTTAAATTTTGATTTATATATTATGGACAACAAAAGTATAAATTTATAAAACAATATACAGAAGAATATATGATTTATTTAACAAAATTGTTACAAATCAGACTGACAATCTCTCTCTCTCTCTCTCTCTCTCTCTCTCTCTCTCTCACACACACACACACACACATACACACACACACACACACACACTCTTTCTCAATGCATAACTGTCTAAATGAATTAAATTAATTAATTCTTTAATTAAATTTTTCAAGTGAAAACTAAATAATATTATTACTGTACATCATTTAAACGTCTTTTATCAATATCTGGTTTTATACAATGTTGAAGGAAAAAGAGACATTCCAACTGATCTTTACCAATGTGTGTGTGTGTGTGTGTGTGTTATAATGATGAGTTTCTTATATAAACAGATTTCAGAAACAAGTGCTCCAATTCCTCTCAGTAACTACAGTCTCAATATCTTAAAGAACTGTTCAAAATAATTTGTTTTACAAACATTCTTTGTTCCTTGGTTCCATAGTAGCTATATTACTTCTTTATTTAAATTTTTATATACACAGAGCACAAATTAATTGTCTATGTTCAAAGTTTATTATTTTTTCTGAGAACAAATTCTTGTATATAAACATGATTAAAATGTACAATCTAATGCCCATGGATATTTCACTTTAAATTTCAAATGTCAATCTAACATCCAATATATATATCTATATTACAATTTTTTTTTTCAGAGAAAAAATCCTTTGTAATTTCACAAAAATATAAAATGGACTTTCAGTAAATATGCCCCTAAATTTCCATGCTCCAATTTCAATTGTCAATTAAGTCCAATATATTTCACAGTTTTAATACAGAAGAATTCGCTTTTCAACAGCTTTTCTACAGATGGGACATTCAGCCATGCGGTCACCACACATCTGACATGTTCCATGACCACACAGAAATATCATGTTTTTAAGTCTATCCATACAAACTGGACAACAAGTCTGAAAAGAAAAAAGGTTTAAAAATTAAAGATCTGCAAATTATATTATTGTGAAATCTTAAATAGAAGATCTTTGCAATATTTAATTCATTAAACCAGTTAAATAAATTTCATAGAACAGGACATGCGCAAGTTGTGTTATTTTTCAACCACTTTAATAAATTCATTTATTATATAAACAAGAATGAAAAATAAAAATTTGTTCCTCACTAACAGAAAACTTTGTAATGTTAGCAATACACATGCCACATAAAAGATGATGTCATTACATGTTACAACAATGGTTATCATTTGTCAGTAACCATGGAGAGTGATATTACCCTAGTATTATATGATTTCCATGACATGGTTTTGTCATACAGAGTTTGATTGATTGATTGATTTAATGGGAAGTTACATCCCAGTCAAGAATATTTCACTTATATCAAAACATTTCCAGCTATAGGTGAAGTGGCATAAATTTTTACCTTTACAGTGCACTTGGGGTAATGTGCAGGGAGTTCTTAAGCATGCTATGCCTGCTGTGATGCTTGGTAAAAAAAAAAAAGTCAGTACCAATTTTCAAGTCCCAGTGAGACCTGGCCAGGGTTCGAACCCTGACCTCCAACATACGAAGCGAGCACTCTAACAACTAAGCTACCAAAGTGGTACATAAGATTTTGAGGCAGACTATACAATAAATTGTTATATAGAACAAAACTGCATTGAAACTATGTACAAAGGGAGATAAACAGAATAAAGTTCATATTTCAACTGTCACAAATGTCACAGATTAGTGTGGACTTTGATCATTTTGTTCAAATAAATCAACTGGATTGCATATCACATCACACTACAATCATGTGGTCAAACTACTTATTGACCATAATTAATTAGTAAACATGCATTATCCATTTACTGAAAAACAAGGTATTTGTGAAGAACAAGAGGCCCATGGACCTTAACGCTCACCTGAAGATATTGTCCAATACTGTTTGCAAAGTGCAATAGACAATATATCAAGTAGAGAAACTTTAAAAGTTTTCTCAAGTTAAGAACTCCCACAAAACTTAATCAGAAATATATCCACTCACATTTCATTTATAAGTAGCTTATATAATATGCATGAAGTAACTGTAAGTGCAATGAATAATTTCCAAATCATTAATCAATTTCAGTATACTTATGCAGCTATGTCCTTGACCTTTGAACATATATGACCTCGAACCATATATCAAAATGATCGTCATGTCAATACCTACAATATTCTAATATACATGCTTATGCATGAAATTAATAGCTTTCAAGATAATTAATAATTTTAGTATTCCTATGTTGATATGACCTTAACTTTTGAACATGTAACCTTGAACCATATATCAAAATGATCCTTGCCACAATACCTACAATATTCTAATATACATACCTTTACAAAAAGTTCATCGTTTTCAAGATAATTAGCAATTTAAATCATCTTTTGCAGCTGTGACCTTGACCTTTCAACATATGACCTTGAACCATATATCAAAATGATCGTTAGTCAATACCTACAATATTCTACTATACATGACTATACAAAAAGTTAATAGTTTTCAAGATAATTAGCAATTTAAGCCATCTTTTGCAGCTGTGACCTTGACCTTTCAACATATGACCTTGAACCATATATCAAAATGATCGTCATGTCAATACCTACAATATTCTAATATACATGCCTATACAAAAAGTTAATAGTTTTCAAGATATAGTGACAAATATATAATTTTTAGCAATTTCCCCACTCAGTGCCTTACAATTTCCTCATTTTGAGCCCCATGGCTATCATTTGTGCAAATCTGAAAATAAATGACCTAAGGATGTTATAAATGAAATAACTAAGGTATATCTCTTGTAGATTCAGAGGAGCAGATTTTTAAAGTTTTTCACTATTTCCCCCCTTATGGGGCCCCAAGGGGACATAACTACTTCATTTGTGCAAATCTGAAAGGGCTTCACCCAGGCATAATGGTTACCAAGTTTCATTAAATTTGAGCCAGTGGTTTTGGAGGAGAAGATTAAAATGTTAAAAGTTAACGGACGACGCACGACAGACGGTGAACCATCGCAATAGCTCATCTGAGCTTTCAGCTCAGGTGAGCTAAAAAAAACATGTCCTTGACAAGCATTTATTTTAGTTGGATAAAGAGGTCTAGAAGTGAAAAAAATATATGAGCAGATAAGAATATCCCAATTTAAATATGAATTAAGAATGGCACAATTCAAGTTGCAGATAGATATAGACAGATAGAAGAGAATCAAACAATATGCCTGATTATTTCAATTGTTAAAGTTGTAGGCTGAGAGATGAACATATGTAAATAAATAAAAAAAACAATAAGCTTAAATATTGCAACATTAAAATTGCTGACAGGCAGAAAATGAAATAGCTAGACTGAAAAACAAAATAATATATCCTCAGCAATTCCCACTTAGCTAACATTTCAAACCCTACCTATAAGTTTATAATTTTGAAATGTTGGCTAAGTTGGGAATGAATCAATAACACACTGTATCAAAGAATGAAGATGACTTTTTTCACTCTTCAATAAGAAATAACATGATATTACCTGATCTTTAATGTCTTGTAGCTGTTGCTGTAACTTCTGCATATCTTTTGTCATATCTCTGGATCCATTGTTCATTATACCAGGAGGCATTGGCGCAGGTGGTGCTACAACAAAAATTATAAAAATTCATTAAACTTTGAAGTCTACTCTTTCTTTTAAGTGTATGGCAACCGAAAGCAGCTTTCTAATTTAAGAATTCTACTGATGTGTCTTAAGCATAACTGAACCCTGGTTTCTAATTTGATTTAACAGATCATCTTCATCATGATAATTTACACTTTCAGTAACATTAGTAGAGGGAAACATTACCACTGACCAAAATAAAATAATCTCTGGATCTAATTCAATTTTAAACACAATACTTCTTATAAACAAGAATCACTTGTAATTATATGTCCCCCCCCCCTTCCCCTCTGGCAATATGATACATTAAGTAAGCTTTGAAAACTTAACATGTTCACGTTGATGCTGCTGATAATATAATCAACATGAAAACAATTTTGTGCCTTCTAATTTTAAACATATGACTGGAATATTAAACGAAAATAATGTATCTTGTGTTGAGTTACAAAAGACAAGAAATGGAAGTTTATAAAAGGGCAGATTTGAAAACTTAACATTAATTTTGAGGGAAAACATTTGTACCAGGTTTTATCAAAATCCATTGAAAGATGTGAAAGTTATGGAGTGAACATGATATTGGGATAATCAGACAGACATATGGACAGGAGGCCCTTTCAAGACAGTGTACGTAAGCTTTTTCCTTCACTTCGAGCTGTTCAGGAATGATTGGTCATGCAAGTGCATACAAGCGACCGCTATTACTGTCATAATGTTTTGTCTTAGATTCAACATGGCGTCCCTCTGACATACTTTATAAGAAACATTTTAATAAATTCTAAAACCAACATGTGTTTCAGTTTACATTTCAATGCAAGTGTATGGTATCTTTCAAGAAGGGATTTGAATGACAGAATTAGTTAAAACTCATGTACAGTTGCCCGGTTTAATTTATATTTTGACATTTTTTCTCTAGTCAAGTATCAGTGTCCAAATCTAATGGAGACTATTTCAAAGCATCTGGATGATTATGATGGCTTAGATTCAATGTGATTGCTCTTGACCATTCAATAGACATAAAAATTGTATGGGCGAACAGTGGAAAGCAACCAGTATCTTGAACATGCCTAGGGTGATTTCTTTATACATTAATAATGATTATAAATTTTGTTTAATATGTAGGATATATTAAACTATGTTGACTTACGAGTTCCTCCACAGCAGACAATAAACGGAACAGTTTTCTCTATAGATGATCGACACTGAACACATTTCTTCATTAAGGAACCACACCCATCACAAGCACACATATGATTACATGGTAAAAACAAAACAGAAGCTTTCTTGTCAGAACACACAACACATTCTTCAATCTGAAAAATAAATAAATAAAAAATCAAAATCACACATTCTTCCAAAATAACAATAAAATCAAAAACACATAACATACTGGTAGATACAATTTTAAAACTTTTCATATATTGAAATTTTGTAACATTTTAAATGCCTAAATCAATTAAATATTCCCAAACAAGATGTTTTGTTTAAGGTAAAATACAGCTGCATGTAAGCATATGATATACTTGTCTGTAGTAAAGAATAGGTGATTTTAAATAAGAAAATTTATTTGCAAGTTACATCCTGTGAAGTAGGATTTAGGTATGATTATATAGTTATGAAGCTAAGTCTAGATGTCACCTGTCATTCTCCAAAAGCTCATAACTCTGAATTATCACTAAAATCTTTATCAACTGTGAGATCAGGATGACAGAACTGTTACATTTGAGGTAAAACACGACCGGAAGTGTAAGATAAGTTATGTAATTACTCATATGCAAGAAGTTAGTCAAAATTTGACTCAAGGAAAAATGTCAAAGTTTTACATAAACACATACATAGACTATCATAACAAACAAATGTGTAAAGTTTCATGTAATTCATGACAAATAATGTGACAGACAATCTAAAGGATGGAAGAAAAGAAGGGCCATAATACCCACATGTATAATGTAACAGATAGTCTAAATGATGAAAGGAAGGATGGACTGTTACTCCCCCATCTATAATGGTTAGAGATAGTCTAAACAATGGAAGGAAGGATGGACTGTTACTCCCCCATCTATAATGGTTAGAGATAGTCTAAACGATGGAAGGAAGGATTGACTGTTAAACCCCTATGGTGCTAATAAAAGACAAAACTAGCTGTCAAAAGAATGTCTTAGTTCATCTGTTTATCTTGTCTATCACAAAACAATCATAACCAAAAACACTGAAAACTTATTCATACAACAGATATCAATTTCATTTTTGCAGTTATGCAAATGAGCTGAATTTCAGAATTTTTTTTTATTCCAGTTTTGAAATATCCAAAGGCCTGGAATTCCATTTTATATGCAGTAAATATTAAAATTTAGATTTAAAATATAAAGATTGTTTTATTTTATTTAAAACACTACCTTTGTTCGAGACTGGACTTGTTCTTTACACATGAGACATTTTTTGACACGTGGAGAACACAGTGAACATGTGGCTATGTGTCCACAAGGTCCAAATAAAGTATCTCTCTTCAGATCTGAACACACCATACATTCTTCGAGAGATTCCTGGTCATTACGGATAATTACTGTATTATTAGCACCACCATTAGGACTTGGAAACAGGCAGCTGTCACTAAAAGTTAAACTAAAATATTTGAACCATTAATCATTGAACTAAAATAATTGAACAATAAAATACTTGAATCATTAATTGTTAAACCAAAACACATGAGCCATCAATCATAAGTTTTTATACTTTTCTACCTTATGACATAAATTCAGTATATTACAGTAAATTCTATGATAGCTTGCTGTTTTGATAGACTAATGGGAAGAAATACACTATTTTTATATATTCTTTGTTAAAAACACGATACTACACCTACTATTGGTCCATTATTGTTTGTCACATGTTTTTTCTAAATATTTCTTTTATTCAAAACTTTCTTCATAAAAATAACAGTAATATTAAATTAAAAAACAATGACCTAACCAAATTCTATTTTCAAATGAAAAAAATTTTCTCTGAATTCTTCTGTAAATAGAACAGATTTAAAAAAAAGTTGAAATTTATTGACTTCAATGATCCAACTGGGCCTTACACCAGATTACATCAGGGTATTTTAAGGTTAATAACCAAAAACAAAAAAGGTCAAATCAATTAATTTGCTTATCACATATCACAGATATAGTTAAAAAAGTTTTGATTTTTTTCAATCAGAAAAATGTAAGAAAGAGCCATAAATTTATAAATGGGTGTTCGTTATTGTTCAGATTTTTCAAGGGGTGATCATCATGGATATTCAAATCAAGACATCATATCCTATATGGTAAACTAGAAAGGTGCATAAAGTATAATTTGGACATAATGAATTTGTTATCTTGTTGAAAACATTGAGAAATTGTTATATGCACAAAATTAAAGAAACTTTTTGAGTAAGTCTGGTTATTTTTCCCCATTAGGTCAGTAAATTTTACATGAATTTTTTTTTTCTTTTTTTTATGATTTTGTTTAAATATAGAATTTTGCTCTCTAAATGGGTATATGACAAACAATTATGGAATGATAATAGATATTGCCTCAGAAGTTGTATTATGCCCAAACTTCTTTTAAATGATCTAGCTAGGATTAGATTTTATGTTCAAGCAATACAAACAGCTTGAAAATTTTGTAATTATAATAATTTTTTGACAAAATAGAAACAAAGTCATGCTTATGACATCAAATTTAAAAAAATTTCAATTTCTTTTTTTTTCTAAAAAGACTCTAACAATATATTACACAGGAGTATAATTTAATTACCAATAGTAAAAAATTTTAATGCATCCATCACACATTATATTACCTGATTTGCAACTTTTAATTAATCCCACATTAGATCATTTCTATTGCAATCAGAATTAAGTTTCATACAATCAACATTTTACTATTAAACACAAGTTGGAAAGCAGAATTACCTAATTATTCAAGCATTAAAAATAATTTATTTTCTTCACACTTGAGTTATCTGACAAAAATTATTATGAAAATCTTGGATTTCTTCAATTATTTAAAATGGATAAAAATATTGGCCAGAGTTTGTTAAATAGAACAGTCATCTAAAAGAACTTTTAACTGCTTTAAAAAGTTATAACAAATACATTGAAACTCTTTGGGTTATTTTTAGTAATTTACAGCAAATACCAGGCGTGTTATTAAACCTACAAACTTTGTCCTCACTGAGCATGTGTTTAAACATTATTAACAATCTTTACAATTATTCTGGACAAAAATCAAGGGTACTAAAATTATCCAAATTAGATCAAAATCCAAATCAGGGGTTGGTACTCAAATTGTTGAACATTAAATTTCTGGACCAAATTCAATTCTACAAATGAGCTAAGAACATGTTTAAAAATGTCAAACAAAACTTCTGTCATCTCTATTTTCATTGAAGAAGTCCATCTTGTCAGACTTTTTCAATTTGGCAAAAGAGTCTTTTACTACAACTGACTAGACATCCCCTTAATAATAATTTAAATGGGCATCATGCTCTGATAAATAAATGTTACCAATTAACTGGCTGTTTGTTACTTCCCCTGAAGGAATACTCTTCATTAAGAAAACATATAAGGTATATACGTCAGTATCACTGTATAAATTGTCCACCCTCTATATCTACTTACCTATGTCTTTCCTTGTGACATTTAGCGAGTGCCTTACAGAGATTTGGATCTGGACAAAGGTCAAGTGGAGTTTGACCCTTCTTATTTTTGATATTCAGATCTGCACCATTAGCTGCAAGAAAACATGCGATAGAAGCACTGGACTTCTTATCTGCTCCTGGGGTACCTAACCCCATTAATAACTACAAAATATAAGTACACAAATATCACATTACTACATATATTTCTAATATGAAAACAATAAAAGTTAAATATCTTTGTGGTTTTATAAGTTGAATTAAGCCATTAGCCCTCAAACACAAGTCAACTAGCAAACTATAAGTTTGTCAAACTTCAGTTACAAGTTAGATTTACCAGGTCTTTACTCTCAAGCTCTGTGGTAATAATGTTTGTAATAGTGGTAAAGGTCAAAGTACATTCACTCTCACAGACAACATTAGCATATGCTAGTAAAAAGATAAAAAACATTTGCAAAACTTAGGAACCACAAAAATATTCTTAAAACGTACAGTACAGTACTAAAACTCTGGTTATAATTGGTCTGTTGTAATTTATCTCTTTCCAAAACTCTAAGAACTGATGTTTGTAAAGTACTGTGTAACTTTAACAACTTACCTTTCCAACATCTTGCATGTCCTGTAGCTGTCTTAGCTGAGACAATGTGTGATGTCTCAGAGCTTCATGTAGGGGCGTGTCACCATCTTTATCAGGAATATTTAAGTTACACTGTTCTCTAACAAGCAGCTACAATAAATAAAATATATTGTAATACTAAAGACTAGTTAAAGTGTTCTGTATATAAGAAGAATTTAGTGGCCAAGTGGTCTAAAACTGGTACCTCTTACCATCTAGGTTTGAACCACATTTGGACAGATCCTTAGATGTCTGTTTGTTTGCCAAAGGTTAGTGGTTGTCTCCAGGTAATCCTGTTTGGTATCCTCAATTCCAGAAGTAACCACCATAAGTGAAATTTTTTTGACGGGGACATAAAACACCATTACTTTACTTCTCTACACTCCTTTTTATTGTTTATCATAAAGTCACTGTCAGCAGAGGTTGTCCTACCAAGAAGTAAGAATTATCTGAACAACAAGATAAACAATAACTTCATCAAAACTTTGAACAACTTGCACCAACACTGGGGATAAAGAATTTACTAGATGAACTAAACATGTCAACTAGGTACAAGTTTTAATGTGTTAAATGAAATGGTTAGCTTAATGTGAGTTGGGGAGTAAAAAAGTTATATTTAAAAACATTTTCTATCTTCCTTAACAATCTCATTTTTGATGAAACTTCACAATTCTGCCTATGACAAAAAATTGTGGTAAGTCTCATGATTTCATTTAAACATGATCTGATGTGAATAAACTATTCACTGGCTATCAGAATAAGTTATGACTTACCCGTACAATCTGTGTATGCTGTCTCTCTACGGCTAGGTGTAATGCTGTTTGAAGGTTCACATTTTGTATATCCATGTTAGCTTTGCCCTGTAATGATGCAACAAAAGAAGAGTAGTGTGGATTACAAATCAGTACTTATCATCTTACTTACTATGGAATTAGAAATTTGAAATAGTCAACTATACAGTGATGCCTTATAGTCCAAGCTTAACAATGAGAAAATAGAAAAACTTGTCTAAACCATAAATCAGAAGAAAAAGAGTCTCCAGACCAAAGAAAAGGTATTTTTACATGATGGATCTGAAGTTCTGACAATCAGACCAGAGAAAGGGGCTTCATTTTAGTGAGGTTCTACTTTTAACAAATATGTTTATACCTGATACACCAAAGTTCTGCTACTTTAGACAGGAGAAAAAGGTTTTCTTCAGATTTCTTCTACTGTATTGCAAAACTTTTACCTGATACACCAAAGTTCTGCTACTTTAGACAGGAGAAAAAGGTTTTCTTCAGATTTCTTCTACTGTATTGCAAAACTTTTACCTGATACACCAAAGTTCTTCTACTTTAGACAGGAGAAAAAGTTTTTTTTCAGATTTCTTCTACTGTATTGCAAAACTTTTACCTGATGAGCCAAAGTTCTGCTACTTTAGACAGGAGAAAAAGTTTTTTTTCAGATTTCTTCTACTGTATTGCAAAACTTTTACCTGATGGGCCAAAGTTCTACCACTTCTGACCAGAGATAGGATGTTCAGTTAAGACAGGTTGTACTTCATAACATGGCAGGTTTTATTTGGTGGACCAGAAGTTCTGCTACTTCAGACATGAGAGGTTTTCAGTTTACACAGGTTCTACTTGATTACAAGTAATCATTTACCTGATGGACCAGAAGTTCTGCCACTTCTGACATGAGAGGTTTTAAGTTTACACAGGTTCTACTTGATAACAAGTAATCATTTACCTGATGGACCAGAAGTTCTGCCACTTCAGACATGAGAGGTTTTCAGTTTACACAGGTTCTACTTGATAACAAGTAATCATTTACCTGATGGACCAGAAGTTCTGCCACTTCTGACATGAGAGGTTTTCAGTTTACACAGGTTCTACTGTATTACAAGTAATCATTTACCTGATGGACCAGAAGTTCTGCCACTTCAGACATGAGAGGTTTTCAGTTTACACAGGTTCTACTTGATAACAAGTAATCATTTACCTGATGGACCAGAAGTTCTGCCACTTCTGACATGAGAGGTTTTCAGTTTACACAGGTTCTACTTGATAACAAGTAATCATTTACCTGATGGACAAGAAGTCCTGCCACTTCTGACATGAGAGGTTTTCAGTTTACACAGGTTCTACTTGATAACAAGTTATCATTTACCTGATGGACCAGAAGTTCTGCCACTTCTGACATGAGAGGTTTTCAGTTTACACAGGTTCTACTTGATAACAAGTAATCATTTACCTGATGGACCAGAAGTTCTGCCACTTCTGACATGAGAGGTTTTCAGTTTACACAGGTTCTACTTGATAACAAGTAATCATTTACCTGATGGACCAGAAGTTCTGCCACTTCAGACATGAGAGGTTTTTAGTTTACACAAGTTCTTCTGTATTACAAGTAATCATTTACCTGATGGACAAGAAGTTCTGCCACTTCTGACATGAGAGGTGTTAAGTTTACAAAGGTTCTACTTGATTACAAGTCATCATTTACCTTATGGACCAGAAGTTCTGCCACTTCAAACATGAGAGGTTTTAAGTTTACACAAGTTCTTCTGTATTACAAGTAATCATTTACCTGATGGACCAGAAGTTCTGCCACTTCTGACATGAGAGGTTTTCAGTTTACACAGGTTCTACTTGATTACAAGTTATCATTTACCTGATGGACCAGAAGTTCTGCCACTTCTGACATGATAGGTTTTCAGTTTACACAGGTTCTACTTAAGTACAAGTAATCATTTACCTGATGGACCAGAAGTTCAGCCACTTCTGACATGAGAGGTTTTCAGTTTACACAGGTTCTACTTGATTACAAGTTATCATTTACCTGATGGACCAGAAGTTCTGCCACTTCTGACATGATAGGTTTTCAGTTTACACAGGTTCTACTTAAGTACAAGTAATCATTTACCTGATGCACCAGAAGTTCAGCCACCTCTACATGGTTATTAAGTGCAGCTAGATGTAATGCTGTATATCCATCATCTTTCTTCTCATCTACAATCCAGTGTCTGGGTATCTTTGTAAGTAATATCCTCATAGCACTGCAATATAAATGAAGTAGTTCTTAAAATCTAGCACAGCACATGACAAGTAAGAGTTATTCCCCCTTTAACATGTCTCATGAAATGTTTATTTAAAATGAGACATCACAAGCATATCTTCTACAAACTGCAGCAAAGATCTTATGTCTTTAAGGTGATATTCAAGCCTTACCAGTCATTGATTTAAATATGTAACCCTAAAATTTTCTGAGCAAGCATTTAAACAATTTGCAATTGTAGTCATAGTCTATGACATAAACTAGAGGAGTCAACAGAGGAGCAAATGCTACCAGGTAGCTCACCTGCATTAGAGCATCATTTTATACAGTTTATACGATTTGTTCTATAAACTAAAAAGTGAAAACAGACACAGGAATTTTTTAAATCTCTTAGATGATCTCATACTACAAACCAACCACTACTGTAGCTGAGTTGGTAGAGTGCTTGCTTATTATGTAGAAAATCAGGGAATGAACCCTGGCCTGGTCTGAACAAAACTTGAAAAATGGTACTGACTGAATTATTTCACCAAGCACTCAGCATTTAAAAATGAAAGTCACAGGGTCCTTCAGAAAAGACCTTGAAAACTTATGCCCCATGTCCCCCTGCACATTGCTCTAAACATACTGCAAAGGTAAAAAATTCTGCTACTTCACCTATAGCTGGTGACGTCTCAATAATAAGAAAATATTTTTGATCGGGGTGTAAAATCTTATTAAATCTATTCAAACCATGCTACAAACCATTGAACTTTTCAGATTCAGATCCCTGGTGGCAAAGTTCCTATCTAACCACAATAGCAAATGGTGCATCAGCCAAAATATATATCCCTGTGTGAGCCCCATGTAAATTTCTGGTGACAAGGCTCCTATCTAACCCAGGGAGCACATGGTGCATTAGCCAAAATATATATCCCTATGTGATCCCCATGTAAATCCCTGGTGACAAAGCTCCTAACTAACCCCAGTAGCACATGGTCCATCAGACAAAATAAGCCCCTGTGTTAGCCCCATGTAAATCCCTGATGGTAAGGTTTCTATCTAACCCCAGTAGCACATAATGCATCAGACAAAACATATCCCTTTGTGAGCCTCATGTAAATCTCTGGTGGTAAGTGTCCTATCTAACCCCAGTGGCACATGGTGTATTAGCCAAAATATATCCCTGTGTGAGCCCCATGTAAATCTCTGGTGGTAAGTTTCCTATCTAACCCCAGTAGCACATGGTGTATTAGCCAAAATATATCCCTGTGTATCAGAGCCCCATGTAAATCTTTGGTGGTAAGTCTCCTATTTAACCCCAGTAGCACATGTTGCAATAGCCAAAATATACCCGTGTGAGCCCCATGTAAATCTCTGGTAGTAAGTTTCCTGTCCAACCCCAGTAGCACATGGTGTATTAGCCAAAATATATCCCTGTGTATCAGAGCCCCATGTAAATCTTTGGTGGTAAGTCTCCTATCTAACCCCAGTAGCACATGTTGCAATAGCCAAAATATACCCGTGTGAGCCCCATGTAAATCTCCCTTTCTAACTCCAGTAGCACATGGTACATCAGAAAAAATAAGCCCCTGTGTTAGCCCCATGTAAATCTCTGGTGGTAAGTTTCCTATCTAACCCCAGTAGCACATGGTGCATCAGTCTACTTCATTATAAAATATTTGTGGCAAATGAAAGATAAGGCTAACAAAAAACTGCAATGTTAAGTGATTTTTTTGTGCCTCTATTTACAGTTAAGATGCTTGTAATAAGTTTTAAAAGGCAAAGTGTAAAGGCTGGCATGGAAATCAGAGGTATAAGGCTTTTGGTTACACTTTTCAGACTAGAAACGGACTTAAATTTATATAAGATCTTGTGTATAACATCAAATTATGTTAATGGCAGCTCATAAATATATTTTTTAAACAGCCATTCTCATGCATTTCTTTTTTGAAATTTTGACTCTAACAGCTGAACCATAATTTAAGTCAAGATTTTATCAACACATTATCATTGTATGATGCCATATTGTATATGATGCCATTTTTGGAATTTATCAACAAACTGTTATAAGTTTTAATTTGTTTTGAATCAGCAATCCCTACCAATGAAATATGACAAGATTTTACAGTGCCCTATTTTAAACATAAGGAAGCTATCTATATCTATGTATCATTCATTAACAACTAACGCTTTCTGGAATAAAGAAGTTCAACAGTAGCCAGATGCCTAGTTGATACACAAGTCTTACACAGTAGACAAATACCTCTTATACACTCATCTGCTCTATAAGATTTACTTGTGACATTTGTAAAGAACAGAATTCAACATAACATGTACATGTGTGATCTCAATATATACAGCTATGCTTCAAGACTTAGACCTATCCACAGCAAGCATCACCCTACAAAAAGAATACTATATACATGTATACATGTGTATATATATATATATATATATATATATATATATATATATATATATATATATATATATATATATATATATATATATAATGTATATACAGTAACACCTCATTATAATGCCAACATTTTTCCATAAATATTTTGGTGTTATAATGAGTTTGGCGATAAACTGACGGAGACAGTAACCTGAAGTTGACATGTGTACTTAGTGTGATCAGAGTGGGATAGGTACGTTAAAATAGGGATTGGACACGGCTTGATTAAATCATTTTCAGTGGTAGAATCATTATATTCTGGGCTACAGCATTAGTAAACACAGCTTTAATGCCTATTCAGAATATATAGCACTCCTGTGTCATTTTCTCTGAGTGCCTCCGTCATGGTAAGATTCATGGGCAGTATAAGCTGCTTTGCCAACTAAAATATCACTAACAGTTTTCTGTTTTACTTCAATCACCTAAAAAGTTGAACAAATAACCAGGAGTTTCTAGCTGTGTAATTTTTGCATGCTCTTTTAACAATTTATAATATCCTTTTTCTGTTTAATATCCAACTGAATTCTGACGGGTGTCAACATTTTGTTTGTACGTTAAAAATAAACAACAAACAAGAACAAAAAACAGCTAAGTATTTTTTCAAGTTCAAGTTCAAAGTATTTTTTATTTATAAAAGTAAACACAATTCAGTAATTGTTTATTGTTTTTAAAAAACATATGATTGGTAAGCCATACACACATGTAGTCGTACGCATGAATTAGTTTCTGTCTTTCCTAACCGTGTGTTTAATTTAAGTAAAACCAGTCACGTGTGACCACGTCAATTGGCGATATTACCGAGGTTAAAATAACAGTAAAACGGTCATTTGTTATTAGGTAAGTGTGGCGGATGGCGATGGGCGAATTTGGCCCATATAGATATAATTCTATATCTGTTACAGAATGGAAATAATTACATTCCTATATCTAACAATCGCATTCACCTTAAAAAGGCATACCTGTCAAGTCACACGCACTGCCCGGGTATCACATGCATTTTTTATGTAAATCACTGATCACATGCAAAGTTTTTACTGTATATTTATATATTTACAATCTTCTTTTTATAATAATTAAAAAATGCACTGATTATTGTATACTGATAATTGTTTCTCCTTGTACAAGTATTTGTAATCATTTTTGGGTCCCAAGTGGGCCTTTGATTAAAAATAAATAGTACTGCATGTATTATTATCGTTTATTATTATTATTATTATTATTATTATTATTATATGAACTCATATTAAACATGAGAATAATGTGTATAATTCTATATCTGTTACAGAATGGAAATAATTACATTCCTTTATCTAACAATCGCATTCACCTTAAAAAGGCATACCTGTCAAGTCACACAAGTGCCTGTGTGTCACACGCGTTTTTTATGTAAATTATGCTCACATGCAAAGCTCTCATCAACACACACTTTACCAAACTATCTTGAAAAATTAAATTGACAACATGAATCTATTAAGATGGGGGTATGCCATGGACACTCTACCCCGGCATTTGTTGTATACATTTTGCGGATGTCACATGCTTAACTTTGAAAACC
Source organism: Tegillarca granosa (assembly GCA_029721355.1). NCBI lineage: Eukaryota > Metazoa > Mollusca > Bivalvia > Arcoida > Arcidae > Tegillarca > Tegillarca granosa. The sequence goes on along the minus strand of CM056598.1, from coordinate 40,914,069 downwards.
CTTAACAGCTATGACAGGTGACATCATTCTTTATCGTTACTAATGCATCCTTATCTGGAATCTAATCAATACAACTAAAACCAAAATGTTTCAGTCATTTTTGCCTAGGAAAATGTTTTGTTATGCTTTTACTTTTGACTATGATATACATAAGGCAGACAAAAAATAAGTACTGATGAAAGAAATATGTAAGTAGTATGTCCCCAAAATTTTATATTTGGATTTCTGGTAACTATTCATATTTCACATTAAGAAACAACAATAATAAACATACAATCAATCAAGATAGGTGATATGTAGTTGTCAGATGACTGGCTGATCATCAGACGACTCTGTGGCTGTAAATCATTTTAAACCTTATATATCCTGTTGCATTAAATCAATGGAGTGATGCAGACTACTTCACAAACATTACTATACATAGTCTGTCTTCTAATGGACATTCCTGTATTATATTTAAAACCGTCTGTCTTTGAATACAATCTGGTTTTCCAAGATATGATGTAATCTCATAGACATAAACTACAGACATGCATGATTTCTTTGTCAATCAAAAACTCTATAAATCAAGGCACTAACTTTAATGCAAAGGGGAGATAAACAATGATACAAAGGGAGATAAATTCTATACAATTACAACAGAACATGGCTTAGCAGAACCCCTACAGATTAAAGATCTTATTAATTACAAAAGATATTGGGTTGACAAAATTTTATTTAACAAATTATACTAGTGGTATGATGTCCTTATAAAGTTTTCAGTTTAGACAGGTTTTTAGTTTACATAAGGTTTAGTTTTTACCCGTTCCACTGTAATTTTAAGCCGAGATACACATGTGGATGTTCTCTACAATATAACTTATATCCTCAGAACGATAAGTAGGTGCTATATCTTAAATCTAATAACAGCAGCTGGCCAGCTTTGTTAATGTTCTACATCAAGTAATTTTTCCTAGGCCTTCTATCAGGCACATGTACAACAAATTATACATTTCAATAACAGAACAATTCCTATAAGTATTACTGCTATGGTAGCTCAGTTGGGAGATTGCTCACTCCGTAAGTGGGAGGTCATGCATTAGAACCCCAACCAGGTCTGACCCAAGACTTGAAAGTGGGTAGTGACTGTTTTTTCGCCAAGCACTTGGCATTACAAAATAAAAGTCACAAATTTTTTTGGATGGGAACTTAAAATAAACGAGGTCCCATGTGATGGCAGGTGTGGCACAATAGAGAACCCTGCTGTATAATGCCATCAGCGCCAAGCACAGGCAAAATTTCTGCACTCTTGCCTATATTTGGTGATGTCTTGATATAAGTGAAATATTCTTGACTGGGACTTTAAACACCATTACTCAACTCAACTCTACTCCTATAAGTCTATTATTCCCAAATACAAACTTGATATCATCTCTAGTATATCCTTATTTTCCTGAAATCTGTTTTCATGAGAAAAGGAAGTTAGCTTTATAAATCCAATGGTTTAACAAGGCTAATTTATAAATTTAGAAATTCTTGTACATGTATATCGATTGTTAGTATAGTTAAATAAGTGGTTTGTTTAAAGCCCTACAACAGTACTTGCACCATACCACTGACCACAATTTAAGATCTAGTGCACATACAAAGTCAGGTCAATTATTGTCAGTCTTCTATATGTGTTTGTAGTTTGTTTCTTGTACCATACATTTTTGTGGCATATTTTGGTTGCTATGAAAACTGCCCAAAAACTTATGTTATTTCTTTATTCAATTTAAAACCCTCCTAACCTCCCCCACCCCTTGGAAAAAATCAGTAGTAGTTTTTCCATCCAATTTCTTGGAAAGCATTTTTTGTTTATTGTAAATCACAGTTAAAGCTTTGTCCCTGACTAAGTTGTACATTAATTGCATTTCACATATGGATAGATAAACAACAAATACGGCTTGTTTTGGGGGGTTAATGTAAGACCAATTATATTTATAGTTTTCAGATATCCTCAATCAGACAACAATAACATTGTTTTTATAATATATTATCATATAAATACTTCTATAATGATAGTCAGCTGACACTGATACAGAAATTAAAAATACTCTTCTTCAAAGTCTAGGCTATATGGATATTCTTCATGATTACATTGAACAAAATACAAAATAATGACAAAAATTGTGTTTTGTACAAAAGATACATTGATATCAGATGCTGTATATAACAAACAACAATATACAATTCATAACAATGATGACAAACAATATATACTTAGAAGAATGTTTTCTAAATCTGCCATGCAATGTTGAAAAAAAGTTTCAATGTACCACATAAAAAGCATTATTCCTTAAAACATCAGTTACTGGAACACATCACTAAGCTAACTTCTAGCTGAACTTTGACTTTAGGATCTATTCTCCTCTACATAAAAACCAAGATGTTCTGCTTGTAAAATTTAATCCAAAAAATGATTCTTGGTTTATAATAGTTATGCCTGTATACAGAAAGCACCTGCTCATTACAAGATTGTTTTTTATGAGATATTCATTCTTTGATGGTCTATTTTTGTTATAAAAGATAAACAGGGTGTCTAGTTTTATAAATAATTGATGTTTCTGAAACAAAAGGAAGCTTGGTAGCAACTGACAGACAGCTTTAAAACAACATAATCTCTGAACATAAATCAGTAGTCTAAAATAACATGAGGCTATGTCAAAAGTCATCCTAAACTAATTATAGATATAACCAAGATTAATTACAGACACAGGGGAAGTAAATTATCAAATCTGAACTGAAACACCTGGAACAATATTCGTCACCATGGCAAAGTCACTCAAGATGGTAAATGAAACACCTGGACATTCTATAACTAAATGGTACCTGGCAGTACCTGGCGAATGAAAAATATTGTTTAGCATGTTTGGGGACAAGAATGACTTTTCTTTGATGTTAAAAAATTGCCATTAATACATCTTATATAACAGTCTGGAAAGATAATAAAGTAGAAAAGTTACATATAGTGTATGAGGTTCAACAAATAAGTCATTGTCATACTGTGCATCACAACAAGAAGATCAAGCTGATACAGTACTTGCTCTATATACTAAAGGTAGCAGGTTTTATTTGCAGTTGGATCCAACTAAAACATGGTTACATTCTTTTTCAATGAAAAATGACCATTTAGGAATGAAAAACCCAGTTCTTCATGCTGTCCATCATTGGCAAGTGATCTGACAATCTTTTTCACACTGGGACTTGCCAAAGCAATATTCCAACTTAGCAGTCAGATATTCTGTGATTTTTGAGTGCAAGTTGTAGACCCTTTGATCACTGAGGTCTCCTTAACAGTGTAAAAATAAACCTATTACACTAATACTTACTGTTAACTGTTCACATAAAATCAATACATATAGGACTACATTAATGTATAAAAATGGTCAAATAATAATTTACTAATGTAAAAAACCAACTTTTTTATGTTCAATGATATAAATAACAAATTAATATTATCTGTTATCTTGCCATAAGCCAAGGGGAATATTAATGTTATAAATGTAAAACAAAAAATCTGTTATGTTTTAGTAATTCCATTAGCCATATATCGCAGTCAGTCAGTTCTCCTTCACTGAACAATAAAAGAACCCAATAAATTGTATAACTAAATACAATAAAAGAACCCAATAAACTGTATAACTAAATATAATAATTAAATTAGTCTCTATTTGTTATTTTATTTATTTATTTATTTTTCATTTATTACAACAGGGATTCAAAATAGGCCAACCAAACATAAGTAAAACACTTCTCTAACTTTCTCTTTCTTGTTTAGCAATAAGCATTAAGAAGACTGAGTAACAACTGGTTCATTGGTGTCAGAATATTGTGACTGGGGGAGTGGTGCATTTATCTGTGTCGGAATATTGTGACTGGGGGAGTGGTGTATTTATCTGTGTCAGAATATTGTGACTGGGGGAGTGGTGTATTTATCTGTGTCAGAATATTGTGACTGGGGGAGTGGTGTATTAATCTGTGTCAGAATATTGTGACTGGGGGAGTGGTGTATTTATCTGTGTCAGAATATTGTTACTGGGGGAGTGGTGTATTTATCTGTGTCAGAATATTGTGACTGGGGTAGTGGTGTATTTATCTGTGTCAGAATATTGTGACTGGGGTAGTGGTGTATTTATCTGTGTCAGAATATTGTGACTGGGGGAGTGGTGTATTTATCTGTGACATACTGAAGCAGTGAGAAAGCATTTTGGTCAATTACGTGCTAGTACATAACAGACCATTAAATACATTATCACATCTAACACATATCAAATAATAAACTCTCTCTCTCTCTCTCTCTCTCTCTCTCTCTCTCTCTCTCTCTCTCTCTCTATATATATATATATATATATATATATATATATATAATAATTCATTCTATATGAATTCTATATGTTAATGGAAATCCACAGTAGTTTGCTATTTCAATAAAAATTGTTTTAATCATAATTTTAATGTAAAATATTTCTATGTTCAATCTTATTTTTACTCATGTATGAATTAAGTGGCAGTCCGATTAAAATTAAAATAACTAATCTTCAACAGATAACATTTAGAAATGTAACTTTCATTTATAACTTATCCAATTATGCTACAAGATTTTCTCTAAAAATGCAAAATGATATCAAATTCCAATTTTCTCATAAATGAAGAAAATTGAAACATGGAGTTTTCCCATTTACAGATCAACCAACTTCTGCACTTAATCCTCATTCACTTAGAGGTTAGTTACCATAGTAACATGCAGGAACACACAAAATGTAAAATTGGCTGCAGTGTATTGATTTGTACTATACTAGTTTGACCTTTAACCTTTGATTGTGTATCCCTGTAGTATAAGTGTAATGCTGGTTTTGTTGATAATACACAAGACATTACACCTAATACATTACAGATGATAATGCTTCACTTACAATCATATAAATAATAGAAATTATCATTTTTTCTTTTTGACCTACAACTGCATGCATAATGTCCATTTATAACTAAGACTGACAGTCTGTCGATCTGTCCATAGGTGTTACTGGTTTTAGTCTCCTTGGAATTACAGATCTATAATGGATTTCTTTCTTACAACTTGTTGAATGTAGTTTTACTATATTGATAGTTTCACCTCCCCCTCATGTAAAGATGCTGTTGTCGTAGTCATTAATAATTGGAATTTTATAAACTAAGATGGATTGATGTTAATGTTATATATGGTACAAAGGGTAGGTAGTCTTTTATCTTCACATTCATGTCTGTCGTGGATAAAATATCTTTTCTTCAGAGTTATTTTAAAACATAACTTTAATCTTAATTTCCAAAGAAAAATTCTCACACTTTTATTACTTTTATGAATTATAATTACTATCTCTTTTAATTTCTAAAATAAAAACTGGATTATTAATCTGTTGAGTGTAAGAGAAGTATAATTAGGTCAGACACAGGGAAAAAATCCAATCAGCTGTTTATGTTTCCTAACATGACCTAGAAACCATTATAATAATCTGTGATCGCTAATTCCTCAACAATACACCATTATCATCATTATGAATATGTAAAATAAGGATTTTTTCTAAAATATTTTTAAAAACATATTTAAATTTTCAGATTCTGTTTTTTAATAAATACACAAAAATGTGAAAAAATGACTTAGAACATGCATTTGTCTTTAAACTGTAACTAAAATGTCTAAGAATTTTCTAGCTTCAATTGTTAAAGTTATTGATTTAATCAGACACAACTGGAAACTATACATCTACCAGTGTTGTACTAAATGTCCATTTTGTAAATTAATATAGGAAGTAGAGAATAGAATCAAATGTTATCATTGTATTCAGTTTTGTATAATACCGGTAAATGGTCACTTCAGGCTGATTTGAGGCTTGTTTCTAGATACTTGAAATTGGACAAATCATTAGGAAACAGAAAAAACTAATAATAATACTAACAAAAAGATGTATACATAAGTATATATAAGGTTTCTTATACTTAGATTTGTTGGTAGATTTATACATTACACAAATGATGGGTTATGGGTTCAATCTAGAACAAGTTTCTCTCTCTCTCTCTCTCTCTCTCTCTCTCTCTCTCTCTCTCTCTCTCTCTCTCTCTCTCTCTAATTCACCAGCTTGGCAGTGTACCTGTTGTTCTTAATATTGTGACATAAGCCAACCAAATACCTAGATGGACTAGCATCGAATCTGAGGATGATGCTTGTACTCTTCGCCACATCTTGACACTGATAATAGGATCAGCTTCATAAGCCCATAGACTATCTGGTGGGATGGGACTAACATAACATAGGACTGGAGTGGAATGACAATTTAGCTTCAAAGTAAGGGTTCTTTTTCTTGGCTCATTTTTCTTAACACACAACCTCTGTTAATATTTGTTTATTTTTGCCTGGCAAAGAACAATTACTCTGGCAGATAAGGACATAAACTTCAATTAACAGATCAGTAAACAGTATTTAGTTACCAATGTGGCAAGGTAATCATCATAGAAGATACCAGTAAATCAGTAACATAGTGTTAAACATCAAAATATTTCATCATTCCATCATTTCATTCGGTCTCCACCCAAAACAATCTTAAAAACTTGCCACCCAAGTCAAAAGATAAACATGAACAATAAGAAAAACAATCATATTAACCCAACATGATCACATTTTCTCCTGCTACAAGTATATTTGTAAACTATTACAATCCTCCCATCTTTATCAGACCTTCTAGTCCTATTACAACAATAATTGCAACAGATCTTTCTTTAGACTTCAGAACAATCTACTACATATCCAATAAATGTTATAAATATTAGGGTAAAAACTGTAGAACATTTTGTCCATTATACTGATGCTAAGCCATCTAGAAGAGACCTAATACTAGGGAAAAAAACTTTATTTGCTTGCAGTCTATTTGGATTAATCTTGCAGCAATCAAGTGCTTTGTTTTTGAGGTTTAGGCATTAACCAACCAGGCCACTACAGCTTTCCTGTTTGAATTGTTATAATGAATAGACAGAAATGTTTTTAATAGGAAAAATATGACTAGTGTTTTGATCAGACATTGTGTAGGTAATTAAAATTGTGATTAAACTTATATCGAGATGTCACCAACTTATGCGAAGTTTCAGAAAACTTGACCTAGACAATGGTAACATTAAGGGCAATTAGCAACATGTGAATTTCTTTGGTGCCTTTAACCTATGATAACACTAGACTTTGTCTATTAATGCCTTTATACTTTACTTTCTGATGTTAAATTTTTGGTGAAAAATAATATATTGAGATTAATACATAAAAGGGATAGATAATTAATTAATTTTTTTTTTTTTTGCCTCAAATGTGCCATTAATTTAAAAGTGAAAGTAATATCAGGGAAATATCAAATCAAGATCCAGAATTATGGTAGCTGAATCATGATGTAATAGTCAGAACAAGTCTGTTCTTTAAAAAATTCCCCATCCGGAAACTGTTGTGGTTACATGTCATGATAAAGTGGAAGTCTGCCCTTTTAAACCATTCCTTGTCCCATACCTGATAGCAGCTATGTTGAGATGAAGTGAAAGTCACAGGTCAGATTATTTTTGCTGAAGATGCATCATATAAATAATAAAAGCATTCAAATTAATAATAACAAAATTATAATGTTAATTGAGGCATTAAACCATAAAATTATACAGGGCAAAACTCCATTTTTTTTCAAAGATTCAGTTGTGGATACAAAGAATATCAATATATGGAGAGTAAAATTTGTTATTAATTTTAACTGACCATTCATATAATGTTTGGTTAAATGACTGTGAGAAGAGATGAATAATCCAAACCCTTTGCAGACATAGCCCATGTATGGTAACATGAGGACGATGTGGATTATCTTGTCTACAAGGTCTGGTATTTCTTCTTCAAATGATTAAATTACCGAAAACTGGAGTAATGCATTAAAGATCTGGATAGAGTTGCTCAGACATAAAGTGTATTTAAGCATGAAGCGTGGTATCACGTTACTCTCTTTCTCCTGGCTGACTGACTGGGCTGCTGACTTGACTAGAGTAGTCAAACAGATTTCTTAATGATGTTACTTATCTAAAACTTCCATCAATATCTACAACATACACTGAAACCAGTTTGAACAGCACCATATGACCTGCATACTTTATCTTAAATTTAAAAAAAAAAGTATTTGAAATTTCAGCAACCAAACTTTTTAAAGTATATTGCACATGTTTAAAAACTTAGATGTTGAACAAGTAGTTCCAAATCCATGATAAATATTTTTTAATTTTTTTGATAAAAGTCAAACTTGAGATACAGGTCACACTTGTTGAGATTTTGTAATTTTTTTTTGAATCAGACACAACATGTAATTTACCCATACTACCATAATAATTACATAAAAGGCTTTATAAGACAATAAAACATTACTTCTGGAGTATCAATTAAGTGAGATCATCAAAAACGTGAAGTGAGGGGAAGTTCTTGCCATTTAAATATAGGGCTTTTGTGTTCTGTACTAATTGTAAAAATTAATTTATAAATAAAATGCTTAAATGCTTCAGAATGATGATACATGATTATAAACTTAAACCAAAGGAGGAAAAGCGGGTCAAATAAAGATCTTTAAAAACTTGTCTGTATCTAAATTAAACTAAAAAATTAAAATAAAAATAAAAGAAAAGAAAAGAGTTTTTAAATTTTTGAAAAATTTTAACATTTTAAAAAAAATTTAAGAAGTATGTATGGGTTTTATTACAAAATTGAGAACATCTCAAATTTGGTCACTAAATGATTTCTGCTAGTCTGTTATTATCCACTTTGATCACTAAATAGTTGATATACAATCAAATATAACCCCATTACAATGTATATAGAAGAAATTTCACAAATAAACTCAATACCATCATATACTAGTATATACTAATATATATATATATATATATATATATATATATATATATATATATATATATATATATATATCATGTGTTTTGTACAATCATATTTTGTATTGATACAGTCTGACAACAATGGTTATTTAACTCACTTCTAAGCCTACTATATGATAGGGATCTATGATACTTCAATACTTCTGATTTGTATAAGTATATTACATTCGGATATACAAACTCTACTTTGTATTGATGCTTCACTCGACTTTTTATGTCTCTGTGTATAATATTTGTACATGTATTATGATTTACACAGATAGTGTTGAGCTCAAACAAATATACATACAAATTTATCATCTAATTTTCTTATATACCAGTAAAAGCTAATACATAGGGTTATATATATATATATATATATATATATATATATATATATATATATATATATATATATATATATTTATTTATTTATTTATCCTGAGTATAAATGTATCATCCTTAGTCACTAAACCATTGTGTTGGACGAAAATATCAATGAAGTGATTCTGCATTTTTTCCATACTCTTAAAGCTTAAGATTTTGCAAATTTTAATCTACTCCACGTGATGACCTTTATTACCAAATTTGGTTGAAATTAGACCATTTCAGAGGAAAGATCAAATATACACCATTATGAACAAAAGCACACACAAACACATGCTTCATCATACAATGAGCTTATCCAGCTCTAGCCAGTTTCTTCTGCTGGAAATTTATATAACCAAAGAAAGTTATACCCAATAAAATTTTGAAATAACAATCCTGCTACATTAGTCTTCAGCCTTTTGTATCAAATTTTGTTTTATATCAGTATTTGTTTTTCATCACTGACCCCATTTTATTCACTAAAGTTATTTTTCTTTGTCAAGTTACCTCCTTCTATATATGACATATAACGATGTGATCATGAAATAAATAAATGAAACGAGCCTAATTAGCTTCTTCATGTTATATTTGTGTCAGGGCAACCAAGTTTATTTAATATACAATGAAATAACCCCCAAATATCATTCTTATACATATGTACTAAGTATTTAATACTATGTTTTATAATGTAATAATACAATAAGAACATAATTCTATTATTGTATTTTATTTATGGTAATTTTCCTTTTACTGCATCCCAGCCACAACTGTAAACATAACAGCAGAAATGCAGTTAATAGTGCAAAAATATCTTATTTTTTACTTCAATGGGTCAATGACATCAAACTTTATCTACACCATCCAATAGCTTATTTGGAATAACAACAAATTTCATATATTTTATCAACCTAAGTATGCTTGTGGTTTGCAATTTTACAGATTCACACATGGCATGTATAAGGTCACTGTTGGGCAAATTAACCTGGTGATCCAAACCCCATTTTATTGAATTATGAAAATAATTGACAATAGTTTTAAGATATGGTTCTCATAGATGAAAAATAGATGCTACAGTAAATATTTAATAATAGAAAAATAGTGCTAATAAAATAGAGATAATATTTGACATGTCAGGCAAAAAACATACTTATGAGGCATTTAATAGATTTTAAGATTTTTGTCCCACTCAAAATATATATGTCTCTGATTAAGATGATCTATAAAATTTACATTAAATCATAATATTATGCTTTTTAATCATGCTTAAAAGACACAATGTAATGTATTATCAATTGAAAAAAAAATTGATTGTGAAAAAAAACATCAGCTATTTTTTATGTCATTTTCTTAGAATGTCAAAGAAAACAAATAAATTTGGATTTGAGTGAGGAAGGACATATTATCTTATTTGAAAAAGATAAAATTTTGGTACTAAATTTTATAAGAGAAGTGTTTCTCTCTCTCTCTCTCTCTCTCTCTCTCTCTCTCTCTCTCTCTCTCTTCTGAAACAGAAACTTGTCCAACTTTAAATACAAAATATACCATATTACTTTAGATGTTTAAAATCAGCAATCTGCAATTCAGTACTTATATATTGATGCGTTGATGAACATTGTCTGTAATACAAGTGATCCTGGATGAATAATTTGTAAGGAAAAGTTAAGTCATACATGTATAATTCTCCTCACTGCAATGTCATATTAAAAGTAATAAAACTTATTATGGATGCATTATTAGAGGCCTGATGGGACATGCACTCTAGAAGTATACATCATAATTACCAGTAGAATATTTTGTAGGACTTTTATATTCATGATAAATCCAAAAATATCTGCACTTTTCTCCATGTTTTTCCTGAGAGGTAATGACAACCAGTGCAGTGAAGTCTAGTTGATTCAATGGTGTTTTAAGCTACAGTTTTAGTTTTTTTTTTCTTATGTCAAGGAAGTTATAGGATGGTAGAGGAAACAATTGTACTAAGAGAAAACCACAGACCTTCAACAACTGACAACCATTTTTTCAGATCTATAGAACGATTGATTATTTGACTGATCAACTGACTTCATACTGAATACAGTAGGAACAAATCAGTAGTATAATTTATGGGAGTGTTCAGAAGCATGTCAAGAAAATCTGACATCTATTATAGTTTATCAGTTGGTAAAATTCATTTTAATTTTCCTTTATTTGAAAGTTTAGTTTGCCTCTAAATCTATAAAAAGACAAAGATTCCAACTTTCTAGTTTCTAAGTCTTCTTACTTAGGCCATGTCAACTAGATGTGTCAAGCAGTTTGAGATGTCTGCATAAATTATTTATCCTACCAAGTTACCAGCCACAATGTTCAAGATATTTCAATGAACCTAAATTCATTATTAACTAGTACAGTATACACATGTGATACTAGATCTGCAAGCTTTGACTAGACAAATCATCATTTTCGTAAGAGACAAACACAATAAAAACAACTTCCACGACAGCTGATCAATGTTATTTTCTCTCATAGAGAGCCAGGACCATTCACTATTATCGGTACATATTTTAACATTTGTAATTGTTTAACACAAACTGGAAAACATAAACTTTCATTGACATTGAACTAGCAAAAGGGTCTATTGGTTTATTAGGAAACAAGCCTTTAGATATTCTGTTCATTCTATATTCATTCTTTAATCAAAGAATTTCGAAGAAATGATCAATATATTGGTATAAGCAAATTCAAACACACCTTTACAATTGCAATGGAGTAGAGTAATGGTGTTTAACACCCCAATAAAGATTCTTCCAGTTATATTGAGGCAGCCAGTTCTTGAACAGTAGAGGAAACTTGAGTGCCCCAAAAAACAATCACCTTTGGCAAACAAGCTTTCTCACACTAGGATATGCCCAAATTGGATTTGATCCTAGGTGGTTAGAGGCACTGCTTTGGACCACTTGGCCACTGAGGCCCTTCTATAATTTTAAGTCTTCATGCTGTGGTTCTAATCCCCAAACTTTCAGTCCTGAGACTTATGCTCAATCACTGAGCTGCCTAAATTATGCTCAATCACTGAGCTGCCTAAACTGCTTACTTACTAATAAAAAGTAATTTATACAGTCTAAGCACAACAGAAGAACTCTATCATTGTAAAACCTTAAAATTTACAAGTGAATATTTTTTTAAGCCTTCCTTCTTTTCTTTTCTCTTCTAATGATTTCTAATTTGTTTTTGCACATAATTCTGTCTCCAATGAATGATTACAATAACATAAAGCCTTCAGGATAGACTTGTGAAAAAAAAAAAATCTTCTAATCAGAGACTGAAAAATGCAAAAACTAAGAAAGTCGAATTAATTACTGCAGTGAAGCTTCATCACTTTGTGATGTGTGAATGATAAATTTTCCACACAATTGTTAAGACAATTTGTTTTTTTTTATTGCATTCAAGTTAAGACAAAATCAATATGTATTTTAATTTCTGTTTCAGTTGGAGAAATTCAAAATACACAAGAAAGAAAATTTTATCAACAGTATGAGACTATACAAATAAGCACAAAAATGGAAGTCAATTTGATACAAGCTTAACAAAAAGGTCAAGGTCATATTGATAGATTTCAGCATTACAATAAAGGTTAAGGTCAAACTGATACAAGCTTTACAAAAAGGTCAAGGTCCAAATGATACAAGTTTTTCAACAGGTCATAGTCAAATTGATAAAATTTCACATAAATGTCTTAATACAAGCTTCAAAAGTCAAGAAAAGTAAAGCTTAATAATTTTGATTAGGAATTGTTTGATACAAAATATCAAGGATATAACACTTTGTCATTTGACCTGCATTTGAAATTTTACAACTTCAATTCTTTATCATTTTACTACAAGAAATTCAAAGTAATCATCTGAAAGAATACTAAAAGAAATTCAAAAGAATCATCTAAAAGGAAAGTTTTGATGCAATGATTTCATATTTTGAATAATTGATGGACAGATTACAAAGTAATGTGAAGTCAAACTGGTTTATTTTGTCACCTTTATTGTTTTTCAAGGCAAAAAGGGATAAAGTGGTATCAAGTCCCATGTATTGGTGAAGATGTCTTGTATGTGTTGTTAAAAATTACTTTTAGCAAAGTTTTACATCATTTTAGAATTTAAGCTGATTGTTAACCAATAAACTTGCATCCAAACATGTAAACATGGTTACTTTAAAGGAGTGGGAAAGGAGACTTTAGTGACCAAAGCATAATTTACTGAGACCATTAATTATAGTATTTTCACCTTTTGTCATTAACCACCATTTTTCACCTTTTGTCATTAACCACCATTTGCTTATTAAAACAAAAAGTTATCCCATGTAATATAAAAACTTGACTTTACTGGGTTAAATGAACACCATTTCTGGTACATGTATTTCTAATATATCACCATTTTTTTAAGTGCAGGGGGGGGGGGTTATTTATTTTAAAACAACCAAAGTACCAGTAGCTAAAATTATCCCTAGGCTAATGTCATCATGTTAACAGTATCTAAAACTCCTCATTTCAGCTGCAGTTACTACATTATGAATCAGAAATTTGTTCCATTAATTCTCCGGCTTAATCTTATAAAACTATGTACATTAATTCATAGATATGTGTAACATTTTTATAACATTTTTTTCTAGTAAATAGCAGGGTGCATAGATAAGTTTACATAGATTTTTTTATATTTTACAGCAAATAACTGAAACATTATGAATACCAGTAGAGTTTTAGTAATTTTAGGCAAGTTCTGTATTTTTAAAGAAAAATTCTTAATTCATAACAAAAATATGTAAGTGGAAATAGAAAAACTAAAGAAAACAATCAGACAGAGAAAGGGTTTTATCCTGATTGAGAGTTAATGAGACATAACTGATATACCCTTTCCATTCTAATACAGGCAAGATTTACATCATTATGAGTTAAGACTTTCTGATTCCCTTAGTACAAAGTTTTGTACTTGATAACTGTAGTAAATTCATTATTTTATGTTAAAATTTAGATTAGTATAATAAATATATATAATTTGTATCTTTGATGTTTCCTTTATTTTATGCTATTAAATTAATAAGTGTCATATGTTTGAGTATTGCTACACCACAAGAAAGTAATTAATCTTTTCAAAATATTTTTATGTGACTGGCACCACTAAACTGCACCCTTATAACTCGAACTCTAGACTGTGATATCACCAGGGTGTCAAGGTTAGCACCCATACACAGTCCAAGGGTATCAGTGGGGTGTCATGTAATATACAAACACAGATTACCATGAAAACATTGGGTGACAAGATCTGGATAAATGACTGTTATTGAACTAGAACCAGGAAACAGTAGGAAGTCACTGTTATCATAAGTATATTGAATATGTATGTGTAAATACAGGCAGGGGCTGACCACTTCCTTAAGACAAGTAATTTTAAACGGTATGGTGTATACACAGGAAGTAATTAACAAATTAACAAAATCATGTCATAATGAGGAAACATTACTTGCAATTAACTGAAAACACTGATTAATGTCTAAATGTTACATAAATATTATTTATAATTCACTAATAAATAACTTTAAAAATTATTTTGGATAACATTTTCGTAAAAAAAAAAATCCATATTTATATATACATATTTTTTAAATATATCAATATATATTAATTTTTTTAATATATTTTGATTTCATCCCCATTTAACTTCCATCACCACCAATTATTAGATCAATAAATGAATTTTCTTTTATCTTCTTATGTTTATTTACATACCAATAACACATATTTTATTTCTTAATTTCATTCATTTTCATTCTAGTTCATTTTTCATAAAATAAGATATTGAGGTATTGTTTCAAATTTTGAATCATTATAAGAATCTTTAAATATTTGATATCTTTATTAAATTTGTGCAGTAATAATAATAATAATAATAAAAATAATAAAAATTTTTTGTAGCTTTTATAATATTTTCAAACTATGGTTAGTAAACTTAAACTTAAAATAAACCATAAAACAAACAGCTAAACAAGGGATGAAGTGGGTGAAAAAAAACTAAAACTTTTGTTGAATATTATTTTCTTTTATTTATTTTTCATTTATTTATTTATTAATAATATTATAATAATAATAAAAACATTAGATTTTGTGTGCAATGCTGTCGTATATTTCATTATTTTATTTAGTAATTACCACAAGTAAAACATTTGGTCTTTGTATAGCGCAGAACAAAGTTGGTCAATTAAATTCATTTATAACTTATCATGAAATGAACTTCATAATAAATAAAAATAATAAAAATAAATAATACTTCAAAATAAATAACATAGTCAACTTTTTATATTTCCTAAAGATATACTTTTCTAGTTTTTTTCCTTGAATTTTGTTTTAATTTATGAATTTTTTTATATATGAAATTATTCACAATCAGTAAATATTATCAAGCAGTATGCAATAATTTTGATATTTGTAAAATCAAGAAGAGGCACTGTGAGGATTGCCTTATTTAGAGTGAAGGGGGTAATGTTCTAAGTCATAGATAAATTCTCTTAACTACTGTAAGCCCTCTCTACAAACTCCAGATGTTATCACGACCCCCCACCAACTCTAAAACTTTGAAAAACTTTTTACATACAAAAAAAGCCCCCAATGACTTATAATGGAATGACCCTTAGATATAGACATGAAGAACTTCTAAGAGTGCCCTGGACTGGCTCAAGAATGCTGATGAGGAAGGAAGGGTGTTAAAGTGATTTGATTGGCTGAGAGGTAACCAGTGGCGTCCTTTATCACAACTCAAATTGGTAAAGCAGTCTTTAATGTAAAATAAGCTCAGAGTACCTCATATGTCGGAAAGCATTAGTGAAAGAAACTGGCCAGCCAGCCAGCCAGTAGGTAGAGTTGAACTTAAAAAGCCGCTACGTGAACTTTTCCAGGGACATGTCCTTGTGAGCATATAGTTTGATGGCACCGGTCCCAAGGAAGGACAAATATAGAACACGATCACTGACAACAATAGATCCGATATTGTAGGATGGCTGACAGCTAGCAGGCAGACAATATTTGGGAGATTTTATTGTATCATAAGAACTGTGTTCTAGGTCCATACTTCTTTATTATCCCATATGTTCTTTCCTAATTTCTATGGAATGTAAAGAAGTATGTATCTCGTTCATGGACATTCCACGTCAGCCTCTCGTCTTCGTCGTCGGGAAATATTTTTTTTAGTTTAATTTTTTTTTTACTTAACAAAAGTTGATGTAACTGTGTGATGATTCTGTTCAATATGGATCTATTATCCATCCTCTGTATTCCATGGACACATGGAGATATATTTTCTTTATTTTTTCTTTCTACTACAAAGCATATTATGTTTTTTTCCCTATTTTTTTTGAAAATTATGTTTTATCTGTTTTATGTTTTCAAGTTGCAAGGTAAGTTTATAAAATACTACAAATATTTTTGCAAATTGAAAGTCTGTCAATTATGAAACAGCAGAAGCCATGTCAAGACTTTTTTCACATATTTTTTTTTACGTTTTGTTTCTGGATACTAGATTACTTCTTATTTTACAGGCTCACAATTGTAGTTTATTTCAAATTCAAAACCAAAGATAGGTTTGAACTTATTTTCGACTTTGTTTAAATCCTTTATTCGTTTTTGGGGTAGAAAAATAAAATCTGTAAGACATTATATTTGAAATTTCAAGATGGAGTCTCCTGAAGAATGTGGCTTGCTTACTGTTTCCTGTGTAAAGTTGATAGAAAACATATGTGTATGTCTGGATGTAACTGGTAATATGAGAAGGCCAACTTACCGACCCTCTATGTACTGAAGAAGAAATGATAAAAAGAGCGGGAATCAGAATCAATGTTCAAGGTGGCATGTGGCAAATTAATGTGATTAATGTTCTGGATTAAGATTTATTTAAACTTCTTAAAGAAATTTTGTTTTTAACTTTAATGCTTAAAGGAAATGATGGATTTATTATTTTTTTCAAAAGTTTACTTTATACTCCCTAAACTTGTTCCCCCATCTCACTATCTGTCTGATTCATCACTATCTGGCATCTGATCAAATTGGAAAAAAATATTATCTTCTCTTAAAAACATAAAAAAATTTGTTCACAGTAGGAAGTATATTAACTTCAAAAACTTGATATAACTTTATAATAAGCTTATGTAAAGTTAAGAATTAGTCTGCGGGAAATTACCAAAATAGAAAAAAAATTAGCAAAGTTGTAAAGAAGTTCTAAAATGAACACTTATAAAAACTCCCAACTTTATTCATAGTGGTTGATTTCATGCCAGCGTGAGACTGATGCCCTTGTAATTCAACCATGATTTTAAAGACTTGCATACTTCCTCAGTCTAGAAGTATTAAATTTCAGCTGTCTAAATTTAGTTACTGATGCTGCTGCTTTGGAGTACTAGCTACTGAATTCTTGATGCTACTTATGACACATCATGGGTTACTAAGTTCAAAGGTCATACATGCTACTGTTGAAATCTATCTGGCAGCCATCTTGAAAACTGTTAGAAACTTCTATTAGCAAGCAAGACGATATTATTTAATATTATTTGTTACATTTTTTTAAAACAAAAATTATTAGTGATTATACAAACATATATTCATTTAATAAATTGTTTTCTTCTTTTAATTTTCAGATTTCTTGGTGAAGGTTGGCTGACATGCATAATGGATGTTATAGTTTGGATAGCTGAAGCTGCAAATTAAAATTAAAGGATTTTGTTTAAATAAAAGAATTTTAAAATCCAATGGATTATTAAACAACATCAAATTGCCTTATCATCAATACAACATATTTACAATTTCACACTTACACAAACCATTAAAAGAAATTTATCAAACACTGAATTAATTACATTAGATGGAATACTTTTGGCCAAAAAAAAATTATAAATTTTACTTTTGCAAGTGAAATCAATTTTAAAAAATTACATATATTCTATTATTATTATCATTATTATTAGTTTGGTTTTTTTTTAATTTATTTATTTTATTACTTTCTTTCTTTATTTTAATTTTTTCTAAAAACATTAATTTCATTTTTTTAATTTTTTTGGATAAAAAAAAGCTGTTTGAAATTTCTGAATTTTTTGCCTTGAATGAAGTTAACTTAAAATAATTTTGAATTATTGGCACAAATAATCACATTTCAAAATTTATTAAATACTTGTTGCAAACCAAATCAAAATATCTTGTGCTCTTTATTCATTTTTTTTAATTAATTTAAATTATTATTTTTATTTTTTATTTATTTATTTTTTGTTTTCTAGTATTGTTTGTTCAATTGTTTTCTTGATTAGAATGTCCATTGCCTTATACACATTTTTCAGATGCAAAATGTTTTACTCAAATGTATCTATAAAATACACCTGCCTATTCATTTATTAATCCATAAAACCTCTTACAAATATTGTTTATAAAGTTCAAAAACTCATAATAATAGAGTTAACAACACTGAGACTTAACAACATTCAAACAAGAGTTAGTAATCATACATTAATAATGACAATGAAATGTCTTTGAATGTAATAAAGCTCACCCTCTAACAATTATTCACACATAACACCAAGATAATACATCATAACAATGCACTCTTCTAAAGTCCTGAAGAAATGGTGTGTGTGTGTGTGTGTGTATGTGTATGTGTGTTGGAGGGGGGTTGTGTATGTGTATGTTGGAGGAGGGTGTGTGTGTGTGTGTGTGTGTGTGTGTGTGTGTGTGTGTGTGTTGGAGGGGGGGTTGTGTGTGTGTATGTTGGAGGAGGGGTTTTGTGTGTGTGTGTGTGTGTGTGTGTGTGTGTGTGTGTGTGTGGAAGGGTCAGTTTTACAGTGTTATATTATAAACAAACAATATTATAAAATGGTTAATCCTCTAAGTTAAGATTCTATCACTTATATCAAGATACTACCAGTTATAGGTAATGTTATACTACTTAAGATACTTATACCATGTACATATTTTGATAGCAGTAATAATACTTCCAGTACAATGCCTTCCAAGACATGAGTAGATAATGGTTTCTGACTTAATGTAAAGTGAGATAAATAGCACTAATGTGATCAGTGTTGTCATCATGCACATGACACTACCCTTCTGGAAACTTTTGGCCAGATTCTGCCTTGGTTTGAACTTATCTTCCAGGCACTACCGATTACCTATAGTCATATTGTTACTGGCTTTTTAAGCTGAGTTTTTGAAAGCCAATATTATTAACGAATAGGCATTATAAGCTACCATGTGTATGGGGGAAATGTTGTAAAAGAACAATAAAATCAGAAAGTCTTTCAAATACTAAGAAAAGATTAAAACATCAATTTAGTCACATCTTAATAAAGAACTAAAGGAAGCAATTAGGCAATTCTAATGATAAATTCTCTAAGAGTTAACACTATTTCAACATGCATCTCAGTTTAATTTAATTAAAAAACAGCTACTAGTAAGTTATTACGTATCAAGACCCATTAAATAAAAGTCAGATTTACCATAAATAAATTCTGGCTCTGAATAGCATGTCAGCTTCTATAATATGATGTTACATTTAATAACGCATTTCTATCTCACTCTAAATAGTAAATAACAACTTTTTCTTTTGACTGTTTTAAATTACATACCCTGACTTATGTAACACTTGAAACTCTTTTAAAATATTGATTTTTTTCAGTATTTGGTTAAAATTAGAAATCTGTGATTTTCTACAACAAGAAGAGTTTTTCATCAAACATAATGATGCATTTATGATAACATTCTAGCAATTTCTTGGGAACTCCCTTAATTAAATATATTTGGGGTGGGGGGGTGGGGGGGGGGGGCTTGGCAGCCAAGTGGTCTAAAACAGATCACAATGCCTCTTACTGCCTACATTTAAATCCAATTTGAGAAAGTGTGTCAGTTTGCTTGCTAAGGGACTCTTAGTTTTCTCAGTGCACCATAATTTCTTCTACCACAAATGAACTAACTGTCTCTATATGAGAGATTGGGACATAAAGTGACACAGCTGCACTCCACTTGTCTACAGAAGAGCTGTATGGTTTTGCTGATAACTTTTTAGTTATCTTTTAAAACCCTGAAAACAACCCTTTGCAGCCATAAGCCTGGTAATTGCATTTAAAAAGATACCAGTTACATGTACATGTATATGTAAATTAAACTACCTATTTTCATATTCTAGGAATGGTATTTCCTGGCATCAATCAGTACATCAGTATGAATTATTTTGTGTCCAATGTCAACAGTGGTCAATATAGAATTTGTGATTAAAAATTAAAATTAAAAATATACATGTACTATTTATTGATGCAAATTTAGAGACATTCATGAAAACAACCAAAACTGTGACACCATGAAATAAAATGTTTCACAATATACAATATATCTTTGTCCAAGAGAAAAATGAACTCTATAATTAACTGTACCCATACAGCACAGTAACACATATAAATGAGGAGGAAGAGGATTTGTATATCCTGTGTACTTATTTATGGACTTGCTGCTATAGTCTATCTAAGATGAGGAATCTTCACAGAACAGCTGTTAAAGTACAGAATTCCAAACCTTCAGTAGTTAGGAGGGAAGCAATCTAATCTTCCAGTTGGTTTCAATTTCAGTTAGTATAGCATAAAACATAGATTTAACATAAAGCATTGGTTTTTGCAAATGAATTGGAATATCATTTTGAATAAGATTAAAAAGTTGGTCATAAACATTTTCCAAACACAATGAAAATTAAAATGTAAAATTAACTTACCAAGGTTTCATTTGCATATATAAAGTTGGGATAATCAAAAGATTTATGTGACATTATATAAATAAAACAATGCAAGGGTTTTTTGTTTCAATCAAAAATGTTTTACTGTATAAAAACAACACCAGCTACAGATGAGAGTGCAGCAATTCTGTTGACAGAATATTTAAGCCATGTATCTCTATAGCCTCAGTGGCTCAGAGATGAATGTATGCTTCAGAAGTGGGAGGTCAAGAGTTTGAACCAAGGTCATACATAAGACATTTAAAATTTGAGATAATTTTTCTCAGCTGGCACACAAACAGAACACAGACTGGTTAACCCAGAGTCAGGATAATGTGACAACAGGAGTGGTATGCTTATCTGCTGAGTACTGAATCAGTGAACCATGTATGCTCATCTGCCGAGTACTGAATCAGTGAACCATGTATGCTCAGCTGCTGAGTATTGAATCTGTAAGCCAGTTATGCTTATCTGCTGAGTACTGAATCAGTGAGCCAGGTATATCTGCTGAGTACTGAATTTGTGAGCCAGGTATGCTCATCTGCTGAGTACTGAATCTGTGAGCTAGGTATGCTCATCTGCTGAGTACTGAATCTGTGAGTTAGTCACCCTTTGTCAGCCTTAGTACAACTGCAGACAATAAATCATAGCACATCTCACACACACATAAACTTTTTCACAGATTATTGCGATTCTGAAAGATTAATTGAATTTCTTTCATCATGATGTTATAAAACACTAAACAACCAACCAACCAATTTACAGTTTAAGAAAATATCATACTCATGTTAATGACCAAGCCATCTACCATATATACTCCAAGTAAAAAACAACTAATAATAAGAGTTCCTTGTAAGTATACTGTAGGTTTAGTCCTTTATACCTTGATGCTTATATAAAGGGAGTGAGAATTTTATAGATGAATAAAAACTTAACATGAATGTCAATGCTGCTATACCTTATCAGAAAAGTTACATCTACATCCTCAATTGTTTGTTGTTGATAAATAAATCTGAACTCCAACTACTAGGAGGTATGCAACAAAATAACACAATTCTGTAGAAAAAGTGAACCAAGAATCCTAGACATTCAATCTATACAGCAAGTACACTACCAACAGAGCTAAAGGACTTGTGTTGGAATACATATGTTGCATACTGTCTACATTTTACTGAAGGCCTTTCAAAATTAATTACAAACTTCTTACAGAGTAACTTCAAACAGTATATAAATAATTCCTTGTTTTACACAAACTTCACAAAATGTCTGTAATTAGCTAAGATACAATAAATATATCAAATCAAGTGAAAAATTCTGAAATCAAAGACAAAAATAATTAACATCCAACATTCCCGGGAGCTGTCCTTAGCAGTTCTGACCAAAAATGACATAATAAAACAGATGTAGGAAATCATCTTATTATATCATATCATCATTAATAATCTGAACAAATATATAATATAATATCTATATAATATAAACTATAATATAATACAATAAATATAATATATGAAAGAGATTATTGACCATTTAAAGCAAAATGATTAAAGGATCATAAATATTTTCAATAAAAAAATCTTAATATACTTATTACTACAGGCAAAAACAAAATTGCCACTCAATAATGGAGAAAATTTTAAAATCAATGTACATGTATTTTAATTTCTAACCCCACCTCAAAATAATCAAAATCTTTACTCCCACCAAACAATACTAAAATGCTCCCTACACCTTAGCCATCCAAACCCATCCTCATCATAAACCCTAAACTGTTTCTTGTTGTAATATAAAATATGGTAAAGCAGCTATATTTATGTTTCCATTTCCAATATCAAATCTTACTGAAGTATTATTTTTATCATATATTTCTATCATATATTGAGTTACAGAATATTTCATGTTACTTATATCTTATTTATCAGATTATTTAGGATAAAAAGTTCAAAATTTATTTTTCTATGCTAATAATAACTTTGATACATATTTTTCTTTTCTATTAGTACATATTTTAAGTAGGTTTAGACATTTATTTTATACTTTTAATATAAATAGATGTTTATCGAATAAAATGAGTTAAATTCATAGTCCTTCTTGGTGTCTGCACATATTTAACAATTTACATTCACAAAAAATTCCTTTTTTATCACAACTTAGGTCTTATCATACTAGTTCTCTATCTCTAAACTTTATTCCAGTTACCATGGTAACCACATCAGCAGCTACTGGTGTAGATAAACCAATTGACTGTTATAATTCATCAGTGTGGTTAGAATTCTACTGTCGCCATGTTAACAAAATGGTTACTGTGAGCAAATTTGTAAATAAAAATAAGAATTAGAGTACTGATGTTCCATACCAATTGGCTTTAAGAAAGAATTTTGATTTTCGATTTATTTGTTTTAAGTCAACAGACAAGTTGTAGAGCTGTCAATTTTTTTACTGTAGACTTATAGATGTGTAAAATTTCTAAAGAAGCCATTGTCGTCGCAGAAGAAAATAATCAATATAGGGTATTTGATAATCGTTACATAAATGGATTTGTAAGGATTCATTAGGTTGATATTATATAGGAGATCATGAGAAAACAAAAAACCTGAAAAAAATAAGACAAGGACGTACTTATATGTTACATAAAAGTATTGTACTGGAATTTGATCAGTTTAATGATTAAAAAGTTAGTTAAGCTGATATGACTGGTTGACAGATACTTGAACATTGGATTAAACAGCTGTCATGATTAAGGAATTGTTACTATATAGTTTAATGTTAATTAATATCAGTAATTACAACAGGTCAATAAGATTTTATGATTCTATCTTTATCAATTTTACAATTCCTAAAAAAATAACACTGTATTTCCAATGAAAATAAAGCATTGATGGGGATCATTATTTATATTGTATATAACATCGACCAATAGTTTCTTTTCAATTTTTTTATTTTTTTTTTATTTATTTTATTTTTTATTTTGAAGGGGGGGGGAGGGGTGGAGGAGGAGGGGGGTTATTTTTTTCTTTTTGGTTTTTATGTTTAAAAGTTATAGACAATCAATGACAAATCACAAGAAAACAAGACAATTACATATCACATTTTGAGAATACAAATCTCTCCAGTTCTGTAATTCTATGTACCGAAGACAAATTTATAAAATTAAAATGTCTGATATGTTTACAAGTAACATCAGACTTTGATCTCAAGGTCTGTCTAATCAGGAAAAAGTTATTGGCACTGATTCTCACAATACATTGATCATGGTACGGTTAACAGACTTAAAATTCTCAGCTAAGTTTTATTTTATATACATTTACATTGATCCAAGATAAGGTTTCATGTTTCTTAAACTATAAAATAAGGTTCTATTTTGAATTGCCACTTGAACTAAAATTGCAAAGTGTTATCATTATTTTAAGAATTATCATAAAAATGTGAGGTGCTAAAATCATAACATTGTTTTTACTAATTGTCCATAATCATAAATAAATCTGACATGGGCTTTTAATTAGGATGATAACTCATTATAAACAAAGAGAGACTTCAAGCTGGTCATCAGATTATATTAACAGTGAGAAGTAAACATCAAAACAGCAGTGTACAACTGGTAGACCAAGCTGGTCACTTGAGTACCCACTCCTGGTCACTTAAGTATTATGATATAACAAGATGACATAACAGCATTTATCAAAAGAAGTGAGAGAGAGGAAGATCATCTACAGGAGGGAGGGGCTGGTCATAAGTATAAGCTGGTATAAGGTTACCAAACAGTGGTCAACCCAAGATCTTGGAGGGGGCAGAGGGCTGAAGATTACCAAGAGACAAAGAGAGATGCAAGCATTTCAGTAATTATCTCTGATATTTTAGAGCACATGGCATGTGTTAAGTTAAGTTAGAAGGAATGCATTCACATGTAAAAACCATATGAAGATGGAACATTAAGGAACATGCCAACTCGATTATGACTAGATACTTAATAGCTGGGGCTCCATCAAGGGTAATCGGAAAAAACTTTTTTTTCACTTTTAAAGAGTCTAATCAAAATTTAAAAAATCAAAATATCTATAAACAAAACAATGTTTCAACACATTTAAATGGTTAATGGTTTTAATTTACACACTACTGTTACAAGTAGACTGTAACTATGATTTAATAATATAATTAAGAACAAAGTCTGCTCTTTCTTAGTTTCACATGGCACATTCGGCTAAAAATAAACATCAAAACTTGAGGGCTACAATAGGAGAAATATATATATACAATGTATAGTGAAAACTATCAGTCAAAACTTTTTAGATTTTTCAAAAACTGCTGAAAAACACTTTTATATAATGGTACAGTTTAGTAAATGGATTTTCAAATTATTGAACTATATTCTGATATAGAAATAATGATGCTAGAAAATAGGATAATTATCTCTCCTTCAAGTATTTCCCCTTGGTGAGCCCTACTGCATGAATATGGATGTGTGGGTAACCACGTGATATATGACAGTATACTGAAGAAGAGTCTTGGTTTAAGATAGTATAGAGAGATAGAGATAGTGTACCTAACCATATATGATGATGGGGCCCTCAGACCTCTGGTCCTTCATGCACAACTCCATATAAGTTTCATCTAACTTAAAACTATCCCATGTAACTCGATCAAACAAACCAAAAGATTATCACTCCAACGGGGCTAATGTAATAAGACTTATTCTACCTTCATAATATATGATATTATATGCATAAAGTTTTTCTATTAATCTATGGTAACTGAGAATTGTATTACACCCAAACCGACCATTGAAAGTAAGATGGAGTGAGACTGTGTTACTCAATGTCGCAAGACTTACTGTTATAAATGTATTTAATTGTGTGCTTTGTTAGGGGATGAACCAATAACTACATGGGTAGATCTGTTACAAGTACACATCAAGGGATCTTCATTTTACCTTGACAATGGAACACCATGATATCTGTGTCAGGACATTGCATCATTGACCTTTAACCTACCAAATAATGCAGAAATTGGTAATGGGGTACCATAATATTCTGAAGGGGTTTGTATTGAGATTGCTTAGATTCTTTTCTTCATAGTAGTAGAATATATGGTGTACATCTTTAGGCATACACAATTGGTAATTTGTCTGCCTGGGAATGAGATCTATAAATTCTCAGGACTTGTGCTCTGCAAGGGCACATGGAGTACAAATCTTTTGCCAAATACTACTAGCAAGGTATACCCTCATCAATGTATCTACGTCTTACTTCACACTAGGATGTTTTCATTACGGATAATATCATCAACAAATACTGGAAGTAAGCTGGAACTTGGAAGCTTTACCTATACACTTCCAGGTAAATTAAAACTTCTTCATCTATACCTGTCCAGGTGAATGAAATTGGATTGTTACTTGTCTACCATGATGGTAAATAAATGTGACAATGAGAATTTTACATAAATTCTGAAACAGGTAAATTTAAGAGTGATCTAAAAAATACAACTTGCATGTTTTTGTAGTTGATTTGAGAAATAATTTTTCTCTTCTGTGTGACATTTATTTGTATGTGTTAATTTCAGAGAATGCAAAATGAATTTAAAGTTAAGCATAAAATTTTCCCACTTTTTACCTCACAAACCATAAAGAACCTTGATTTTGAGGCCATCAACAAAGATTTAATGCATGTTGATTAAATCATTTTTGTTCAATTTTATTTCCCTCCTTTTTGCCGTGT
This sequence comes from Tegillarca granosa, assembly GCA_029721355.1. Taxonomy (NCBI): domain Eukaryota; kingdom Metazoa; phylum Mollusca; class Bivalvia; order Arcoida; family Arcidae; genus Tegillarca; species Tegillarca granosa. The sequence continues at coordinate 40,887,308 of CM056598.1, read as the reverse complement.
GTTTAACATATGTAGTACCCTGACTCAGTCATAGCATGCCTTTACAAGTGACCCAGGACACCAGACCTACTCCTGTTTCTTGTTAACTTCAAACATTAGAGAGCTAAGTGAAGGCATTTAAATTAAATCTTATCAAGCTCTTCTCTTCCTTTTGGCACCAATTATCATTAATTTGACTGTAGTAGAAAATTTATTATCTGGAACAAAGTTATAAAAGTTCAACCATTTCAAAAAGCATGTTTTAAGAGTTTGAACCTATTGAGTTAACCACTTAATCTCTTGTTATTTCAGACCATTTTAGGGAAAATGTTAAAAAAAAGTTCTGTTCTCTCGTATCTGTAAAGTATCTAAAACCCAGAAAAATCAAGTATCTCTTCAGTGTCAATATTTTACATTTTACCAAGAAAAAAAGTTTAAGAGTATTTGAATGTATTTTTTTTTTTTTTTTTTGCACTTTATTTATAATATATAAATATCCATTTTTATGACATATTTGTATCAATACTAAATGTTTAACAACAGAAACTGTGTTCAGTAGAGTGCCATATAAAAAGTATTAAAACTTCCAATATAAAATATAAAAATTCTATAAATATAGGTATTGCATGGAGATATTTATATATATGATGTGTGTATATATTTTTTGGTTTATTTTGAGGAATGTCTATGATTTGTTAAGATAATGATATACTATGTATTATAATGTGTTTATCACATGAAGTACATGTATATAAATTATTGGGAATGCATTTTTTGGTTGGTTGTTTTTTTTTAAATATAATATTTTCTGCTGGTTGAACTGGATCTAATGCTACACACCCTCCTTCATATTGAATGCATTGATTGTGGATTTTTTCTTTGGTTTTTTTTTTTTTTTTTTTTTTTTTTTTTTTGCTAGTGTTTAATGATTTTTGTTCAAAAATTAAAACAAACAATTATTATCAGATATTGCTTCTCTGTAGCTGGTTGAAAACGGGTCAAATAAGTTAAAAACCACAAGCATTTGGTCCCCTTCAACCAGCTGTAGTTGGCATTCTTCACACCAGATGGCAGATCTGAAACCAGACTGCATTACAAAGATAATTAAAAGCATGTGTTATAAGCTACTAACAGTAAATAACGACTGTGTTGGCTGTGTGAAGAGTAGTATGCGTGCTCTGCTCGACAGTTAGTTATACAGTTACAATACTAAATTTAGATATCAATATTTCTTAGCTAAACAGCATTCTTAACCCTGCAGTAACAATCTCGCTTTTCATCACATTTTTTAATGCACAAATAGTGCAATGGGAATAAGGAACAGTCTATAACATAGGCAAACTTACTAAATAATAAAATCTTACTAAATTCAACGATTTTATATGGTTGATTCAGAGTTCAGTAACCACTGTATGGATTGTAATATTTCCTGATATTTTTGTTAAAATCAAAAGTACCAAAGCGTATGTAAAGCAACCAACTTGCTAATTACACAATATAAGACAAAATAAAACAATGACATGTCAAGACTCTTTTTAGAGGTCACAAATTCAAAAATTACATCAACTGAATATATTTTAGGACAGGTACTTTTAAGCACTGATAGGTCAGAAAGTTTTGCTTTTAGAAATGAATTGAAACCAGCAGCACTATATCATACATGTATTTTCTATTTAGCCTAATTAGCTGGCAAGAGAGGTCACTCAGGGTGACTGACCAACAAATTTATTCCCATACATCATGGAGGATGAAGAGTTTATCACATGTTACAATGACCACACTAGGATGTTGAAATAGGATATACCAAATTATGTTAATGTGTGGGAATCATACCCAGCTGGATAAAGATACTTTCTAAAATTTTTAGGGTATAATCATACAGATTTTCTTGCCTTTTCAACTGAACATTAAATACAAGTATATTAACACAAAATGTCATATTTATGTAGCATTTATTGACAGTAATATAAATTTTGTATACCCTTGCAATTGTTGAAATGAAATATACAAATGAAAGTTTTTGCTAACATCTTCACTATACACAATATGATATGCTCTCATTTTCAACTTGCTTGAGAGGTTGATTCACCCGAGAAGGTGAACAGGATGTGAATAGGGTGAGTAACATGATGTTTTATACACCAAAAATGATGACCTCTATCAACACAGTCAGATATGATATTTAAAAGGAAATCAGAGTACTTGGAGAAAATCACCAACCTTCTGCAAAACTTTTTCATACTTGCATTTGTCACGATTTGTAAACAAACCTGCACAGTAATACTGGAATTTTCAACTATACAAATCATATAAGGTATGACTGGATAACTGATCTTTTTTTTAGGTTACACACCATACAAAATTACTGTAAATGTACTAACTTTAGCGGGTACGTATTTTAGCGCAATTTACATTCTCGACTAATTCACGTGGATTTAAAATAGCTCAAAACAACTTTAAGGAAACAGACTATAAGTCAAAACATTTATTTTAGCAGTGTTTTTAAATAAGCGCTACTGTCCTAGCGCAAAAATAGCTAAAATTTATAAACAGCTAAAATTAGAACGTTTACAGTACTTCAAACAGATGGTTGACAAGTGAACCAGTCAGTTTTGTCAGAATTTTTTTTTTTGTTGAAAGTATGCTTGTCAACAGATGTAATTGTAAAATATGAACCAAATATGGTAATCATTTCTTAGATGGTGAGTGATCTTTTACAATGTGCTGGGCAACTTGTGAAAAAAGTCAATACATCCATCAATGACTGGTTAGAGCTAGCCTAAGCCAACACCGAACTTACTGCTTACAAAGTAGATACTCTTCTGATTGGTAAAACAAGAAATAACAATAACTGAGCAAGGATAGAATAACTATTGTCAGTTCTCACACAGTGTGGTCATGCTTCAACCTCTTTTAAGGCATATAAGTTAGCTCATATCTAATACTCACAATCTATTAAAGTATGAAGGATATACAGTCAAACTTCGATTATTCGAAGTTGAAGGGTCTTCATTTTAGGTTCGAATAATCAGGGGGTTCGAATAATCGAATAAGTTAATTTGACACTTTAAACCTCGATCCACCGTACGTTATCTTAAGTCACAACAGTATTCTATTGCACATTGAAAGTGTTTTATCGGTGTCAGTTTTTAATGAATAATGCCATGACCTACCATGATTAATTCCATAAAAACAGAAATATTAATTTTATTTCAATAATAATAAAAATTTAATACCATCTGGTACAAAATCAAACACGCGTGGTAATACATACGACACAGTAAGAACAGCCATCCAGAGAAAGTACACCTTCTTTTTTATGCACGCAATACACGTTTTTATGATTTTACAGAATTTTAAACCGAAACAAAACGAAACAGGTCTATAAAATTTCTAGAATTGAAATGTGAATAAGGTGGAAAACTGTCTCTGTCAACTTTATTAAAAAATAATAATTTTTCTTTAATTCCCGCACTAGGCTATATAAAATATCAAATTAATATTCAGATGCCGTTTTTTTGAAAATTTTTATGATGGTAACCATGGTCAACAGAATTCTTTTAATTGTTTACTTGAGTTTGGCTACACACGTGCAGCTCTTTTACCTGGGATTATAATTACTGTTTGATTGAACAATTAAAATTAATTATTGCAATTGATGATCAACATGTCTTACAATGGACAATACAAGGTGTACACATGTCTACAAAATGACTGTCAGTTACGCTTGGGTAACATAAACGGGTAAAGATGAAGCCATACTCATTTGTATTAAATTGTACAGGTGAGAGTTGTTTCATTTTAGATATGAATAAAAATGTCAACTTTGAATTTTTGGGGTATATTTCTACTGAAAAGTCTATCTTAGGACTTAAATTAGGTTTGAATAATCGTGGGTATTCGAAGTACAAAGTTCGAATAAGCGAAGTTTTTTAATAAGAAGTTATAGTGCAGGGTGGTCGGGACCTTAGAGAACTTCGAATAACCCAAAGTTTGACTGTATACTATAAGATCAGGTATCATTTTGATGTGGAGAAGAAAAGTGGCATTTTGTGTCCAAGTCAAGATTCTTTCCCTTATATTGAAGCAGCCAGTTCGTTCTGGGTTAGTGGAGAAAAACACAATACACTGAAAAAACATCCAAACTTAACGGAACAAAGTGACAAACTTTCTCACAAAAGGTTCAGCCTGAATGTGATTTGAATCAAGGCAGTGAGATGCTTTGATATGTAAGAGCTCATTTACCACCACTTCTACACACAATCCCCTCTAAGAGAAAGTAATGGATTCTTTTATCATTGCTATAATAAAGCACATAGAGAACACAAGAATTAATGTGGATATGTGTGGTAAAACATCAGAGAAAAGAAATCTGTAAGTGAAAACCAAGTACTTGGCAACAGCCAAATCAACTTATAATAAAAAATGCTATTAAAATCAAATTTAGTTAACTGTAATACAATTAACAAATGCATAAACCAATTAATATTCCTAACATCAAAATAAAATTTGTAGCTTAATGTAACCAAGAACAGGCAATAAGAAAAGACATTCTGTCATACCAATGAGAAAGAAAGAAGACCGAGTAGTCAGTGACATCAAGAAAAACCATCAGTATTTAAAATCAGTATCAAAATATGAAATAAAATTGTATCATGCATAGCAATGACTTGTATCTTTATTCAATAGATGGTAAAGTGGAATAGGTATCGCCACTGGCAAGATTGCCTCATCCATGTCAAAGTGGTAGGTCCTAAAATGGAAGAGGAAACTGTAATATAGGAAAAAAATTCAATGGCTTTTGAAAAAGCAAGCTTACAAGCTTTTTTCTACTAAAATCTGTCTCAAGTTCAAATTGAACCTAAAACTAGAGTAGTCGGTGATCTGTTGCCAAAATTTTATACAACTTTACCACTGTATTTACTACAGAAAGAAAAACTCTGCATTACAACAGCATTAGAACTTTAAACCATACCAAAAGTATACCAACTGAAAAACCTACAACCATAACAACATAACTTTATAACTTATACCATTTTCTATGGAAAACAGTAATTAGAACAATGTCTCAATAAACCTTCAAAACAAGTCAGATAAAACGATACCTGGTCCTGTATCACTTAATTAACAGTTTCTATGACTATATTTTTAAACAGCATACAAACATTTTGCCCATGAACATGTACTTTACCAAGCTACTTTTGTATACAGACTAGTGTCTTTCATCTATCAACTTTAAATCATATTTGCAGGGTATAGTTTCACTGAATGAAGATTACCTTTCAAGTCAAGGTTATTTTATATAAGTAAGTTAACTTCTGTGTTTAGTCTGTGTGTATTATCCTTCAGCCACAAAATGAATTACATGTTATATAACACACATATTTAGTTAATGCATTATGAGCAAATACTCTGACATAGCATTTAGATCTCTGTCAAAAACATGACTTTATTAGACATTGTGTTTTTGTCAAGATTATGATCATAAAAGTGGGGAGTATAACAAAGTAACCAACTATATATACATATAATTATTATGCTACTGAAAAAGTATATCCTTATAATTCACTGCAAGAATTACTCATAAATAATTAACTTTTTGTCACTACCAAGATGGTAAGATATGATCAGAATCTGAAAACTTTATCAAGCTTAATATAAAAGTTGATAGCAATACTGACATCTTGTTTCCAAAACAGTAACAATGTGTCACATTTCAACATTTGTAAAGAAAACATGCTTTAAAAACTTAATCTATAGAACAAATGGACATGATAGGAGGACTGGAAGAAATGACAATATGATAATTTTAGATTTCCAGACTTTTATTTGGGCAGCTTAAGTTTAATGTTACTGGATAACAAGTTAAGACAATAATAGTAAAATGAAATTCAACCATCAACTGACTTTTTTAAAAACCTTTCAATCTTTATAGTTTAAGAGTTGTTTTAAATCAATCTGACTTGAAAGAACTGCTGCAAAAATCATCTCCAGCATTAGAGCCCAATCAGCTATATAATATACCACACAATTTTACAATTAGTTTCAAAAGAACAGCTTATTATTTACACATTGCAGTATTATCTTTAAAGCACATAAAATGAAAAGGGTTTTTCAAAAAATTCTGAAGATTAAAGTTTGGTGTAACTGTGCAAAAGTAGTTTTTTCCTTTGTTATTTTCACAATCAAAAGATGTTAAAACAACTGGTTTGACTGAAATCAAGTTTTAGAGTAATTTTGCAATTATAAAGGTAACATAATTAGAAATATGGGGTTAAAGGGTTGATAAAAAGATTTTTGAAAGTTAAAAATGTAGTTTTTAGGTAAGGCATGCAATCTTACTACAATGGAACATTTTTTTTTTATATATATATATAAAAATCCATTAGATACAATTTCAAAAGGGGAGACAACTGTATCAAAATTTTGTAAAAAGTTCCTTGGGATTGTTAATTAATGTAGAAAAATTAGCCTGGTATTGATCATAATGGTCAGGTCAACAATATCTAAAGGGATACAACTCTGTGCTATATCTTTGAAGGGAGACAACTTTGTAAGTAGTGGATTAGTAAAACAGAAATCACTTACCTTGGGTTCCCTCGTAGAGCTGCATGATGCAGAGAATTAAAACCATTGTTGTTTGTTATAGTCAGATCAGCATGATGTTCCAGTAATATACCAATCATATCATCTCGTTTTTTACTGATGGCATCATGAAGTGGAGTGTCCCCTTCAGAGTCCTTAAATAAACATGACAAGATTAACTCTGATCTGTATTTAGTTTAAACAAATGTAACATAAATATCAATTTGTTTACATTTTTTAAATTCTAATATGTAGAAATCTTAAGTAAACTACACATGCATACATAAAGAAAAAAATATCTGTAAAGTCCTTGTTAAATGAAAGCAAAACTGTAGCAAAACTAAAAACCGCAATCTTTCTTTTAGTAAACTGAAAAAACCTAACCATATATACAGCAGTAAAAAGTAGTGGTCCATGAGCCAGTATAACTTCTTGCTAATATTGTCATCCCTAAGTTACAGGTGATAAGACAAAAAGAGGATTTGTCAAAAACTAACATGACTATCATTTCAATTAAGATGAAGTTATTATGTCCCTTAAAACTTATAACATAAAAATAAATACATAAAAAACAAAACATATGAAGGGCATAAATACTATACCTATAATGAAACAAAAATATTTTGTATCCACATGAAAAAAATCTGAAATATTTTTTCCGATAATTGAGTGGCACATATTGTCATGAATTTTGAGGAGAGTAAGATTTTCAAAATTACGACATGAATGATTGATTGATTCATTAATTTATTCATTCACTTACCTGCAGACTAGGATGACAACCAAGGTCAAGTAGTGTTTTGACCACACTTATATGACCTTTGTTGACCCCTATATGTAATGGTGTCTGTCGACGTTTATTTCTAGCATTCAGATCTGCACCACCTCTATGTAACTGTTCAATTACACTGGGTTCATCACCAAATGCAGCATGATGCACTGCACGATCTCCATCCTTGTCCTGTAAAAACAGAAAAACAAAAAGTAATACTTGTAATGTTTAGAAAAAGAATCAATACAGGTATTTAAATAGCCAGTAAATTACTCACATGTGTGACTAAAAATTAGATTTGGCTAATAAATTGATGATGATCTTGCCAAATGGCGACCAAAAATATACAGCTGACGACCAAATTTTATTTAATGTTTTATATATTTATTTATCATTATTATTAATATTGTTCTGAAAAACTACCTACAATCTTTTTACCCAAATGTACATAAAACTCGAAATAATGTCATTTGAAACACTTTGGCCATGAGTGTTGGATATTGTATGCTTATAACACCAAGGTCTTAAATAAAATTTTCAGTGCCACTCAGCACAGTGGCTAGTTGAAGAAGAAAACCATTGGCACTTGGAAATTTAACTCGGCACAGTTACTGGTAACTTTGATTTTGAAGTGACAGGTTTAGAAATGTTTCCACCTGCAACTGGTTGGTCGTCAGGATCAGCGATAGTCTGATAGATTCTTTGAAAACTTCTTTATTGGCTGCTTCATCCTTGTTTGATTTTAAAAAGTCAAACACAACAGTTTGTTTACTTTTCTTTAACACACTTTAAGTGACTGACAAGTATATAAACACTCAGAACATCAGTTGGTTTTTACAATACACTAAGTGAATTCCGAATGTAAAACAATAGGTTTGCGCATATGATGCAAACGTTCAAATGATTTTGTTAATTCACGCTTGTAACAGAATCAAACAATGTTAGGAAAGGGGCTCCTTACAACTGACCTTGTTCTACACAATTTTACTGACCTACACTATATTATCTGCTGTTTATTAATAGTAACAAGCCCCTGTGATGTATATGTCTGATAAATATAACTCGGCATTGTGATGAGTGGCAGTAACAGCATCACTCGTCCAACTACAAATTTCACTCGTCAGGATGAGTGGATAAGTGAATAATCAAACCCCTGATAACCCCTGCTCTATATACAAGGACCCTGTTGATGTTAATGTTAATGTTCACTTATATGAATGCTTGTTACTTATGATGATTATCCTTTAAAAAAAAAACAAATGTACAAAGGATATGATGCATAGCTATAGAAAAAAAATGCTAAAGTGATTGACTGAGGTGCAGGAAAAAAATTGCCTCTTTTGGATTTGGAAAACACCCAGAAAAATCTAAATGTGTTTTCAAGATTCAAAACAACCATCAACTAGCACTACCAGAATAAGCAGTCATAAATACATCAAGAAGTGGTGTGGGCAATTTTCATGGTTATATGTTAGTTAGTTTTTGATCTAGTAGAAAATACATAACTTTAACATAACTGGAAAGTTACACCTAAGTCTCGCCTTATTGCAATGCCAGACATATGTTCTACATATGTTGCGAGACTGCACATGACTTTGTCCGTAAAACGGACTTTGTTAACAGGATTAAATCAGATGTCAGGAACAGTCTACACCCATCAATAGTGAAACAGTCAGAATAAGTACCAAAAGACCTGAGCTTAAAAGACTTTGATCCTAATCTTGTGTAAGAAGATGGTTTTTAACAGAGAGAAAAGAAGACTACAATGAATGGCCAGAGGTAGTCTAGTAAATATCATACATGGTAGCCAAAAGGCTGGTAAAACCAAAGTCTTGGTAGCAAAAAGGCTGGTAAAACCAACGTCTTTCATGGAGCCCTGCAATTGTTATAGGAATTTGTTGTGGATTCTAAATAGTATCATAGTTCTTCAACTATCTTCCATATTGTGTGTATTGATAAGTAAAAGTAACTTAGATTGGTCAACACTGAAAGCTCCTTCAATTAATCACAGGGCATAGCAAAAATCAACCAAGTTAGTTATAACACAGGACATTAATTAGCAATAACTCCAATATACCTACATTACTTAAAAATTAACAAACCAATGACTTAAAATACTTGTCTTTTAAGAAAGCTAAGTAAATTAAAGGGGTATAATGAACATTCAAGTTAATGTAATATATAGCTCGTTTTAACCTAACAACATACAAATTATATGAACAAAAAGAAATGCAGTTTCTAATAAAAATTAACTAAGAAACACATTCCTGATTTACAGAATAACCACTGAAAATCAAACAAAACAAAAATTATATTAGCCAACATAAATAGGAAGAGTAATATATCAATAAACTCATCTTGAATAATTTTGATGAGGATCTGAAAAACTTAATCAAGATAGCCTTATTCAGTGAAATTTTGATAGTGGACAAGTTGGACTTATCATGGTGCTCTTAGTTAAAATTGCAAAGCAAAAACATTGGGACTAGATAATGTCTTTGAGTGGAGAAGAGTAATGATGATTTACATCTCAGTCAAGATTCCGAGGTGGTCAGTTCTTGTAAGGTTGAAGAAACAGGTTTGCAAGGAAAAAACACAGACCTTCAACAATCAAAATGACAAACTTTTTCACACTTGGATCAGCCTAAGTGGGATTTTAACCTAGGTGATGAAAAGCAACACAATCTAGTCCAGTTGGCCACTAAACCCCAAATTATGACCGAGTTATCCATGAAGACACAGTATTCAAGACAGTGATGCTCAAGTTATTGAAGTTCTACAGTGTGTCAACATGTATTAAAGAGAGAATATGTCACTGACATTGCCAGGAAATTAAAGATGCAGTTTAACAGACAGTACTTTATGCACATATTAGACAATAAATAAAATTTTAAACAGGCCAGCATTGTAAATTTTTTTACGTCTATGATCTCAAAGACAAAATTTTTTTTTTGACCACATATGTCACACATCATACATCATTACCCCTTAGAAACCGCTGACATCAGTTTCCTGACAACTAGGTCAAATATTCAGTCTGCCGCCATATTTGTCTAACTTGACATAAACAGCGTCATTTGTTTTCTTTATTAAAAATGTGAAACTTGTTAAATATGTAGGATTAGTCTAAGATCTGCAGTCATAAATGATGATCCTGATGACAGCAGGGAATTTGAGTTTTGTGAACCTGCAGGTGCATCATATCATTTGTGGATATGTTATGCTGATGACAAGGCAATGTCCCCACTCAAGTACAGGAACATCAACAGTTGGCTACCAGCTGGAACTACTTTATTTTTGACTTCTGTAAGTTGATGTATTGTTAATAGTGGTAACAATGTGTTATTCATTGATATTTTTGTATGGGTTAACATTTCCGCTTTGAACATATCTGTCCAAACATATGTTGCCCCTCCCTCAGCTTGAAGCCATCGTCATTTATATCTTAAAGCACAGTCGCATGCAATTAGTGTAAGCTGTACCACTCCGATGTGCTTGCATGTTTGCAAGCTCCATTTGAAATTAATTAAAGATTCATGTAAGTACTTTACACATGCACACCAAACGATTTAGAAATGGAGATGAAACTAGCGTGCGAAGGTACCGGCGGTAGTTATGGAAATCCAGCTGCATTGCATTGAGATTAATGTGCTATTTTGTACTTTGTTTCATGTGTGAAGTTGTATAAAAAGATAAGGTTAATGTTATAAATATTGTATTTATTTTTTAATTTAATCATAATTTGAATTTAATTATAAGGAATAATTGTAATTTTTGAGGTCATGGACCAAAAAAAAAACTACAATTATTCCTTAAACGACTGAATTTGTTACCAATTCTAAAATGTTTACCTCAATTTCAAAGTCTACATCATACTTCATAAGAACTTTTATAACGTCTGAGTGTCCATTCTGTGATGCGGCTTGTAATGCAGTATGACCAGCAAACATACCATTGGGCTGTAGTAAGTTTTGCTAAAAACCAAGAAAGTCAAATTAATAGAAACCTGAAAGAAAACTCAGCCACAAAGGAACAAAATTTTCAAAGAATGTCATAAATGAGTATAAATTTATTGAAATATTTCAACACTGGAAGCTTACATAAGTGTAATGAAAACGGTTTTTCATTTTATTGTGCAGTCAATGTTCACTTAACAGCATAGTCGAGGTCAACTTCACTATATGGTCAAGGCTCACTATACTGAATAGTCAAGATTCTTTACTGTAGAGTCAAGGTTCATCATACTGTATAGCCAAGATTCACTTGACTGCATAGTCAAGGTTTTTTTTACAGTATAGTCAATGTTGACTTCACTAAACAGACAAAGTTCATTTATTCTAAAGACAAGGTTTATGATTTCTAAACAAGACTACCGTAACTTTACTGTGTAGTCAAGGTAAAAAACATTCACTCAATTTTATAGATTCTTAACAAATTTCCAGTAAAAATTGTAATTACACATAAAATGTAATCTGAATGAATCAGATAATCTACAGGAAACCTAAAAGAATGACATACAACAACATCTAAATTAAACCATTTGATTTGCTTATATATACCTCAGCATCTGGTCTTTGTAAAATTTCATCAACTTTGGCAGAATCTCCATTAGCTGCAGCTTTAACAAGTTCCTCATTAACATCACCAGATACATGTGTCTCAAATAACTTCTTCAATAATGCACTTAAGCGTTCTGCAATCAGAAAAATAAACAAATATATTTTTTTACAAAAACATGCATGTTAAACATAGCTGAATTATGAGTGAAATTTACAGAATGTACAGATACAGGTACTTGTTCGTTGTTTCTGCAATTCGAAAAATAAATAAATATCAATTCTTTACATTTTTTTTTAATTAAAACATGCATGTTAAAAATAGAAGACAACTGAATTATGATTTAAATTTACAGAATGTAAGGATATAGGTACTTGTTTTTTTGCTTTTTTTAAATTAAAAACTAATTTTAAACATTTGTAAGGTATAAAAAGCATCAAAGCCATAGTATGCAAACTGATTTAGAATAAAGTAGTTATCTCCCCTTGAAGATATACATACAAGAATTTAATGGAATTAGATCTATTTCATCATGAGGCGGACTTATGGTTTTTAAGCTGACAATATCACACAACTATCCCTTTGACACACTGGCCACACCAATCTGAATTAATGTACAACTATCCCATGTTGACACATTAGCCACACCAATCTGAATTAATGTATAACTATCTCATGTTGACACATTAGCCACACCAATCTGAATTAATGTACAACTATCCCATGTTGACACATTAGCCACACCAATCTGAATTAATGTACAACTATCCCATGTTGACACATTAGCCACACCAATCTGAATTAATGTACAACTATCCCATGTTGACACATTAGCCACACCAATCTGAATTAATGTACAACTATCCCATGTTGACACATTAGCCACACCAATCTGAATTAATGTATGACTATCCCATGTTGACACATTAGCCACACCAATCTGAATTAATGTACAACTATCCCATGTTGACACATTAGCCACACCAATCTGAATTAATGTATAACTATCTCATGTTGACACATTAGCCACACCAATCTGATTTAATGTACAACTATCCCATGTTGACACATTAGCCACACCAAGCAGAATTAATGTACAACTATTCCATGTTGACACATTAGCCACACCAATCTGAATTAATGTACAACTTTTCCATGTTGACACATTAGCCACACCAATCTGAATTAATGTACAACTATTCCATGTTGACACATTAGCCACACCAATCTGAATTAATGTACAACTATTCCATGTTGACACATTAGCCACACCAATCTGAATTAATGTACAACTATTCCATGTTGACACATTAGCCACACCAATCTGAATTAATGTACAACTATTCCATGTTGACACATTAGCCACACCAATCTGAATTAATGTACAACTTTTCCATGTTGACACATTAGCCACACCAATCTGAATTAATGTACAACTATCCCATGTTGACACATTAGCCACACCAATCTGAATTAATGTACAACTATCCCATGTTGACACATTAGCCACACCAATCTGATTTAATGTACAACTATCCCATGTTGACACATTAGCCACACCAATCTGAATTAATGTACAACTATCCCATGTTGACACATTAGCCACACCAATCTGAATTAATGTACAACTATCCCTTGTTGACACATTAGCCACACCAATCTGAATTAATGTACAACTATCCCATGTTGACACACCAAAAAAGCTGTTCTGTTGCAGTCATAGAGACAAGACAAAAAATATATAGCAGTCAATATGGAGCCTTTATATTCTCAATTACAGAACAGAATTAACTGAAGATAATGATGATTAATCTTTAAGTAAATTGTTACTGAACAATTTTTAAACAAGACTGACTGTTTCTGATTAGAATTTACTTACCTCCAGATGAGTTTCCTATTGCAGCACCATCAGATGATGCCACCTTGGTTACTGCTGCTGGGTTATATGTCCATGATGTTCCACACACTTCAACTTTGAGGTCGTTGTCATGGTAAATTTGCTGAACTCGTCCTATTTTACCTAAAGTCTGAAAAACAACACTTACAGAATTAAAAACAAACAAATGATTGATTTCACTAAAACAATACAATTTTATAATACAGTTGTTTTTTTAACTTTAGAGTTCAAGGCAAGATCAGACAAGACAATTACCATATTCCAGTTTTACCATCAATGGTACAATTCAGTTATCTCCCTTTTTCCTTTTACTTTAACAAAGATAAAAAAGCAGTTTAATATGTACAGAACAACTGAATTAGTATCTCCTATGACGGGGTGACCTAAAACAGCCAGGATTTTAATTTCAGGTCACCCCGTCTGTGGGTGCAAATTTATTACTTTTCAGTTGGTCCTGTATTATTTTGCAAATTTCCTTTTATGTTTTCATAAAAATCATTGAAATTTTGCAGTTAATAAAATTTCAAACACAGAAAAACCTGACGCAAAAGTTCTTTAAATTCTAAAATCAATGTCTTCTATTTTTTTCTTTTAATTCACATGTCCTACCAAAAACTTCCTCATGGAAGAACAAACTTAATGAGAGAAATAAAGAGGGAAATGGAGAAAACTGAATTATTATTTTTTCCTTACTGGCATCATGGCCTCAGCCCATTCTCCATGTCCTCTCTGAAGTAACTTAATTTTATCAGCATCACTACATATCTGTACTAGATCACCAACAGTAAACTGTGTAACAGGCTGGGATGTAGATGCTGTTTCATTTGTGGCTGATGCTGTACTACTGGGTGTGTTTACTTTAGTCAAAACGGCTGGATTAAATGTCCACCTGAAAATGAAACAATATAAATATCATGTTGGTTACAGTTTCATATTTAATCATTAACAAGGCCTCCATGATTGTATACCAATGGTATATACATGTACAGCACTTCTAAATAGTAGAGATTTATCCAGCCACTCTAAGGTAAATTTTTAGAAATAAAGTGATTTTATTTCATTTATAAAAACTACCTTCTGTCTTTATGTTTAGGAAAATTTATATATAGCAAACTGCATTATGACATGCTTGCAATAGCTACAAGAAATGTTATATTGTGACAATATCTAAAATTTTGTTAGTAAAGACAACTGGATCTAATTGTCTGGCTACTAAATTTTCCAAAATGGAAAATTTTAGTCATTTTTAAAGGGGAATCTACATGTCTCTGGCTAAAAAAATCAATGATACCTCATTATTATATGCTGACATTAAATGCAAATGATGCTTTTTTCTCTTTGGCTGAATTCAAGATCAAACAAATATTCTTCTACCTATAGTAAAAGCCATATTCACTGAACTGCAGTGTAGTTGTGGTAATATTCCAATTTACACATACTTGTCAGTTTTTCTATTATGACACTTATGTTTCAAATAAAAAATATCCCACGTCTCTTCAATGAATACAAGATTAATATCAAGACTAATATTAAGAGAGTTAAGTCAAATAACTACAAACAACTTGATTTGACTAATAAAGTAATGACTTACCTGTTACCACTAGGATAGGAGACAACAATATCATGGTCTTCATCAATACCTACAACTGTTCCTGTTGTACCAAGACACTAAACACAATAATAAACAAGATTATAATACACTTAACTTGCTGAATAATTTATTAGCGTTTACTTTGTTAGTAGAGTGGAGAGGAGTAGAGTAATGGTACGTTATGTCAAAGTTAAAATTCTTTAATTTATACTGAGGTGGTCCATTATTAAATGGTATACTAGAAAGAGGGATGTGAACATAGTATTTAGATGTACAAGAACCATAAATCAATATTTATAACCGCTCATGCACAAAAGCCCTTATTTATTTTGTTAACAGGAAATAATCAAATTTGACAAATTTCTAACAATATCATTGGTTGAAAAGTGAAATTACATTCAGGTCATTTCTCAATGACTCAGAGTCACATGCCGAAGTGTTTGGGACGTAATCTAGATACTTTTAATGCACATCATTTTACCTTGTTTCAAAGTTATTAAAAGCAAAAACTGCATAAAGATTTTCTCTCAGTTGATTAAGTTTTCTTTAAAATTATGTATAAGCATTGAATCTGATTTTCATTTGAGTCATTGAGAAATAACCTAAATGGACGCTGTGCACACTTTTGATTTATTCGCTGTGCGAATTATATAGTGTGCACAGTGTCCATTCAGTAGATTATTAGACCTGAATGAAAATCAGATTCAATGCTTAAATACTTCATTGACAAGTACAGCTAATACCTCTGTCTATGTAGCCATTTTGTTTCAATACAGGAGTGTCAGACTAAAAAAGCTTAACCTGAGATTCCAAAACTATTCTTTACATTTATTCTGATGTTCCCTATGACAATATGAAGTAAACAACATTAAATGCATAATATATATAATTGTATGTACATGAGAATTTTGAAATCTCTTCTGTTTATTGAACAAGCAAGCTGAAAACAGACTTTATGATAATTCTGTTCTATTTACCTCAAACATTCCATCTGTCCATCCTCCATGGCCATGCTGTAAGGACTGAACTATTTCTAGATCCAGATCTACATTAACTTGATCACCAATGGCCAAACCACCTGGACCAGACCTTGATCCTGGACCCTGCTCACCTGCAAAAACATAAATATATAATCTCTGGTAAAATAAATATATCACGGTCAAGTGAAATGAATTGATATGGAACAGAATAATGGTGTTTTATGCCCCAGTCAAGCTTTTTTCACTTACATTGAGGCAGTCAGTTCTAGAGTTACAGAGGAAACCAGGGTACCTAGAAGGAGGTTCTAACCTTGGTATGACAAACAATGTGATCTGTTAGCATTTAAGCTCTAACAAAATTTTCAATTATAAAGTACTTTACTGAATTACTTGATACTGCAATTGTAATGGCCAATTTTTAATATTTATCCCTAAATGAAAATCAGACAATATTTTTCTTGAGTGTAATGCAAAAAACGTTGAACACATATGTTAATACTTGTATGCATATTCTGTAACTTTGTTGTATACAACTATTTACATCTTACCTAGTAAAGGTAGATGGTCTCTATAAAATGATCCACCTTTAGCATCTGTAACAACTTTCAAATCAGCCTGAAAAAAAAAATTATACATCATTAAGTTGATCTTTTTGAGATGCCTAAAATTACATCATAAGTTGCTAGTATTCACTTACTAAATATTAAATCTATAGTAATAGTCAGGCCATCTGTCCCACCTTGGAACTCTTTTTATTTTTCTTTTTAATTTCATTTAGCATTGCAGGTAGAACATTTTTTTTTTATCTCAATTCAGAATTTTCAACTTTAAACAGGTATTCAAATAATATAATGTTTATACCATTCTTTTAAACTCCCAAAATATTTTAAAAAATAAAAAAAAAACATTTGAGGGACAAAGGTAGGTTGATATAATGGAAACATTAGTAATTACCATTCCTTCAAATCCAACTCTGTAAAGATTCTTTGCTCCATTATCCCACAACACGTAAGCTGCACTCCTTGGACTAGCAGCACTCCAGTCCTTATAAAATAAATATACATAATGATATTGAATTATGATGTATCATAATGCTGTCTGTATTACTTTTGGATTTACAGAAAAAATCTAAAATTAATAGAGCTCTGCATCATTAACTCATGAGAATGCAAAATTCATTGTTTAGACAACTATTTTAAAGAAATGTTTATGATAATTAATCATGATCTTCATATAAGCATTTTCAAACCAAATGCTAGCATTAAAAATTTCAATACTAGAAATGGATGAGATACATAGGCCAATGAAACGTCAACCTTCCTAAATGTGACAACATACATGCATTTACCATACATACCAGTAACTGAATGATCTACTCTAGATCTACATATATAAATTTCACTGCACATTTTGCGTTTGTTCATCAAAGAAAACTTTCTCGTCACATCACAAAAAATAAATTGTTATTCAAACAATTTAATAAGTCTAGTTTGAATTCTTTGTTTCAGTACCTAGGTAATAAAAACTCAAAGACCAAATCAGAGCAAGAAAAGATTCTCAGCTGAACAACTCAGAATTTAAAAAGGTTAAAAGTTTGTACATAAAGTTTGATTAAACTTTACCTGTACTTCTGTAACTTTCCCACGGCGACCATTACCCCCATCCTGATCCTCCCACTGCCAGTCCACACCCCTTACAACTCTGGCTCCAGGAAATATACCTCTACATGTTATCTTTTTACTCTTCCTTCTTGGTTCAACTGGTATTCTTAAAATAGAAATGTTTTTTAAATTACTGCCGAGTCAATTTCAGTACAGAATTAGTACAGTTATTAAGTATTTCAAAAGTAAAAGTGGATTGCTCTGTCATTTGCCAATTGCTAATTTTTATAATTTCTTGATCTAAAAAATTTATTTTGGCTAACTATTTTGCTTCAAAATATTTGTCAATTTGATTAACAGAAAAACAAAAATCATTAAGTTTTTTTGAAAAAGTTATTTTTTCAAAAATTAATTTAGAATTACAAACTGTTAATAATATGTAACTTTATTTATGATTAACATGGTTTCTAATGCTTTCTGGTACTGTTAGTTATAAATTGGCTCCTAAATTTTAAAGTTGGCTATTTTTTAATCTTATTGTTTTAAGAGCCAGTGCTTACCCTTGAATTTATCGGTCATTTTTTCATATCTTAAAATGACAGACATAAACATGTTTTTGTAAATTTAATTCAATCCTGAATCCAGTTAAACTTCAATAAAAACATTTTTAGTCATTAGTTTTTACTGATGAGGTTGAAGCCCAATTGGTCCTATATTGCTTTGCAAATGTAAAGAGGTAAAGAAGAATCCCTCTCTGTGCATGTCTTCACCCCACAACTCAAAATATTTCTAGTTTACACAGAGTACATCACAAATTTAGGTTAAATTCTATGAGATATTTATTTTTTATCAAGAAAAGTTACATACCTCTCAGATCCTGGGGTTGTAATTCGATGAAAACGATGTCGGAGATTGTGTTTATCGCAGTGATAACATACAGAACAAAGATCGTAGTTTGTACATTCTGCACACTTCCATCTGATACCAAATATAGGCTGCTGTCTACATGTGTCACACATAGTTCCATCATGTTTTATACCTGCAAGAAAAATAGCTATTTTTAAGAATTTATGATGTATCTTCTTATTATGATACTATTTGCGTGATTAACTTTTTAGAAGGAATATTTAATCATGATAAACAGTAACAACTTTCAAAGCTTATTTTGTACAACATTGTAACAAAAGTTTTTTTTCCTAGAGGAGCTTGATGTGATACACTGGCTCTTTAAAGAAACTATATAAATACAGATGTAGGACAGTCTACATTTGTCTTTCTCCTCTAATTTATTTAATGATTTATTTTCAGTTTATTAACATCTTCTTTTAAATAGCTGAGAAAGCTTACTTAATAAATGACAATACAACACATTTTTAACAGCAAGAAAATTCTATCATAACAAACATAACAATCTGTATACTTTTGAGTTAAAACATTAGAGTCATTTTGATGTGAAATTAACTGTGTCCACATTTTTATAACAAGCAGTGATTCAAGATTTCATGACTACATTTTTTTCTGGGACATGTACTAGTATTTTCTGCAGTTGAAAGCACCACCCATGAAAAAGTATACAAAAAAAATAAGATAACTGTAACAACTTTAAAGAAAATACAACATTAATAATTTGTTATAAACTGGTTAAAATGTAGTTGATAAATGAAAGGTAAATTTATTTCAGTAAGTTTTAAACTAAAATCTTTTTAAGAGTACATTCATAGAAATTTCCTGTTAACTTTGCTTTCTAAATGGTCATATCATCAAGCATTTAATTTAAATTATTACTTAATTTGATTTCTAATAAAAATATTTTTTTGAAAATGACTTATATAATATTTTAAAAAAAGATAAGTTTGAAACCACATTTTTAATATCAACTTTCTTGAGCCTACTGTTTGTGTCACCGTGTTTTTGTAACAGTAAATTATGCAACATTTTCATAGAAAATGCAATAAACGTAAGTTCAGGTACTTTTCACTTACTTGAGTGTAATCATAATGAAAACTACTATGTGCATCCGCAATTATCATACAATATTTTCCAGAAAGGAATTTGTTGCTGCTAAGAGAATTATACATGTTAAAAAATGGTGAATTCTTTTGTACACATGACATAAAGCATCACTAATAAAATTACTTAGTGTAAACACTGTCATTTTTGACAGATGAAATCTTTGTAGCTGCAAGTTTCCTTTTTTATAAAAATATTTTATGGTAAATGTGGATTCGCATAGCAATTTCCTGTATCGAACAGACTAAAAAGTAAAAGATATTAAACTTAATTAAATTAGTTGGATTTTCTATGAAAATTTTACATAATTTATTAATGTCACAAACACACAACACAAACAGTAGTGGCAATATATTGTTTCCTTGATTCAATGTTTAGAATAAGTGTCCTGCAACTTTAATCAACAAGTTGATTTAATTTACAGTAAGTTTTAACCAAAAAACTTTTTAAGAGTATATTCAAAGAAATAATAAAGGGTAATATTTTACTTTTTACTGTCCTTGTTTGTAAATATATATATATATAGTGAACTGACACGAGTCATTTGAATGGTAAATTGAAACATTCTCTACCAAAATTGCCATTTTGAATATGTTGTCTAATAAGATATGAAATAATCTAATTGTAAAAAGTATATATTTGGTTATAGTATAGTACCGAAATGAATTTTGCATGATTCATTATCATAAACACATTGACTCCAATTGAAGAGTAGACATCTCAAATTTATTGAATATAAATTTAAAAAGTAGTAAAACTTAAGAATGAAGGACCTGTTGGAGCACTGTCAAGAATGCGCAGATCAAAAGCTCCGGCACATCTGTAATTAGCTGCTGTTCCATTATCCCACACCACTACAACTTCTTCTGGGGATTCGAAATTTCTAACTGTACCGACATGACCTTCCCCACCATCCTGTTTCCCCCACTTCCAGTCAGGACCTCGGGCAACTCGAGCACCAACTCCTTCCATCATGCTCACTCGAGCAATTCTGTTAGAAGTACTCGAGGAGGTATCTATATTAGCGTCTTGGTTCATTGTCTTATTTCATAACGTAATAAATAACGAAAATATATCAAATTTGACAGACCGAACGTTGTCTGTCAAAAAACGGAAGAAGGCCAGAAATCAAGTATCGCACTGTCTCGTACTTTCTCGCAAGGTAAACAATGATATCGTATCACATTGTTTTCAATCCTTGATATGTTTACCCATCATCGGGCTACACTCAAAGCTGCATTAAGTTTTCAATTTTCTGATTTTTTTCTTTCTTTTTTTTTTTTTTTTTTTTTTTTTTTTTTTTTTTTTTTTTTTTGAATTTCTAAAAACATATATTTTTAAAAATAGATAACTTCTAATCACGATCCGGAGATTCAATTTAGATGTAAATAAACGGAATCCTCTAACTAGTTGGTCAATGTATACCGATGATTATTATGAGCTTGGAGCATGCGCACAGATGTACGGAAAAACCCATGAATCGAAGGCGAAACATGGCAAATTACATTAATTGTCCGTCATTATTATCCAGATGTATTTGAAATGGTGTTATGTATCCCTTACTAAGTCACAAATGACAAATTCAACGAATTTCTGTGTTTAAAGTTTATCGTCTAAAATTTGAAATTTATTTAAAACTAATGTTTGTTCCCTCATGCAAAGCATTCCTTAGCTGGATTTTGATCTATATAATTTTGAAACTTTAGATTCATTATTTTCAACTGTTTGGCTTATATATTTTTTATGCATCAAACTTTTCGGTCTTAGTGTCACTGACGAAGAATTAATTTCCGAAATGTGCACACGTGGCACATCAAAATTTAACTGGTATTTGTATTATATATTTCACCGTTTTGAAAGTTGTTTAAATGACCCGGTTTTTCATTACGTAACCATGTTCTTATATTAGATCCCACATGCTACATCTCGCTGGGAAATCAGTATTGTTGTTTCTGTATTTATTCGAGCTTTTATCGTTAAACCAAATGTAACATTGTTCATTAGGAACATCATAAATTAGATTAGCACCATTTTATTTTTTTCTTTGGAAAACTTAATGTAGATTTAAGTGGTGTTTCTGTATTGGCCAGTGTCATCAGCGTTTTAAATGTTGCTGGTGTCATTCACATTGAAAACCATTTTTTTTATATTATGGGCGGATTTTTTATCATGATACGTATTCAAAAACTCTTTTAAATGTCGTTCACGTAATACAAATAATAAGATGTCTCTAAATAGTCCACAGACTTCAATGTAACGCTTATTCAAGAAATTAAAAAACTTGCAGTTTTTCCAGCTTTTTAGCTTAACTGTGGGCCAATAATTTTAAGCAGTTCATCTTAATTGCAGTTGTCTCATCTGGAGCAATTTTTTTCCCATTTCTATGATTTGCATACCTTAATAAGCGATCATAGTTAAATTAATGAAAAAAATCAAGATTTGCTTATTACATTCTGGGACGTATATGTCTAGATTGACTAGCAACAAACCCTAACGGATATTTTCACGACTTATAACTTGCCTTGAAACCTGATAGAACAGATTTATGCTTTTTTCTATAACATTTGTCTGAATTCTCAACTTTTAGCTCAATTTCAATTTCTAAAGCCTATACCCAATTTCAATCAAAAGCATTTCTTTCATAAACACTAATATGTACTAGCTGGCGCGTTTTAGAATAGTTAACTTCAGTAGCAGGACCATCTAAATTGTGCGAAAAAAATGAATTACGACTATGAAGACTTTAAAACCTCTAACCAATTGTATCTAATTTCCAACCGTGCAGCAGTGAGGGAACGGGTTTTAATTAAAAAAAACCAAAATTTACCCTAACTGACTCAATCAATGGTATCTAAAAACGAATCAGAAAGCTAACAATACGTGTCTTCGCATTATATACTGAAATCATACGATTTAGAGATGTTGGTAAATGATTGGTAACATGAGCTCTAAATCCAGTTAAGAGGTACCTCTAAATCGTCTCAAGATATCTCTTTACCATCGGAAGTATTTAGAGATATATCAAAAATCGTTTAAAAATACCATTTCACACTATATTTCCAAAAAAAAAAAAAAATTAAAATATCGAAAGGTCATCTGAATATGTCCGAAACCTGCAATGACTTTTAGTAAATTGGCATTTAAAAACTCTGTTCGCGTATTATTATATCTGGTACAGTGGTACAGAGATGACACGAAAATACCGCGTGCTCACGCAAAAGCTAATGCGTGTTCACGCGAAAGCTACCTAGTGCTCAAGCGAAAGCTAGGCTCGTGTTCACGTGAAAGTTGTTGGCTGCTCACGCAAAAACTAAATAATCACTTTTGCCTGCTCACAAAACAACTTTTGTGCGAGCACGTGATCATCATGTAAATTTTAGCGTGAGTACGCGATAACTTTCAAGTGAGCGCGTGAAAACTTTTACGTTAGCACGCAGTAGTTTTCGCATTAGCACGTGATATAATTTTTTTTTTCATGTCACCTTTTTTTAATTAAAAATCTGAAGATAATTTTAGCTAAAGCTACAAACATAATAAAATTAACACTAACCATCATGGGCGTGTGCATGATGGTTAGGGAAATCTTTACCAAGAGATGAATATACAAAACGATGGGTGAGGTTTTCCTATCCTAGATGGATAAAAAAATTCACAATGGATTACCGTCTATCATTTAATGTCAAGTTTTAGCTTCAAAAAGACTTATATTGACACCAGTGTCATGTTGGCAAAATCTAACTTTGTTATTTAAAGTTTTACATAAAAATAAAAACTGCCATCGAAAACATTATACCTAACTTGGATTTATTTAAAGGAAAAAACTAGGGAAAAAAGATTTAAAAATCCTAGTAATAACATTTAAAACACATTGAACATTTTCGGTTCACTTAGCACTGACCTGTAATTTATCTACAAGATCATCCGTCTTTTTCCTATTGTTCTTCAGTAACCGCGTCATCCCCATATGAGATGAACCGGCCAGGCTTTCTGGTAACGGATATTCTGCAAGAGATCTTTATTTTTAAGACTTATTAGAGAAAAAGAATCATGAATATTTATGTAATGCGATGTGATTCGACTCTTGTCATAAAACATCATTTGATGGGTCTACCTATTAATTATTTTGTCTGCATTTAGGTATGAAACCGGAAGTAACAATATACTATGGTACGTTAAGCGATAACGATAATGGCCACTGCTAGTATGAGAATCCACAAACGAAGATCAAGAAGAAGAATAGCTGCTGTTAATTTTCTATCCAATATTTCATTAGACGGTACACATAAAGACACAAAGTATGCTATGTTTAACAGAAAACATCACAGATTAAAACATGAAATGTCTATAGGAGAGTGTAATTCTTATAATCATGAGATGAACGGCGAGTGTAACGTGGAGGAAAGCGACGAAAACTCGCCTGATGAAGGAACTAAGTTGCTCTTATCTAAACAATCAGTATCTCAACATGAGGTGTCTGTTCAGGTGGAGCCACGTGTAAATATCAATAATTCAACAGATCAGAATAGTAAAGTACCATTTCCAAATAATTCATCAGGAAGATGGAGGTAAGGATAGAAAAAGAGTAGGCGGACCGGTCCCCTCGGCTTGTATTTACCAAATTGGTGCCGGATCAGTCTGAGTTTTAAGTCATAATAATATGGATAATGTATATGTTTTATTTGATTTAAATAGTTTATACTACTAAGAAAAATGTGTTGTTTTTTCTTTTGATTTTCCACGATTTTTACTGCTGATTCAGTAATTAACACATCATCCTCTATTCATAACAACACCTCAGGTACATGTAATTACAGCAGTAATAAAGAGAACTTCACTAAAAATTATATATATATTAATAATATGAATATAGGCACTGCCTATTGACGAACATAGTGACAGAAGATTGTATCTGGTATAACTGATGGGCAAGACATTGGGACATTAAATATCGGAAATTTACATTATGTAAACATTCGGACATAACCGTTTTACTGAAGGGAAAAATAAGAGGTGTTGCGCATGTCACTCGTGTTTATTAGATTATCACCCTTTTCTTTTTCATGTTAAGTCGAAAGTTCTTCCTTTAATAACGACGGGTTTGCTCGGCTTAATGATCTTGTTACCAAGGATACTTGATAATGCTCTACTGGAGATCGAATTATTTTTCAAATTACGAGGAAAGTATATGCTGTAAATACATTTATGTAGAACTTTCGACTTATTTTGTTTATTGTTTCCACAACTAACAGTCTTATTGACGAAATAAAGATTTTGATTTTGTTTAACGCGTAATGGAGACGAGATAATAGGAGATTTTATTCTACTTCCGTATTGTCCTATGGGGAGAATATTCCATGAACTTCCGGTATTCAAAAGAAATGAATGGATGGTCTACTGGTTGAACACATGATTTCCATATATCACATACGTGTTATCTATAGAACGAACTTCGTATCGTCGCGGCTTTGTCGCGACTCACTACGTTCATTATAAAACAATAACAATACAGTATTAAAATTAATAATTATAAATAATGTTAAATTATTATTTTTATTTTTTAAAAAATCCAACACACACCATCATTTAAAAGGTATATATATATATATATATATATATATATATATATATATATATATATATATATATATATTGTATACTGGATCTGTTATAATTACTGAATCAGCAGTAAAAGTGACAAAAAATAAAACACTTTACTTCAAAATATAATTTTTATGAATTTTATAAACTTTTTGCATCACATTGAGCACAAGTATTGTGAATATAACATAAAAACAACAGATTATCTGGTGCAGATTCTGTAATAATAAATTACACACTGATCTGCTAATTCTAGAGATAATAGGTGGACTTGCCATTGATATTTTATTTTCATTTATGTAAGTTTCATATTTCAATAAATATGCAATGGATTTCTATCAGTTTTTAAATAATGGATAGCATGAGCCATAGATTTATAATATGTTTTCAAATTACATATGTATTTTTAAGACTTTTTATTTAAATACTGGTAAATATTTTTAAGATATTAAATAAAATATGGCTACACTTTTCCAACTACTCAAATTTTCAGAGTTTAGATGAGTGAATCTTGAACATTAAACAATGCATTTTAAAATAATAAAGCTTGTTTTCTAATATTTATATCAAAAAGGCAGTTTCATTTTTTCAGAGTTTGACAGTTTTGCAGAAATATTGCTTAAACACTGCTTAATAAACATATATTTGCTAAGTGCATCTTGGACTTTAATGGATATCTTACAAATTAAATAAAGTGTATCTAATAAACTTCCTCACAATTTGGCAGTTAATATTATTAATATCCTTTATTTATTCCAAATACTTTACATCTAGCACTTCTAAAGTTGGATTTAAAGGTACATTATATACATTATGTAATTTACTGATAATGGAAAATGACAGTAAAATGTCCAAATGAACAGAATTATTGTTTAAAAGGATTACCAGTATTTTCATTTGAATAACCATATAAATACACCATGTTTAACTAATACTAGTATTTTCATCATATTTTTAGAACTTCTTCCTACTCAGCAGAGAAATCAGTAAGGAGAAAGTTAATGCATCATTTTTCTGAAACTTCACAGTCATTAGACACTCCTATAGAAAAAATTGGTGAGTCCTTTATCATTCTTTATACAATGACTTACCGTATTTATCTTTTTATTATTTGATAAATCATTCTGTAAAAAATACTGTTACAGGATTGAAAAAGTGTTTATTGAATCCCTCTTGAAATCTGCTTACAGAAAACATTACCGGTACTAATTATTGGTTCATTATTTGATTTTACAGTTGATTAGAAAATCCCTCAAAAGTTAAATAACTGTTGTACCATATAAAGAACAAACATCACTTGTCATAGAATCCAATGAAGATTACTTTAGGTTGAGCCTAGTTCTGCTTCATGTATATGTTTTATGTTAATGTCAAACAAAATTTAAGAAATATAATCCTATATAGATGATACAGGCCCAAAATCAACAAGCAAAGTCTCTCTCTCTCTCATCTATTTTTTTTAAAATTTATTTATTCATTTATTTTATTTATTTATTTATTTATTTATTTATTTATTTATTTATTTATTTTATTTTATTTTATTTTATTTTTTTGAAAACTTTTCATGCAAACACTATTAAATTCAAACAGTAGTTTCAGGCCAAATAGGATTCAGGTTCTAAAGACAGGATTGTATAACTATTTTTTAACATATTTTAATTTGATAGGTGAAAGGTCAAGTAGAAGATCAAGTTCTGTATCAGGAGGTTCCTCGAGTGATTCAGCTTCTAAAGATAATAATAAATATATCAAGTTCTTAACCCCAGATGAAAAAAGAAGAATAAAGAATGAAAGGTATAACATATATGACAACACTCTAATATAAATATGGTAGCATGAAGAGCATTGGATTTAAGTCAGGCATTGTAACTAGTCCTCATTTGATATATATTTCCAATATTTTCTGTTTTGTAAAAAGGTGTTAAAAAGTACCGTAAGCAGTCCTCAAAAGTCACAGACTGGCTATTGTTTCCAACACTGGCATTATAGTTATTGTTGTCATGCCTTCCTTTACAAAGCTGGCATTGGTTCACACATCAGCATGTTAGCATATTGCCTACAAAGCTATGTTTTATTAACTCATGACTTTATATTCACATCTAAAAGTGGCTTTGATTAATTCCTCCTGATTTATTTTTTATACGCCCGTCATATGACGGGACGTATTATGTTACGGTGCTGTCCGTCCGGGCGGGTGGGCGGGCGGGCGGGCGGGCGTCTGTTAACAATTTGTATTCCGTTCAATAGAGACCACAAACATTTATGGATTCAAATGAAATTTGGTATACAGCTTTACCATGGTAATACCTTGTGCAAGTTCGAATTACAACTTTTTCGGATTATTTTTGGAGGAGTTATGCCCCTTTTTAACTTAGAAATTTTTGTATGTATGACCATGTGGTTTCCGATCATCAGAGCCTACAACTATTTATGGATTCAAATGAAATTTGGTATACACATTTAGGATGTTATTATCTGGTGCAAGTTCCAATTACAACTTTTTCAGATTATTTTGGAGGAATTATGCCCCTTTTTTAACTTAAAACACCTTTTTATCATACTGCACAGATCACGACAACAGTTGAAATTATAATTAAGCTTTATAGATATAAATTATTTCAGGTTGGTTAAAAAAAAGGTTCTCAAAACATTTCAGACAAAAAATGTTTTTGTTTCCTAAAATCTTCCTGCATGCAATGCTTAACACATGAAAACACTGCCATGACCTAACATTATATTTTAAACTTCTTCCTTCCTGGAAATGAATATGAATTATATAGCAGTCTACCGCTATCCATTTAGCAATATATTTTTACATACATATATCCTAGTTGTACTTATACTTCTCAGTAAAGAATGGAACAATCTAGAGGATTAGTGACGAATTCATTCGGAACATCCTCTGGATGTGAAATGATAAAGGCGACAACTTTCTCCTTTTTAGCAGCATATATTTGCATCTTGGGGACCTTGAAATTTCCTCGATAGATTTTGCTAAAAATTTCTGAGGTTATGGAGTCTAATGCGATCTAGCTATCTAACTTGGTGAAATTTTTGGGAAAAATCGGTATCATACTTAATTTTGGGGTCAAACATGCAATAAATGAATTTTTCCAAAAAACAATTACGTTTAACGCACTCCTGTTCAATAACAGTTCATTGTACGAAAAATGTTTAAGATCTGACGGAAAAGACGGTATTTTTATATTTTTTCTATCTTTTACATAAAATCCACAATAACTGTTTAAAGTCGGCGCTATCATCCAAAAACAATTTAACGTATCGTTTTGAATTCGTACCCATATTAAAGTAACCAATTCTTTACCAAATTATTGGTAGGTTTGGCACTTATCCGTTAGGTCTGTGTCAAACTTTTGAGTGGCAAGTTCTGTGGATGAGCTCTAATGATAGAAATCCTCTAGATTGTTCCATTCTTTTCAGCGAAACCCCTAAAGGTGTCGCCACACTAGTAATTAGTACTACTCGATCAATATAACACGGGCGTATAATGCTACGCTCGGCGGTGCTCTTGTTAAGTTTTACATAGATGGTTTGCTTGAACAGCTTGGCAGGCATTGAAAAATACAGTTGACTATAAATTGCCCTGTTTAATTTTTCAGGTTGATGATTGTGTCCAGAAGAAAGGCACCGTTTGTAATCTGTTCAACAGTTCCGTATAACAAGAAAAGTCAATTTGGAAAGTAAGTTATCTTTCATTTAGTTTTTGTATTTTCGTATAAATTTGAGACATCAAAATCCTGTAATTAAACAAAAAACGTTTGTTTGGATTCCATCTCTGTTTAAGTTTTAATTAATTCATCATTTCAACATCTTTTACATTGTCATGTACAGACCTCAGAGAGACTTGTACAAGCCAAGAGTCCATTGTGACTAGACTCAGAAGTTTTACCCGTCACACAGTTTGAATGTCTGGCTTGACACTGTTAACAATTTTCCAAAGTGAAATCTTGTTGATCAGTCTATATCAAGCCCAAACTTTTGTTGATTCGCTAATGCTCTTAACCTTCTATTTTGATTGATAAGTAACTAAAATTCAAGAACACAAGATAATATTAACTTAAGTCTCTATGTATTGTTTAAATAATAAAAACAATTTTGACATTGTAACAGGTGACAGAAAACATCACCTGTCTCAACAGTAGTATTACTCTTCCAGACTTGTAGATTAACTTGTCCAATATTTTGTGACAAAATTGTGTAATTTTTGTTTAAATGACAAAATTTTGACAGCATGTGTGAAAATAAAGATATAGCAAAATCACTTCAATAAAATAAATTGAAGGCAAATTTGAGGTGTGTGTTATGTTTGATAAGAAACTACCCTAGCAGTGGTAAATATTGGGTAAAAAAGACATTCTGGAAATTTCTGTATAACCAAATAGCATTTTCAAATGTAAATGTATGATTGACCAAAAAAAAAAAAAAAAAAAAATAGAAAAATAAATTAAAAAAAAAAAAAATCTTCATTATGTGAAATGTTTCTTTAACTTGAATCTTACACATAATCATACATGTAAATCCATAAATTTATTGATTGTTTGGAGATTTTCATCTGGTCTGTCACAATGAATTTAAAAAAAAAAACTAATGTTGAAGCAAAAGGTTTGTTGACTTCAGATGTTTTATATAGGGATCAGGGCTCTGGAAAACTTTGACTGGGGTGTCGGACATTTTAAAAAAAAAAAAAAAAAAAAACGTACCACCAATGATGTTATTGACAATGTTTTTTAAAAAGATTTTAATTTTTAATATCAAATAGATTTAAAAAGGATTTAACTAACTACTACATAGAGGTTATTTAGGTACATGTGGTCAGGCTCATGTGTCCACATAGTGTCGATTTTTGTACTGTCGACGTAGACGACACAAGGTTTGATGGCCATCTTTGTTTATTGACAATCATGCATTTTCGTTTTTCCGAAGTTACATGAACTTTACTGAACCTCATTTCGAGACCTCTTTGATTGTATTTAGACTTTTTAAAATTATTTATTTATGACTAAACAGTTTGCAAAGACCATACGATGTAGTCTTATTTGACATCCCACATGGAACCTCTTTGATAATAGTCTGACGACCATGACCTTCAAGGATCAACCCTGGTTATCAGCTGTTTATGGCTTCCGTCTGTCAAGCAATGTGATTACTTAATAAACAGCCTAACAACAAAATTAATGAGGGTTTGGATGATGAAACAAAAGGAACGGATTGAGACCATGGATTCTAACTGATTAATAAACAAAAGTCTAATTATTATATCTGTAGTATTTATTGAAAACGGTTGACAGGTGATAGCAAACAATACTCGAGTAAAATAATGACAAACATATTTATTTATATGTCCAATTCACTGAATTCTATTATTAACTAAAAATGTCTGACAAGTGATTTTTCACATCAGACAAAAATATTTTTTGTCGGACATGTCCGGCAAATATGACCATTTCTGGACCCCTGATAGGGATATATGCTTGACCCTTTTTGCTAAATGCAGATGCTTGACACATTATTTTATTGAACTTTGACAGATCTGATATCTACTATGAAGAGGTACACAAAGTTCGACATTCATCAGGGTCCAAATCTGTATCATCACAAGAAGGTTTGCTGTTCCTTGGTCTTAGTGCAATTAGCCGTGTGGAAGATGGACAGGTAAATTATATGTAATGTACAAAATAAGGTATTAATCAGGGTCTATCTTGTTTTTTCGAGGAGAATTTGCTGTTCTCAGTCTTCATCAGTTGTGTAGAAGATTGACAGATAAATTATAATTAATGTACATAATACTGTATTCATCAAGGTCCAATTTCATTTCATTATGAGGGGGGAGGGGAGGTACTATTCCTTGGTCTTAATGCAATTAGTCAATGTTGAAAAGGAATAAGTACAATACTTATTGCTTGATTTGTGTCTTTTCAGTGACTTACAATGATTATAAATTTTTAAGTGAAAATACATTGTATGTTTTCAAATATTTTTTTAGCTTTGATGTTATGTTTCAGTCCTTAATACTAGATAAGTACAGTGAGAAATAGGCAATTTTAGAAGATAGAGTTCTTTCCTGAAAAATGCATAATTTGTACACAGGGAAGTTGAAGACTTTTCTAGTTATGTCATGGTTTGGTAACTAACACACCATATCTATGTAAACAATTGTCAGTTTATTTGAGCACTACCGTATATTTGTGTTCCAAAGAAGTAGAACTGTACAGCACAGCAAAATCTTGATGTTACAAATGCATGTCTGGTTTTATTTAATTCAATTTCGAATCCCACATTTCAGAGAAGAAAAGAAAGCAACACGAACAAAAAATAATTAAATAAATAAATAACAAATAAAACTGCTTCCCCTACACACAGCATTGTGGAGGAATTCGCTTATTTCCGTGTTGGAAATTTGCATATCAACTGTATTGAAAACATGTGCATGAATAGATAAACTAATAACAATGACTCTGTGAATGAATATACAAAAAGAATCTCTATGAAAAGAAAAAAAAAACAAAATTTATTAAAAAATCAAAAAGAACAATATAAAAAAAAATATAGAGGGTATAGTTCACGTTGCAGAAAATAGATCACTGACTGTTCGGAAGACATTGTTACTCTCTGTATGCCGTTAAATCTTCATTTTTGGGAAACCTTCTTTTTGTCTGTGTATATTCTTCTAATTTTGGAACACCATCATAAGTTGATGTAACTAGACTAACCTGTGTGTAATACCAGATTAGCCATTAAAACAATACCCCATCACTCTCAATTCACACTGCTGGCCATGTACATTTGTGCAGTTATATATTAACATACAGTAAAAACATTGAGACTGTATGAACTCAAGAACAACATTATTTGTCATGCGTGTGTTTGTGCATTTTAAGAATAACGAAATGCAAGGATTGAACAATATAAGGAAGTGCCGACTAAAAGATTTAATTGTTTAAAAATATAAATTTTCAATATTTTAATCACATTTTATCTTGGGTGACTTTCAACTTATGTGCCGTGTGGCGGCTAGAACGCTAACGTCACTTCCAAATTTCATCAGAAAAAATGTGTTTGATGTTAAAATGTTTTACCGATAGGAGTTGTCATGTACAATTTTCTCAGCAATGAACTCCGATTTTAATCAACTTTCACTTTCATACTGAATTGAAGCACTTGAATACAGGTATGACTTTTATTGGGTTTACATAAAAATGTAAATAGATCTGCACGGCACGGCACAGCACCAGGCTTAAGTAACGATATACAGAACCATCCATCGCGCCAATACACACATCAAAACAAACATGCAATTGTAAAATAACAGCAAACAACAATGTTTGCTCTTAGTTCTATTTAATCTTTATTAAAAGCGCTCTGTAACACATGCTCCATCTGAGTTCCAGCAAAATCATGTACGGATTTATAGACAAAGGAAGGAAATTTAAAAATATTAAAATTTCAAAGTAAGGGGGTCGGAAAATATTGAAGGATCACAGTATTTTGACAGGTATATTATCAGCTTTATGATAATGAAACTTACACACATAAATGCACTTTTAGCCTTTTACTTAATTGACAGCTTATATCACATTTGTAAGGCTTTAACTGATTAGCTATTATGATCATTCGGGTGTATGTCAGTGATTTAATAGAATTATCAGGATGTTTACTATAACTATATTGAATTTTATTAAATGGGAGTTTACATTTTCAGTGGATTTTTCATACCCTTAAGCCATAGATCAAACATCTTTATTAAAAAAAATAAAAAGATAATAATTACAGTAGAACTTCGATAACTCAAACTTCGATATCTCGAATACCACGGATAACTCGAAGTCTTTATTTTGTCCCGACCGGTTTTCTATATTAACTATATTAGAAAAACTTCGATAACTCAAACTTCTATAATTCGAATACCCCCGATAACTCAAAGTAAAAATTTGGTCTGTAGTTTAAAAATCTATTAAAATAAACTTCAAAAACTCGAATTTTTTGTAACAATGTATGATCAATGGAGAAATCACATATCCGTTATTAGGCTACCGTTATAGTAGAGAAATGAACCGAGTAGTTCTTGTTATCTATCATATAAATTAGTATCTATTAACGGATTAATATTCAGTACCGTCACGGACAATTAAGCCTAACATGAACGCTAATCCCCTACTCTAATAAAAGAAACCAATTAATATGCCGCGGTCGATTACTTTTGACTTAAGTTCTCCAAGCTTAATTAAAACGACTAACTCAGTTGTACTCACGACTCCATTAAAATCTTAAATGACTTATTGCACTGCTTTATAATTCCATTTACTTTCTGTTCGTATTGTCTAACGAATGTAAAAATTAAGCATTTTGATAAACATTTACATATATCTGACTTCCGATTTCGTTGTTCGTATATATCATGATCTTGAAATAAAATAACACGTTTCACACGCTTTTACCGTCAATATCAATTCTTTAAAAATTATTTATTATATTTTCTTTAAAAATTATCTTTTACTTTTTTTACATTCGAGTACAGGTTACTGTTTAAAACATCAAGATTTCTGTAGCGGAAACATATATTAAGGTGACACCATTCTTGGACATCATCCTTCAACTTCGATAACTCGAACACCCCGATAACTCGAAGTCCCCAGCCCAGTCCCGACCACTTCGAGTTATCGAAGTTCTACTGTATATGTTTTGATTTATTTTATTAAAATTTTATTTAATTATTAATATAAAAAAAATATATTAATATATTAAATGAAACAAATCAGTCGTAAGAAACTACAAAAGTCATTTTCCGTTTTTGTTGATTTAATGTTGCCTAAAGATACCAGTGTGGAATCTGCATCACGAAGGTTCATGCCAAACAAATTTCATTTAAATTGGCAAATTAGTTTCAGAGTGGATTGGAGTAATGATGTTTTATGCACCATTCAAGATTCACATATCCAGGTAGTCAGTTCTTAGATGGAGGAAACCAAAGTGCCACCAGAAAACCACTGACCTTTGCCAAGCAAACTGACATTTTTCTCACACTAGGATCTGCCCAAGCAGCATTTGAATCTAGGCAGTGAGAGGCACTGTGATTTGTAAGTTTACCCTGAAGACCATGACCCCAGTGGTTCCAGATGATAAGAGAAGAAAAATAGCACTTTTTATCAAAAGATGATACACAAGTAATTTAAAGCATTATGTCTTTTCATGTCATTTACACCATGGCATTTAAGTGACAAAATCTTGACATGAATGTGAAGCATCCATTTCTCCACTCCACTCGACCAAGTTTTGATATTAACTTGGTTACCAAACTTCCATGACTACTTTCCTACGTTCATGACAGTCGGTGCTTTGATTTTTAAATGTATCTACCAGCCTTTGATCTAATGGAATTTATTAGAATTTTGAAATGTGTGGTGGATTAAATATTAAATTATTGATGACTTTTACTTCAGAGTTTAATTTTATTTTAGGATATATCATACAGTGAGCTACTAGTTCCTTCAAAGTATCGTCCAGTGATAAAGCGAGTTTTGTCAGAGAGGGGGCCAATAAACACAGAATTATCTGTTCATAGTAAGTTATTGAACTTATTTAACTGTCTTTCTGTTCCTTTTTCTACTTTTGACAGCTTGCATTTTCTGTCTGATATGGTACATTGTAATTTGTATTTTTATCTCCTTTATAAGTACATACAAGTGAACTGTTTCGTTTAACTTTGTTGTTATTATTCTGAATGTTTTGCATGCTCTTATTGTTCTGAATTATCACATTTTATTGTACAGTATCAACTCTTGCAAAAATGAATTTTAACTTTCCTAATTATTTTAAAATTGTTCAGAATAAGTCTGTTGCTCATATCACAAAATAATTTCAAAAGTATTCGTATCTCATTACAAAAACAAAACAGAATCTTATTTTCTCCAAGAAAAATAAAACACATACTTTTTAGGTATATATAATAAGCCATTTTATACCTATATGCATTTAAGCTTTGTAGGTGTGCTGGTTTTTTAATTATATAAATATAAATTATATTTATTATAGGCTTTTTTCATAATTATTATAAAGGATATTTGTTTACAAATAAATGTAGTACATGTATTAGAATTTAGTGGGTATTTTATAAGCTCTTGAATGTTATAAGCCCTTACATTAAATAGATATTAGTTATATATCCAGTTAGAAATCAAAATCTTGGTTAAAGTATGAGTATATTTTTATATATTACACACATTTTGCATGTATTTTGGGGTATATTATATATGACAGCAAAAATAAATAGTTTCTGACTATGTTGAAATATAAAAAATAAAAATAGAATACAAAGCATTTTAAAGAACTGATAACTTTCCTACCAGTGATGAAGTTATGTACCTTGATTCTGCATTGGAAATTTAAGGGAACCTGCAGAACAAAAGAGCGAAAAAAAAGTGCGTTTGAGCGACAAAATAGTGGACATTTTAGCAACAGATTTTTAAACCATTTGAGCAAAATTTCAAATTCGGGATAGACATTTGAGCCTCAGGTTTTTACCCCATTTGAGCTGTTTCTTTAAGAGATTCTTGGACATATTTATTGGATTTGTACCTCTTCCATCAGCCAGACAAAGTCTGTTGCCCCCAAGCTCACCATGGGGAGGTGGAAGTAGGATTTTGAGCAGGATAAATTTTTTTCTTTTGTAAAACAGCACAATTTTTTAAAAATACTTTAAAAATCTCATAAATCTGTTTAAACTTAAAACATTTACATGTCAGTTCTAGCCTGATACTTAAATCAAAGGGTACGAGTAAATCTGGAGTGACATACTTCACCATCTGCATACTTCTGATAACAGTCTATCAAATAATCAGATTTTTCCCTCTCCAGCCTAGACATCGGCGCTGTTTCATTGATGTTTCTAATTTTGATGTACATAGTTGTTTGTATTTTGGTTATCACATCCAAGAACATATAAATTGACGGATGACTACAGTAAAATTGTTCATTGAAGTGTGAATGGAACGACTCTGGACCAATATTTGTTCTGCGCGAGTCCGACGGCACTTCATCCCAAAGAGATGGGGAAAAAAGTGATTCCTGTGTAACATATGTCTCTGTTAAGTACCAGTAGTATGCAAATTCAATGCATTTTTGATCTTCTGGTGCTACGGACATGTAATCTTCTGCAAAGGAGTTCTCAACTTCTTCTGGACTAACAAATTCAATTCCAAATAATGACTTCAACCAATTGCCTGCTTCAGACTCAGGATTTTTGTACTCAGAGCTAAGTCCAATTTTCTGTATTTTCTGCCACCATGCTTGAGCAAGGTGAAATCTGCAGCATTGTATTGTGATGTCGGGAAAAATTCCTTCATGACTCTCATAACCGCCTGTTCAAAATCAGTGTGAACTACCTTTGGATTAAACTGGAATACATGTTGTGTTCAAAGAGTTATAATTGAAGATATACAGTGTCGATAAATATCATAAAGATATCTCTGGCAATAAGATAAACATAAGTGGTACGTAGTTTCCATATTTGTAACCGTGAATGGTGTACATTTGCTGGAAGAATTTAGGACAACACCTAAAAGTTCCATCCATGAATATTTATCAACATCACATAAACATTCAATATTTCTGTGACAAGTGAAGATTATCACATTGGTGTCAGCATCATTGACTGCTAAGAAACTTTATGCTTTTTTCGTAAGTAAGTTCATTTTAGAGAAATTTATGTGTGTTTCCTCACGAGACTTTGGCAATGAAGGATGAATCTTGTGTCTCCTTCTATACATAACCTTAGCAACACTTTATATCTATCGGCACTAAATTTTCTTCCATCATAGATTGGAGTTCAGTCCTTATTATCTTGGATGGTCTTGATGACATATCATCTATTGCTTTATGTTTGGCGCTAACTCTGAGTACATGCCTCTCGATTTGTCTGTCATCTGTTTCATGATCATGTGAATTCCTTTGTTGTAAGATCATACTTGCAGAAGAATCAGTGCGTATACTTGCTTTACATCCCCTTGAAGTACATCTCCAAGCTATTTCCCCAGACTTCAATTCTACATCAACTCAGTAGCGGTAACCATCGCATACAATACTTTTTCGACACTTGTTTGTTTCACTCGACATTATGTCCATGTTGATTATTTAACGGTCAGGCTAGAACTGAATAAGTACATGTATATTATATGGCCAGGTAAACTGACAACTTTACAGGTGAACACTTTTAACTGGTGAAAATCGTTCGCTAAAATGTCCACCTGGAAATACAGGTGAACGTTAAAATCCGTCGCTCAAATGACCACCAAAGCTGTCGATCAAATGTCTACCACAAAAATTTTCAATTTCGCTCAAATGTCCTGTGCCCAGCTGATTAATGATAAAACAGTGACGGACATTGGACAAAAGAGGGGGAAAATTCATTTGAGAGACAAAGTTATGGACATTTGTTTGGCAGAGTTTTAACCCATTTGAGCAAAATAGGATTCAAAGCAGGATAAAATTTTTAAAAAATGAAATAAAAAACAGCAAATTAAAATTTATAAAATCCATGTTGTGTGCAAAATGTCATAATTGTCAATACACACTGCAGTTTAAGGTAAAAAGGTTCAACTATCAGTTATATGTCTTTTGAAAATAACAGGTAATATTTAAAATTGGTCACTCAAATATCACTGAAGATGTTGCATAAATGTTCGAATAAAATGTTTTTATTATCAAAGTCCTGCCAAATAGAACCTTTCATTGTTAAAATAAAAGTTTTCTATCATTACACTAGGCCATTCTTTTTTTGCCATCAATGGATTATGAATTTTAAGTCTTTTATATATTCTTGTCTACATTCTGCTTGAGTGGCCTTGTAATATAGTAATATATATATATCAGAATTTTGTACACTCTTTATGTTTTGAAAAGGAGGTAATTCTGCATAATATCTTATTTGAATACTTTTGATTTTAACTTATATACATTATAAATTTTGAATGAAATTGACTAACAAACAATATATTTTTATGTTACATATTATAAATACTTTTTATTGACTTCTTTCACTGGCAATCTCTATGTAATTAGGTCGTGAACTCTTCAGAAGTCACTCGCATGACCCATATTTACCCACTCACAGACCAAATCCATCAGTACAACCAGGTCTTGAGAAAGGTATACACAATGAGTTTATGCATGTTGCCTTGATTGTGCAGTCACTGTCTTGTTTATGTTGTTCCTATAGTAACTGCTTGACCTAGTACATCAGATGTTTTGTCTGAGAATTATACTGGTAATCAAGGTAGTTCTCCTAAAATCTGTAAATTAAAGTTTAAAGCTTAAAAGCTGAGGAGGAGTAGGAGAAGGGGGTGTTCTGATGTACTTCAGATATCATGTATCTACAGTTAAGTTGTGTGTTGTCTTGGTATTAACTGGATGTTTAATCTAAAGTTATCAAATGTATTACTTAGAAAAATTTAGAATTTCTTACAGTTGAGACTAAAAGTTTGACAGTTGAAGCCTCCATAGACAAAACATCTGACTGTTCCAAACTCGTTTCCTTCTTCTGTTCTTATGTCCTTGTTCTGATGTTCTGTATATTGTGTTAATTTTCCTGTTTTGTTCATGTGATTGTTTACTGTTATTTCTATGCCTGTATGTTTGTGAATTAAATGCTTCAGGCATGTCTTCATTTCCTACCAATAGACTGGTACAATTACAGTTCTGATTTGAAATACACACATTTATTTATTTATTTATTTATTTATTTATTTATTTATTTATTTATTTATTTATTTATTTATTTTTGGCTCACCTGAGCACAAAGTGCTTAAGTGAGCTATTGTGGTGTGTCATTGTCCGTCGTGCATCATATGTGGTGCGTCAACTTTTGATTGTTAACACTCCTGAGGCCACAATTTCAGTGCAATCTTAATCATACTTTCTCAGAATGATCCTCTTGACAAAAGCTAGCTCAAGTTTGTATATGGGCCATGTTGGGTCTATAAGTAGGTCACTAGGTCAGATTGTAGAAAAACCTTGTTAACACTCCTGAGGCCCAAATTTTAGTCCAATCTTCATCAAACTTTTTCAGAATGATCTTCTTGACAAAAGCTAGCTCAATTTCGTATTTGGGCCATGTTGGGTCAATAAGTAGGTCACTAGGTCATATTGTATAGAAACCTTGTTAACACTCCTGAGGCCCAATTTTAGACTTATCTTCATCAAATTTAGTAAGAATGATGCACTTGCCAAAGCTAGCTTGAGTTCGTATATGGGTTATGTTGGGTCAATAAGCAGGTCACAAGGTCAAATTGTAAGAAAACCTTGTTAACACATATGAGGGGTCAGTTTTAGACCAGTCTTATCAAACTTAGTCAGATTGATCCTCCAGACAAAAGCTAGCTCAAGTTCTTATATAGGCCATGTTGGGTTAATAAGTAGGTCACTAGGTCAAATTATAAAGGAACCTTGTTAACACTCCTGAGGCCCCAATTTTAGTCCAATCTTCATCAAACTTAGTCAGAATGATCTTCTTAACAGAAGCTAGCTCAAGTTCGTATATGGGCCATGTTGGGTCAATAAGTAGGTCACTAGGTCAAATTGTAAGAAAACCTTGTTAACACTCCTGAGGCCCCAATTTTAGTCCAATCTTCATCAAACTTAGTAAGAATTAGCCTCTTGACAAAAGCTAGCTCAAGTTTGTATATGGGCCATGTTGGGTCTATAAGTAGGTCACTAGGTCAGATTGTAGAAAAACCTTGTTAACACTCCTGAGGCCCCAATTTTAGTCAAATCTTCATCAAACCTAGTCAGAATGATCTTCTTGACAAAAGCTAGCTCAAGTTTGTATGTGGGCCATGTTGGGTCATTAAGTAGGTCACTAGGTCAGATTGTATAGAAACCTTGTTAACACTCCTGAGGCCCAATTTTAGCCCAATCTTCATGAACCTTAGTAAGAATGATGCACTTGACAAAAGCTAGCTTGAGTTCGTATATGGGTTATGTTGGGTCAGTAAGTAGGTCACTAGGTCAAATTGTAAGAAAACCTTGTTAACACATATGAGGGGTCAGTTTTAGACCAATCTTATCAAACTTAGTCAGAATGATCCTCCAGACAAAAGCTAGCTCAAGTCCGTATATGGGTCATGTTGTGTCAATAAGTAGGTCACTAGCTTGAAATATAGGAAAAATCTCTTTTAAGAATAGAAGCTTCAGTTTGCCAAAATCAAGCTGAG
Organism: Tegillarca granosa; assembly: GCA_029721355.1. NCBI lineage: Eukaryota > Metazoa > Mollusca > Bivalvia > Arcoida > Arcidae > Tegillarca > Tegillarca granosa. The sequence goes on along the minus strand of CM056598.1, from coordinate 40,846,514 downwards.
TGTACATCATTTTCAGGTGAGCGTCCAGGGCCTTCATGGCCCTCTTGTTTTTTTTAATTTTTTTATTTTTTAAAACAGACAGAATAGAATATTTATTTTAGTTTGAAATAAAAGTTGTTTTTGTTTTGATATAGCAATTTATAGAATTTGAAATATTCTGAATTAAGTAATATGTTTTTTAACACTTTGTCCAAACTTCAAACTGCAATGTCTCTGTGGAATTTTGAGATACATCCATAGAGTTTTAGAGTAGATTGCATGTAGCCATCACAAAACATAAATATATACATCATTAAGTTTTACTTAAATATGAGGACCATTCAAAAATTTGGGAAAATAAGAATGAAAATAAAATGATTTTATCAATATTTCAAGGAATCTTATACTTACATGTTGCAACAAGTACGAGTAAAAGTCCATTTTAATCTCTCTCTCTCTCTCTCTCTCTTTCTCTCTCTCTCTCTCTCTCTCTCTCTCTCTCTCTCTCTCTCTCTCTCTCTCACACACACACACACACACACACACACACACACACACACACACACTATCAGACTTAAGGAATATCATTAAATAATATATCGGATATATCTTGTTTGGGCTTGGGGTTGCATGTTTAGCAGCTGCCTTTGGCTCATTTTGTTTTAGAGATGTTCTTATTGTAAGGAATTTTATGTACATATACATGTACCTTTACATTAATAAAACACGTACATGTATATCACAAAATATATACATGTAGATTGTACTAACATGTAATAAGAAAGACACATACTGGTAATAAGATATTTTACCTTAACACATCACAGAATGTAATTAATATTTAACATTACTAGTAAGTAGTATCTGTAATATTTAGTTATCTATGTATACCATACAGTAAAACCTTATTGTAATGACCCTCATATACTTGCATTTCAGTCACATTACTTTAAAGTCCCAAAATCTGTTTGAAGTTTTTCTTTATACATTGCCCTCATTTTATAGCAAAATCTCCTTGTAATGCCAAAATCGAACAAAAATAATTACTGTTTGTGTTACTTTGTGACATTGAATTTAAATTAATTTTCATAGAAAGTCCTATTAACTTAAAGTAAGTTTGGTATTTTTCGCTTACTTGAGTCTAGTCGTAACTGAAATTCACTATACCATCTGCATTTAACATAAAATATTTCTGTAGAAAGGAAACTGTTGCTCTTCAGGATTTTATAATGTTGTAAAAAAAAAAAAGCAAAAGGTGGATTCTTTTATGCATATGAAGTAATTCATCACCAAAAACATCACTTCCAGCATAAACATCACCATTTTTGACATGTTCACTTCCTACAGATTTTATGGTAATCACAAATGCTCGTAGTGATTTTTAGTTATGACTAGACTTAGGTAGTAAAAATGCCAAAAGTAAGTCAAGTTGATTGGATTTTTCTATGACTTTTTTGCATAATTCACTGCCACAAACACACAGTGAATCAAACAGTAGTGGCAATGAATCAAGGTTTTACTTCATACTAAAACTTTATATCTTTAACTCACATCACTGTTTTAGACTTGTCACTATTTCCCTAACTATTTTTCATGTATATTTCATGGACAGTTAATATTTATTTATGTAAAAATTTGCATTTCAAGAAACATGGCCTAATATTATATCATATGATATCTACATTCCAGTCACGTCAGGTTTAATTATAGTTTTGCTTACCTGCAATACCATCTAAAAATTTAAGCTATGATCAGTACTATAGAAATAAAATTGCAATTGGCTGATCTATATATAGAAACTGACATTATAAATCCATTATACAGAAACTTTAGAATGTCAAATTAAACTTGTTAAAATTTATAAAGTACATGATGTAAAAGTTACTGTACATATGTTTTATGTTTCTAGAAGACACCTGTCTTGTATTTCACTAGAATTTGAGAGCAAGAGTATAATCATTACTTAGATAATTTGTTATAATATTTTTCAGTTCAAGAAGAAACCGGTGAAGTATATGACCCTGCTTTATTAGATGATCCTGAACTTCATTCTGGGAGTTATAAAACACTGCTTACATTTCCATCCTACATGGTATGTATTTAAAGACATACACATCAATAGAAGACAAACTGTATTTGTTCATTTTGTGCACATTGACCTTGAGTAGCTATTTTTAAATTTTAGCTTTCCTGCACCAAGTGAAAAAAAAGCAAATACTGAGAATCATACTCTGTAGTCTGTGTTTTGTGTTTCAGTATCAGCCTCTAATGTTTATTTTTTTGAACCTTTAAAAAATAAGCATTTATACAAAAAAAAAAAAAAAGCTATGTGGTAGCATTTACTGCCCTCTAGTGTTACCCTCTAAATCTACAGGGTTTTCAAATTCTATTTCATATCTTTTTTGCACTATAACATCCTGACTGATTAAGCACTGAAGTTGTTCACTCTGTAACAGATTCTTTTACCAGACAGTGACGTTTATAACTGAAAAAAATCCAGTTCCCAAACTCATTTTAAATTCAAATTTTAAAAGATAATAATCACAATATGCCAGTAAGTCAAAAGAGTTAAGAATCTAATAAGAATTAGTGTTTTTGTCAAGCCTGGTATTGCCATAAGGCAAGACATAGGTGTTATTTTTCCTATGTTGTTGTAGTTGGTGGCAGTTTTTTAAAATGTGAAAGTTTATGTTAAAATAATTTTTTTATTCGATCAAAAACTAACCAGGCGAGACATTTAAATTCATCGAATTCTTGTTGTCACTGGTTTCCACTTTTCTTAGCTACTATATATTAGGAAATTTTTGTTTTCATCTAATTTTTTTCATAAATTGCATATCGTAACGATTTTTGTAAATAGCTAATACAGCTTTAAATATTTACTCACTCTTGCCTTTCTTTGGTGTTATATTGTTTTTGATTATTTTCCAGACTTCAGTACTTGAGTATGCAAAACCATCAACCCTGAAGAAAGAATTAAATGAGACATTTAAAGAGAAGTTTCCAAATATACAGCTGACTCTGACAAAACTCCGAAGGTATAATCCCCAAATATTACTGTTAGCACATCTTATAGATTTCACTTTAAAAAGTCAAGTTTAGAAGAGTAGACACGTCTTACATCCAATTCAAGACTATTTCACTTATATCATAGTGGTCAGTTTTTGGTTGGTGGAGGAAAACGATTACCTGGAGAAAATCACATACCCTTCGCAAGCAAACTTACAAATTTACTCATACTAAGATTTGCCTGATTAGGATTTAAAATGGGCAATGAGAAGAACTGTGATTGTAAATATATTCTTTACACTGTTCAACCACCAAACCCCATATTGGCATACTTGATCCTATTGAAGTGTTGTAAAGATGACACAATTTTGTATTTAATGCAGTTCTGCCTTATTCTTTAGTGAATATCAGGAAGGCAGGTGAGCTTTGAAGATGGGTTCCTGTTTTTGTGAAATAAACTTCTAAAAGTACAAGTATGTGTGTGTGACATCATTTTGATATTGTCATTCATCAGATGTTAAAATACTATTAGTAATTACTGTCATTGTGAAGAAAATAGTCTTGACTCCAAATTTAAATTTCAAATTAGATAGTAATTTGAACTGTTGTTTTCTATTGCAATTTAGTAGCCAAATCAGTATCAAATATATTTTGTATATCCCATTCATATACATGTATTTTAGATGTTACATGCTTGTATTTTTTCAGCTTGAAGAAAGAACTGAAACATACAGCTCACACAAAGGTAGGTACTAGTTGACTAAATAATTTGTACAATGAAATGTAGCAAGCTATTATCACTAGATATACAGAGCTGTTATTTATGACACATTGTTCTTACTCTTCCAATTATGGTATCTATATAGGAGTGGAGGTTTGACATGGTTATCATGACCATGGTAAACTGTTTAATACTTATGTCAAGTTTTCAGATTTTTGTGTTGCCCCAAGATTAGATGGTGAGACACATAAACCTGATAAGTACTTGTAAACTTAATTTTTTTTATCTAACACTAATATTGTGGAGACTTAAGACTGAGTGTTACAAATTGTGGGCTCATGATTATAGGATTATTATAACCACCACAGAGTAGTGTGGTTCTAGTCGAAGCAACTGCCAAATGAATGGGTACCAGTAATTATGCTAGAAGATAACCTTGAGACAGACTGACATCCCACCCAATTAAGTTATTTACTTTCATTGAAACTATTATAAGCACTGGCCAGATAACCAACCTTACGGTACACATCTACTTGTGAAACAGCCACTGTTAAATGTTATGTTTGCCAGAGGGAAGGCATATATTTACACTGTTGAACAGGCCTCATGATAAGCACCGGCCCAGATAATAACCTTACAGTACCCACATACTTGTGGCAACAGTCACTGTTGAATGGTATATTTGCCAAAGGAAAGACAAACATTTAAGCTGTTGAAGAGGTCTCATGATATGTATTGGCATGATCAGACTATAGGCTTGAGACAGGCATTATATACTAGTATTCGCACTAAGATTACAGAATTTATCTAAATCATTAATGTACTAGTATATAGGAATACATATCAAAATGAACCATTGATTGTACCAATTTTGTCATTCAAGTTTGCTCTAATTTAATGTTTTCTTGTTTTACAGTGTGGTATAGATTTATGGATTGTAGCACAGGCTTATGTGTTTTTTGAAAAATTAATTTTAAAGGTAACTCTATTTATATTAAAAAAAGGAATTCGTGAAAATTATATTTTTTATTTAGTTATTTAATCAACTCAACATGTACCCAACATGAAATCTGTTGTATCATGTTGATTTTTTAAGAGATGATGATTGTGTGATTGTTCTAAAACCAAAGGTATGGGTATTGAATTTAGATATTCATTTATTTGTAAGAGATTTTCTTCTGGACACAGTGGAGGTGGAGGTAGAGGCTTGATGGCCAAGTGGTCTAAAGCATTTGCTTATGACACACAGCACCTCTTGCTTCTGAGGTTGGAATCCCATTCCAAGAAATTATAGTATGCAAAAGTTTGTCAGATCCCTTGCTGAAGGTTGGTGGTTTTTTGGGTACACTAATTTTCTTTACCATTATAAAACTGATCACTTGGATATACAAATGTACATGTAAGTGAAAAAAATCTTGACTGCCATGTAAACACCATTTCACTCATTTATTTTAACCTTACTAAAACTATAAAAACCATTAGTACATATACTGGAAACGTTAATATGAACTGGCATTTATTAGCTCTAGAGATGAAGTTATAAGTGGCTGAAAAATGCAATATTAAACAATACAATACTTAAAAAACATTTATGAAATAAAAATTTTTATAGGGATATATGTACTGGTGGTTAAAGAAAATATAGTTGTTAATCTTATTTTTTTTTTATATCTGACAATTAATAACATATTGCAAAATCATTTATTTTTGTGGCGACCAACTTGTGTGTCTTAGGAATAAATACCATTGTGTGGAGTTGTTTATGGTTCCAGTAAGTTTGTAATATTTATTATTTCATGAACATGTAAATTTATGAATCAGGAAGTCCAAAAAAATGCGAAAATCAGATATCATGGAAATGAATAACATCACTGTATTTTGTAACAATGATAATAATTTTATCTTTTGTTCGAATATTCAGTTAAACCTTATGCTTTTATATATAGTTTATTATTATGGATGCTGAGCAATAATCTTATCATGTTACATTTTATTGTGTTGAAATTCTTATTTATTTATATAATCCCGTTTTTTCCCATTGTGTTGAAATACATCTTTATTTATTTATATGTTTTCAGATGTTGGTAAATAAGACAAATCGTAAACTTTGTGCTGGAGCGTGTTTGATTTTATCTGCCAAGTTAAATGATGTTAAAGGTTTAGATCTTACCAAACTTATACAGGTATTTAATCCACTTTTTAAAAGTTTTTATTTTAAAATTATTTGAAATATCATTATGGTCTTAATTTTGCTACCAAACAATATGAAAAAATAAGAGATCATCAGAAAAACTACTTGATATAGTTTGGATAGCAATAAACGTGTTGTTAATTTCATATTTATACTATGTGATAGTTTTTCTATGTCTAATCTAAAACAAAAAATTGATTAAGATATTTTGATACCTAGTGACTTATGGTTCAAGGGTTCAAGGGGCAGGCAGGGTGGGTGTTACATAATTCAGAACGTGTAGAAAAAATTATCCTCTTCACAACAATGATATCAAAATGATATTCTTTAAAGTTAATTGCAATTTAGTATATAATTGGTGGACATTTTCATCATTGGCAGGAGGTGAACATATTAATCTGAGTTAATTTGCAATATTTCCTTGAAGTTAAGAATCTTTGACATTTTTATTGGAAAATTCTTGTAACTCTCAGTATAAATATTTAAGAAAATTGTCCACAGTGATAGGAGTTTCAAATACTGTGGAACATTTCTCTTTTTCGTATTTACTTTCTTTAAAAAAATATCTGCTGATAGGGGTTTCTAATTCACTGGATATGCTTGTTTCATTACAAACTAATAAATGCACTTTGTAAGTATTAAAAACTTGTTTATTTACAGCAAATCGAGGAACAATTCCGTCTACACAGAAAAGAGCTGTTATCATTTGAATTTGCTTGCCTTGTAGCCTTGGAGTTTACCCTACATACTCCAGACAGTGTGATATACCCACATTATCAGAGACTTGTCTATATCTCCTAACACCTGATGTAGCTATATACCCACATTATCAGACACTTGTCTATATCTCCCGACACCTGATGTAGCTATATACCCACATTATCAGACACTTGTCTATATCTCCTAACACCTGATGTACCGGGTAGTTATATACCCACATTATCAGACACTTGTCTATATCTCCCGACACCTGATGTAGCTATATACCCACATTATCAGACACTTGTCTATATCTCCTAACACCTGATGTACCGGGTAGTTATATACCCACATTATCAGACACTTGTCTATATCTCCTGACACCTGATGTACCGGGTAGTTATATGCCCACATTATCAGAGACTTGTCTATATCTCATGACACCTGATGTACCGGGTAGTTATATGCCCACATTATCAGAGACTTGTCTATATCTCCCGACACCTGATGTAGCTATATACCCACATTATTAGACACTTGTCTACATGTATATCTCCTGACACCTGATGTAGCTATCATCATTGAATACTTGCTACTTACTTTGTTGTGTTGTCATTAGTGTTGAATGCATCAAACAGTGATATATATATATATAGAGAGAGAGAGAGAGAGAGAGAGAGAGAGAGAGAGAGAGAGAGAGAGAAAGAGAGAGAGAGAGAGAGAGAGGAGAGGATATTTAACAGTGAAATTTATTTTGTCGAGTGAAGTGAGAAAATCAGTATTTTCATGAGAAGGCGCAGCCGTCGAGTGAAAATGATTTTCTCACTTCTCGAGACAAAATAAAATTCATATTCATACTTCACTGTTAAATGTTCTATTTATTTTATATCACTGTTTGAATTGTTTTTATATCTGACATGTTTGGTTAATTAAAGCAATGGATTGCACCATACAGATGTGGCCGTTGTTTTGCTTTTGACCAGACGTTGACAAGGTACACTGTTGTTCCCTCGTCTAATGGTTGACGCAATTCGGAAAAACCTGCTGCACCGAAGTGTGATGAGAAACAAGTACAGGGCACCTGTTTGCAATAATAAAAAGGGGAGTAACTCTAATAAAAAAAACCCTCTAAATTGCACGTGAAGGAACTCGGAGTGAAATACATATATTTTCACCGGTGAAAATATATGTATTTCACTGCTGTGAAAATATGTGTTTTATCAGTTAAATATTTTCCATTATTTCATTATTGATATAAAAAAAATATATATATCTTATATGTGTATATATATATATATATATATTACCTAATTACTTGTCTTTCTCATGTTTATCTCTTGAAATATCATTGATATGTGCAATAAGTATTAATCATTTGTTCTTTATACTCGGTATATACAAGGCCCTGATTTAAAACCACCTTTTTTCACGAACTGTGTATTTTTATGTACATTTTCCAATTAAAGCAAAAAAAGATTTCTCTGTTAAAAGCAAAATTGTTTGCTGAGAACTACCTTAGTATTTCAGTGAAAATTATTTTTTTTAAATTTGGCTAATTTGGTCAAATTTAGTCACTTTAGTAAAAATGATCTTGGAATCAACAGGGGTTTCTCTGCCACTCCCCAATTTAGCCATTTGCTAATTTTTATAATTTTTAGCTCACCTGAGCACAAAGTGCTCATGTGAGCTATTGATATCAATAGAGGCAGACCCTCTGTCGTCCGTCGTCCGTCCGTTCGTCAACAATTGCTTCAAACGACTTCTCAGAAACTTCTGTCACATTTTGTTTAAACTTGGTCAAAAGCATCTATAGAACATTGCCTTTCAGATTTGTGTTTTTGGTTGCCATAGCTACCAAATGTGGTCACAATGACTTACATAGTTAAAAACCTTAAAAAAATCTTCTCCAAAACCACTTCACTGAGAAAAAATCTGATGTGATATTTGGCATCTACGGCATCTTATATACCAATTTTGTGAATTTCAATAATTTTTGTGAAAAATTAGGTTACGCGTTTTTGCGTTTATTTTTTGTATATTGTAAATAGTACTTTTTTACAAAAATAACAATAATGAATAGATTTAGGTAAATTCTTTTTTCAAACATCATTTTTGACTAGGCGACATATAGGGATTACTTTCGTTGGCGGCGTTGTCGTCTGCGGTGTCTGGATTTCCTTGTCCGGAGCATAACATTGGTGTTGTACATTCAAATGACTCCAAACTTGGTGTGCATGTTTCTGGCAATGACTCGAAGTGCAGTGCATAAGAACTGCAACTCTATCTTTTTCCGTTTTTGAATTATTTCCCTTTGATTTTTATAGAGCATTTCTTGTCCGGAGCATAACCTTGTCAACTACAGTCACTGCACTTAATGTCATTGCCAGAAACATGCATACCTGTCCTGATCGAGTTATCCCCCTAGGTAGACTGGGTCCCAGAACAAAATTACCACTGTATGCAGGGAATACGACATATGATATCAGTTTTGTGTCTTGCTGACAAAGTGATTATAGCAGAACTTAATTAACTGATACATTTTATATTGTTAACTTCAGTTTGACATTTATTAATCACTTCTATATTAAAAACACCTTAACACACTTGGATGCCTGAGTAAATGTAAGGTATGATTTGATACAATGGCTGCTTACAACAATAGGATAGACAGTACCTCTCACCATCGAGTCCCAGATCAGTTGATTATTGGCTTTTGGGACCTGCAAATTTGTTTGCAAAATCGAATACTTCTCAAAATAGGACCTCCAAAAATTGAGACCTTTTTAATATAGAGTTAAGAACAAATATTGTTGGGACCTGAAAAATACCTCTCAAAATTGAGTACCTCTCAAAACTGAATCCCTCAAAATCGGGACCCAACTGTACGATGCAGTGTCAGGTGACACATCTATTTCATAGAAACATATCTAGTCTTATGTGAATAAACATGTGTTTGACAATTATCATGAAATTCTGTAAAATACAAGTCGCTTTTTTCGGTCTTTTCATTTTCAATTCTAGCAACCGAAGGGTCGAGGGTTCAAATCCCAGTGAGGCCACTTTTTTTTTTTTTTTTTTTTTTTTTTTTATTTATTTATTTATTTTTTTATTTTTTTTTTTTTTCTGAATTGTTTTACTTACAATGATGCAATGGTACAATGGAAGAGATTTTATGAATTTTTACTTTTAAGTGTAATTATTATTATTATTTTTTTTTTTTGAAATACATGTGATACTGCAACCCAAGGGTTGAGGGTTCATATCCCAGTGGAGCCACTTTTTTTTTTTTTTTTTTTCTGAATTTTTATGAGTTACAATGGTGCATGTAAGAAATTTTATGATTTTTTACTTTTTAGGTTGCCATAGCTACATTGACCTAAATAGTTGAAAACCTAAAAAAATTTTCTTCTCCAAAACCACTTCACTGAGATAAAATCTGATGTGATATTTGGCTTCTAAAGCATCTTATAAACCATATTTGTGAATTCCAACAATTTTGTGAAAATTAGGTTACGTGTTTTTGCGTTTATTTTTTATACATTGTAAATAGTACTTTTTTATCAAAATAAAAATAATGAATAGATTTAGGTAAACTCTTTTTCCAAACATAATTTTCTTATGTGAAGAAACATATGATTAACAATTTTCATGAAATTCTGTAAAATACCAGTCGCTTTTTTCGGCCTTTTTCATTTTCAATTCTAACAACCCAAGGGTCGAGGGTTCAAATCCCAGTGAGGCAGGCCACCAATATTTTTTTTTTTTTTTTTTAATTTCTGAATTTTATGACTTACAATGGTGCATGGAAGAGATGTTATGAATTTTTACTTTTTAGTGAATTATTATTTTTGAAATACATGTGATACTGATATGTAGATTTAGCTAAAACCTTTAATTTTTTTTTTTTTTTTTTTTTTTTACAAAATCATTGTTATGTGACATTATTTAAATTAATTGAACAATTTTTTAAAAATAATTAGCAGTTGAATTTTACAATTTTTTAAAAAATATTTTAATTAATGTGTCAAATCTGTAAAGTCTTAAATCCGGATCTGAAAATTGCACATGTGAGCTTTTGTTATGGATAGGAACTCTGCCGTCCATCTATATATCTATCAAAAGACTTCTTCTCAGACACTACTGGTCACATTTCATTCATATTAGTCAACAGCACCTTTAAACCATTGCCATTATCATTTGTGTTTCTGGTCACTTTGGCTACCAAAAGTAGGTCACAGTGACCTATATAGCTAAAAACCAAAACAATAAAAATAATGTTATCTGAAACCACTTCTATTGAGGCAACATGTTATGACTTATAACCAGGTATTATCAAGACATACCAGTTACATTTAAACTCAGGTGAGCAAATTAGGGCCATCTAAGGCCTCTTGTATAATTTCTAGCTTCAAATTATTGTTACTTGCTAATATTCTTGCTCCAAATTTCATAATGAGCTTTTAATTTCTGAGGTTAACTGGAACTATTTCATATAAAATTGGCTCCAACTTTTACAGTATACTAATGTTTTAACTCCAACTTTTTCGGGAACCAGAGCTAACCCTGGAATTCATATTTTAATAGCAACTTAGCAAATGAATCTGTAATATTTTTAGAAACTGCAGTTACTATCCAGAAATTTTTATCACTATAGAATACATACAAGTGGTCCTTAACCTATGGTCTAATATATACTAGTATTATTGTGATTTTCACTATATTTTATCGTTAGCAGAAGAAAGACCGATAAATATAGGATATTGTTTCAAATGTTTTTGGGTATAGGTGTTTGTTAACAAGAGAGATTTAGACAGGTTCAACATATTGGAAATTGAAATATATCCTGAAATGACAATTTGAATTATAAGATTAACAAAATACAGGGAAATTGAAATTACAATATAGAATTTTTCTCTTTGGCTATTGTTATGTTGAGAGATGATATAAGAGTAGAAAACATCTAATATGTTATATTACAAAATATGTTTACAGTTACAGTTATTTGTGTAAATGTGGTAAGAATTTGTATATTATTTGTTGGGTAAATATACTCGTACTGTAAAATCACAAATATTCGTGGGGGATTAAAGTTCGTTATTTTCGTGGGTTACTGAAAACCACGAAATTAAATGTCATTGAAAATTTTTAATTTCCATTGACCTCAATGGGATTTATTTTCACAAAACTGAATTCCACGAAAATTTCTACCGATAGAATTTTTTAAAAATGCAAAACCACGAAATTTTAACCCAACGAATATAAATGATTCTACAGTATGTTACTTGATTACTTGAAATGATGATAAGACATTATAATATAATTCAGAATTTGTGATAATTTTCATTTCTTGGTACATGTATAAATTATATATCCAGATATGAAGGTGACTTAATTGTTGTTAGGGGTGTGTGTGTGTGTGTGTGTGTGTGTGTGTGTGTGTGTGTGTGTGTGTGTGTGTGTGTGTGTTATTTTAAGATAGCTCACTAGATTTTAGATTAAAAAAAATTATTTTCTCCACACATTTGACATCTGTCATCAGGAGAACGAAATAAACTAGTGAGTTGTCATTTAGATATTATCAATATATCACACCTTGTTTGAGAACTTTGGTCTATATTTTTACTTTATACATATTTATATATAATCAGAATGAAAACAAATTGTTTTGTATTCTTATATCATAAATTTAAAAAACATCACCAGTGCTTAAACATATTTGTATTATATCCAAAAGTACTATAATATAAATGTGCTATTATCATTTATTTTAAAAAGTGTTGAAAACTGTCATTCCCTTACAGTGCTTGAAACTGTTTTTCTGATTTTAAGTCAAATGTCTATTTGTAAGTGTCAACTACTTTTTAAGGCCAGTGAATTTTTTTTTCTGTCTTTTCATTTAAATTATTACTTGATAATTTCAGTCATAAATACTAAATCTAGAATTGTTTACAATATTCATTCTAGAGGTATATCTGTATATGAAATGTGGAATAATAAAGGGTCGGTTAGTTATACACAGCGTAATTTGTTAGAAATGTAATATTAAAAAACAAGTAGTTTAATTCACTGTATTATAAAAAAACTATATAAGTATTTTCAACATACAGTTTAGGGGTTTATTCAGAAAACATTTTACAATAAAGGCATTTTGTTTTATATGTTTGTTGGACATATTTTCTAAGAGAAATAAAAAGAATTGTTTAATTGAAAGTTAGAATTTAACTGACCAGTATTTAATTATAAATGTATACATTGTATTTATTTGTTTTTCCTCCATTTTGTTTGTCAGACATATATAGACATATGTATACATGCAGGATGGATTTACATATATACACACATACAACTCATTTCTAGTCTATGGTATTTTGTGTCTGTTGATTGTATACATTTTTTTGGTGTATGTCATTTATATTTTTTGTGCTGTACATACAGCATTTTATTAGTACTAGCTTAAATGTGCTATTGATGGATATTTTGTTATGCATAAAGATTTGTAATTTGAAAATCATATACAAAAAAATGTATGATTTAAACATCATATTATATACAAAAAAGACTTGTGATTTGGAAATCATATACATATACATTTAATAAATACATGAACACAAAATATTATAATTTCACCTCCTATGCACGATGTAAAAGGGAAATCGCCATACCTCTGGCATCTGTGTTGCCATCAGTATCCAGTGTCAAGTTGATGGGGCAACCTTTATAAAATTATGTACCCTTACAAGCTAACTATCTGGTACAATATAACACACTCTGGTTCATTCATTTTTAAAGTCAAAACTTACCCAACCAACCATATTTTACATATTTTCAGATTTTATCATAGAAGACAACAAAATATAGAGATTTCACATCATTACTGGTTAATTCAGAGTCATGTCTAGACATGTTTCAATGTTATTTTGTTTTTAGATGGGTTTTGCTTAGTCCATTTAATCTAGACATGTTCCTTGTAAATGGGTTTCACTGTGTAAGTGTTTACATAGTTTCTGGTTCAGGGTCTGATCTAGACATATTTCTTGTCGAGATGCGAGATCCATTGTGATTCATTAACATGCACTTTAGACCCCTCTCCCACTTAGACTGAAAACTGTAGGAAGTATTTTGTACGGATCAGTATTTAAAATTTTTTAATGCATAATGTGACTGGTAAAACTATAAATGGAGATTATTATCTCTAAAATTGAAATTAATTAAGCAAATAAACCACTAAGAATCACATAAATTTTACATAAAAATGTAAACTGCCCTTAAAGTTTTTTTTCAAAAAAAAATTAATCATTTTACATTACATAAAAATTGGTTAGATTTTTACAGTTTTATGTGTATAAGGTATCAAAAGTTGTGTACCTTATTATTATTATACAATGTAAAATTGATCATGTAGTTATATTTATATATAATTTTGTTTTATTGCCATTTTATGTTCTATGTATTAAATTTATAATTTTCATGCATTTTATTTATTTGACCAAATTCATTGAAACTATGTCACTTAACCAGAAATATTTGTCACAAACAAAAATCTAAAATGATGTAGACATTAGTCAAGGCTGACATGCTATTATTTCCCTAAATATGAATATTAAGAAAACAATGTGACCACAAAGCTTTGCTAAATGTTCCTTAAAGGAAAAACTCACAAATATTTCTAGTTAAACAAGACATGTAAAATAGGGCATACAGTATTTATGTAAAAGAGAGAGAGAGAGAGAGAGAGAGAGAGAGAGAGAGCATTACCTAAAACAAAGAGAAGTTTAGAAGTTGGAATTAGTAATACTGTAGAGGAATCTTCTAGTGGTTTCGATTCATTTTTATGTATAAAAATAGTGCCTAGTATACATAAATGTGTTTTGTTGTTTTCAGTATTGAAATGCAATTTTTAAGAAAATTATTTATACATAAATCATAGTTAACTGAAAGTTGACCAGTTATGTAATATAATATTGAATATTATAATTGTAGAACAGGAGACTACAGAAAAATAATAAATCATTGTTTTGTTATAAATAATGCCGGTATTTGTGGGGAAAAATTCTGTATTAATGTTTAAAAAGTGATTTATGTTGCTCAAAATGTTTTTGATCATTTATTGAATAATTTTGCACTTTAAGAAGTGGTTATAGCTTATCTAAACAGGTTTTACCTAGGTGTTCCAGTAGTTTACATAGTACATTCCTAAAGCTTGGTTTGCATTGATTAAAACTTTTATCAAAAAATCTTTGACCAAAGTCTCTTTGAAGGTTGTTTAGACCATCAAAATTTTGATAAAAAATATTGACCAAAGTTTTGAAGAACTTTGATGGATTTAAACATCATCTTATTATAGATTTTGATCTAAGTTTTTGAAAATGAAAACCTAGCTTTACTTTTAAATTAAAAAAAAAACTTTTTCATACAAGGTATTGTTTTTAAACAAGCCATCCATTAATTAGTCAGTTAGTTGGTGTGTTGGGTGAAGTGGGTGCATGTACATGTATATGCAAATTAGTTTGTGATGATGTTTCTTTCTTTCTCAGCAAATACTTCGTAATTGATTATAAAGACTTGTTTCAAGAATGCGTTCTTGATCTGTAAACGAATTCTAAAATAAAGTGAAAGTCTGACACAGATCTGAAAAAAAGATTTGAAAGGAGGTAGTATGACAAATTATTTGCATAGAACTAAGAAATAAGTATTCAAACACAAAGCTTTTTCAGAGGAGACCAGTATATGTCAAACAATAGGCTAATGTGATCACTCTCTCTGTTTTTTAAAACAAAATATAATCATATGTTTTTGTTTTGTTAACCTTTTTGTCTTATTGTATAAAGGCAGATGTGGTATAAAGTTACTGTGCATTTATTCTGAAATTGTCTGCTTTTATTTAAGCATTCACCAAAATCATTCATCTATATTTAAAGTTATAGCAACAAATCTTTTATTTTGATCAGCTCATCTGAATCATTTTTCTTGGCAAGATTTCATAAAAGTTAACTTAATCAACTGAAAAAGTAAATTGAATTAAATGAAACAGAATTTAACTATGTACATGTATGTTATTGTTTTTGCCAACAACCTCACCTCTATATTTCAGTGCCATGGCTTATATAAAACAGTGTAGTGGAGTATAACCTTGACACTCTCCTGCTAAATTTCAAATGGAATGTTCCATTTCATAAGTTACTGGCCATGCCATTTTCTTTTAGGGATGATATTGTTGAATTTATTTTATATGTTGATCTCAGTTCTTACTTTTGTTTGCAATGTTGTTTTTTATTTGTTATACTGTTAAAGGTATTATATCTGTTGATCTATACCTCCTTTAGTTATAGTACATATTTTATATTTAGCTTTAGTTAGCAACTTCTTGCATACCTTCTAGTGACTGATGGTTCACTGATCAACATTATTCCAAATCCAGTGCATCCAATATGTTTTATGTTTATGGTCATATTTCGATAAAACTTTAAAAATTTTTCACTAAGACTTGAACATGATAATATTAATTGCAATGGTCGTGTTTATGATCTATATCAATTTGCCTGCTTGATGTACATGTATCTGTGGTATATTTTGAATTAAACATACAAATGTCATTGTACAAGTGTGATTTAGTTAAAACAGCAGCTTTATTTGCTGTACATACATGCACTTGTATGTATATTATATACATGTACATATATATAATATATATACATGTATATATATATATATGCAACTTACATTTAAGTCTTATGAGACACATTGTAATAAGTCTGAATATGTATTTTCTGTCATTAAATTTTGTAAACTGACATCTGACCTGTTCTCATCATCAGTCTGCCATTTTGGACTATATGGCTATACCTACTAAAGCCACTAGAAAGGACCCCAACTACTAGAGTACTATAATAGAAATAGCCCGATAGTGGGAAAATCATTTAATGACATATCGTGAATTTTGTCAAGGATATCTTGCTTCAGGTTACATTCTAGTGAAATTTTAAATTATCTGTCATTGTAAAATACAGTAAGTAAAGATGGTTAGAATGGGTTTGATGTCTGTATGTTTATTGAAAAATCTGGACTAAAATCTAAGAGAAATTATAGTCTTTAGGATTTTCTGACTATAGTTTGAATACAGTTTTGAACAATTTTATCTTGCTGTGCGGTTTCATTGATAATTTTTTTTAAAACAAAGATAACAGAAATTTAATTTGGTTTTGGAAGTTGATTAACAAAACAATTTTATAAAATCTCAAAGGAAGAGGTACAATGATGGCAGTTTTAATTCCCCTTTTCTCAAGTTTATTTTTTATCAGTCATTGTATTTTATTTACGAAGAATTAGGCACAAAAAACAGAAATTTATGAAGAGGACATTATCAGCAGGGACGTCTGTTTGTACCTTTAACTAAAATTTTAATTTTGGCAAAAAAGACCCAAAAAATAATAGATATAAGTCAATTTGAACATTATTATTGATTTTTTTTTCAAAAAAATTACATATATTGTCATATTTGGACCATACAAAAATGAAGTCCTTCTCCTTATGTCTGCGTATCAGCAGACACCTTGTTGTTAATCATAATCTTTATTATTATTATTCTCCTTCGTTTCTTTATTATTATTATTCTCCTTCGTTTCTGCTAATTTTTTTCAGAGACATCTCCTCTTACGTTTCTTATCCGATCAGGTTGAAATTTTGTCAACTGGTAGAGACCATGGGGAGATCGCTTCCTCACTGTTTTTTCAGAATTTAGAAGGACCACGGAATTCCAGAGTTCTTTCTTTCTTGGAATTTCTTCCACTATTTGGAGCACCACTTTAGAGAGCTGATACACAGACATATACTTACTCACAAGTATACATTCTAGTTTTTGTTATTCTTGTTTCTGTTTCACTGTTAAAAATTTGACATGAATTTATATTTTTGTACATAAACTACTACATGTATTCTCTTACAGTAGAATATTTCTAGTTATACTGGTACATACATGTATGTACTCAGAAAACCATTGCCTGAAAATTTCAAGTTGGTTTACTTTTCGTGTATTCAGATATTAAGTGGTTTAATAGCTGAGGAAGTTACAAAATATGAAATTTAATTTTCTTTTAATATATGCCCGCTTTTGGAAAGGAGCATATTATGTTATTGATATCCTAGTTTATAACTGATTTTAATGATATTTGGTATGTATGTTTTTAATGACGCAAAGGTATGCATATTATAAAATTTTGATGCTGCTTGAATATTAATGTAGTTATGCCCCTTTTATGATTATATTTATTTTACGCAATAACTCCATTATTATTCAGAAGGTGATCAGTACTTGTTGCAGATCACCAATTGAATGAACTACAGTATCCCACTAGCAGGGGTATCATGTGCTGCTTGACAGTACTTTTGTTTCATCTTCTATATTGTATTACTAAATTTGCCCATATTGACCTCTTCCTTTGATTATTTGCCTTAGAATGTTACAGTGTATTTATTGTTTGTTATCAGACTTTTTTGTTGTGTAACTGGTGCTGTGGAAAGTTGAAAACAAATAAACAGATGATAGAATTAGATATGTGTTTGTTGATATGTGTTTTTTACAAAACATGTTTTATTCAATTATCAATCAAAATTACTATCACAAAAATTTGAACATAAGCCCTGCAAAATCAAAACAGCTGGCATAGTTTGACTGTCAACCTTATTGTGCTACCTGGACAAGCAATAAAAAAACCTTTGCACCAATAAATACCAAAGTAAACAATGAAAATATTCAAAGTGATATTTATATTTAAATTATTGTTAGATTATAATACATGTACATGTATACATAACAGCTCCATGGTAACCAGTAGATTATAATACATGTACATGTATATATAGCATATATGTCAGCTCCATGGTAACCATTAGATTATAATACATGTACATATAACATATATGTCAGCTCCATGTTTACCATTAGATTATAATACATGTACATGTATATATAACATATATGTCAGCTCCATGGTAACCATTAGATTATAATACATGTACATGTATATATAACATATATGTCAGCTCCATGGTAACCATTAGATTATAATACATGTACATGTATATATAACATATATGTCAGCTCCATGGTAACCATTAGATTATAATACATGTACATGTATATATAACATATATGTCAGCTCCATGGTAACCACAAACAAATTTAATTCTCCAAAAAAATAGAAATAACTGGCAAGGAAACTGGAAATAAATTATAAAAACATAGTTTAATATTCATAAATCTTTGCTTTTATTTTGAGTTTATTTTGGTAGAATGTTTGCTTTATGTATTGGAGCTCTGTGTTTAATTCCCAGAGTGCTCACTTTGTATGTTGGAGGAAGGGGTTGAAACTCTGGCAGGTTCTAACCAAGACTCAAAGACTTAAAAATAGGTAGTGACAAGCAGTTAGAAATAAAAGTCACTGGGTCTTTTGAAGGAGTCCTTAAACACCTATACCCTGTATAAAAGCAGGCATGGCACACTAAAGAATTCTCCCTGCATATTTCTGTAAGAGCACTGCAGATGTCAAAATTCATGTTTAGCTTGTGACGTCTCAATATAAGTGAAATATTTTTGACTGGGGCGTAAAACCCCATTAAATCAATCAATCAATACATGTTCACTTCACAGTACATGTGTACTTGTAAAGGGTACCACCTCTTTTTTCCATCGGCACACTGCATTAAGGAATGAAATTCCCAGTGATCTTTCAGATGGGATTGTAAAACCTTATGCATCAGATGGTGATGTTTCAATTTCAGCCATGTACAATACAGCTATTAATAACATTAGTATTGCATTAAATAATCCTCTTCACTGGGATGTAAAACCTCATTTCACTGTTACTCAAATCATTATACTGTAAAAACCCATGTAATTTATGCACTTTTTTTGTAAAAATAAAATTAAAGATTAAGGGGTAAATAAATTACACAAATAGATTGTTTCCACATTTTTTTTTAAAATTTTTTTCCTTGTTGACGAATGGTAGGTAATTTAAGCCTATTAAGTCTACTACCACATCACTATTTACACTTTAATCCTTTAAGTTTTACAACATAACTTATTAATATTTTTTTAATTATTGTAATTTATTTTTTGTTCTAAATTCTTCATTATTATAATGATCAGATTCTAGTGTCTGTTCAACTGAGGAGAATTTCACATATAAATGTCCTTCTTTAACTATAACTGTATGTGTCCTTTGTTTGATTCCACTACTCTTCCACACTGGTGGTTTACTCAAGTCATGAGGATCTATAGCCTGTAAAGTTAACATATACAATGTAAATACATTAATTAACAATGTAAATACATTAATTAACAATTAAACTGTTTTAAAATGATGTTCATTGTCAATATGACTGCAAAAGCTTTGCAAGCAAACTGAATAGCGTGCATTGGCACATTTGGATTAGTTTGCCTTGCAAAGTTTTTGCATTCATATTGACAAAGAATATCATTTCAAAAAACAGTTCAATTGTTATTTTTTTGTTAAATATTTTTTCAGAAAAACTATTCAATGATTTTAAGACTCAAAAATTTTCATCTATAACACATGCACACCAGGAGAAGTCCAATAGACACAACAGCCACAAAGCACATGCTTGTGCATATTAGACCGAAAAACATAATTTTCAACCGAAATATAGTCCACAAATAACAACAAATTAAATTTATTGATATTCAAATTATTATTATTATTGTATATCTAATATTCTCAAAAATTTATATGTATTCATACACAGAGTCACATGGTTTTTGTGATTTACAGTCTATATGAACACAACAGCTCTCAAGCTTAGAGAAATGGGAATTTCATATGGCAAATAAAAATATAATAATATGGCTACCACTGGTTACCTAACAAGTTATGTCCCTTGAAGTAAACCACACCGGTGGCTCAGAAGCAGGGCATCTGCCTTAAGAGCAGAGGGTTAAAGGCTCAAACATAGGACTTTAAAATTTGTTATACTGATTCTTCATCTGAAGTTGGACATTAGGATGACAGAGTATCCATTGGTTTGTATGGCGCCAGAATAATGTGACTGGGAGAGTGGTACGCTTGTCTGACTGTGTAAGCTACACCTCAACAAAAAGTCACTCTGAATGTGTCTGATGAAAATTTATTCAGTTTTAATTACATTAAAATTCTAACAAACTTGTGTATATATGTGTACTGACTTGGTGACTCAAGTGATCTAAAATGCCAGCTAACAAATCACTGTTAATGACTGCCTACGTTCAAATCTCCTCTCACCAGGCCATAGAACAAGATAGTTTGTCTGTTTGCTTGCTGAAGATTGGTTGTTATTTCTGGGTACAGTAGTTTCCTTCATCAAGAAATGACAACTTGGATGAAAATAAAAAAAATTAATCAAACTTTAGTTGGGCATAAACACCATTTTAACCAACTAACCATCCAACTACTGAAATGTATGATTAAGCTCTGTTCAGTATTGAAGCAACTATTGAAATAAAAAAATAATAACAACTGACAAGTGTCTGAAAAATTGCTGCTGTGACATAAATCAATATGCAACACCCAATTACAATTATGTCTTCAGAATTTTTAACATTAAGAAGGTGAGAATGGAAGATGCAGATGTTTAGAAATGAGCTAGTATACATCACCCAACTGATAAAGTGAGACGGGAGGATGTGGAAGAGTATATGATTAGAAATGAGCAAGAATATATCACCCACCTGATAAAGTGAGACTGGAGAATATGGAAGAGCAGATGTTTTGAAATAAGCGAGTATATATCACCAACCTGATAAATACTTTCTCCACTCTTTATACACACTTTATATTTATGCCAAGGACAGACCATACAAGTTGTTCCTCCTAATTCCTACCAATGTACAAAATATTCATTCAATATTTCTTTGTAGTCTCGTTTGGCTGTTTCATATTTAAATTGTCATTGTTTTGTATTCTTGGTTAAATTGACTGTTGCCAAGTACTTGTTTTTCAGTTGCAAATTTTCTTCTTTTTAAAATGTCTGTAGGACATAATGAATGATAGATTGAAGAAATATGAATACTGAAGAAGCCTTAAAAATAAGTATTGGGTGGCTGGCTTTCATATTGATTTTTTTTCACTGATTTCAGTTGGAAGTATAATTTAGGGTTGTATATAAATACATCATCAGATGTTCTAGCAGATTTCAAAATATAAAGAATTGCATTAAGATATCATCATTTTAAAATTAACAAAGAATTTAAAAAAAGGGTTTCACTTAATCATAATATGTAATTAAATCATAATTATTTTCTTAATATACAACTAATAAAAACTCACCTCAATATCTCCTCTGTAGAGTGGACCTCCTGCATCTGAAATCCATCAAAATAATAACTGTATAAAAACATATATTTATTCAAGTTTAAAATAAGTACATGTATTAATAAAATTGGATACAGATCTATCATTATTTGACAAGAACTGTGTAGGTCTAAAGCACAGGTTTAATGATCAATATGTCAGTGAGTTTTACTATCTAGGTTGGAATCCCATTCAGGGCAGATCCTTGTGCAAGAATGTTTGTCGTTTTGCTTTCGAAAGTTGGTGGTTTTTTCCACTATCTTGAACTGATTGCTTCCAAAAAAGGAAAAATATTGACTGGGGTGTAAAACACCATTACTTAACTTCACTCCATCATGACTTGGTGGATGAGCTGGCTTAATGTTACATCTTTCAATCAAAAAAAAATTGGACATTTTAAACATGTAACATAATTTACTATAAGCAAATCATTCAATGTTATTTTTTTTTAATTTGAAAGAGTTAAGTAAGGAACTGGTTGCCAGTGGTGGTACTGGTATATACATATTTATACATACGATAACAGAAACTGTCCAGTGCATAAAAGTTTCCCTGATCCTTCAATATAAATATATCTCTGTCTTTGACAGTAAGCCTCTTCCTGCTGGTCTGATCAAACTCAGACAAACTACAAACTAAAACTTCATCCTAAGATGAAAAAAATTACTAGTATTTCATAATTTAATCTTTTCTGTAAAATTTAGCCGTGAATAGTGGCAGTAAAGCTGGTGTCGCTTAAACAATAACTCACTGTTAAATGTATTTATTATAAACACATGTACAACTTCTAGCTAAATACCAAAATTAAAAAGTTCCAAATTCTTTTTTATAAAACTCTTTCATGCAAATCAGTCCATATAAAGTCTTCAATGAGACTACGCAAGTTTATTTTTAATTATCTGCATTTCCAAGACATTCAAGATTTATGAGCAGTATTAAAAATCAAAAACAGAAAATAAACAGGATTAAAAGTTTTTATGAATATCTCCTTTATTGTAAAGTGTACTAGTTTAAATGTACCAGATATTATACAGATTGATACAAAAAATAATGAAACACAGAGTTGGTTTAACACAAGCAATGCAATATCATTATTGTTAAATATACCTCATCCATCACCCTGGCTTCAGTATTCCATCTATGGCAACAAAAGTTGGTTTATATTTGGATAGCTGTTACTTCTAACAGAGACATATATTAATATATGTCTCTGCTTCTAACAACCCATTTATATTGTATTTTAAATCACAACATTAGTACCAAAGATGAAATGCAATATAATTACTAAATTAATTAATTCATGGTATTAAATGTAATTGGATAAAACTCGCTATTCTTGTTAAGCTACTTTCAGTTCATGTTTTACTTCAGAATGAGGTCACAAGTTGTTCATCCAAAGGGAGGTAACTCGAATTATCTTCGCATTTTAGAGAAAAAAAAAGAAAAGAAATTATGATATCATAGGGTTAATCAAATAAACAGTGGGCAATTATCAGATCACTTATAAAATTTCTTAAATGGTAGAAAATGTCTTGCACAGTAATATTATAATTTAAAAAAAAAAAAAAGATGCCATAGGTCACACATTTCACAATCAATTTCGTACAAACAGATTTTATCAGTTTTATAGCTTCTAGCCTATTATCATTTTGAGCTAATCACGTTTGTATTCTCATTCTATCTATCTATCTATCTTTCTTTCTTTCTGTCTAGCTGTCTGTTTATATCAATATTAGATTAAAAAAAAACGGTAAGCTCAGAAAAATTTCAACAATTTTTATTAATTTAAAATGTCGCTGATAGTAAATAAAATCTTCTGTTTAGTAAGCTATGATTGTGAAAATGTGTTTTGTTAAATGTAAATCTTTTCTTTTCATTGCTACAGTATATTGGACTGCCAATTATTGTACATGTAACTGTATTGGTGTACTGAATTAACTACTTGACCATTTTGTCTCTAATACTCTATCTTCGGTAAAAAGTATAAAAACTTTTGATTTTTCTACGCTTTACACCACTATCCCTCATGCTAAATTGAAAGAACGTCTTAAACAAATCATTCACTTTTCATTTTTTTACAAAAACGGTAAACCAAGATATAAATATCTAGTGCTAAACAGGGATTCTGGTTATTTTGTAAAACACCATACAGACTGCAAACAAAAATATACTGAAGATACCATCAACAAAATGTTAGAGTTTTTGATAGACAACATATTTGTTGTGTTTGGCAATATTATCTTTCAACAAACAATCGGTATACCAATGGGCACAAACTGTGCACCTTTACTTGCTGGTTTGTTTCTTTATTCATATGAATCAGAATTTTTACAGAACCTTGTCAAATCTGGAAAAAAGACTGTCGCTAAATCATTCAACTACACAATGAGATATATAGATGACGTTCTTTCTCTAAATAATCACAAATTTGGAGAATATGTGAATGTCATCTATCAAAGTGAGCTTGAAATAAAAGACACGACAGATTCTCCTTTTTCTGCTTCATATTTGGACTTATACCTCAATTATGACACCCATGAAAGGTTACATCTGAAGCTATACGACAAACGTGATGACTTCAATTTTTCTATTGTCAACTTTCCGTTTCTTTGCAGTAATATCCCTGCTTCTCCTGCGTATGGTGTATATGTTTCACAGTTAATACGATACGGTAGAGCTTGTTCCCACTATGGGAACTTTCTGCAATGAAGCAAATTACTTACAATTAAATTGTTGACACAAGGATATTGCAAGCCTAGGCTAATCAGGGCCCTTAAAAAGTTTTATGGCCGTCATCACAATATTGTTGATAAGTATGTAGTCACTGTATCCCAACTTATACTGGATATATTTGACTTACCATAGTTCTTTGTTCCTTTCATTCTCAAAATTGACTTGCACGTGGCGGGTGTAGCTAGCTAAACAGGAGGTGCTTACCCTTCCGGAGCACCCGGCCTCACTTCCTTGATGGAAGTTCACGTGTATCACCTATTTTGCCAGTTTGCAAAGTTTTTACTTTGTTTTTGGGATTGTGATATGGACAAGGACTGGTATGTTTGTTTTATTAAAGGTACCACAACCCATAGATTACAGAAGCTTAGTATTACTTTCATTCAGGGAAGAGTCGTTTTCTTTTTGGTCGTTAATGTGACAGTCTCCGTTTAACTAGGCACCATCTAGCGTCCAGGATCGGCAGATATAACATGATGTTCTTGTACTGATGAGAGGAATACAATACAATAATAAATAAGAAGTGGTCATATGCAATTACTGGATCTTACCGCTTTCTGTTTTTATTGCACCAGTTACATTTTGAAAACAGGTCAAGTTAAATGAAGCCAATATTGTTTTACGGTATTCCGAATTTTCTTTGACAATAACACTCTTTATGCATAACAGTCAGGCATTAGTGTGTTAGTATCCAAGGGGAAATTCGGAGTACCGACTGTATGTACCTCAATTTTCTTTTGTATTGCTAGACGGCGACCGCTAAATGTGGACTAGTCAAACGCTACTTTACATATTTTATGCATGATAACTGGAATTTAACAATTTACCTTAGGATAGAAGCACACACAGAGAGAGAGAGAGAGAGAGAGAGAGAGAGAGAGAGAGAGAGAGAGAGAGAGAGAGAGAGAATAGCAATCGCTGGTAGAAGAAAATAAATTAATCTCAGAACAGCTCCTAGATATCATTTTCTCAAACTACAGTACAGTATAAAGAACTCTTAATTTTTAAAAATGTGTTATGCCGAGAGTTTAATTCAATTTTAAGTCTTTACATAGTTATCATTGACACATTTTGTCGACCAAAAAATAGGATTAACAAAGAGCAGAACTAAATAAGTCAACAAGAGGTCAAAAACATTGGACATTGTACTTCTAAATAATCTTGCTAATTATAGTTATTAATGGATTTAAAAAGATACGAAACTAGGGTTAATACAACATTGCGCAACTTCACAGTGCATTATCAGATTTTTCCATATATCACAAAAATAGATCAGCTGAGTTGTGTATTAATTAAAGTTTGGTTGCTTTTAAATTTTTGAACCGGGGAAATCCATACTGCATGCAAATTACATAGTTTAATGCAGTTCAAGGTTTTTAAATCGTTTTTGATTGGTTAGTTTTATAAGACGACCTAACGGTACCCTCGCACGATGATTTTGATTGGTTTATATTTATTCATTGACCCATTGACTATGGTCACGATACACCGGCATTGACAAGCACATGTTGATCTGCTGTAGGCATAGAAACCCACAGAAATTTTACTTTTTTCTTGTAACAAAAGTGAATAATTTACAAAGGTAAGTGATCATATATAATTTATTTTGCACATTACAGGAAAATTTACCTGAAAGCATCGTAAAATGTCATAAATCTGGATTGGGTGTGGTATGAATATGATCTGCTATAGACTATAGTATAGTAATACACATCCAACCACAGGGGCTTGTATCAACTTAAAATTATTATTTTTTAAAAAAAATCAAAAAGTCGACCCTCTAGATACAGTAAAAGCGAAAAGGGAATAAACGATTTCGGACCCTGCCTCACTAAAATAATCCAAATTGACAGAACAGCGATTAATTACCTTATTTTACTATATGCCGCTAATTCTATACACTTTTTTCTTTAGCACGATGCATAAAACAATAAGATTGCTCTCCAAGAATTTGTGAAATCTTCGAATGATTTCGGTTTTTTTTATAAACGGACGCCATGGCAGGACACCTAAACCGGAAATGGCAATCTCACATTCGGAACTATCGCACATAACGGAACCAACAAATCAGGTAAGTTCCGAAATTTCGCGGAAAATTTAATTTAACGATGGATCCTATGCAAATGCTTGCTTTAAATCTAGCAGAGAATGGCCACAATATTTTATTAACTGGAAATCCAGGAACCGGAAAAACACATACGTTGAGCTTAATCACAGAAAGGCTGGAAACGATAGGAAAATCCTATTTTGTCACAGCTTCTACAGGTAAAGGTGCTGCAATTTTACGAGAGAAATGTAAAATAAACACAACAACAGTGCATAGGTTTTCGGGGATGTTGGATGGCCGTTTCACAAATGAAGAACTGTTAAAGCATCTGCAGGTAGATGAAAATTTTGCAACAAGTAGGCAGAAAATACAACATTGTGAAACATTGATAATTGATGAAGTATCAATGCTCAGCTCCAAAACTCTACACCAACTGGAATTTATTATGCGAAACCTTAAAGATAACTCCAGATTATTTGGTGGAACCCAGATTATTCTCTCTGGTGATTTTTTTCAGTTGCCACCAGTTCCCCATTTTTCATATGGTGATGATGGAAGTCATATTATTTCATTAGAATTTATAAAAACCTTTCACCATGTAAATTTGGAAAAAATCCACAGACAAGAGGAACCAGATCTTATTCAGGCAATATATGAAATATCAAGGTAAAAAAAACTGTAATAATGATTTTTTCCAGCAGGATATTTTTCTCAGGAAAAAATTACCATGATTTCTTTTCACTGGAATAAAAATACTAGTAAGTATATTCCATAAATAGTGTAATCTTTCTGTGACTACTACAAATGTCAATAGCAAGTTTATTGAAAGTGGCTTCTATAAAAAAGTGAAAACTTATTTTGGTTAGAAAACAAGAGAAAGAACAAAAAAAAAAAAAAATAATAAATAAATAAATCAAATTCAATTAAATTAATTAAAATATTTACTTTTTTTTTATTCTTATGGATAGAAATTTCAAGGTATTATTTATATGGAAAACAGTTCCTAGTAGTTTAATTCCAAGTTAAACCTAGGATTATTTTAAGAGTAATATTTATTTCTTACACATATTTTTCAAACTTTATATTACCATTAATTAAAACCATTCATTCTAGGGGAGGTCAATGGTTAGAGTGTCAGTCTCATGAGTGGAAGGTCACAGGTTCGATCCCCAGCCACAAGAATCTGTCATACAAATGACAAGTTTCTGCTGTCCAGCTTGGAAGCTTAGGGAAACGACTGACTTACCTAGTGTCAGGATTATAAACTAGGGGGATAGTAGTAAGGCTGTCGCTACTGTCTCAGTGTACCAGCACTTAAAAGTTGGCCTTAGTCCACTCTTGGCAAAGCAGTCCAGATACCCTGCACACCCCTTTATGCAGACACAAAAAAATGAATGCGAAAATAGACTATCAAAAGTGTTCATGTCATGATATGACTGAAAGACTGTCAAAATTTTATTTAAAAAATCCAATCAATCAATCAACCATTCATTCCAAAATCAAAAATAATTATTATTAACAAGATAATTTTTCATGCAAAATCTCGAAGAGAACCAGAGATGGTTTAAACAATATTTATTAAGCACATAACATACAAGTTGTTAACAAAAGTATACAAATACAAAGAAAATATTTATAGGATTCAGGGACAAGACCTTATTTCAACCTTATGATATTGGATGAGATACATGTAAGCAACTTTAATTCTAATGTTGTCAGATTTATAATCAAACACAGTTGCACATAAACTATTTTATAATAGGTTAAACTAAACCAAGCTTAAACTCTTCAGAAATTTATATTGTGTTTATTTGAAAGCAGTTTTTATTCAGTTAATAAATTTATTGCAGAGGTGAATTATCCAAGGAAAGTAAAGATCTATTTATGCGACTTAAGAGACCACTACCTCCAGGAGAAGAACCTGCAGAATCCATTGTTAAATTAAATTTTCCGCGAAATTTCGGAACTTACCTGATTTGTTGGTTCCGTTATGTGCGATAGTTCCGAATGTGAGATTGCCATTTCCGGTTTAGGTGTCCTGCCATGGCGTCCGTTTATAAAAAAAACCGAAATCATTCGAAGATTTCACAAATTCTTGGAGAGCAATCTTATTGTTTTATGCATCGTGCTAAAGAAAAAAGTGTATAGAATTAGCGGCATATAGTAAAATAAGGTAATTAATCGCTGTTCTGTCAATTTGGATTATTTTAGTGAGGCAGGGTCCGAAATCGTTTATTCCCTTTTCGCTTTTACTGTATCTAGAGGGTCGACTTTTTGATTTTTTTTTAAAAAATAATAATTTTAAGTTGATACAAGCCCCTGTGATCCAACACGCGCACACATTAGCCAGTTAGCTATGTATAATGTATGAAGATGCACTGACACACCACACCGTCTTGCAGGAAATCGAAAGCGAAAGACAAATTCTAGGAACAAGCATTAAACTAATTTGTTGTACAGTAAAACAGTTGAGTATAGCTACTAATTGACAAGCTAGGTGATTTATTTTCTAATATATTAATTATCAGATGATCAAAGTAGTTTCTAGCTGACATGTTTGATGCATTGTAAAAATTCAAAAAAGAAATTGAATTTTTTTTTCAAATAATATATCACTCTGATTGTGTGTTGTTAAAAACAAGTGTATAATAATAATAATAATAACAGTTTACAAAAATGTATATAAAATATATAAAACATGTTATACATTTAATATGTGTATTTATAAAAAAAAAAAATGTAACAAAGTATAACTGGAAAGATAGAGTGTTTTCATTTCCTATACAATAATTAAATAAATCTTGATGGTTTGTTGGCTTTGAAAAATTATTTATTTGAAGAAATCCAGAGATATGGAATGTTCCACATATTTACATGGAGGGCTGTACACATTACATGGAGTGCTCTTTAAATTCAGGTTTAGCTCCAAATATTTTGTCACCAGAAATATTGTCAGCAATCCTATTGTGTCACCAGTTTGTATATTTTGATGCAGAAATCCACCTATTATCATCTTTTAATTGAACTGACACAAAATTTCATGTTGCAAAATACTTGCCAGAAGCCAAATTTGTCATCAACCTTTTCAAAAAAACTTGTAGTTGGTGACATTGGTGATTCTGAAAGCCAAACCTGAAATAATTTAAATGCTTGCTCCACCTAATTAAATGGAGCACTTTAAATAATTAAATGGAGCACCTGCACATAAAGCCTTGTAATTATGAAGTGTTCCACATATTTTTCTTTTCTGTCACAGATGGCTGAGTGGTAGAGGGTTAGCTGTGAGAGCGGGAGGTTGTGGGTTTGAATCCCAGCTTGGTAATAACTTAAGATGTTAAATTTGAGATATTGCCTCCTCGTCTGGTTCTTGGCATTAAGAGGATAGAATATTGACTGGTTCACACAGTGCCAGGAAAATGGACTGGTGGAGTGGTATGCTTATCTGCCACATACTGACTCATTGAGATAGAACCTTAACAAAAAGTCACCCAGACTGCATGCTAGTACACGGCAGGCCATAACACACAATGGCACATCAAAGACACACACAAACTTGTTTTTGGAATAATAACCTTGCTGTCCTTGAAATTAGGTGGAAAATTGCACACAAGTGACATTAAACAACATAACAACCAACTGACCAGATATTTTTATAAATGTCCCAACAGAGTCACCCTACACTGGTCAGATTTTGAAACATATGTACACATCCTCTATCATTTTATATGAGACTTTGATATGATATGACTGATACATGTATTGACAATAATAGTAATAATGTGTAAACGTTCTATTTTTTCAACACTTGCCTATTGTACAAATTTACTTGTCTCTCATTTTTAAATCTGAAAAAAAGAATATAATTTATATATAAATTATGACATGAGCATTTCCAGTCCATAATTGATTTTTCAGACTTTAGTGTATTGTGTAATATGTATACCTGGTATTTATTTTAATCATTTTATATCAGAAATGGGTTAATACAGTATGTATATAATGTGATTTCACTTAAAAGTTAAAACCTTATATTGATAAAGTACATGTATTGGATATAACTGAGACCATCAATATGACTTCTTTCTACCAAAGTTCATAAAGTAGATCATATTGGATTTTAAAGACCTTTAACTGGCTTAATGACATGTTAAACAGAATACATTTATGTCACTGGTTCATTCAGAGTGATGACTCAGTGGAGTATATTTTGTCACAGAATTGATTTTAAGAATTTCTTGCACTGATTTGAATAAACTGTTATGGTTTAATGCCATACTATACATGCTGAATATAACACAGACTTGATTTGATAATATATTTTCTGGGATATATGGGTAGTCCTCATGGGGCAGCCTTGAGCTGTCTTTTTATGTATAAGTCAATAAACTATAAAATTTATGAGAAAGATGTAGAGCCAGGTTTACTCAGAATCAACTCGGGCTGAGAAGAAAGACCAGGGTTGGAAGTTTTCAAGGACAAAATTATTATACATGAAGACTCTATGCTTTACTAACGGAGCTACTTAAATATCATTAAAACCTGTGGCTTATGTAACAGGTGGTTAATAAAGTAGGCATTGAATAATAATTTGGCTGCTTAGTTATACTGATATTAATAAATGGCGTTAAAAATTTTAATAAATTCTTTTTATTTTCTTTTGAATCATTATAGACTCTTCTTTTTAGATTTACTGGGATACCCTTTAGGATAAAAAGTAAATTGGTAATGATTGACTCTTTATGTCCAATTTTTATCTGAAGCTGAGTCTCAGAATATTTTTTTAACATGCACCTGGCGATAACATTTTTTATTTTGAAAAAGTCACATAGTATTTGATAAGTAAAATATATACAGGTAATATGTGGTAAATGTGTGTATGACATACTGTAAGTGTTTAGTGTGTTTAGTGTTTAGTGTTAAATCTGGCAAAATCACTTGTATGCACATTTAACTTTAATAAGGCATGGTATTTGTAATGTGTGGATTATTGATTTTACTACCTGTTCCATTGTGATCAATAAGTTTTCGTGATTTATGTTAATTTTTAATTCGTCATGCTAGCACACAAGTATTTTATCTTGTGTTCATGCTAAACAATCAAACCACAAGAATTAATTTCCTTCATAAGGATATACAACAATACCATGTTAAGTGGAAATTTATGTAATTTAGAGATTTTCTGGTAATTTTGTATTATTGCTGTTTTAATTAAATTAAATGTTTAATTTAATAGTTTTTATTTTTTAGTTTAAAATATTTTCTTTATAACATAATAAAAATGTATTCTGTTGATTTTTTTAAAAAATGAATGATTTTAGTATACTAGGGGTAGTATTGAAAAATTGCACTTCCATATGAATTAAGCATTGTTGGTGTATAACAGTGTGTTAAACAAAATTAACCAAGACTGTTACAAGATCACTTGGCTAGAAAACAAAGATATGTTTGATATAAGATACTTGAAACATTCTTGTGACTTCAGAGTACTGTTGTAACAGGAACCTTTCTAAGACCTCCTAGTACATTCAGGGATTTTTCGGGCCACTCACAGGGTCTGGTAAAGGGACCCATTCCCAATGCCGAAAAGCATACATTTTTCCCAATTTTGTAGGTAAAAATTCCCAAATGATCCTGCTTTGAGAAACTTAAGAAAAAGTGAAAAAACTATATTTTTGGTGTAGCTTGTATATCTTTATAATAACCTGTATTTATGCACATTTTGATTTATACTCAATGAGGATCTGGTAGAATGGGAGCAACTCATGAAACAACTTTCTCAGATGTTTGTATTGAAGCCAGTCTATGAAGATATTGTGTTAATGTCTGAGTGATTTGGTACAAATGAGTGACTACCAGCATGTATCAAAATAGTAAATATTCCAGGCAAAATATTTGATGTGCTGACAATGTGAAAATTTTTAAAGTTTAATGGAAAAATTTTCCCAAAATGTCGATTTTCTCAATGATTTTCCCAATTTCATCCCAAGGTCCCTTTCCCAAAATGGCCAGAAAAATCCTTGACATTATAAAGAAAACCTGCCTCAAATACAGAGTGAGTGGTGGTGTACTGAGAACCTTCTTCAGACTTCAGAGTACTGTTGTAACAGGAACCTTTCTAAGACCTCCTAGTACATTATAAAGAAAACCTGCCTCAAATACAGAGTGAGTGGTGGTGTACTGAGAACCTTCTTCAGACTTCAGAGTGCTCTTATTAAGGCAACTTTTTTTTTTCCAGATTTCAGAGTGCTTTTGTAAATAGAACCTTTCTCATACCAAGAGTGCTGGTGTAATGAAGACCTTTTTAGACTTGAAAGTGCCGTTATTATGACAACCTTTTTCAGACCTCTTTGTTATTGTAAAGGGAACATTTGTCAAACCTCAGATTGCTGTTGTAAAGGGTATTTACCAGACTTTAGAGTACATTAGTAAGACGAAATTTCCTAAGACTTCATACATCTTTGTAAGATATACATTCTCCTGATCTCAAAGTGCAATTATTAGGGGAACCTTCTATAGACATCAGGGTGTTGTTATGTGAGGAACCTTCCTCAGACTTCAGAGCACACTTGTAAAAAGAACCATCTTCAGACTTCTAAGTGCTGTAAGGGCATTAGAGTGCTATTGTTAGAGGAATTTTCCTTAGATTTTATATACCGTTGTAAGGAGAAGGTTCAACAGACTTTGCAGGTTTTCAGACCTCAGAGTGACATTATAAAGGGAACCTTTTCAGTCCTCATAGACCTTTTTCAGACTTTGCTGTGCTGTTGTAGCAAGAACATTCCTTAGTTTTAAGAGACCTTTTTCAGACTTTGCTGTGCTGTTGTAGCAAGAACATTCCTTAGTTTTAAGAGTGCTTTTGTAGAAGTTAATTTGTTCTACTTGGGAACTGCTTTAAACAAAAAAACTAATAGTAGTTTCTTATCTGTTTTCAAACCTTGTTTATGCTCTATTGATTGATTGCTGTCGGTCAAAACAAGAACCTTATTACACTCTAACTTGGTTTACCAGATAACAATTCCTATTTTCAGATTTTGGCTGCAACATGGCTGATTTACCTGTAATAAAAGACATACTGAGGTTATATGAAGAAGGAAAAGCTACCAGAGGTAAGAAATAAAGTGAATGATTAAAAGGATATGGATTATGAAGACACTATTCATCAGTTGACTGCTGAGGCAGAGTGGAGTAGATTAATGGTGCTTAACGAGCCAGTCAGTACATATATTTTTTTTTATTTACATTGAGGTGGTCAGTTCTTGGATAGTAGAGAAAACTTGAGTACCCCAAAAACCACCAATCTTCAAGCTAATTGACAAACTTAGTCACAGGATCTGTCTGAGTAAGATTGAAACCTAGGCAGTTAGAGCACTGTGATTTTTTAGGGTGTGATTAAGACCACTTGGCAACTGAGGCCCCTGCTGATGTAGATACAGTGACAGATATGATGCTATATTGGGTATGCTATTACAGACCTGTTTTATTACATTTATCCAAAGTAGACTTACCGGTACTTTGATTTAAACATTAACAAAATTTTATTTAATTTGCAGTCCTTTTCAGCAATCTTAAATTTGTACCCACTGTCATTTATGCATGTATAGGAACCTTCATGTTAAAGAAATCCATCAAAAGGAAATAATAACATGGTAATATTAGTACATGTATAGATGTCTTGCTTGCATCCTTCCTACAACCACTTAAACATTGTGTAGCTATCTATCGTTAAAAAAACATGGTTACATAGTTGCTCAGTGCACATGTGGAATGTCAGGGTTCTAACCTTGGCCAAATTTGACCAAGACTTGAAAAAAAGGAAGTTACTGTTCTTCATTAAGCATTCAGTATTTGGAGATGGAAATTCAGGTCATATCAAAATCTGATGTCCCATGCCATGGTAGGCCTGACATGCAAAAGAACCCTCCATAGACATTACCCTTAGCACTCTGTAAAGATAAAAACAATTCTACTACTTGGCTTAGTCAATGTTTTGTGTATGCTTCACATACAATCATTTCTATTTTAGATCCAAGAACAAAGAATTGGATACTATTAGAAGATAATCCTGTATATGTTTGGATACTAACAGTTTTATATATATTGTTTGTGTATCTGGGACCAAAATTTATGAAGAACAGAAAACCATTCCAGTTTCAGGCCTTCATGGTTATATATAATCTAGGACTGGTAGCTCTGTCAGTATACATGTTTGTTGAGGTTTGTAGGCCTAAAAGATTGTCTATTAAATGTGTTTCACCTGTGTTTTACATAATACCATCTAAATTCTGTGTTTTCTTAATGTTTTAATCTCAGTCAAGAATACATTATATATCACTTTGTTCAAAGACTGGTTACAAACAAAAATTATCTGTAAGAAAATTGAAGAGAAAACATATAAAGAGAATAACTAAAATATTAACACTTACCATAATAGTAAATATCTAGTTTGGTGTAAGCCATATCATTAGAACTATTATTTACTTAACAGAGTTATCTTTACAGGGTATCAGTTGTCTCCCTTTGTGATGTTGTCTAAGTTTCATTATTTAAGGAATAACTTGTGTTTTTAACAAGTTTATTGAGTCATAACATGAATAAACAGCTGCACCTGGAGCGCATGATACGCCCATCAGATATTTAAACTTCTTTTTTAATGTCTTAAACAACTTGACATTTAGCTGAAACATATTTTTTAAAAACAAAATTAGCAAATTTATTTCTCAATGTTTATTCACAAACCTTTTTGATTATAGGACAAATATAACACAAAAATTTCATCAAAAAAAGTTCAAATGAGTTTTGAGTTACAATTTGCAAAAAAAAAAGCCTAAAATTTGACAATTAAAGGCCAATTACTCTACAACAAGAAAACATACGAATCTCAAAAATAAGAGGGAGTTCTCTGCCATGGATACCAATATAACACAAAAGTTTCATTCAAATTTTTCAAAGCATTTTTGAGTTATTGTACAAAATGCAGAAAAATGCCTTAAATATGACAATTAAAGTCCCACAACTCCTCAGTTACAAAAAAAAGGAATCTCAAAAACGAAAGGGTGCTTTTTGTCATGGATAAAAATATAACACAAAAGAGCCATTAAAATAGTTTAAAGGAAGTTTCAGTTTTTGTGCAACATGCAAAAAATGCCTCAAATTTGACAATTAAAGGCCAATAACTTCGCAACGAGAAAACACACGAATCTCAAAAACGATAGGGAGCTTTCTGCCTTAGATACAAACATTTCAAAAAAGTTTCATTAAAATTCTTCAAAGCATTCTTGAGTTAGCTTAGGACGTGTGGACATACGGACTGATGGACGGACTGCACCATACCATAATACGCCCTGTCATAGTTGGGTGTATAAAAACGGTGTGCACAATTCATAATGTGCATAGCACTATGGATTGAAGATAACAAACTGATATTGGTTCATTCATGAAAATTGGGTGTTTGTATTTGAGTACTTGTTCTCACTACTATAAAATGAATTATAATCTTACTATTCCAGATAATTTTGAGTTGTTATGATATTGGATACTTTAAACAGCCTCTTTGTGCTCCTTATAATGAACAAACACGACAAAATCCAAAAGAACTCAGGGTATGTAGAAGTATATATATAACAATGTTTTATTTTTTAGAATGTTAAATGCTTAAATCAATTATATCCTTTGTTGTATAAACAAATGTTGTTTATTTAAGAAATTGCATTCCTTCATTTTTGATGTTATTATTTTATCATTATTAATTAATTAATTTATTTACTTATTTTTTGCTTTCATTGATCACTGTATCACGATCATACCTATGCACAGTCCAGACTGATGGGAAATATTACCAAAATTCACTCTTAGGTACTAAAAATACTGGTAGGCACAATTGCAAAATCTTCCATTCCAGGACTAAAGGCCTCATTATGGGTGGAATGATTTTTTTACTGGTGTATAAAGTGCTATTTCAGCTAACCAGATCCTGATTGATTTGATTGAATTAATGGGGTTTTATTTCCATGTTAAGAATATGTCACTCATATCAAGACATCACTAGCTAAAGGTGAAGTGGGAAAAATTTTTACCTTTGCAATGCACTATTGACAATGTGCAGGGAGGGTTCTTTAATGTGTCACACCTGCTGTGACACAGGGCATGGGTTTTTAAAGGTCTCATCCAAAGGACCCCATGATGTTCATCTCTAAATGTTGAGTGCTTGTTGAAAGAACAGTGACTACCTATTTTTAAGTCTTGGTCCGACCCGGCCTGGTTTGGAACCCCTACCTCACACGACAAAGCAAGCAGTCTACCCACTGAGCTGCCTTAGTGATATAATGAGATCCTATAAATGAATACAAAGATTGTAAAAATATACCTTTTTGCTTACATAAGTTTTCAAATCTTACCAAAAAGTATAAGGAACAATATAATTAAAAAAAATTATTTTGTATGGTTTTCAAAATTTTGTTGTATGGATGGACACCCAGCCACAAATCTAAATGCCATTGAAGTACAAACACACAAAATTAACACCCCACAAAATGATAAATTTTTTCTTAGAACCACAAAAATTGGCCAATGCTATAATAATTGAATTCAGTTTTTTACCACAGCAATAATAACCATCTAGATCATATAGATTGAGTTGTGTTTATAAGAATGGTTGTTTTAAACAGTAAGAGCTTTGCAATATAATAATAATATAGTTAAGTTAACAATACATGTATATTTATTTCTTATTTCAGCTTGCAAATGTTCTTTGGTGGTATTTTTTCTCCAAAGCCCTGGAATTCATGGACACAATTATGATGATATTGAGGAAGAAAAATAACCAAGTTACATTTTTACATGTATTCCACCATACATCTATGTTAAACTTCTGGTGGTGGGTGATGGTGTACAATCCCGGAGGACAATGTAAGTAATTGTGTCTGTTTGTTAAACTTCTGGTGGTGGGTGGTGGTGTACAATCCCGGAGGACAGTGTAAGTAATTGTGTCTGTTTGTTAAACTTCTGGTGGTGGGTGATTGTGTACAATCCCGGAGGACAATGTAAGTTATAGTGTCTGTGTGTTAAACTTCTGGTGGTGGGTGATGGTGTACAACCCTGGGGGACAATGTAAGTTATAGTGTCTGTGTGTTAAACTTCTGGTGGTGGGTGATGGTGTACAACCCTGGGGGACAATGTAAGTTATAGTGTCTGTGTGTTAAACTTCTGGTGGTGGGTGATTGTGTACAACCCTGGGGGACAATGTAAGTTATAGTGTCTGTGTGTTAAACTACTGGTGGTGGGTAATGGTGTACAATCCCGGGGACAATGTAAGTTAATGTGTCTGTGTGTTAAACTTCAGGTGGTAGGTGATGGTGTACAATCCCGGGGACAATGTAAGTTATAGTGTCTGTGTGTTAAACTACTGGTGGTGGGTAATGGTGTACAATCCCGGGGACAATGTAAGTTAATGTGTCTGTGTGTTAAACTTCAGGTGGTAGGTGATGGTGTACAATCCCGGGGACAATGTAAGTTATAGTGTCTGTGTGTTAAACTACTGGTGGTGGGTAATGGTGTACAATCCCGGGGACAATGTAAGTTAATGTGTCTGTGTGTTAAACTTCAGGTGGTAGGTGATGGTGTACAATCCTGAGGACAATGTAAGTTATAGCGTCTGTGTGTTGAACTTCCTCATGTGAATGTTTTCCGCACAATGTCTTCTAAAGGAATGATGGGATTTCGATGAAACTTGCTTTTGATACTAAGAATATAAGTCCTTCGCTCAAGTTCAATGTTAGACAAATTCTGTGCATATTTAATGAGGCTGCTGCAAACTGATTGGCTGAATGTTTTCCACATGATATCTTAAGGAACAATGGGATTTTGATGAAACTTGTTTGTTGGAATGATGGGATTTTGATGAAACTTGTTTGTGATACTCAGTATATAAGTCC
Source organism: Tegillarca granosa (assembly GCA_029721355.1). Classification (NCBI taxonomy): domain Eukaryota; kingdom Metazoa; phylum Mollusca; class Bivalvia; order Arcoida; family Arcidae; genus Tegillarca; species Tegillarca granosa. The sequence goes on along the minus strand of CM056598.1, from coordinate 40,807,864 downwards.
TTGGCTCAGGTTCGATGTTTAACAAGTTCCATGCATTTTTAATGAGGCTGCTGCAATCTGATTGGCTGAATGTTTTCCGCATGATATCTTAAGAAGGAATGATGGGATTTTGATGAAACTTGCTTGTGATACTAAGTATGTAAATCCTTCGCTCAAGTTCGATGTTAGACAAATTCTGTGCATATTTAATGAGGCTGCTGCAATCTGATTGGCTGAATGTTTTCTGCATGATTTCTTCAGAAGGAATGGTAGGATTTTGATGAAACTTGCTTGTGATACTTGGTACATAAATCCTTTGCTCAAGTTCAATGTTGGACAAATTTCATGCATATTTAATGAGGCTGCTGCAATCTGATTGGCTGAATGGTGTCCTTCTTTGCTTAAGTTCGATGTTCGACAAATTTGTGCATATTTAATGAGGCTGCTGCAATCTGATTGGCTGAATGTTTTCTGCATGATTTCTTCAGAAGGAATGGTAGGATTTTGATGAAACTTGCTTGTGATACTTGGTACATAAATCCTTTGCTCAAGTTCAATGTTGGACAAATTTCATGCATATTTAATGAGGCTGCTGCAATCTGATTGGCTGAATGGTTTCCTTCTTTGCTTAAGTTCGATGTTCGACAAATTTGTGCATATTTAATGAGGCTGCTGCAATCTGATTGGCTGAATGTTTTCCTCATGATATCTTAAGAAAGTATGATGGGATTTTGATGAAACTTGCTTGTGATACTAAGTATAAGTCTTTTGCTCAAGTTTTATGTTTGACAAATTCTGTGCATATTTAATGAGGTAGCTGCAATATGATTGGCTGAATTTTTTCCACATGATATCTTTAGTAGGAATGGTGGGATTTTGATGAAACTTGCTTGTGTTTCTTGGTATATAAGTCCCTCACTAAAGTTTGATGTTCAACAAATTCTATGCATTTTTAATGAGACTGCATACTATGTGATTTGCTGAATGTTTAAAGCATGTTATCTTCTGAAGGAATGGTAGGAATTTGTTGAAACTTGCTTGTGATAGTCCTTACCTTATGGTTCTCACTCGATATCTGTAGTAATCCCTGTCTGTCTGTCTGTCCATCCATCCGTCTGTTCATCGATTTTCCATTTTGTTTTCTTCAAGTTATCTTCTAAATGATTGATGGGATGTTGATGAAAGTTGCTTGTAATACTGGTACCTGCTCATAAGCAGAAGGTATTATGCAGGGCCCTTCCTCGACATTAGTCTAGTTTTTTCTATTTCAGCCAGTTCAAACTGTTCTGTACATATTGTCATGTATCTTTGTTTCTAATTCAACCTTGTTTTCCTCCAGTTAAAACTGTTCTGTACATATTGTCATGTATCTTTGTCTCTATTTTAGCCTGGTTTTCCTCCAGTTTAAACTGTTCTGTACATATTGCCATGTATCTTTGTCTCTATTTTAGCCCGGTTTTCCTCTAGTTTAAACTGTTCTGTACATATTGTCATGTATCTTTGTCTCTATTTTAGCCTGGTTTTCCTCCAGTTTAAACTGTTCTGTACATATTGTCATGTATCTTTGTTTCTAATTCAACCTTGTTTTCCTCCAGTTTAAACTGTTCTGTACATATTGTCATGTATCTTTGTTTCTATTTCAGCTAGGTTTTCCTCCAGTTTAAACTGTTCTGTACATATTGTCATGTATCTTTGTTTCTATTTCAGCCTGGTTTTCCTCTAGTTTAAACTGTTCTGTACATATTGTCATGTACCTATACTATGCCCTATCAGCAATACCTTCATTAAGAGAAAAATTGTGGTGGAAAAAATATATAACAAAGTTCCAACTTGTAAGTATATAAATGTTATTATAATTGGAAACATTTAATACAATTAAACATTAGATTTCATATCACCATTTATATACATTTGACATGAAACAGTATCAGACATTGTATCACAATAAAATATTGGATACTGGTATATATCATCCACCTTCATAACTTCCACATCTATGGATGGATTTTGATCAAACTTAGCACAAATGTAGACAACAGACAAGGTCTCACAAGATCTTACCTTAGATTCTTTCTTACATTAGACTGCTGTTGTTATTTTAACATTTTTGTCTTTATTTTAATATTTATATATCTTTTTTTCTCTCTTTTCAGAGCCAGTTTATTCTGACATTATTCCACACAGTTCAGACGTATATGTCAGGTTGCGATTTTCCAGTATGGGGCCAGTTTATGTTAACAGCATATATGATCATTCTTCTTGTTCTATTTAGTAACTTCTACCTACAGACTTATATCAAAAACAAACAATCACATGTTAAAAAGACTGATGATAGAAAGTACACAAATGGTGTTAGTGATGGCATAAATGGATATTCTAAACAACACACTAATGGGACTGCAAATGGATATGCTAAAGTCAAGTCACAGTAGTAAAATAAGTTATTTTATTTATTTTTGTGTTTACAAAGATGTAAAATCTGTATTTTGATTTTTGCAGGATGTCATATTTTAAGTTCATAAATATCTACAGTAGAACTTGTCTAAGCCCTGACCAACTCTGAGACTGAGGATTTTGGTTAGACAAGATATTGATATTAACTAATATATTCAAACTTTCCGCTTTGTTGTGGTTAAGCTAAAATAGTTTTTTGGGGGAGGTGCGGGAGTCTTGGTTTTCTTCAGGGTTGGGGGTTGATACTTTTACAATGATTTTATGCAATTAAAATTAATACATGTACTTATCTTTTCCAATAAGAATACATGTATGGCTGTATCAAGCTTGCTTCAAGAAGAATATTAATAGTTAGAATTATTTTCTTAACTACCAGATTACTTTCTTTAAGTAACAATTATTTTATTATCTCTGAATAAGAAATACAATCAGCTAGAATGAAGTAACCTCGCTTTATACAAATATTAATAAATCAAGATAAATGGGATAACTGTATTTTTAACATATGTTTTAAAATGGACAGAAATATCTTGTATGTATGTCAGTTTACTGTGTGTTACTCTCAGTATAAATTTTCAAAACTTTTAAATATTTCATTCAGAAAATTTAAAAATTCATTCTACGACACAATCACCAATCATTGTGACATTATTAATGAAATTATTTAGACCATTTCTGGAAGTTTTTATACAATGTATTTTTTATTTCGTTTTGCTTAGCAATATTTTTTTTAATTGAAATTTAGAACAAGTTAGTATTTCATTATCTGGTAATGTAATGTACCAGTTGATGTGATTTGAGTAGTTGGCTTTTTTATCATTTAAATAAATTATGATTAAAATGTTCTTGTGTGTGTGTGTGTGTGTGTGTGTGTGTGTGTGTGTGTGTGTGTGTGTGTGTGTGTGGATATAATTGTCACCAGCTTTGTTATTCTTGTTTTATATTCTGGCTATCTCCCCTTGAATTGACATGTTTATATTTTTCATACAAGTTTAGCATAATTATTTTACCTTTTTTCTTTGTCAAAATAAACTGAAGATTTTATTATTTAGGCATAATAGACTGTTAATGTTAATTGTATTGTTTTAAGGTCATGAATTATTTTTGATTATTAAGTTATTTAGAAAATTGTTTTCTATTGTTATTTTTTTTAATATAGAAAATATCCTTTTTCTATTGAAATGCCCAGTGCATGAATATACATAATTGTTTATATTGAAGAGTTTTTCCCCCTTTGTTCATGAACTCTGCTTCTTTGTGTACCTGTAGAATTAGTCTGTGTGGTGACTGTCAAGCTAAATTATTTAAGAAGAAGTAATAATAATAATTATAATAACAATAATAACAATAATAATAATAATAATAATAATAGTCTTTATTGCTCTGGCACAATTATAGGTAACAAAATTAACATGTAAACACAAAATAGCGACATATTAACAAATTACTGAAAACAAGTTTGGCAAAAGGATATTCATGGATTTCCATGCAATGAGGCCAACTTACACTAGTTCACTTGTTATGTGTAAATAATAAATATTGTTGAACCTGACCAGTTTTAGATTTTATTATTAATCTCTCACACAATGCAAGGGGGTTGTTTGGACTTGTTTCCTAATTATAAACCAGATTTTTTCAGATTTTGTATGCACTAGTTGATATTTTTATGAAAAAAAAATCTTTTTATGACTTGTCTTTGTGAACAAATGTACCATTAGACTAATTTAAATTTTTTTAACCAATCCTAAACCAGCTTCTAAACTCTTCCTAAATTGGTGATCTTAATAAATGAGTGTGGTAACTTCCTCTAACAAAAACAAATCAAATCAATGTATTTTTTTTTGTAATTTTTAAAAATAAAACTATTTTTTTAATTTACATCAGTAAATATTAAAATGTATTTCTATAGTTACCAGTATATATAAAATAAGTGAAATATTTTGTAACAAATTTGTTTTTATTGTAGTAGCTGTTTGTATCTATACATATATATATATATATATATATATATATATATATATATATATATATATATATATATATATATATATAAATGTCATGTATTTATTATTAAAGTGCCTTTTTATACTTGGCCTTAATATGTTTCTCTAAACAGTGCTAAATTATTAAAATTAATTATTTTACTTTTTTATAACAAAACTTTGCTTAGCCTACCTCTAGAATGAAATGCTGCAAAAGGTGCTACACTTTACAACATGAAGCTTCCTACATTTAGTGTGAAACAAGTGTAAATTCAAATAATAAAAACTGCCCTAGTTATTACCCCTATTACATATACATGTACATATATATATATATATATATATATATATATATATATATATATATATATATATATATATATATATATAACCAAGGCATGGACTAAATGATATAAGAAGTCTGTTCAAGGTTAACCAAGAAGAGTCAAGTCCCCTTGTATTGCAGTATTTATTTATCTGAAGCACACATTTGTATTTATTTTTTATACAGCTTTTTTAATCAGTACATTCATATTTTAGCTCAGTTTTTGAGTTTTTTGTATAAGTGTTACAACTTATAGTAATTAGATATACATGTATTTAGTTTTATATATAATGTCAGATATTTTTATGCTAATAAAATTATATATGCTATCATGAACAGTAACCTCTGCCCTATTATATAATTCATTAAGTGGAGTAATAAATTAAATTTGCTCCTAATTTGTTGTATTATCTGTAAAGCCATTTTACATGTAAATCTTAACAGAAGTGTGATTTATCTTTCCGACCTGGGCTGGCTTGTAAAATGAAGCTATCTTAATTGTTACGAATACTTCAGATTTAAAAATTAAGTAGAGGTTGGTTAAGTATTGGTAATCATTAAGATAGCTTTAAGTTAACCAGCTTTGCCTAGCCACATTGTGTTTACTAAAGCTAAGATATTCTATCATACGCTATATTTTATGAAATAATATCATTTGTATACAAAGGTATTGCTGGCATATTGGACCATTTTTGATGTAGTGGGAAAAATATACACTTAACATTTAAAAATGATAATAATAATAATAATTATCCTAGGTAATCATGAATGATAATAAGAACCTCGCTTTTGTGTTCTTTTCAATATTATGTAATTTGTTCATAACAAGTGCATTAGACAAGTTAATTTTTAATGTTAGATTTTAATAACAATATTTGTTCATAACTAGTGCATTAGACAAGTTAATTTTAAATGTTAGATTTTAATAACAATATTTTGTGGTGCTTACACTTGATAGGGCATGTATAAATGTCATTTACACTTTTTTCCAAATAACACACAAAGATTGTAGGTTAATATTTTCAATTAAGACACTTTTATTTTTGTTTTATTTTAATATTTTTTTTAATTCAACTGTATCAAAATTTCTGCTGTTAAAAAATATGTACATATGTATATCAAAGTTTTATAAAGTAATTTATAAATTTTTGGAGTTGTTGCCTTAGCTTACAATACTACAAAATCAGTTACCACTGGTAGTACAGTTTTGATTTGTTCCTTTATTTACCTGTACTATCTCACTTGTAACAGAAATAAAGCTTGAAAAATTGGGAAACCCACCAAACAATATGTCAATTTTTATTAGCTCACCTGACCAAAGGTCAAGTGAGTTTATGGCATAGCGCAGCATGTGAATGTGTGTGTGTGTGTGTGTGTGTGTGTGTGTGTGTGCATGTGTGCATCATTATACACATTTTCGACTTCTCCTCTGAAAGTACTGGACAGATTTCAATAAGACTTGGTCAGAAGTATGTCTTGGTCGGTGCTATTCAGATTTGTTTGAGGCTTTGCCATGATACCAAAACAAGGTCAACCTGTGACCTAGGGGTGCAAAAATCGTCTTCTCCAAAATCGATGATGGGAGAAAAATCTGATGTGATATATGGCTTCTCTAGGGTCTTAAGCCTATAGTTTGTTCAAATTGTGAAATTTGGTCGAAAAATGGGTACAGTGCTTTGCGTTAAATTAATTTTTTTTTGGTAAAATGGCTTCAAATTGTTATAACTTGACTATTTGAACAGATATTGACATGGGGTTTTCAGTTTTGACTTTTTCTTGAAATGGCCTTTAATATAGGGTCAAGGTCACAAATCAAGGTCATGACCTAATTTGTGATTTATGCAATTTTAGGCAATTTTCTTGCAAATATTAAGAGATATATGAATTCAAAACATTGTAAAACTGTTCAGCATGACAAAATTTAACAAGGTACCAAGTTTTATAACTATATGATAATCCATGTAAGAGTTGTTTCCCCTGAAATGTTATATTTGGCTTATAAATACTAATATTGTGCATTACCTAGAAAACTATAAACTAATTGTATAGGCATGTATATTAGAATATTGTAGGTTTTGATATGACAATCATTTTGATATATGGTTCAAGGTTATATATTGAAAGGTCAAGGTCATAGCTGTAGAAGAAAACTGAAATTGATAATTATCTTGAAAACCATTAACTTTTTGTGTAGGCATGTATATTAGAATATTGTAAGTATTTATTAGGCGATCGTTTTGATATATGGTTCAAGGCCATATGTACAAAGGTCAATATCATAGCTGTAGAAAAAGACTAAATCATGAATTATCTTGAAAACTGTTAACATTTTGTATAGGCATATATGTTAGAATATTGTAGGTATTGATATGACGGTCATTTTGATATATGGTTCAAGGTCATATATTAAAAGGTCAAGGTCAAAGCTGCGTAAGTGTATTGAAGTTGAGAATTATCTTGAAAACTATTATATATTGTATAAGCATGTATATTAGAATATTGTAGTTATTGATATGTCAATCTTTGTGTTATATGGTTCAAGGTCATATATCGAAAGGTCAAGGTCATATATGCATAATTTACTGAAATTGGGAATTATCTTGAAAACCATCAACTTTTTGTACAAGCATGTATATTAAAAATTGTATTTATTGATATTACAACGATTTATATATGATTCAAGGTCATATGTTTAAAGGTCAAGGTCATAGCTGCATAATTGTACTGAAATTGTTAATTATCTTGAAAACTATTATCGTTTTGTATAGGCATGTATATTAGAATATTGTAGGTACTGATATGGCCATCATTTTGATATATGGTTCAAGGTCTTATGTTGAAAGTTCAAGGTCATAGCTGTAGAAGAAGATTGAAATTGTTAAAAATCTTTAACACTATTATCTTTTTATGTAGGCATATATATTGGAATATTGTAGGTATTGATATGACAATCATTTTGATATATGGTTCAAGGTCAAATATTCAAAGGTCAAGATCATAGCTGTAGAAGACTGAAATTGTGAATTATCCTAAAAACTGAACTTTTTATATAGGCATGTAAATAAGAATATTGTAATTATTTATATGAAAATCATTTTGATATATGGTTCAAGGTCATATATCGAAAGGTCAAGGTCCTATATGCATAATTTACTGAAATTGGGAATTTTCTTGAAAACCATCAACTTTTTGTACAAGCATGTATATTAAAAATTGTATTTATTGATATTATGACCATTTTGATATAAGGTTCAAGTTCATATGTTCAAAGGTCAAAATCATGGCTGCATCTCGTATGGTTAATGATTTGGAAATTATTCATTGTACTATAGTTAAATCATGCATATAAGCTATTTATAAGTGAAATGTGACTAGATACTGAGTAATTATTGCAGGATTTCCAAACTTGAGGATTTTGTAAAGTTTTTGTAATTAAGTTCTTTGCAAGTTTTTGGACATTACTCAGGTGAGCATTTAGGCCCATGGGCCTCTTGTTATAACTGTGGTTATTAGGATATAAAATATTGCTTTCATTAACCACCTGTTATTTGTTATTAATTTTATTTCTCAATAATTTTGTTTACATGTTAATTGTTACACATAATTTTATATATATATATTATATATAGGTTGTAAGGTACTTGGATGTTTATACATGTATTGTTATATTACGATGTTACGACATCACTTCATGTAGAATTTCATGTAAATGTTGTGATGTATCATTTTATGTATAGAGTGCCATGTTAATGGTAGTGTAAGCCATACAGACTTTTTGTCATAGATTTGGACAACTTGTTTTTATTTTTATCAATTTTGTTAATCCAGAGCATTTTAGAACTTTTTAATACTGAATGATTTTTATCCGAAATAGGTGCTGCCAGTTTTATTGTTATGAAACACTTCATCAAATCCTTGTAAGTTATTCTAGTTATCAACAGGTGCTTCTAGATTACATTACCATTTATGATTTGTTTAAAGATTTGGTATTGAAACTACTGAACCTTAATGAATACAAGTGACCTAGATATACTTGTTTTTATGACCTAGATATTCTTGTACTTGTATTTTTCAGCGATTGACTGATATGATTGTAATGGTCATTGATTAGAACTGCACTATCATTGAACACAAAGTTTTTAAATTATTTCTCCTGAAATGTTTCATCTGTAATTTTTGAGACACATATCATGATGTGTTCCCAACTTATTTTAAAAGATGTTTACTAGACCTCGGGTGAAAGTTCTGAAAACTGAGAATAGCCTTTTTCACATTCTTAGCATTAAATTTTCCTGTTGGTGCAAATTTAAGGGTATTTTGTTTTTGATGTACAGCATAAGCAGAAAAGTTTTAATGTTCAATTTTCCAATAGGCACATGTAAAACCAAGTTTGTTTGGTACATATATATCATAAGTGTGTCCAAGTCTAATGTCTTATATCTATATTGTTTTTGTTTACTCTTGTAAATTATTTAAAAAATGTGCCTTCGATGGATTTTATAGATTATTATTAAACAATTTGCTTTCAAGATGTCTAATTTTGCTTGCTTAAAGTAAAAAAGATACCATTTCTTTGAATGATAAATAAATTATATATGGTTATTTTTAAGTAGCAATAATTACACCACTTTTAAATGTGGATGGTATAGCATATGATTGTTATGTATACACATACTATATCTTTGGAATGCAAATTTATGGGACACAAAAATGTCCATAAAAAGAGTTTTAAAAAATTGGGACACTATAAAAAGTTATGAATTCACAAAATATTGTTGTTAGTTAAGCGAGTTGTGTCGTTTGGCTTAATAATGAATTTGCAACAGAATTTTTTGTCTGAAAAATATATTTTTTTGTTTAATTATTGCTGGATAATTTAACAAAATGATTTTGAATTTTTGCTAGATAAATACTTTGTTATTATTTTATTTTAATAATGCAGCAATATAAGTTTGATACTTTTTGGATTATTATAATTAAATAAACATAGTTCACAAAAAATATCTTTTGTTTTAGTTTAAATGTTTACAGGAAAATTCTAGTCCACAGCTGATATCTTTTATAAAAAAGTGAGAAAAAAAACTTGACTTAGATTCCATCACTCATTTAAGTTTGTTTATTTCATGTTATGCCACATGACTGGTATAAGCTCACTCAGTAAGTTTATTTCATGTTATGCCACATGACTGGTATAAGCTCACTCAGTAAGTTTATTTCATGTTATTCCACATGACTGGTACAAGCTCACTCAGTAAGTTTATTTCATGTTGTGCCACATGACTGGTACAAGCTCACTCAGTAAGTTTATTTCATGGTATGTCACTTGACTGGTACTAGCTCACTCATTAAGTTTGTTTATTTCATGTTATGCCACATGAATGGTACTTACTCACTCATTGAGTTTGTTTATTTCATGTTATTCCAAATGACTGGTACAAGGAAGTTTGTTTATTTAATGTTATGCCACATGATTGGTACTAGCTCACTTGTAAAGATTGTTATTTCATGCTATGCCACATGACTGGTACAAGCTCACTCATTGGAGTTTATTTTATGTTATGCCACACAAATGGCACTACCTCACTCATTAAGTTTGTTTGTTTCATATTCTGCAACATGACTGGAACAAGCTCATTCTTTAAGCTCAGTCATTGAAGTTTATTTGTTTCATGTCAGCCATATGACTGGTACTTACTCACTTATTAAGTTTGTTTATTTCATGTTATGCCACAGGACTGGAACAAGCTCACTCATTCAGTTTGTTTATTTCATGTTATGCCACATGACTGGTACTTACTCACTTATTAAGTTTGTTTATTTCATGTTATGCCACAGGACTGGAACAAGCTCACTCATTAAGTTTGTTTATTTCATGTTATGCCATATGACTGGTACAAGCTCACTCATTCAGTTTGTTTCATGATATGCCACATTACTGGTACAAGCTCACTCATTAAGTTTGTTTATTTCATGTTATGCCATATGACTGGTACAAGCTCACTCATTCAGTTTGTTTCATGATATGCCACACGACTGGTACTAGCTCACTTATTAAGTTTGTTTATTTCAAGTTATGCCATGTGACTGGTACTAGCTCACTCATTAAGTTTGTTTTTCATATTATGCCACATGACTGGTTTTAAATCACTCATAAGGTTTGTTTATTTTTATGTTATGACACAAGACTGGTACTAGCTCACTCATTAAGTTTGTTTATTAAATTTTATGCCACATGACTGTTACTGGCCCACTCATTAAGTTTGTTTCATGTTATGCCACATGCTTACTCATTAGGTTTGTTGGTTTCATGTTATGCAACATGACTGGTTCTAACTCTCTCGTTAAGTTTATTTATTTCATGTTATTTCACAGGACTGGAACAAGCTCAATCATTGAAGTTTGTTTATTTCATGTTATGCCAAATGACGCGTACAAGCTCACTCAATAAGTTTGTTTATTTCATGTTATGCAACATGACTGGTTCTAACTCTCTTGTTAAGTTTATTTATTTCATGTTATTTCACAGGACTGGAACAAGCTCAATCATTGAAGTTTGTTTATTTCATGTTATGCAAAATGACGGGTACTAGCTCACTCATTAAGTTTGTTTATTTCATGTTATGCAACATGACTGGTACAAGCTCACTCATTGGAGTTTATTTCATGTTATGTCACACGACTGGTGCTAACTCACTCATTAAGTTTGTTTTTTATGTTATGCCACATTACTGGTACAAACTCACTCATTCAGTTTGTTTATTTTATGTTATGCCACATGACTGGTACTAGCTCACTTATAAGTTTTTTTATTAGCTCAACTGGCTAAAGCCAGCTGAGCTTATGGCATGGTTTTGCGTGCGTCCGTGCGTCCGTGCGTGCGTGCGTAAACTTTAATCTTCTCCTCTGAAACCACTGGGCCAATTGGAACCAAATTTGGTGTGGAAGGTCCCTAGGTGGGGTAGACCAAAGTTTGTACCAGGCGACCCCGCCCGACATCCAAGATGGTCGCTGTTACTATAAATAGCAAAAACACATAAATAGCCATTGCTGAGTCATTTTTTAACCGATTTTGTTCAAATTTGAAATGTAGAGAGTAGATAGCGGGGCATTCAACATATGTAACGGGTTTTTATGAGAAATTTTTCGTTGACCCGATTTTTACGAATTATGCAAATGAGGTGTAATATTTAATCAATTCTTTGAAAATCTTCTCCTCTGAAACCACTGGGCCAATTGGAACCAAATTTGGTGTGGAAGGTCCCTAGGTGGGGTAGACCAAAGTTTGTACCAGGCGACCCCGCCCGACATCCAAGATGGCCGCTGTTACTATAAATAGCAAAAACACATAAATAGCCATTGCTGAGTCATTTTTTAACCGATTTTGTTCAAATTTGAAATGTAGAGAGTAGATAGCGGGGCATTCAACATATGTAACGGGTTTTTATGAGAAATTTTTCGTTGACCCGATTTTTACGAATTATGCAAATGAAGTGTAATATTTAATCAATTCTTTGAAAATCTTCTCCTCTGAAACCACTGGGCCAATTGGAACCAAATTTGGTGTGGAAGGTCCCTAGGTGGGGTAGAACGAAGTTTGTACCAGGCGACCCCGCCCGACATCCAAGCTGGCCGCTGTTACTATAAATAGCAAAAACACATAAATAGCCATTGCTGAGTCATTTTTTAACCGTTTTTGTTCAAATTTGAAATGTAGAGAGTAGATAGCGGGGCATTCAACATATGTAACGGGTTTTTATGAGAAATTTTTCGTTGACCCGATTTTTACGAATTATGCAAATGAGGTGTAATATTTAATCAATTCTTTGAAAATCTTCTCCTCTGAAACCACTGGGCCAATTGGAACCAAATTTAATGTGGAAGGTCCCTTGGTGGGGTAGACCAAAGTTTGTACCAGGCGACCCCGCCAGACATCCAAGATGGCCGCTGTTATTATAAATAGCAAAAACCCATAAACAGCCATTGCTGAGTCATTTTTTAACCGTTTTTGTTCAAATTTGAAATGTAGAGAGTAGATAGCAGGGCATTCAACATATTTAAAGGGTTTTTATGAGAACTTTTTCGTTGACCCAATTTTCAAGAATTATGCTTAAGGTGTAATATTTAGTGAAATCTTTGAAAATCTTCTCCTCTGAAACAACTGGGCCAAGTGGAATGAAATTTTGTGTGGAAGGTCCAAATGTCAGCCTGACTAAAGGTGGTACCAGGCAACCCGTCCTGACATCCAAGATGGCCGTCATAACTAAAAATAGAAAAAAAAAGACCATTGTTGATCTTTTTTTCCACCAATTGAGCTCAAATTTTAAATATAGAAAGTATACTGTATGGGATTCAAAATATATGATATTCTTTTCTGAAAAAATTTTTATTGACCCAATTTTCAAGAAATATGCAAATTAGGTGTAATATTTAGTAAAATCTTTTCCTCTAAAATCACTGGGCGAATTGGAACCAAACTTCCTGTGGAAGGTTCCTACATCGGCCTAAAAAAAGTTTGAACCAGTCTAAGATGCCTGTTGTTACTAGATATATATATATATATATATAAAAGCCATTGTGGATCTATTCTAAGCTCAACTGGCTAAACCAAGCTGAGTTTATGGCATAGTGAAGCATGCCTGCATGTGTGTGTTGCAAAGTAGGCTTTATTGAAGCAAAAATGGTCATAAGCTCAATTTATTTCCCATCTTAAGCTGATGAACCAATTATGGTAACCACATCACATTGTCTTAAAGGCACCACAGTGGCTGTGTGGTCTTAAACATTCGATGTTACGAATCACAGCACCTTTCACCCCTGACATTGTGCATTAATGCCAAGTGGGCTAGCACTTCATCTTTGAAAGTTTGTCAGTAAACTTGCTGCTTGGTTGTGGTTTTCTCCTATAATCCAGTGTCCTCCACCATTTCCAAAATTGACAGTCTCCATATAAGTGAAATATTCTTGAGTTGAACGTTAAACAGCATTTCAATCAAAAACAAACATTGTTTTACATATGCAGCCAGTTGAGCATCACAGGCCCTATTGGGCCTCTTGTTTCATATTATGCCACATGACTGGTACAAGCTCACTCATTGGAGTTTAGTTCATGTTATGCCACTCGACTGGTGCTAACTCACTCATTAAGTTTGTTTATTTCATGTTATGCCACATGACTGGTACTAGTTCACTCATTAAGTTTGTTTATTTCATGTTATGCAACATGACTGGTACAAGCTCACTCATTGGAGTTTATTTCATGTTATGTCACACGACTGGTGTTAACTCACTCATTAAGTTTGTTTTTTATGTTATGCCACATTACTGGTACAGGCTCACTCATTAAGTTTGTTTATTTTATGTTATGCCACATGACTGGTACTTGCTCACTTATAAGTTTTTTTATTTCATATTATGCCACATGACTGGTACAAGCTCACTCATTAAACTCAATCATTGAAGTTTATTTATTTCATGTTATGCCATATGACTGGTACAAGCTCACTCATTCAGTTTGTTTCATGAAATGCCACATGACTGGTACAAGCTCACTCAGTATGTTGTTGATTTTATGTTATGCCACATGACTAGTACTAGCTGACTCATTAAGTTTGTTTATTTTATGTTATGCCATATGACTGGTACAAGCTCGCTCATTAAACTCAATCATTGAAGTTTATTTATTTCATGTTATGCCATATGACTGGTACAAGCTCACTCATTCAGTTTGTTTCATGAAATGCCACATGACTGGTACAAGCTCACTCAGTATGTTGTTGATTTTATGTTATGCCACATGACTAGTACTAGCTGACTCATTAAGTTTGTTTATTTTATGTTATGCCATATGACTGGTACAAGCTTGCTCATTAAACTCAATCATTGAAGTTTATTTATTTCATGTTATGCCACATGACTGGTACAAGCTCACTCATTCAGTTTGTTTCATGAAATGCCACAATACTGGTACAAGCTCACTCATTATGTTGTTTATTTTATGTTATGCCACATGACTAGTACTAGCCTACTCATTAAGTTTGTTTATTTTATGTTATGCCATATGACTGGTACAAGCTCACTCATTAAACTCAATCATTGAAGTTTATTTATTTCATGTTATGCCATATGACTGGTACAAGCTCACTCATTCAGTTTGTTTCATGAAATGTCACATGACTGGTACAAGCTCACTCAGTATGTTGTTGATTTTATGTTATGCCACATGACTAGTACTAGCTCACTCATTAAGTTTGTTTATTTTATGTTATGCCATATGACTGGTACAAGCTCACTCATTAAACTCAATCATTGAAGTTTATTTATTTCATGTTATGCCATATGACTGGTACAAGCTCACTCATTCAGTTTGTTTCATGAAATGCCACAATACTGGTACAAGCTCACTCATTATGTTGTTTATTTTATGTTATGCCACATGACTAGTACTAGCCTACTCATGAAGTTTGTTTATTTTATGTTATGCCATATGACTGGTACAAGCTCACTCATTAAGTTTGTTTATTTTATGTTATGCCATATGACTGGTACAAGCTCACTCATTAAGTTTGTTTCATGAAATGCCACATTACTGGTACAAGCTCACTCATTAAGTTTGTTTCATGTTATGCTTCCTGACTGTTACTAGCTCACTCATTAAGTTTGTTTATTTTATGTTATGCCACATGACTGGTACTAACTAACTCATCATTTTTGTTTATTTCATGTTATGCAACATGACTGGAGCAAGCTCAATCATTGAAGTTTGTTTATTTCGTGTAATGCCACACAACTGGTACTAGCCCACTCATTAAGTTTGTTTATTTCAAGTTATGCCACGTGACTGGTACTTACTCACTCATTAAGTTTGTTTATTTCATATTATGCCACATGACTGGTACTTACTCACTCATTCAGTTTGTTTATTTAATTTTATGCCACATGAGTGATACATGTACTTGCTCACTCAGTTAGTTTAGTTCATGTTATGCTACATGACTGGTACTAGCTCACGCATTAAGTTTGTTTCATGGTATGCCACACGCTTGGTACTAACTTATTCATTAGGTTTGTTTTTTTTTCTGTTTTGCAACATGACTGGTACTAACTCCCTCATTAAGTTTGTTTATTTCATGTTATGTCACATGACTGGAACAAGCTCAATCATTGAAGTTAATTTATTTCATGTTATGCTGTATGACTGGAACAAGCTCACTCATTGAAGTTTATTTCATAAAGTTTGTTTATTTCATGTTATGCTACATGACTGGTACTAGCTCACTCATTAAGTTTGTTTAGTTCATGTTATGCCACATTATTGGTACAAGCTTTCTCATTGGAGCTTATTAATTTTATGTTATACCACATGACTGGAACAAGCTTTCTCATTAAGTTTGATTATTTAATGTTTTGCCACATGACTTGTACAAGCTTACTCATTGATTTTATTTCATGTTTGCCACATGATTGGTACAAGCTTACTTATTGGAGTTTATTAATTTCAGGTTATGCTACATGACTCATGATAGTTTATTTCATATTGCACAATATTTATGTTTTGCTGTAAATTTTTTTTTTGCAGAACTATTTCTTTTCTAAAGCACATAATTTGCATTTTTATCCAGGTCATTCATTTTACTTTTACCATCCCAGAAATGAGGACATCAATATAGATATATAACAAAAATACCTGCTAAATTTTGATGTGCCATATGTGCACATTTCGGAAAATCCAGCTAAGGAATGCGTTGCATGAGGGAACAAACCTTAGTTTGTAATAAATTTCAAAAATTAGAAGGCTGAAAATTTGGCTAAATGGTATATTTTCTGACAGCACAAAGTACTGCCTACTGAGTTATGGATACCCTTGAGGAGTTTTACTCCACCAGCAGCGGTACCAGCTCAGGAGTAGTAAATATGTGACAAATACTTGCTGAATTTTGATGTGCCATATGTGCACATTTCACTCAGCAGCGGTACCCGCTCAGGAGTAGTAAATATATAACAAATATCTGCTGAATTTTGATGTGCCATATGTGACAGAATCCCGACTCGTACAAAACTCCCTGCTTTGACTGTCGCTCTTCAAAGCTTACTTTCAGAGTATGTGTATGATACTAAATAACAAACAAGAAATATTTTGACCTGCAATGTTTTAATTGTATAACATATGTACAACATACATGACGACCTCATGTATGTTAAAATAAATAAATAATGAACAACTGTACAAATAATTGTACACAATATCAGTAACAATGTTCATATACCTAAACAGTGTGCAGAATTTCTATAACAAAATTTATATACCCATACAATGTACACATTTCAGTAACAATGTTCATATATCCATACAATAACAATGTTTGTATAACTGTACAATAAAAATGTTCAGCTTGCCAAGAGAACTTTATAGTAATGATGTTCACGAATCTACACAGCAACATTGTTAACAAAATTACACAGTAACAATGTTCACAAAACTACACAGTAACAATGTTCACAAAACTACACAGTGACAATGTTAAAAAACTGATCAATTTGTCTACATTAGAGATGACTACACAGTAACTGCAAAATGTTCAGATAAATATTCAGTAACAATGTTCACATATATTCAGTAACAATGTTCACATACCACAAACAACTATACAGTAACAATGCTCAGCATTATGAACTTAAGAAAACAAAAGTGTATCAATATTCAGTTCAGTAATGATGTTCAGTTTGAAAACTTGTACATGAACCTTGCAACAAGGTTTGTATTATCTACAATTTACAATATTGTGGTGTTAATGTGTACACCCGACTACTAATGTGTACACCTTAAATTTAGTACTGTTTACACTGTCTACTGTTTACATCTCACTGTTATTATTACTGCACCTGATTGTAAAAATATATATTCATGTTACTGTACCTATTTGTCATCTGACTACATAATGTGAACTTCTGACTACATATCGTTTACACATAATGGTACAGTGAAACTTGTGAAAACCGGACCCTGGAAAAACCGGACGTTTTACCGTCCGGATCATAAAATACCTATATATTTTCACCTTTGTAAACCGGATTCGATTTTCTGATTATGAAAAAAACCGAAACCGAGAATTTTATTGAAATTTTTTAAACTTGCACATTTATAACAAAATGACTGTTATTTCCGATATCATAAAAACATTAACTACAAATAAAAGTAAAAGTAATTTCCGATATCATAAATAGCATCATTTAACTTCTAAGTAAAACAAAACTGTAAGAAACACAAATTATTACCGTCATCAAATGGCTTTAGTATACATTAACACGTGTGAAAGGTGTCACAAATAAACAATAATTATCGGGATCAGTCAACCGAAATCGAGGTTAGCTTGTGTTCGATTGTAACGTGTTAATTTTTAGAGGAACATCTTTGTTGGTTCATTTTGCTGGTATGACTCGATATCACAGTGATAATTCACAACCTTCTCCGCCATCTTAAATCGACAAAATTTCAGTCAAGATTGATATTTTAATAAGTTTTGAGGTTACACAAAACTTCAGTCAAGAAAAGAATTGAATAGAATAGTCGCAGTTAAGATGACCTTGAATCCTGAAATTATTCGGCTCTCAATCGAACAACTGAAATGCGCTTTGTATAGATGAAACATTCTGCGCAGTCAGATGATGGAAAAATAAGGAAAACAAGTTTCTTAGCAATGGAATGGCAGTTGTTATCATTAATCGGCATAAACCAAACATCGATTATGTGCCATGTCAGTAAATTCAAGCAATTTAATGTTTTGGCTGAGTCTTAGTTACGTTGACCTACATCCTCCTGCAGGGGAAAGCGCACCCGCATTTTTGCCGATATGTTTGCATCAAAATAAAAACAATTTAAAATACACGTTACTTACCAAAATAACTTTATGATATATGTCGTATTTCAAGTTTATTATCTCAATGAGACAATTATACATCATAATGATGATGTCTGATCCCACCCGTCTATCATTTCATGATAGTTTATTTGAGATAAATAAAACATTAAAATACAAGCAACCTACCCAAAAAATTTTAGATTATCACTTTACGTTGTATTTTAAGTTTATTGTTTCCAATAAGCCACATGTACATGTGTTACCCATGGCTACACATCCCAAAGGGAGATAACAAATGGATCTGCTACTTATTATCAAGGGCAGTGAACTCTAGCGAATAACCTTTAATAAACCGGATCCTGTGAAAACCGGATTTTTTTTCAAGGAACGGAGCTGGTCCGGTTTTCACAAGTTTCACTGTACTTATTTGTCACCTGACTTCTTAATGTGAACACCTGACTGTACTTATCTGTACACCTGACAACTTAATGTGTACTCCTGACTCTACTTACATGTACACCTGACAACTTAATGTGTACATCGGACTGTTCAGTTAGAAACAATTAACTATACAGTAACAATGTATCTCAAAACATAAATATTCGACAAAAATAAAAACATCCAGGGTTGCTATGTTGAGTACAAGAGCATGAACCAGTACTTTGTGTAAGTTAAGGTCCACTATTTGTAGTGTTTATGATCATATTATACTGACAATAAGTTGTGAGTTTATTAACAACAATATAAAACTAGGACAATAAAGTGTTGTAATTAAAGGGTTCTTAAAATCTAAGTTACATTTTTTGCCTTAAATTACAAAAATTACATTTGGAAGTATGAAAATAATCAAGTTCTAACTACAATAAATGACATGAAAGGTTAATAAATAAATTTTAATATCACTTGACTGTAATGCTTTCAGAGTAGTTTATAAAGTGAACATTTATAATTAGCATACTAAAATATGCACATTTAAAATATCAACAATCTGTATGTGTCACAGATATCTGTCATGTTAAATCACATAAGAGCAAAATCTTAATCATTAGGACTAAGAAATGTTGTACAACACCGCAGTGATAAAGTTGAATATCAAACAGTTTAACAACAATGATGCATTTCAAACATTGCTATTACCAAGATGTTCACTTGTTATTTCAATAACCATGTTTGACATCAAGCATGTTATTAACCATTAGAACATCAAACATTTCAATACACAAGATTGACATCATTGTTTCAATACAAATAATGCTCATCAAACATTTTAATAATCATGATGAACATCAAACATTTCAATAACAATGATGCACATCAAACATTTCAATAATCATGATGAACATCAAACATTTCAATAACAATGATGCACATCAACAATTCAATAATCATGATGAACATCAAACATTTCAATAACTATGATGCACATCAAACATTTCAATAACCATGATGAACATCAAACAAACTTTCAAAATAACCATGAGGTAGATGAAATATCTATTGCTCAATTACAGAAGATATTTACACATAACAAAAAATAAGTTAATAAAGCTATAATAATAAGCAGAAGCATTAAATGATGTTTTCTAAAGTAACTAGTAGGAGAAAATGCCAGGTTAGACAGGTGTTTGAACCCTGGGCTCCTGCACTATAAGTGAGTTCTCTAACAACTGAGCTACTCAGACTGCTACATTCCTCCCGTTATTCTAGAGTTTCCCTTGGTTCTATAGTAAACCTCGCTCTAAATTCCCTCTGATGGACTTTATATGGCCTGCAATTGTCTGTACACCATTTTGGCGGATGACATTGGCCACCAAACTAACAGGAAAGAGAAAATGCAAGGTCAGACAGAGGAATGAACCCGGGACCTCCCACACAATATGCCAGTGCTCTACTAACAGAACTAACCAGCCTGCTACACTAAAAATGATAATATCACTGATACTAGAAATTGATATGATTATCTATTCAAATGACAATTCATTTCATCCAAACCAAAATGACCATTAATTACTTCTCTATAACCAACTATGGCAAATAATTACATTCATTGTAAAGAGAAGTTGTATTAATATAGATATAAGACAAAATTTGAATTTCAAGATTTGTCTACTTTTGAGAAAATAAAAAGGTATTATTAACTTGTGTTTTAGAAAAAAATGCCTTTTTACATAAACAAAGGAGAAAGGGCTTACTTCCCTTGTGTATTAGAATGCCTTTTATCAAAACAAGAGGCCCATGGGCCTTAACGCTCACCTGAAGATATGTCCAATATTGTTTGCAAAGTGCAATTGACAATATATTAAGTACAGAAACTTTACAAGTTTTCTCAAGTTAGAACTCCCACAAAACTTATTCAGAAATATATCCACTCAATTTTCATTTATAAGTAGCTTCTATAATATGCATGACATAATTGTAGTGCAATGAATAATTTCCAAATCTTAATGAATTTCAGTAAAATTATGCACCTATGTCTTTGACCTTTGAACATATATGATCTCAAACCATATATGATTGTCATGTCAATATCTACAATATTTTAATATACATGCCTATGCATGACATTAAAAGCTTTCAAGATAATTAATAATTTTAGTATTCCTATGTTGATATGTCCTTGACCTTTGGACATATAACCTTGAACTATATCAAAATGACCGTCATGTCAATACCTACAATATTCTATATACATGCCTATACAAAAACTTCATAGTTTTCAAGATAATTAGCAATTTAAGTCTTCTTCTGCAGCTGTGACCTTGACCTTTCAACATATGACCTTTAACCATATATCAAAATGAACATCATGTCAATACCTACAATATTCTAATATACATGCCTATACAAAAACTTCATAGTTTTCAAGATAATTAGCAATTTAAGTCTTCTTCTGCAACTGTGACCTTGACCTTTCAACATACCTGGAACCATATATCAAAATGATCGTTGTTGCAATACCTACAATATTCTTATATACATGCCAATACAAAAAACTTCATAGTTTTCAAGATAATTAGCAATTTAAGTCTTCTTTTGCAGCTGTGACCTTGACCTTTCAACATATGACCTGGAACCATATATCAAAATGATCGTTGTCGCAATACCTACAATATTCTATTATGTATGCCTATACAAAAAGTTAATAGTTTTCAAGATAATTAGCAATTTAAATTTTCTTTTGCAGCTGTGAGCTTGACCTTTGAACGTATGACCTTGAACCATATATCAAAATGATCATTGTCACAATACCTATAATATTATAATATATATGCCTTTACAAAAAGTTAATAGTTTTCAAGATAATTAACAATTTATGTCTTCTTTTGCAGCTGTGACCTTGACCTTTCAACATATGACCCTGTTCTATATATCAAAATAATCGTTGTTGCAATATCTACAATATTCTAATATACATACCAATACAAAAAGTTAATAGTTTTCAAGATAATTAGCAATTTAAGTCTTCTTTTGCAGCTGTGACCTTGACCTTTCAACATATGACCCTGTTCTATATATCAAAATAATCGTTGTTGCAATACCTACAATATTCTTATATACATGCCAATACAAAAAGTTAATAGTTTTCAAGATAATTAACAATTTATGTCTTCTTTTGCAGCTGTGACCTTGACCTTTGAATGTATGACCTTGAACCATATATTAAAATGATTGCCATGTCAATATCTACAATATTCTAATATAATTACCAATACAGAAAGTTAATAGTTTTCAAGATAATTAGCAATTTAAGTCTTCTTTTGCAGCTGTGACCTTGACCTTTCAACATATGACCTTGTTCTATATATCAAAATGATCGTCATGTCAATTCCTTCAATATTCCAATATACATGCCAATACAAAAAGTTAATAGTTTTCAAGATAATAAACAATTTAAGTCTTCTTTTGCAGCTGTGACCTTGACCTTTCAACATATGACCTTGAACCATATATCAAATGATTGTCATGTCAATACCTACAATATTCATATTTACATGCCTATACAAAAAGTTGATAGTTTTCAAGATATAGTGACAAATATATAATTTTTAACGATTTCCCCACTCAGTGCTTTACAATTTCCCCATTTTGAGCCCAATGGCTACCATTTGTGCAAATCTGAAAAAAGATGACCTAAGGATGTTATAAATGAAATTACTAAGTTATATCTCTTGTAAATTCAGAGAAGATTTTTTAAAATTTTTCACTGTTTTCCCCCATATGGGGCCCCAAGGGGACATAACTCCTTCATTTGTGCAAATCTGAAAGGGCTTCACCCAGGCATGATGGTTACCAAGTTTCATTAAATTTGGCCCAGTGGTTTTGGAGGAGAAGATTAAATTGTGAAAAGTTTACACACGACGGACGAAGATGGATAGCAATAGCTCATCTGATCTTTCAGCTCAGGTGAGCTAAAAATGCCTTAAAAAAAACTGAAAAGGAAGGACTTACTAACCTTGTGTATGAGAATACCTTTTAACAAAAAAAAATGCCTTTAAAAATCTGAAGAGAAAGGGCTTACTTCCCTTGTGTATTAGAATGCTTTTTACCAAAAAAAAAAGCCTTTAAAAAACTAAAGAGAAAGGACTTACTTCCCTTATTTACTTATTTCCTTGTGTATTAGAATGCATTCCTAAGGACAAGACAAAATGGCCCAATTTCCTTGTGTATCAGAATGCTTTCTCACAGGAAAAAATGAATGATACACTTTTAATACCAGTACATGTATTTGTTATTTTAAATAGTATCATTAGTATGGTTTTTTTTTTTTACATTTGACCCATACAATATCAATCTACAAAAAATTTGACAAGTATACATTTATCAGTACATAACAATTATAACCATTTTTATTTTGTAAATATGCAAAACAATAGATTTTACATCAGTATTTTGATACAATAACATCTGACAAAAATCTTTTAAAAAAATCTTTCTTATTATGGTGTATACTTTGAGAATTATCTAGTTCATTAAAATTAAAGCTTGTACCACACATTAATAGTTATGTTCACCACTAAGATAGACAACAAACAACAGACAAAATAACATTGAAAACTCTCACCTTTACCATTTGTCCAGGTGAGCTAATATCCAGGTGCGCTAATAAAAATAAGATTCCCATCATGGTTCTAAAGTATGTTTATACCCCAAATTTATCAAACTTTAATTTAAATTTCATCTTAAAAAACTCTTATCAATTTTGAAATTCACAAAATTAACCAACAAGAACTTCATCTACCTATCTTGACAAACCTAGATACCTGGTATTAATACAAATTTCCCTGTTTAAGAAATGCCCTAAGTCAGTAACCGTATTTCTTTTCTAGTACACATGACTAAAGATGCATGAAACAGAGATTGTAAATAAATTTGACAGGTGACAACATCAACTCCCAAGGTTACTATAGCAACCAAATTGCTCCACCTACAAAAACAGTGTTTGTTTCATGGCTAACAATAACAAAACAGTTGTCACTATCGAATGGTTTTCTATCAGGCAAAGTTATTTTGGACAAGTTTTAGGGTTTGCATTAACATTTTTAAAGGAGAAAAACAATTTGTAAATTATTAAAATTTTAACTTAAAGACTTCTGCACTAATAAATAAATAAATTATAAAACTGACATTTCAGTTGTATGTTACTCTGAAATAGACAGGTTGAGTCAATAAAAAGTAATCATGTCTGAGCCAATGAAAAGTACTCAGGTCTGAGTCAATAAAAAGTACTCAGGTCTGAGTCAATAAAAAGTACTCAGGTCTGAGCCAATGAAAAGTACTCAGGTCTGAGTCAATAAAAAGTACTCAGGTCTGAGTCAATAAAGAGTAATCATGTCTGAGCCAATGAAAAGTACTCTGCCATCTGAATTAATCCTCAGTTTTAAGATTTACAGTGAAAGAGAATAAGAAAGAAATGGTTCTGAAAACTGGGTAAGTATAACATGCAAGAGAAATATGGATCAAAATTTTAACAATTTTATGTTTGATTGGAGTTGCTGCAGAGTACAAAAGAAGTTTGTCAATTCATTCAAATTCCAAACAATGTCTTGTCTAATGATTTTACAATACAAAGTTAGGACATTGGGTTGTTTTTTTTTTTACTAATATCAAAGCCAGTTCAAAGATGGTGGAGGAAACTAGAGTGCCAGAATATAGAAATGTTTCTTGCAGCCTCATGTCAAAACAAAAACTGCTTTCAGTTATGTCCATTTATCAAAAATAATAAATAGTTAAACTATTTGGTTGTTCTTTGGACTTTAGAAATCTCAAATCATGCTGGTCACAGGATGACATATAATCATTCTGGTCACATGACAAAACACATCCATGCTGGTCACATGAGAAGTCTTACATATCCTTCTGACTTCACTGGGGTATGGGTTAAAATAAAATTATAAAATGACAATTCAATCATCATAAAGTGAAAAATTAAGAGTTATTCCCCTTACCACTACATTATCACTACTGGCCTTCATCCCCCTCCCCCCAACATTGCAGTCCCACTACTGACATTAAACATGAACAAATCTAAATGAAAGACAACAATAAATTATTATCATTATTATCATCAGGAATGGATTGCATGCAATATCACAATAAATATAACAATTAAATACTGAGTCCATATATTAAAGTTACAATCCGAGTTATTGAAGCTTGGAGTTGTACTACTTGATTTGTTTCCCACGCCATACTTTTCTGCTAGACGACTCATCAGGTTTGGGCTGAAAATTAAAATAAAAAAGGTTATGGTGACAATAAATTAATCTATTTTACAATAAACAAGAAGCTTATGATAGTTTTTTTTACATCTATATTTTTCTGATATATTTTCTTTAAATTTGTTGTTATAATGCCATATAAAAGTGCATCAGCAATTCTTTCAGCTATTCAAGACAAAAACAAGGTTATAAGGCGATATGGGTTAATCTAAGTTTGTTTGCGTGAAATGTACAAGTGTGTATTATGGTCTGCTGTGTACTTGCACATGATCAGGGCAATTTTTGTTGAGGTGCTAGCTCATCCATACCACACCCAAAGTCCATTATCCTGGCACTGAGTGAACCAGTTATAACTCTCTTCTCCTAATGCTGAGCCCCATGTAAAGGAGCAGTATCTCTTATGTACAATTGACCCGGATTCAAACCTACAACCTCCTACTTGAGGTAGGTATTCTATCAATAAATCACCAAGTTGGCCTTATGAATTTTTCAGATTCCAATACTAGTAAAGGTTCAATGTCTGGTAAAATTTGGCTTTTTTTAAAAAAAAAAAAAAATTAAATGTGTGTATTTATGGATCTCTGGTAGTGTGGTATGGTCAAGGGCACTGCAAAAATAAAACCACACAACTGGACATTTAATATGAAAATATTAACCATATGGTAGGTTAACTGAAATGACGTTTTTTGAATACCACAAAGACTGAAAAAAACACAGATAATTCAAGACATTGGATGTTTCCAACAGCTGTGTTTATCATCATTTCGAAATTATATAACTTGAACTCTTAAATAACTCAAGTCAAAAACGAGTCCAGTGCACCTCAAGTTTTGCCAGTAATTGTGAAACAATTTTTACATAACATACCCATTTGTATCCATTCTGATCCACAAATCATTGAACGGTTTATCCTTCATATGGTCATACATTTTACGTTTGTGTTTCTGTTGTTTTTCCAACCATAATCTAAAAAAAAGAAGACAAAATTTTTATATCGCAAAAAATTTTACTGTCAATATAAAATAAATGGTGATTGATTAAATGATTTAATGGGGTTTTATGTCCCATTCAAAGACATTTCATTTACATTGATATATTACCAGCTATAGGTGAAGTGACAGAAATTTTGATTTTGCAGTGCACTTAGGGCAATGTGCAAGGAGGGTTCTTGAATGTGCCATGCCTGCCATGACACAAGGCATCAGTTTTAAAGATATTCTCTAAAGGACCTTATGTCTTTCATGTCTAAATGCCAAGTGCTTGGCGAAAAAACAGTCACTACCAATTTTCAAGTCTTGGTCAGACCTGGCCAGGGTTCAAACCCTAACCTCCAACATACAAGAAAGCACAAACAATAACAAACAATTACATGTATAGTAATACAGTAAATCTTTTTTTCATCTCAACCATGTGTTTAGTGAAATTTGGTTTTATAAAGGGGTTTGGGATTAAACATAGGTTATATATATATGAAAACATAGAAGAAAGAAATAGATTTTAGGACTTCAAAATACCACTACTCAAGTGCCCCCCACCCTGAATTTTAAATCAAAAGACATAATGCTGGTCATACCTCGAGTCTGTATCTAACTGAAGCCAGAAATCACTAAAAGCCATATCACTTCTTCTGTCTTTTAACTTTTTCTTTCTATTCTTTCTCTTCTTCTTTGATTTTAAACTGAAATAGATATGTACATTTGTATTTTGAATTAATTTTCAGACAAACAAAGTCAAACAAATCAATAAATGTTTTGTCTCTAATGAAATAGTTATATATTTATATATAATAAAAACACAGCAAATTAAAAATAACTTCCAAATCTTGTTGTTTACAGATATCAATACTTAAGACCAACTTACACAGTAACCCAAAATTATTATTGTAATACAGTTCTCCTTCTTGCAAAACTGTCAGATTTAAATCTTTCCAACAAAAGTCTCTCATGACTAGATGTTTTATCGAAATAATTTTTCAGAAACTCACATAACAATAAAGCCTTCTTAATAACTTCTAAACCTTTTTCCTCTTTTCTCTAGGCAATTTTTACTAAATGTCACCATGACATAATAAATACGATATGAAAAGAAGCAAATTACAATATTCTTAGAAGACCATTTTATAGATACATGTGTTAAGGTATTTCAAACTTATCAGAAAAAGCTGGGAATCTTACAGACTCTGGATAAAGAATTACATAACAAGTGACTGTATCTAAAATAAAGATTTATGGAATATGGAAATATGATCTGGAAGTATCAAAAAGAGATGAAGATAGAATCTTTATCATATTTATGTAGATCATGGAGACAGGAAAATAGGAGTGATAAGCCATGTTTATATCAAACACTGGGGCTGTAGATACAAACATATATATCATAATATATCATATTTTATCTTGTACATCTAGCAGATCGAGTGGGAGTGCTTGCTTTATTTATGTTTTGGTCATATACACTTCTGAGGAAACAAGAATTTGTTTTGATAAGTCAACCATCTGTAGGTTTATTTATAGAACAGAGTTATCTCCCCTAGTTGCACTCTCTGTTGATTGTAATTCAATACATCATGTGATTTATTCCTGATGGGTTTCAAATATAAAAAATCGCCTGATAGAAACTTGTAATTTTTTTGCATGAAATAAATGGCTTTGAACTAGATTGCACAATCCTTTTTATGAAATATGTTACAGAAGTTATGCTGTATTCATTCAAAAAGATTTCAAAATATGATTTTTTATAAAGTTGATATAATAAAAAAAGTTTACTGATTCTGAGTCTGTCAGCTCTGTCAGAAGATGTGGATGTTTGATCAACTCATCAGTATTCAATCTGTTACAACTTACATACTCATCAGTAATATTACCTACCCCCCCCCCCACCCCTTCTTCTACCTGTTCACATCAGTGATCACCCTAAACCCCCCCCCCCCAATTTCTTCTTCCCTTACACATCAATGATATCCCTCCTCTTGCTACTCCCTGCAAATTTACCTATAAATTGCAATATCTCAACTGAGACAAACCCAAAAAACATTACTGGCAATAGTGAGAATGAGTATGATAGCAATGCTTACTGTGGAATGGCCGTTAAGTTTTGTAAATGATAGCAACACTTACTGTGGAAAGACTAGGGTACTGTATATAATGTCAATATTAACTGTGGAAAGATGGGGGTATTGTTTATTATGTCAATACTGGAACATGCACTTACTGTGGAAAGACTGGTAATTATGTCTATTATAATACCGGTAATACTTACTGTGGAATGACTGTATCAGCTGGTATATGTTCTATACCAAACCCAGTTTTTTGCAATTTATGTATAACTGTGTCATTACCAAGGAAATGACCTAAAATTATATATATAAATAAAATACAATTTATTTAATAACTTCCTTTCAGACCTCATAACAATAACTCAATTCTGTCTACATAGGAAACAGAGAAGACAGTAATCATACTAGGTAACTATTTCAGTTTTCATCATTAATCAGGTGGTATTTTCATGTAAGGATTGGATCCAGAATTTTTTTGTTTTTCTAAGATAGAAGCCAACTACATGTTTTTTTGGTTTTTTGTTTTAAAAAATGTCTCCAATATCTAGTATTATTTACTTTTTTACATTTTCAAACTGTCAATTTCAAAAGTTTCATGCAGAAAATGATTTGTCAAAACAAATTTAATGAATCTGAAATTATATTGATGGAAAATACCAAATTTTTAAGCTGATAACATATTATTTGGTGGTTACCACGTTTTGGAGTTGATAACATTTCATTTTGTGGTTACCCAATTTCGTAGAAAACACAGTACTGAAATAAGCTACAGGATTAAAACTAAAATATACATATAGTAGGTTTTACACATTATCCATCATTGATGTCAAGTTTAAATATAGCATCCATGACCAAAAGTTATTTATTTGAGTCATAGAAAGAGAATTTTCCCATGCTTCATAAGAATATCAATAAATACAAGAAGACAAGCATTATTACGATTAATAAATACATGCATATCAGATATTGGTAATACTTGGTGATTGTCAGACATGTTGTACTGTATTTAGTGACATTACTGGTAATATCAAAACATGTAACTTGAGTATGCAAATTTTAAGTGACAGTTTATGAATTAAAGAATACTTTTTCATTTTAACTTCCACCAATATTCTCGTTATAACAAATGGAATGGTAAAAATTACATCACACTGACATTCCATTTATCTTCATTATGGCACCATCAAGAACCCAGCCATTCCAGGTTTTTATGAGAAACCTGGGACTCTAATATTAAGTGAAACCATTTTCAGAATAATCCTGACAGGCATGTTATGACATTAAATGAACATGTTATAATAGTATGGTATCAAATTTTTAGGATTTTGATGGTAATTATAAGAAACATGTTTTACATAGCCCATCAAACACTATCTCTCTCTATTGTATCTGACTAATATAATACCACTCAATTCTCAGCAGGATATCACAATTTAATTATGGAAATATAAAATGACACAATTTACACAAAAATAATTTATTTTTACTTCAAGAAATGAGGCATTCCCCAGGATAACTCAGAAAGATACTACATTATTTCCCATAGGAAAAAAAACATTGGAAAATTGTTAAATATTTTCTATTCCAAAAGTAATTGTTTTATAGAATCTGAATACTGTATATCAATTACATGACACTGTGGAATATAACGAGATACATTTTGTGGTGATACATCAATTCTCAGTTGTGGTTTGGTTATAAACTAGTTTATCAATTTGATGAAAATTTTAATTTTTGACAGAAAAATGAACAGTTGAAAATGAAGAAAAGAAAAAAAAAACATTTTTTTTTAAATACAAAATTTCCCCACTTCCAACACATTTTTCTAAAAATTTTTTTACAAAACAACTTCCTTATCTTTTAATATATACCCGGTACCCTCACAATTACCCTTTAGGTAACTCCAAAATTTAGGGATACAGTTTAATTTATCAATGAATGAGGTATAGGTACATGTAGGTGTGAAATGGTAATTGAGTTAGACTTGTATGGAGTAAGTAATTACAGGTAATTTGTTTTATCAAGCAAGGATAAATCCAGGTGGTTGAATAAAAACTCTATAACTTTGGACACTTTAACATTGTATAATACATACAGATGTTTAAATTCTAAATTATTCCTCAGTTGGTAGAGTGCTCGCTCTGTAAGTTGGAGGTTATGGGTTCGAACCCCGACCAGGTCTGACCAAAGACTTGAAAGTGGGTAGTGTCAGTTATTTTGCCAATCACTCTGCATTACAAAATGAAAGTTGCATAATGCCATCAGTGCAACACAAGGGCAAAATTTCTGCACTTTTGCCTATAGCTGGCAGCTTCTCAATATAAGTGAAATATTTTGACTCAGATGTTAAACACCATTCCTTAACTAAAATCTAAATCATTCATTTTAATTTACTGGTACTTTGATTAAGATGTTCTTAAAAACATGAAAACTTATGATTATGAAATTATTAACCATTTGAATAAACAGTAGTTTTTAATTTTTGTTTTCATCAAATTCAATATGTTTAATTACCGATTCATGGAGCTTTACATAGTGGCATTTATAATTTTAAACCAGAAATAATTAAAAGTCATTCTGAGATTTTAGAATAGTGATGCTTTACATTTACATTAAACAAAATGATGGTATAGCCCATTTGATCTGAAAAAAAAAATACATCAAAAATATATCAAATTAATGATTATTATTCTGAAGTTATTATTATTTTCATGATTTTTAAAATTATTATTATTTTCATGTTTTTTCTTAAAATGTACCGTTCTTGAAAAATTATTAAATCCTGTGGTTTGATAACATAATCAACAAATTATTAAATGTTAAATAAAAAATTAATATTTAGCATGAGGTAAGAAAATAAATCCCATGTTTTGCTTATAGAATCATGAAGATTTGCAGAATCCCTTTATAAGTCTCACAATATGAGCTCCCCTTTATGAACCCTAAATCCCCTTTATGAACCCTTTTATCAGATTTTCCTGAGTGTATGACATGCAGCAAAATGGAATGTTTTATACCTAATGTAAATGTGTACTAACAAATTATATGTGAAATAAAACACACAGGGGACACAATAATTGACATAATGTATAGTAACTAAGTACACATGTAACAAATAAATACATACAATATGTGTACAATGTTGTGAATTTTGTGTTTATATTTCCACAAACTACAAACATCTGTATACAAATCTCATTCCAATGTTTGATAAGTTTGACCTGCTTTTTTAATTAACTAAGTAAAGTGATTAATTTGTGTTCTTGACAGAAAAGCATCAGACATGTTATCCTTGTAAAGACTGGAAGGACTTTCATCCAGTGAAAGCTACTAGTAAGTGATTTTTTATCACTTCTGTAAAAACAATCTTTTCAATATTTTGCAAAGAATTTCAAGTGTAAGCTCTGGGTAAGGAAGGACTTCTATTTTATTTTTTAAAATTTTGATCTTGGCTGAAAATCAGTAGAGGTGACAAAGTTTTAAAAAAAAATTCCATTTCTGCTGCAATTGTCAAAAAAGTTGATTTCGATTTCACCAGTAACCCTTTCATTACAGATAAGCCTGGCATATTGAAAGACCTATTTAATTCACTTGCTTAAATTTTTTATTTTTATTTATTTATCCATTTATTTATTCATTTCATTTCATTTCTTGTCTTGTCTTGTCTTGTCTTCTCTTGTTTTGTTTTATTATTTATTTATTTTATTTTATTTTATTTTATTATTTATTATTTATTTTATTTTATTTTATTTTATTTTTTTGTGATCTAACATGAAAGATTAAGTCAAATTTTCAGAAAAAATAAATATGGTAGAATTTAGTAAATTATGAATTAAACATTTTACAAGTAAGCCCACATCAGTATATTTTTAACAATAAATTAAAAAGCTACAAAATTAACTACAAATACAATGTACTGGTATGACATTAAAACTCAATTTTCTAATTCTTTAAAAAGAATCTCACTCATAATGCACCCAGGTAGACACCATTTACACCCAAAATGCCAACATTCTTTACGACAATAAACTGAATGAGCCACAAAATAAAATGGAACTACAATGTTACTATAGTTAGTAACCAACCCAGTATAATTAGATTAATAGCATTCTACACCTGTTTTTAGTTACATTAATTATTTATATAGAATATATAAATTATTTAATTAAAATATATATAGGAAGTCATGAAATTCTTGGGACCATATCAACATACTCAAAGGAAAAATACTAGCAGCTTTTAAAAGACAGGACGGTTATGAAACTAATAGCAGATGCTCATTTTAGCATTGCTACTAACAAAGTATTCCAATTACAGTGGTGTCACAAAAAATATACCCATTACAGTGGTGCCACAATCAAAATATGCCATATGTCACTAACAAAGTATGCCCCTAACATCAATGCTTCTTACAAAATATGCCCATTTCAGTTATGCGTCTTACAAAGTATGCCAATTACAACAATGACGTTAATAAAATATGTCCATTTCAGCAATTTCACTAAAAAGTTTGCCCATTACAGTGATGCCATTCACAAAATACCTTCAATGCAGTAATGATATAAATAAAATGTGTACAAAGCAGAAATGCCATAAAAAGCATATGTTCACTACAGCAAAGCAATTTATGGTTTTTTAATGTGTCATGCTGTTGTGACACGGGGCATTGTTTTTTAAGGTTTAATGCGAAGGACCCAGTGACTTTCATTTCTAAAGCAGAGCGCTTGGCAAAAGTACCAATTTTCAAGTCTTGGTCAGACCCGGTTGGGGTTTGAACCCATAACCTCCCACTTACAAAGCAAGCGCTCTACCAACTGTGCTACCAAAGTGGTGTAATAAGAGTGATGCCACTAACAAAACATGTCAATTAAAGTAATGTCACATGTAAAAAATATGTTTATTAAAGATGCCACAAAAAAGATTCCACTCAAGCGGTGCCACTAAACAATTAGGTCAAATACAGCAATATCACTGAAAAAATACTATTACAGCAATGCCACTAGCAGAATATGCCCATTACAGCAAGGCCACTGACAAAATATCCCTATTTCTGTGATTCCACTTACGAAAAATTCCCATACAGTAATGCCATAAACAAAATACATGTATCCCTATTACAGTGATGCTTATTACAAAAAAATTCCCATACAGCAATGCCACTAATGAAATATCCCCATTACCGTGATGCCATTACAAAAAAAATTCCATACAGCACCCATCGCATTATCTATTAAGTTATCATAAACATTATTCATATAAAGAATTCACTGAGTTCCTACAATATTGTCTAGTCAAGAATGTTTTATTTTACTTTCATTTTTAAAATACCCCAAGACATCATGAAATAAATGTTCTACCATTAATGTATTAAGATACGCATACTTGCATGCAGGTATTTGCACATTCACATTTTTGCACATGCAGGTATTTACACATGCACATATTTGCACTAGTTCTCCTAGCGATTTTAGTTCTCCTAGCGATTTTAGTTATTTTTTATTTTATCCCCATAGTAAAATTAATTTTTAAAGTTAATGACATTTATTAGAAACACCTGTTATATAGACATACTAACAAATCTTTCAAAAAAGCTTAAAATAGAAAATAAATAACTCATTTAATTAACTAATTAAAATCTTCAGAAAACAGGGCTATAAAATACCTATTAAATTAAACCAAAATTTCTTCAGAAATCTCCTTGCGATATTATATATATGTAAAATAATCTATCAACTTGAATGGTGCAATACAACTGTCTCCTTTCCTTCTTAACAGGCATTAACAAGTACTTGTAAGTTATTCTTAATTAACCAAACAAATTATCTAACTTATGGTTATTAATACTTCCTTTGTAATTTGTCTTGTCTTGTAGCCTTATTAATATCTGTATTACTTCATGATGAGTATACTGTACTGATTTTGTACCATGTGTACTTTTTGTGATTCATTTTTATCATTATTATTATTTCTTTATCACTGCAGTATACATTTTTTATAGAATCCACAAGTAGAAAAAACATCACAAAGATCACATCACTATAAAAGTGCACTATGAAGGCAGGTGAACAGAATTTATCTTTTTAATCTTTAAAACCAGGATTAAACATTTTACTCTTTATCTGTTTATAAGTGGCAACACTAGAACACTAGTAGATGCTAACCCACAAATGAGGTTTCTCACTTATTACGAGGGGGTCAGTTCTGGGATGGTGAAGAAACTGGAGTGCCCAGAGAAAACCACCGACCTTTGGAAAGCGATCTGACAAACTTTTTCACACTAGGATCTGTCCTGAGTGGGATTTGAACCCAGGCAGTGAGAGGGGCTGTGATCGGTAAGTGTGCGCTTTAGACCACTTGACCACAGAGGCCCCTATGTGACATTAGACATTAGTGTACAACCACTGTAGCTGTCACTATAAGTATGCACAAATACAATGTAGATCAGAAATAGTTACATGCATGCTCACATTTTATGAATTGTTTAAGATCCTCGAGATTATAAAGAAAATTATCTAATCACAAATAGCTGAAAAATTGCTGATACAACATAAAACATAGCTGAAAAATTGCTGATTAAACATAAGACATAGCTGAAAAATTGCTGATACAACATAAATCATGGCTGAAAAATTGCTGATATACCCATTTACACAAAACATTGCTGAAAAATTGCTGATTAAACGTAAGACATAGCTGAAAAATTGCTGATACAACATAAAACATAGCTAAACATTGCTGA
Organism: Tegillarca granosa; assembly: GCA_029721355.1. Lineage (NCBI taxonomy): Eukaryota > Metazoa > Mollusca > Bivalvia > Arcoida > Arcidae > Tegillarca > Tegillarca granosa. Next base: position 40,772,755 of record CM056598.1, on the reverse strand, counting down.
TATAACATAAAACACAGCTGAAAAGATGCTGATATAACATAAAACATAGCTGAAAATTGCTGATATAACATAAAACATAGCTAAAAAATTGCTGATACAACATAAAACATTGCTGAAAGATTGCTGATACAACATAAAACATAGCTAAAAAATTGCTGATATAACATAAGACATAGTTGAAAAATTGCTGATATAACATAAAACATAGCTAAAAAATTGCTGATATAACATAAAACATTGCTGAAAGATTGCTGATATAACATAAGACATAGCTAAAAATTGCTGATATAACATAAGACATAGCTGAAAAATTGCTGATATAACATAAAACATAGCTGAAAAATTGCTGATATAACATAAGACATTGCTGAAAGATTGCTGATATAACATAAGACATAGCTAAAAATTGCTGATACAACATAAAACACCATTCAACTAAACAACAACCATTCCAATCCTAAAGACTGCCATACTTATACGGCAACAGGTTTAATACATAATGTTACTAGTGACTACATTCCTGTGAAAACACCTCCTGTGGCATTTCAACTCTGGAATTTACAGTCTCATTGAATTAAGAGATACTTTTTACTGCCTAATAGCAAAATCTTGGTTGGATCTAAACTTTTCTTTTTTAAGTCTTAAGTCAGATTTAAGATCTTAAGAAGCAAATAGTCTACAAATTGAGCCACTTACTCAGTTTGTACATAAATGTACTAGCAAAAGAGGTGAGGCATGATGTATGTCATATAGACATTACTTATTTCCAATTTTTCTTTGGAAAACAGGAATTTATAAAACAGAATTCAATTTCCTGAGATAATTGGGATTTTTTTATACGAGGTATGAGTCTAATGATATCTCTTTCTTATGTTATTACTTGTTTATCACAAATATATATGTATGACAATTATAATCATATAGTAATGCTTTAAATATACACCGCCTAATTATTTTATGATGGAAAATTATTATTTCCGAGATGGCAGTTTATATATTAAATTATCCCCTATATAAAAGGTAATTTAAGACATGGTAATTATCTAGTTTTTTTTATTTATTAGTGGTTTACCGAATGGAAGAACATACATGTATATAAATTGAGTTTTATAATAAACTAATATCTTGGTACAGATTGTCCGGGATCAGATTCTTTAGGGTATCTTTAAAAATGTAATAGCAAAGTCAATCTCGCATTACTTTAGTCATTTTAATATTTCTGAGGCTAAGATTTCAAAAAATGGGTTTGTTAATTAAAAAAATAATCAACATTTACCCATCTTTTTTGATCAAGTGATTGATGAATAAAGTTTTAAATGGGTTATCATAATTAGTGAATCCTAATATCTATTACATCATACAGAATTATTCTCTATCATTTTCCCACTCAGGACAGATCCTTGTGTGGGAAAATTGGTCAGTTCACTTGCCGAAGGTCGGTGGTTTTCTCTGGGCACTCTGATTTCTTCCACCATCCCAGAACTTACCGCCTTGAAATAAGTGAAAGAATCTTGACTGGGGCATAAAACTCTATTACTCAATTCATTACATGTACTCCACTCTATCATTTTCTGGTGGCCCAGGGGTGTAAAGTGTGTGCTTACGGATCAAAGTGCCTGAAGGATCTAACTCTCTCTCTCTCTTTCTCTTCTCTCTATCTCTTTTTCTTCTCTCCTTCTCTCTCTCTCTCTCTCTCTCTCTCTCTCTCTCTCTCTCTCTCTCTCTCTCTGAGAATTTATCTTGTAATCTTCTCTTAAAGATGAATTTCCATTTGACCTAAATCATACGTTGTATAGCTTTTGAAAATTCTTTTTGTTGCCTGACTTTCAAAACAGCAATTGTCTATTTAACTTCTGAAGGATAGGGTTCAAAGGTAAGCTACGTAATCTCTGTGACAATTTTGGTTCTTTCAGAATATTTAATTCGGGGTCATTTTCACCAGGTTGGATTTGTCACACTATACTCTACAGGTTCAAGATATTGTACTTTGTAATAAATGTCTTGTAACTGCATACTTCAGTGTCAGATGCAAAATAACACATGACAAGGTGATATTTATCAACATTGTGTCACCCCAGTAACAGCAATCTTCATCTATAACCTTGTCATCAACAGTGATACCTTTAACACTCAGTCTGTCAGTGTCCCTCTGTCCAACAGACAACTGATGATGGCCTGGCCGGGGTTTATCTAGAACAGTTCAGTTTCTCCTGCCTGCATGCCTTCTTGATCACGAGTACTGTTTTAGGTCATCTTCATTATCATACATTATTTATTTAGATCTTTGTTTACAATAATATATTACATGGTAATTTATGTCTATTATTTGTCCTTAACTTTACCTACACAGAAATATTTGAAAACTGTGTAAAACAATGTGAATTGAATAACTCGCTAGGTGTGACAGCACAAGATTTAACTAGATATATTTTTCCCCTCTGGAACCCATTAAATTCTACGTAAAATTTAAACAAGAGGCCCAATAGGGCCTGTGATGCTTAACTGGCTGCATATGTAAGACAATGTTTGTTTTTGTTTGTAATGCTGTTTAACGTTCAACTCAAGAATATTTCACTTATACGGAGACTGACAGTTTTGGAAATGGTGGAGGACACTGAAGTATCAACCAAGCAGCAAGTTAAGTGACAAACTTTCAAAGATGAAGTGCTAGCGCCACTGGGACATTAATGGGTAATGTCAGGGGTTAGAGGTGCTGTGATCTGTAACATCGAATGCTTAAGACAACTCTGCCACTGTGGCCCCTGTAAGACAATGTGATGTGGTTACCATAATTGGTTCATCAGCTAAAGATGGGAAATAAATTGAGCTTATGATCGCTTTTGCTTCATTGAAGCCTACTTTGCAACACACACATGCAGGCATGCTTTGCCATGCCATAAACTCAGCTGGGTTTAGCCAGTTGAGCTTAAAAAGGATCCACAATGGTTATTTTTGGTTGTTTTTTTTTTCTATATCTAGTTACAACAGGCATCTTGGATTGTACAAATTTTTTTCAGGCTGATGTAGGAACCTTCCACACGAAATTTGGTTCCAATTCGCCCAGTGGTTTTAGAGAAGAAGATAATTTCTACTAAATTTTACACCTAATTTGCATATTTCTTGAAAACTGGGTCAATAAAAATTTTCTCAGAAAAAACCTGTTATATATTTTGAATCCCACACAGTATACTTTCTATATTTAAAATTTGAGCTCAATCAGTGGAAAAAAGGATCCACAATGGCCATTTCTGTTTTTTTTTTTTGTTTTTATTTATTTTTTTTTTTTTTTAGTTATGGCGGCCATCTTGGATGTCAGGCGGGGTTGCCTGGTACAACCTTTGGTCAGGCCAACTTAGCGACCTTCCACACAAAATTTCATTCCAATTGGCCCAGTGGTTTCAGAGGAGAAGATTTTCAAAGATTTCACAAAATATTACACCTAATTTGCATAATTAGTGAAAATTGAGTAAACGAAAAAAGACTTTGAAAAATCCATTAAATATGTTGAATCCCCACAATATACTTTCTACATTTTGAATTTGAGCTAAATCGGTGGAAAAATGGATCCACAATGGCCATTTTTGTTTTTTTTTTTTTTTTCTATTTTTAGTTACGGTGGCCATCTTGGATTTCAGGGGGGGATTGCCTGGAACAAACTTTAGTCAGGCAAACGTAGGGACCTTCCACACAAAATTTTGTTCCAATTGGCCAAGTGGTTTCAGAGGAGAAGATTTTCAAAGATTTTACAAAATATTACACCTAATTTGCATAATTCTTGAAAATTGGGTCAATGAAAAAAGACTTGGACCTGTTGAATATACTTTCTACATTTCAATTTAAGCGTAATTGGTGGAAAAATGGATCTACAATGACCAGTTTTGTGTTTTTTCTATTTTTTCTATTTATAGTAATGGTGGCCATCTTGGATGTCAAGCGAGATTGTCTGGTACAAACTTTAGTCAGGCCAAGGTAGGGATCAACCACACCAAATTCCGTTCCAAATGGCCAAGTGGTTTCAGAGAGAAGATTTTCAAAGATTTTGCTAAATATTATACCTAATTTGCACAATTCTTGAAAATTGGGTCAATGAAAAATTTCTCACAAAAACCTGTTACATATGTTGAATCCCCCATGATATACTTTCTACATTTCAAATGTAGCTTAATTGGTGAAAAATGGATCCACAATGGCCATTTTTGTGTTTTTTCTATTTTTTCTATTTAGTAATGGCAGCCATCTTGGATGTCGGGCAGGGTTGTCTGGTACAAACTTTATTAAGGCCAATGTAGGGACCTTCCACACCAAATTTGGTCCATTTGGCCCATTGTCTCAGAGGAGAATACCAAAGTTTACACACGCTTTTTAAAGCTTTTAAATTTCTCTACAAATTTTTACTTATTTTAGACTCAAAAATTTATTTTAATTTTGCCAACCAGTATCTGGGTCTTATATAATTACATCCCCTTTTGAAGAGTTATTTCCAACAGTTATGGAAATGAAATTTTAGCAAAATCTATTTGATTTGTAGCCAGTGTAGCCTAGTGGTAAGACTTCACTCTCACCATGTTAGGTTGTGAGACGGATTTCAAGGATATTAATAGTTACTTCATTATAAGAATGAAAAACAAACTTTTTCTTATATAAGCAATTTTACGGAGAAAAATACTTAAATTTGTTACAGAAATTAATATTCTCAGAGTATCAGAAGTGTAAAATTGGCACATATATCATTTTCATCAATTATATGAAACGCAAGGTGATTAAATGGATATATAGATTTATGTTGAATTAAATTTGTTACAGAAATTAATATTCTCAGAGTATCAGAAGTGTAAAATTGGCACATATATCATTTTCATCAATTATATGAAACGCAAGGTGATTAAATGGATATATAGATTTATGTTTTGCTTGGGGTGTCAAATTTGATTGGACAAGAGATAAAATCAAACATGAACAGATTGATTAATAAACTTACCAGTGGACGGTGGAAACTAAGAGCATCATTGTTAAATAATGGGTGTAAGTAAGTTAAATACGATACGTCTTAAGTCAAATAAACATAATTTACAGTCAAAAATTTTAATGTATAATCTGGGTGGAGTAAGATCAATTATATTCTTAAATAACAATCAAAATCACTCACCTGCACCAAATGCAAAAAAGAAACTTTTGCGTGGATGAGCTTTCAACAAATTTGTGACTCGATCAGCCATTCTTTGATTGCGTTTATCAATTAATTCCATACGAAAATAGTCATCAATCAACTTGGCAGTGCGTAGATCCTGAGGGGGCAGTGAATTATTGACTAAGTTTGGCACTTGAGCAGTATCATGATTAAATATAACATCGTTCAAATCACCACAGTTGTAGTGATCGACTAAATCGTCCGTACTATATCGCATTCCATGCTTATTGGATCGACTAATCTCGTGTTGCCAAAGTGTCTGATTTAATGCAAAAAGTACCTAAAATAAACAAAATATACATAACATTTATAAATCATATTACTATCATGGAACAATATATGATTACTTAAACATTCAAACACAAATTTATTATTATCCCTATGCCAGAAGCACTGGCTTATAAAGAGAAGTACCTGCCTATAAAGGCAAGTATCTCCTTAGAAAAACAAAGAAGTTTTAATGAAGCCAGAGCTTTTTTTTGTTACTTGAAGCCGAAGTATATTCTGATCTACCAAACAGAATTCGGTTGAACTGTTTAATTGACATTTTGTTGCATTGCCAACGACTGGATGGTTATGTAAAGATGAAAAGCAATACTTTAACACCATATTTTCAAATAAAAATTTTATTTCTTTACTTGACTCTGATATGTGTTTATTAACAGAAAATTATTCTTGGGTGGGGGTTAGTTGAAGGTTCGGGGGTGTACACTTTTGCCGACCATTGGGGAATGGTTAGAGTTTACCCTTTGCCGATCCCTGGGGGGGGGGGGGGGGTGTTAGAGTTTACCCTTTGCCGAATGGGGAGGGGGGTTGACATATCCTTGCTGACTGCGGAATGACCTTACTGGCGTTTGTGGAGCCTTGAGCCTATCTTTATATAAGGCTAACTGCACTACTTATTAACACTAGTGACATTTTAAGCATTGCCTTGAGTGGTCTAGTGGCATTGTAAATATTCTTGCCATGCACCTATTCTTCTATTGGCCTATGATCTTTGTTGCTCTTTGTGAAAATTAAGTTTATAATTTCCTGTGACTTTAGCATTAATTGTCTGAGAATTCATGCTTTTTTCCAAGCTGTGAAATTAGGTACATATTAAATAAAAAAGATGATAAGAAAAGATGAGAAAGTATTTGTTGAAATAATCAAATTAGCTTCAAGATGATAACAATATGTCTACACCAGTAGATTACAATCTACAATTATACAAAGGGAAGAATAAAATATCAAACAGTTTGAGAAGAGAAATTTTTACAGAATTGATTAAAATAACAACTCCTTTGCATAATTCATGAAAAATGGGTCCAAAAAAATCAGAAAAAGCTGTAAAATTGTTAAATAGCTATATATCTTTCAGGATTTAAAATAATTGTTAACAAATTTGTAATAGCTATTCATTTGTTGTTTTTTCTTTATTTATAATAATGTAGCATTTGGATTTTGAACAGCAATGTTGTTACTGCTGTTACAATTTTTAATCTTCATTAACCAAAGACCTTCCACACCAAATTTGGTTCTAATTAGCCTAGCAGTTCAAGAGAAAGATTTAAGTTTATATGTAAACATACATGTATACACAGAAGAATGTAAGGACCACACACACTTTACCATGCCATAAGCTCAGCTGGCTATAGCCATTTTAGCTAAAGATACCAAAACAATATGTTCAGATTTTTTCAATTATCAAGTAACAGAAGGGGAAGATAAGCCACACACTGTAGTGTCATTCACCAAGTTCATTTTTCTTTGTACATTTGTACAATGTTACAAAATTTTGCCCTAGAATTCTATATACTAATATAATATACTGGTAAAAGCACAGAACATCATATAAATAATGTGAAAACTTTAGTTCCTAAACAGACTGATGTAATATGTCAATGTTAGGTGTATTGTTAGTCATCAATTTTGATTAGTTCACAATTATCAAATCTAAAAATAAGTGAGAAGAATATTAATTTTCATTAGAATAAATGTATTTTTGTATGAATTGTAGACAAAGTAGAGATAATGTATTTTTACGTTAAGGGTAAGAAACACCTTTCAGCCAAAAGTTAAGTGGAAAATAACGAGAAATGTTACTTATAGTTATGTGAAGTACGACTCACTGTGTATAATATCTATCTTCAGGATACAGATAACTATATCTCCTACTCAAGTTTTGTATATCAGCATCATGCTACAGTTTACTTACTCAGAAACATCAAAGAAACCAGACTAATTACCTCTAATTAGAGATGGTGTGACTTCAAAGCATTATCTACTGATTAGGAATAATGGTTCGCAGTTCTCCTTAATTACAGACTTATTCTATTATTTATTGTATCCATTTAAAATTTAATTTTATAAGACATTGTTGATATAATGGGATATATGGTAAATTGGAACATTTTTGCATTGGTTAATATTTTCACAAATGGCAATATTTCAAATTATTAAATACTAGTATCTATTTTCCATAAGGTCAGAGGGCAAGCAGTGCAAATGTTTATTATACAGTGCAACTTTCATAAACAAGCTTCGTGTGAGACCAAAGAAATTGGCCCGTTTTTAGAGAGGGCCGGTATTCAGAGGGCCTTATGAATCTGGTAGTCCGATCCAATCCAAATCTTAATCATTTCAGAAATTTATGAAATAGTGTATAATGACAAAAGAGGTAAATGTTGTTATATTCACTTAATCATTGATCGTACATGCAATGTGAAATTTAGTTCTTATCTTAACAAGTACTTTGTGTAAAAAATCCAAAGTTTACAAGCTGAAAGACGTATACAAACCAATGAACAATATTAAAATCTGTATTAAACAAATATTTTCAAGTTTTATTTTTCCAATTTGTTACTCTTGTGAATTTCCACGAAAAATTCCCCAATTTAAAGTAGCTGATACGATGCTGAAACTTCACAGATAATAAATTACCGGTAGGTACTGCTCAGGAATAATATTCAGAGTTAACAGCAACTAAATTACACCTAGAATTAATGAAAGCAGAATAAAGGAATGATCACAGGGGCATATGGCTCAGACAGGAAGCTGAAAGTCAAAGAGAACCAGAACAGGTGGGAGAAAGTGTAGAGTGCAGGACAAAATGAGGCAGCTGGGTGTATGTCAGATAATCAGACATGTAGATGAAAGTGTAGAGTGTAGGACAGAATGAGGCAGCTGGGTGCAGGTCATATACTGTAATCAGACATGTAGTTGAGTGTAGAGTGTAGGACAGAATGAGGCAGCTGGGTGAATGTCATATTCCGTAATCAGACATGTAGGTAACTGTGATAAGAGTGAAAGTGAAAATAAGACTGGTAGGTGAATGTAAGTAAGAATCACACTGGTAGGTAAGGGAGTAGAGTAATAGGGAATCAAAAAGGTAGGTGATTGTGATTGTATCATACTGGTAAGTGTAAGAGAGTATCAGACTGAATGGTAACAATAAATGTCAAGACTAAAAAATAGAATCAGACAGGTAAGTGAATGTCAGACAAGATGATGGGTATGTCAGGGGTGTATGAGGGAATCAGACAGGTAAGTGAATGTCAGACAAGATGGTGGAATTGTAAAGAGTGTTATAAATTATAATAATGAGGGAATCAGACAGGTAAGTAAATGTCAGACAAGACGGTGGGTGTGTCAGGAGTGTATGAGGGAATCAAACCGGTAGGTGAATTCCAGAAAAGATGGTGGGTGTGTCAGGAGTATATGAGGGAATGAGGTAAGTGAATGTAAGAGAGAATCAAACAAGTAGTAGAAAGTGTTAGACAGGTAGGTAAGAGGGTGTCAGACAGGTATTTAAGATTGTCAAAAGTGAAGAATCAGACAGGTAGGTAAAATTGTCAAAAGTGTAAAATATGTCGGTTATAAGTGCTAGAGAAACTAGACAGATAGATGAATGTAAGAGAGAATAAGACAGACAGATGAATAGCAGAGAGAATAAGATAGGTATGATAGTGTCGGAGAGGATGCGAAAGGTAGGTAAGTGTCAGAGAAGAGTACAATTAGTGGTTTGTTTGAAGTATATCAGGTGTTTTTACTTATTCCTCGGTCTTTTGAAGTCTTGCGATAAACAAATCATATCTACAGTTCTGTTTACATTGTATACTTAACAGAACACAATACATACAGATGTAGCTGTCAATCATAATAGTTATGATATAGCTAATATTTCAATAAAGTCCTGGCTTTACAAGGGAGCCGTAATACTTGGGTGTCATTATCAATGGTTTTACAACAGATCATTTTTACTTGAGTGTCATTATTGTAATGGAGTTTTTTATCAAGCATTCCATCAAACAGTTTATGTTAATTGATATTGTGGATTATATTTATCATCTTTATATAAAGGTCATCTCCACGTTAATGGATAAAGGTCAGAGGTTAATAACAGTGCTATTATCATTTTGTATATATCATGTATTAATTTTTTACAGATATACACCTCTAGTGATATTGTTATCATGACATTTCACATATGGACTATTTTCTCCATTAATATTGTGTTAACAAGACAGACCAGAATAGTCAACTATTGCCAAAAACCGCCCAGACTAATGATAAATATGATAATATTCAATACAGTATACCTTGTTATCTACAACAATTATTTGTCTTCTTTTCAGTTTTTTTTTTCAATTTTCTTTCTCTTTTTTTTTTTTTTTTTTTTTTTTTTAAAAAGAATGTTTTATTTAACAAGGGCTGTCAGAAAACCATTACATCTTGTCCATCAAAAAAACTTTTAACAATGAATGTTAATGCTGGATTTTTTATTTTATTTCAGAAATTCTATAAAACACTAAAATGGTTCACCTCCATACTTAAAGGTAGAAGTTCTATAAACAAGACAAGACAAAAAAGATAACATTTGTTTTTGAAAATCTGATTTATCTATGAGTAACATGTGTCTGATATCAAATTCATTTTCATTTTTAGTGGTCTAAAGTGAGCATTTACAAATCAGACAGCCTCTCACCGCCAGGGTTTGAATTCCACTAGAGCAGATCATAGTGTGAGAAAGTTTGTCAGTTCGCTTGCTAAAACTCAGTGGTTTTCTCCAGGTACTCTGGTTTCAAGTACAATCTTAAAACTGACCTTTTTTTTATGAGGCAAAGAATCTTGACTGGGGCATAAAACACCATTGCTCTACTCCACTCCACTCAATTTTGTTTCTTTCTCTTTTTCTTTTTATTTCTAATTCTTGTCTCAATACCTGAGTATAATGTGACCAAGTTTTTGAGCTGTTAATTTGAGACAATGTAAGCAAGTGTGTCTCAATACCAGTATATTGTGACCAAGTTTTTGAGCTGTTAATTTGATTTAATGTAAGCAAGTGTGTCTCAATACCAGTATATTGTGACCAAGTTTTTGAGATGTTAGTTTGAGACAATGTAAGCAAGTGTGTCTCAATACCAGTATATTGTGACCAAGTTTTTGAGCTGTTTGTTTGAGACAATGTAAGCAAGTGTGTCTCAATACCGGTATATTTTGACCAAGTTTTTGAGCTGTTAATTTGAGATAATTTAAGCAAGTGTGTCTCAATACCAGTATATTGTGACCAAGTTTTTGAGCTGTTAATTTGAGATAATGTAAGCAAGTGTGTCTCAATACCAGTATATTGTGACCAAGTTTTTGAGCTGTTAATTTGAGATAATGTAAGCAAGTGTGTCTCAATACCAGTATATTGTGACCAAGTTTTTGAGCTGTTAGTTTGAGACAATATAAGCAAGTGTGTCTCAATACCAGTATATTTTGACCAAGTTGTTGAGCTGTTAATTTGAGATAATGTAAGCAAGTGTGTCTCAATGCCAGTATATTGTGACCAAGTTTTTGAGCTGTGTGTGTCAATACTTAAATAGTTGTCAATCTGTAACTGTTGTGGGAAAGACTAGTGTGGCTCAGTATAAACTTTGTATGACTGAGTGGATGAGTTGTCAATCTGCGACATTGTGGACAAGTCTACTACACACTAAAAGTTACATGCTGTACAATCATTAAAATTCATGAGGTTCAAATTTTCTTGATCTATGATTTAAAAAAAACAATTTGTTGGTGATAATTTTGAAAAATTGCATTTTGTTAAAAAAAAATAATCCAATAAGATGCCTTGGTAATTAAAAATTTTTCATTGACATTTAATTTTATGGTATTCACTAACCCGCAGAAGTAAGAAATTTATGTAATCACCCCTTGAATATTTGTGATTTTACAGTATAAACAAAAAGTGAGGCATCTCTATAGTGTAATTATAAAGAAAATCTTCCCTCTTTGATTTAGAATAAACAAACATCATTCTAGCTACACATTTGTTTTTAACAGTTTGTACAATATATCTGAAATACATAAACACAATGAATCTATATTTTAACCTTGGTAAGTTTATTTTTCGTGATTCAAACAACAGAGAATGATTTTGGCAGGTGAATAAGAATGACTGCCAATCCAGGTATCCTGAATTGCGATGAATTCATACAAAACACGTAAACCAGAAAATGAAGTAGGTACACCAAGATTGGATGATGTGGTATCACCTGGTACATTGTTACACACTTCTATGTACTAAGTAAATATTACACATACTTAAGGAATAAATCCTAAACTAACAGATAAGATTTTAAAACGTCTTTACAACTTAATGCAGAAATGTGTACATCTCTCTGTGAAATGGTCATATTTACCTTAAACAAACAATCTAGTCATCTTACTAGATATAATACAGTGTACTTCTCATGTGTTACATTAACATATACATGCAATTCCTGTAGATATTTTTATTAAATTTTCTATTTGTCCAGATTTATGTTTAAGGATTTAGGGAGTTTGTCCAGATTTAAGGGGAATAAACTATTGGTTTATAAAATGTCCTGATTAATTTGATATTTTAATATCCATAAATTCATTCTTCTTCATTTAATATTATAAAATAAACATAACAAGAGTTCCGCATGGCAGAGCATGATACGCCCGTCAAATCTGCAAGTCATTTATGTGGATATTTTGTTTATTATGAACTGTAAAGGGACTTATACAGTTCATATGAGCTGTTCATAATCAATAAGTCAATTCAATTATTCATCACAATGATACAAAATGCAGTGCACAAGTCAACAAGTACAATGAAAAACAATAGTAATTATTGAGATTTTGGTATTATTTTCAGTAACAAAATAGATTACCACCAGCCACACCATTTATATAATTTTACCATCATGTTCTTGTAACCTTCATCACAAAATTGAGGTAATCTATAGTATACTGGGTTGTTTCAAAGACAGCAAGTTCTTCAGCCTACAACTCTATGTGTATCTGCTCCCTGGTAGAATAAATTAAGGAAGCTAGAGTTACGGTTCCTGAGCACTGCACTTCAGATCATCGTGGTAAGTAAGCATACCAAGTTTCAAGTCATTCTGACCATAGATGTCAGAGTTATGGGCCAGACAAACCCGCCGCGTACTCTGGCAGCACACAAAGGGGAATAACTCAAAAATTAAGGAAGCTAGAGTTACAGTTCCTGTGCACTGCACTTGGCATCATCGTGGTAAGTAAGCATACCAAGTTTCAAGTCATTCTGACCATAGATGTCAAAGTTATGATCCTGACAAACATGCTAACAGCATTCAAAGGGGAATAACTCAAAAATTAAGGAAGCTAGAGTTACGGTTCCTGAGCACTGCACTTCGCATCATCGTGGTAAGTAAGCATACCAAGTTTCAAGTCATTCTGTTATGGGCCGGACAAACCCGCCGCCAGTACGCCCGCCCGCCCGCCCGCCCGCCCGCCCGCCCGCCCGCCAAGGGTGATCCCATAATACGCCCCGTCTTTGACGGGCGTATAAAAATGTGTGTGTGTGTGTATGTGTGTGTGTATGTGTGTATGTGTGTGTGTGCACATGTTTGTATGTGAAAATGTATGCATGTGCATGTGTGTGTGTTTGTTAGCATGTGTATATGCATGCACATGTGTGGTGTGTGTGTGTGCATGTGTGTGTGTGTGTGTGTGTGAGCAAGAGAACATTTTATATGGCAATCTGTTAGCTACTGTAATTCATTATATATTCCAAAGTTCACTTGCTGTATGAAATTTGGCAAATGACAAAGGTTGACAACATTCTTGTTTTTATATCAAAAATATTTCAAAAGGTTATCATTAGCAAGTAGGTGATACCTGCATTAAGTCACAGATAGATAATAGTACATACAGATAATTATCAGGTGTGATAATACAAGATACCTGATGGGAGGATCAAGATAATTATGATAATTAATAACGATGTTTCATCTGATTATACAGGTATGCGAGCTGAGATATAAATATAGATACACTCTGTAAGTGTTACATTCCATGAATAAGCAGTCTGTGATAATCACTCTGTCGGATAATACAATGACATCATCAGGTCAACTTCTAATGTCGCTTGTAAACATTCAATGTTTGTTGCATAATTCTTTTGCCAATGATAATACATGTATCAATGTTCTCTGTTCATATAAAAGTTCAATATAAGCTAAAGTAAAAACTATTTCTCAACTTCTGTGAGAGGCATCAGTGGCCATGGGGTGTAAACCATATGCACAGTACCTCTAAAAACAAGAGGCCCAAGAGAGCCTGTGCTGCTCAACTGACAGGCCAAACATGGCAACCAAAAAAATAAATAAATAAAAATAAACAAAAAATTTTAAAAAATAAAAACTAGCCCACTTCCCCATCAAATTCGGTTTCATTTAGTTTCATTTGCCAATAACAAGGCAATGAAAAAAATTATGAAAAAACCTGTTAAATATATTAAATGACCAGATTTCTACATTCCATATACCAACAAATAAATATATTATGACCATTTTCCTGTTTTTTTCTATTTATAATAACAGCAGCCTTCTTGGATTTAGGATTGGGCTGAAAATCAAAAACTTTAATCTACTCCACCTAGGGACCTTCCACACCAAATTTGGTTTCATTTGTTCATGTGGTTTTGGAGAAGAAGATATAAGTTTACACAGACATGCACGGACGCACGAATGCTATAGCCAGCTGAGCTAAAAAACACCAAGGTTTCAATTCCACTCAAGACAGATCTTGGTGTAAAAAAGTCTGCCAGTTTTTGTGGTTTTCTCTGGGCACTGAGGTTTCCTCCACCATCCCTGAACTGACAGCCTCAATAAAATGAAAGAATCTTGACTGGGGCATATAACACTTTTGTTCAACTCTACTCTCTCTCTCTCTCTCTCTCTCTCTCTCTCTCTCTCTCTCTCTCTCTCTTTCTGGCTTATTTTATCTGTTTTAAAGTTTGGATAAAAAAAGTTTATTTTTACTTCCTGTGCAACAGATCTTTAGAACAAAGTAGCAAATCAGATCATGACTACAAAATCTTGTATATAAGAAATGCTTTGGTTCTTGTTTTAATTTTTGTTATACTAGACAGAGTAAAATCCAGCTATTTTCCAACTAAACTGTCCTAGAGCATTGTTTTTACACAAAAAATTATGAACCATGTAAGGACTTATACACAAGCAATAAAGAAGTCAATTACCTTAAAGAAAAATAATAAACAACCATGCAACAAAATCTATTATCACCACCAACTGTTACAAAGTAAGTGGAGTGGAGTGGAGTAATGGTTTTTTATGCCCCAATTAAGATTTTTTCACTTACATGGAGGTCATCAGTTCTGGGATGGTGGAGGAAACTGGTATACCTAAAGCAAACCATTAAACACCAATTAATGTACTGACAAACTTTCTCACACTAGGAGTTTGCGAGCAAGATTAGAACACAGGCCTATAAACCAAGTAACAAGGACTCTCTCTATGTTTAACTGTATTTAAATACCAGCAGGCTATGGAGTGGATCTAAATCAACAACAAAAACACTATAAAAGGTGAAATAAACTCAATTAACAAAATAATATATAGCACTTTTAAAATATTTCACAAAAAATTACAGAATGGATTCATTAGTGTATGAGTGAGTCTATGAATCACAGAACTAGTGTTAATCAGGTTTACTAGATTCTGTTTTACTTTTTTCCCCCTTAATTTTATCTCCACTAAACAATAATTCCTGTAATCATCCTTACATAATACTTGAAATTCATTTAAGTTTTTATAAACAATATTTTCATCTCAATCTTAACTTAGCGACTTTTTTGCAGTCTGTGTGACAATGTTCTACAACGATATCATTTTTCTCGAGACGTTCATAATTAAAGTTTGCTATTTCTTGTAATTTAGGCAGAGAATGCAGCATAGAAAACATATAAAAACTTGACTGGTGTTAGACCACACACATTAGACAGGTAGGGGGACCTGTGAACATTAAAATGTTTTTAGTGGTTTGATAAATACCCTAACTGTTCCAATATAAATAAAACTCACACCCATATATAAAGAAGAGGGACTTACATCAGATACAATGAAATCTAAATTCCTTTATAAACATATATCACACTCTGTACCCTGGTGATAAAGCATCAGATATTTTGAATATAAACCTAGTAATAAATGGAGATGGGGTTGAAAGGTCTTTCATGTGAGACAAGGTGAATCAGTAAAGAAATCAACCTTAGAAAATGTTCTACAGTAAAACCTGGAGAATTATCACACTGCCC
This sequence comes from Tegillarca granosa, assembly GCA_029721355.1. Lineage (NCBI taxonomy): Eukaryota > Metazoa > Mollusca > Bivalvia > Arcoida > Arcidae > Tegillarca > Tegillarca granosa. The sequence continues at coordinate 40,756,973 of CM056598.1, read as the reverse complement.
CCCTCTGATGAGAAATGATGTCCTGGTAATTATCAAGTGACAACATCTGGAAAGCATTGTAGTAAGCAAACACACCTGCACCAGGGTACCGAAAGACCCAAAATGAAATGAATTACATAATGTATACATGAATTAGAACAATGTAAAATAACCAAATGAAAGAGTATCACTCGGTAGGGACGAATATTGGGAGCAATGTAAAATTACCACAAAATAAAGGAGTATCACTCGGTAGGGACGAATATTGGGAGCAATGTAAAATCACCACAAAATAAAGGAGTATCACTCGGTAGGGATGAATATTGGGAGCAATGTAAAATTACCACAAAATAAAGGAGTATCACTCGAAAGGGATGAATATTGGGGGCAATGTAAAATTACCACAAAATAAAGGAGTATCACTCAGAAGGAATGAAAATTGGGAGCAATGTAAAATTACCACAAAATAAAGGAGTATCACTTGGAAGGGATGAATATTGGGAGCAATGTAAAATTACCACAAAATGAAGGAGTATTACTCAGAAGGGATGAATATTGGGAGCAATGTAAAATTACCACACAATAAAGGAGTATCATGACTGATTTAATGTTAAAATGACTTCCATTATCAGCTACAATCTATTTAAAATAGATCAGCAATAGTTAAAATGCCACAAATTTATTATCTACCTCCAACAGTTACACTCCCTTTCCTTTGATGTGATCTGATGTATGCATATTCAGTTATCTAAATCTCATCTTATGAATGTCCGCATGGATCTTTGAATTATTATACCAGGAGAATACATTGTTCAGATTTTTTTCATGCTGTTTTGCTAAAAAGTGTTTGCTTCAGTTTGTTAAATTTACCAGTTTTATATTAAAATATATATATAAAGATATATTAGGATGGGGGTCTAAATGGGAATACCAAGCAGGTGCTAAAAAAAGGTTATAAATGAGTGTGCTGATAATCCCAGATCTACAAGTATTTGTTTTTGAAAACAGTAATACATGTACCTTGTTATAATGTCCCCTTGATACCTTTACCAGCTTGCTTAATGCCACAATGATTTGAATACTTTTTCCCTATTCAGATACCTATATTTATTACCAAAACCAAAAACCACCAAAATTTAAATTTCTGACCCCTATATTTATACCACAAAAATCCAACTTTTGGATCCCTGGATTTATTGCCAAACCTTGTTACACAACAAAAATCCAACTTCTGGATCCTTTGATTTATTGCCAAACCCTGTTTCATAACCCCTTGGACCACGAAAATTTAAATTTCTGACCCCTATATTTATACCACAAAAATCCAACTTTTGGATCCCTGGATTTATTACCAAACCCTGTTACACAACAAATATTCAATTTTTGGATCATAGGATTTATTGTCAAATTTTTTATACCATCAATATCTAACTGAATAAATGGTGGCAATGAATCAAGGTCTTACTCAAGGGATAAATCATGTACAGAATACACTGACCATTGTACGCAATCAAACTAAGAAGAAAGCAAGTGTTTTAAGTAAGCCAGTGTATGGGTTAATTCACTCTTTGCTTAAATAAGCATGATCATTTTTTACAATAAATTATTGAAATACAGGCATGTAAATTAATGGGTAAACTAAGACACAACCTGAAACTTTTAACTTTTAAAAAATATATATCATGTTAAAAAATTAAATCATGATCCAGTATAATTCATGCAAAAAGATGGCCAAGTAAAATTATAAAATTATACCCATCTTCTTAATATATATAAGACCAGGCTCAAATAACGCTTTGCTAAATCAATTTTCAAATTAGAAGAACTGTCAAAGTGTTCAGGTTTGATATGATATGAGCTGTTATAGGTTTTCTATAAGTGTTGTCTAATGAGATAAAATATCTGACCACTTAAATTAAGAACATTATCTTGTCAAATGTCATTTATCAGTGGACAATCAGAATTAAATATCTCTTTATTATATATTTAACCAAGTTTGACTGACTGACAGTGTTAAAATTTTTAATCAATTATAGAAATCACATTTTACTGTTAAGTTAGACAATTTATGATAATATTCCCAAATGAAGTTCTCTTGTACAAGGTAAGGAACAGGAAATCCCAATAGATTACTTAATAATCGAGTAGGAAAATGGTTTCTATTCAGGGCCAGTAACCTGATCAATGGAGTAATTCCCTAAACAATTGAAGCATTTCCTCTCAACTAATGTTCCTATCAACAATAATTACTGGACTTCAGTTATACAAGTACACAATAAAAGTCTATTAGGGCCATTCAAACAGTAATAGGTTGAAAGGTAAGATATTTGAACGGGAAAGGTCGTGTATAAGAAACGCATGGTCAGATTTCGTAAAATACAGTCCAAAACACTGACAAAACTTGTAAAAACAAACCGAATGTTTGCCAAAATGATGAGAATGGAAATATAATGTTTAGTCCAGAGAGGCAACTGGATTTAGCATGTTAATTCCAGCAATGTTACTGGAAAATGAATGGATATTTGCTTTACTGAGATAACTAGCAAAGGCAACTGAAAAAAAATTGTACTCAGCTAAAGGCAAAATGAAAAAGGAACAATTAGCTCAAGTAAGACAGCTGGAAATAGAAGATTTTCTTCAGGAATCAAACTGCAAACATAGTTGCGCTAGCATAGCAACTTAAAAGAGGCTGTATATCCCAACAATGCAACTTGAAATAGGATGTTCACCTTGTAACCATAGCAATATTTTATATTATGAAAAAACTCTCTAACAAAAGATGAAAGAAAAGAAAACTTTGACTTAGATAATTAAACAAAAAGGATTTTTGAAATGAATATCTACACTTGATTTGTCTGACATGAAGATTAAAGAATGGTCCATTATCCTACATTATTTAACTGTGTTGTCTGCAACACTGATAAAATCTATATGGATAAAAGCGAAGCTAAGATAATGTAAAATAACACTTAGAGTGTGAGATTTATTGATAACATGCTGTAGTCAAAAGAATTATCACACTTGTCATTTCTCTTCTACTAAAACACAAAAAATTGGCAACATTTAGTCAAAATGTTTAAACAAAACTGAAAATGATGCTTTCATTAAAGACGCATCATCTTAGCTACTCAATCAATGTCATATAGCAACAGACAGCACACAGGTGTAATCAAACTAAAGTAATCATTCAAATGATCATGATGAAATACCAGAGTCACACATTCAAGTGACCATAATAGAATGAGTATTTAGCAGGCATGCAGAACATTTGGCTTGAAATGTTTGATACTGCAGTCACTTTCTTATCATCCTCATCACCAATAAAACATGGCTACCATTAAATGAAAAAGAAAGCCTGGAATATTTCAACTTCTGTATACCAGATGTAATTTTCAATTAATTTTTGCAGATCATGGCTCTTAAGATTGAATGAGATTACAAAAGTCTATATAAATCTCATAATAATTTACAATAGTCCCAAAAGAAAAGATCACACAAACAGAAAATTCTTATCTTGATAAAGATTTACAGAGTATCGGTGTCCGAGTTTGATCACACATGTACATAAAGAAAAAGTTAATTTTACATCTTCTGGTATATTTAACATACTAATGATCCAAGACTTACAATAAAACCTAATGAAATAACATCTATGTAATTTACTGCATCAAACTCTATCATTCAAAATTTTTCTTTTATTTTTGTTTTTTTAGGAATTTCAGCCAAATGGGAAGTTTGCCATCAGACATTAGCATAGGACAAATTTTAGATAGCTTGATTCAAAATTGGAAAGGTTGAACATTTGATCTTAATATTACAGTAATAAATTGTTGATCACCCAGGTAATTGTTCCAATTATTCACTCCTTTTCAACCTCAGAGCTACAGATCCAATGGCTTTGCTAGCAAAATAGTTCCACAGCATAATCTGTGGATCATAAATATTTTGAACACAGCTAATGCAGATGAATGAATAATTCCTTTTCCTTTCAAGTCCAATACCATTGTCATGATGCATTTTTTTGAATTTTACCGTTAAATACATTTAAAAAAAATGCATTATGACAAAAACATATTCTGAATGTATTTAACGATAAAGTTTAAAAAATGCATTATGACACCATCAAGGAAATTCAAAACACGACCTATATCCAACATGTCCTAGTTTTGACTACAAAGGTTTTCATCTGTCAAAAAATTTACTTCACGAATGGAAAAACTTCATGATGTTGTATATTGACTATGTCCACCCATAACAGTTAAGGATTTCTCCCTTATGCTAGTTTGTTACCAAAGCATGCCTAACTTCAACAATTTTATCATTAGCTTGTAGTTCTGTGAATTAAAAAAAAATATATGTATTTGACACCTTGGTTATATCCCGTTCCATTCTTGAAAAAATTTAAATTAAAAGGATACGCATTTTACTCTGGTTACTTTATGTTCTGATTATGATTTTTATGTCTATTCTTTATCAAAATAATGTTTGCAAACCAAGACGCTAAAGACAATTAACAATGTGAACTAGTTTGATTATTGTAAACCTTTGTGGGAATCTGTTACACCTGTCAACTGTTTGTATGATTAATGATTAACAAGATTCCAATCAACCTGGAAAAGTGCAGGTAAAAAAAACATCAACAGCTGGTTGTCAATATTCAGAACTTATCATATTTTATCACATCGAGAGGAAGAGGGGTTAAACCTGTCTTGTACATGTTGTATCCACAATAAAACACGAAGAATTCTCTGATAACAATACAAACATATCTACTGAAAACATGATAGAATGTAAAAACAGGAAACAGAAATAACGACGACGTGTATCAAACATAAAAAAAAAAAATCTACATCATACATACACATAGAAAACTCAGTCAAAGTCTACACAGTACAAATAAAAAGCTCAACGATCTTCTGTTGGATCTTATCGATATTTCTTATTCTGTAATTAAAACAAAAACTGAATTCTGATACCTCAAAGTTGAAAAAAACAATTTCTCATCTCACAAGCAGAATAAATAAAACTGTATGTTACATTTGCGTTTTAATATTTATTTATTTATTTATTTACTAGTATTTATTTATTTATTTATTTATTTACATGTATTTATTTATTTACAAGTACATGTATTTATTTATTTACATACATGTATTTATTTATTTATTTTTGGGGGTTAAAAATTTCCTCTCTGTATGTCAGAGGATATTACATCAAAAACGTTATTATGATTTAAATGTCTTTATTGTAAATGTTTTACCCTTGTACATACACTTCTTTGAAAAATGTAGACTCTTTTTCTTTAATAACTTAAAAAAAAAAAAAATGTTTCTTAAAATGACATTTTGACAATTATACCTCCACGATTCTCATTTTTCTATATATTTACATACAATATATAATGCAAGAATCTCATAAATCTGAGTTAGAAACATAACAAATATAACAGATAAACAAATCCAAAAGTCATATACCTCCCACCACAGTAACACTTTAAGTACTGTACCATTAGTGGGTACTTCTTTAAAAAAACAACAACAAAAAAACAGAAAATAAAAATCATATATACTGAAACAACTTTTTTCACTTCCTTTTTTTTAATATTTTGACTTGGAATATATCTATTTAGCTCAATATATCATCACAGATTTAAGGTAGCAAAAACATATCATATCAGAAACAATTTTGACTTGATAACACTTTTTACTGTTTTTAAGAATATATTTTTTCTCTTCTTAATCTTGAGTCAGAATTATCACAAATTTACAGATAAAATAGTTTAGTTCTGTAAGTAACATTGCTTTCATTTTAAAACCATGGTTTGTTTTGACAGACAGACAGACTTAATTCTTCCAAGAGAAAATGGTAGTTTTTATTTTAATTTTTGTTTTTGAAACAGGTTTTAATGCACATGTTTGTTTGTGTTTTTTGTGTGTTGTTTTACATCCTATCAGCAGTTTTGAAGTCATTGATCTGGAAACTTGATTTAAACACAAGTTTACAGTAGGAAAGCATTTTTTTTTCATATTAATATATGTAGACTCACTTACCTAAGAAAACTGTTGTAGTTGTTTAGTGTACAAATTATTTTGCTATAAACAAGTGGATTTTTAATTTTAACATGTCACTGTATTTAATGCAAAGCAATTATTACATTTGCTCAAATTTTTTATTCATAATTTTTTGGCAAGCATAAAATTCCAATGTTTTTTTATGCAAATAGTCAATAATAATAAGCAATATTTTTACTACCATATGTGGTTTTTCTGTGAGTTTTCAACAGAATAATGTTTTTATCATGCAAAAAAAAAAAAAAAAAAAAAATAATAATAATAATAATAATATCACAGAGTGTCATTTTAACCAATCGAATTTAGCCAAACACTAGGAGAGCCAATTTATACCAGTACTAGTATTAATTAAGGGCATGGTATTACAATAACTTGAATAAGCACATATTTTATCCAATGAATGATGATTATAAATTTTGATTAAACAGATAAATATAATTGGGAAGAAAGTAAAAGGCACTGTTGTACCAGGTGCCAAAAAGTATTACAATAAAGAAAGATTTCTTATAGCCAGACAGGTGTACCTACAGAACTAATGAAAATTTATGAAAACTTCACTGTAGGAAGTTTTATCCATTTATCTCCCTTGATAAATCCCGAGTTAATTAGATCTATTTTTTTTCCTCTTGTCATATCAAAAGTGTACACATCTATATATCTGTATGAAACAAACATTATACCAAATCTAAGAATGTTCATAAAAAATGAAATACCACTTAATATCATTGACAACTCAGTACTGCATAGCATGATAGTAGGGCCATTCTCACTGAGTATGACCCTTTCTCATCACTTAATACCTTTCTCATAACAAAATTACGAGTTCTTCGTTGCTAATCACCAGCTACCTCTCGCTGCCTAAATTTGAATCCCAGTCGGACAGTTCCTATAGTATGAAATTTTTTCAGTTCACTTGTAGAAGGCCAATGGTTTTTCTGGACACTCCACTTTCCTCTACCATCCCTAAACTGACTGTTTTGATATAGATGGAGGAATCTTGACTGGGGCGTAAAACATCCTTACTCTGCTTCACTCCTATACAGAATTATATGAGTTAGAACTCATTACGGTATTAAGTAAAACTGGAGTACTATAAGTCACGGACCATTAACAACTACATCTGTATCAGTCTTATGTGTCTAATTAAGCAGGTTAAATATTACCATTTAAACAACTTGGCATCTTAACCACAATAAAACAAAGTTATTTTATTGATTATTTTTAACTTTAAAATACAATAATATCACTATAAACATCTCTATATAAACCCACCAGGCTGTGGAGTATTAAGTATTTTGATGATCTGAAAAACCTTTAATGTTTTTTAGTTCTAATCTTAAGAGTGTATCTAATGTCAAAAAATAAATTTTAAGTTAATATTTAGATTGAGAAAGTTAAAGTGTAAAAATATCACTGCTGCAATTTAGATTGTAACAAACCACAGCAGCCAAAAACAAGAGTAAAATATGGACTGGACTGGACTAAAAGGACTTGAAAAACTTTTGAAATATACAAGATAAAGCTTACAAAGCAAGATCTGTAAATATCTTAAATGATACATATCATTCTCTATTGTATAGGAATCTTTGTGGACAGGCCTCTGTGGCAGAATGGTCTGAGTGCACAATTACAGATCACAGCTGCATCCCACCATCTAGGTTCAAATCCCAATCTGCAACTCCTAGATCGAGAATTTTTGTCATTTTAGTTGCTTAAGGTTTGGAGTTTTTATGGACACTCTGGCTTACTCCAACCATTCCAGAACTGACTGCCTCAATATAAGTTAAAGAATCTTGACTGTGGCATAAAACACTATTACTCATCTTAACTCTTTTGCAAAAAATAAATAATTTTCTCAAACACCTGACTGGTCTGTCAGTAAATTCAAACATTAACTGAAGCAGCCTAGTTAACAATGTTATGTTTTATGATTGATCATAATGAAAGAACAAGGGTTTGTACCCCAGCTGGACTTTTTATGTTCTTGATTTCATATTGCTCAAGTCCATTTTCCAGAAAATATAAGAAATCATTGAAAAATGTTTCATTAGGATAATTCATATCCTATTTGACCATTGCAAAACATAAAAAGACATCCCATTAAAAATCTGTACCACTGAGGCTTAATAAAATGTTAAATAAATGGGTATAAGTAGCAGTATGCTAGTTAACCCAGTAACGGCCCAGACATCCTTGTAATGGCCCAGACACCCTTGTAATGGCCCAGACACCCTTGTAATGACCTAGACAACCATGCACTGACCTAGACAACCCCATAATGGCCCAGACATCCCATCTTAAGGTGGAATCTTAAACTACTTAGACACTTTAATTAACTAGTCCTGAACTGGAACCAAATTCTAAAATATCATAATGATAAAAAAATGTCAAAAAAGCCATGTCACAGGCATTGTTAAAAGGTCCACAGTTTATATTTTACCAGAACAGCAAACACATGCAATGTGTTTTCATCAGTTAATTATTCCAATGTTTATGGAACATGTTATTAGTAGCACATAAAATGGCTGGGAAAAAACTTTTAATGTCCATAAAGTTAATAAAAGACAAATGTTTTTCACCTACTTAAAATACAATATATAAAAAGATAAGCACTGTATATTTACTAAGCAGAGTTAAAAAAAACCATTGCACACTTCTACATAAACATGAAGCTGAGTGACATACTGGTTATGGCTGTAGACTAATTTAGAATTTTTGGTTAAAACCTCACTTGGGATAAGTGATTATAATGTCATGAACAAAACCTTTTATTCCCATTGGTTCCAGTTCCCCATGCTGCTAAATGGAGGAGCATCTTATTCTCAATTCCTTCCCTCATTGATACCAAGATAAGTACCATCCAGTTGAGCCAACTATAAACTGAAGCACAAACTTACTCTTCAATGAACCAAAAAAGGCCTACCCTTCAATGATGATGTTGAATTTATAGACTTAAGACTAACTTTAATCTTCAACGATCATGTGGAGCGGCGAGCCCATAGACTTAAAAAACTGCCAATGTTCATGTAGAGTGAATAGACCTAAAACAAACCTTCAATGATCATGTGGAGCCCATAGACTTAAAACAAACCTTCAATGATCATGTGGCGCACATAGACTTAAAACAAACCTTCAATGATCATGTGGAGCCCATAGACTTAAGACAAACCTTCAATGATCATGTGGAGCCCATAGACTTAAAACAAACCTTCAATGATCATGTGGAGCCCATAGACTTAAGACAAACCTTCAATGATCACGTGGAGCCCATAGACTTAAAACAAACCTTCAATGATTATGTGGAGCCTATAGACTTAAGACAAACTTTAACCTTCAATGATCATGTGGAGCCCATAGACTTAAAACAACCCTTCAATGATTATGTGGAGCCTACAGACTTATGACAAACTTTAACCTTCAATGATCATGTGGTGTCTTTAGACTCAGAACAAATTTTGAACTTATTCAAGTTAATCTTACATGATTTGAAAATTAATTATCAGTATTTGAGATTCAATGAAGCTAGTATATAACTCAAACAAATAATTGTGAACAAGATTCCTAAACTTGTTGTTGAGACATGACTGAAATACAGTAAGATGATAATTACAAAGGCATCACACCACAGGGGGAACAAAAATTTCCAAACTCATTAAAAAGTTAATTTTAAAGTGTAATATTTCAGTTATAAGTGCCATATTTAGACTACCAGACTCCTGTTATTATAAACCAAAGAGACAGTTAGTATCAAGGACAATGTAAATATATCTGATAATAAGAATGTTTGAAGTCCCCAGTGAGTGCATTACAATGCATTGCAATGACTTGCATTTACAGTTATCTTTAAAGCCATTGATTTCACTTTAAAATTCAAGGTTAGGATAGACAACCATTTAAAGTCATCTCAAAATACAGGTGACACGCTTGTGAAAAGTTAATTTTAAAAAATTTGATTATAAAATCATTAAGATTCAAATAAATCAATCACAAGATAAAAGGAAGGTTTTTATTTAACACCTGAGAGATGAATTCCTACAATCTTAAATACTACAAATATCAAACACCAGAGACTTAACACAAGCCTAAATGTCTACTCTTAAACCTACAATGTACTAATCAAAAACAATTCTTCAAAATTTTATAGACAAAAAACTTTGTGTATTTATATAGCATGTAGGTGGTCCATCATGAACAGAACAATCTGGGGGCTTCTAAATTTTGTCTGTAAAAACAAGCTTTTTAATTAATTTGACAGTTACAATATCAAACAGACATTTGTAAAGGCATCTGATTTTAATTACTTAAAAAAATTGCAATAAAATTAATTAAATAATGTTCTGTCAAAAAACACTGACAATTTTATTGTTAATTACAACATTAAAATACTTCCTGGATAAACTCCATTTACAATTTTACAAGATAATGAAGAAAATGCAGAAATGGTATATTAATTTCTTCCTGTAGTGTCATGTTGGACTCAAACAAGAATATTATTGTTTTTATTATTATTAAGTCCATAAAATTAAAAAGAAAATGTGTACTGATAAAAACAGAAATAAGTGGTAGACTAAAAAAAGTGAGATAATGGCAAAAAATGACTAACTTAAATATGAAATAGTAATTAGGGTATTATACTCTATGTTTATTAGCAATTTTTTTCTGTTATCAGACAGAGCATCTAACCAACAAGGCCCTGTTCTTACTTAGGCAGATACTATTTGGAGAAATTTGTCTGTTCACTTGTTGAAAGTCATGGTCTTTTCCTGATACTCTTGTTTCCCCAACCATTAAAGAAATGCCTCAATATAAATAAAATAAGCTTGACTTTGACATGAAACACCATTACTCTACCCCTCTACACTCCATTACTTGACATGTAACTGCTTAAGTTAACATTTGAAAACATATTTTTTATCTATATCATTCTGTAAAAATGTAAACATTACTGGGTACTTCTAATGTAAATCTCTTTGTATACAAGGAAAGTTAAGTTATTTTATAAGAAATTACTGCATGTCCTGGAAATGTAACTAGTAATAAGATCAGAGTTACATATAACCTCTAAATGGGATTTTAATTCATGACTAAAACTTATTCCAATCTCCCACCCCCCTCTCTCTCTCTCCAAAGACAAATGTCATTATGCTATACTTTTGCAGGAAGACTAAGGTATTAAATAACGATATATGACTCTTACCTGTGAGAAATTCAACTCATTTAACGGAACACATTGCTCTTCAACTCTTTCTACTGCACCAGTCACTTTTCCAATTCTCTCTGCTTCCTGAGCTAAATATAGATCTAAAACTGGAATTCCCCGAGTTTTTATATCATTTTCTGTTAAAGAATTGACCATTAACATCACCCATACTGGTCCGCTTTCGTTCCCAGTCACCGGCTATAGCATTGAACAAAAACTCTGCATACAATCCCCGATCCTTCTGATCAGCTGTCATCCAGTCAGGCATCATAACTTTCACATATTCTAGATGACGTTTTAATCGTATATAAATATCATGAGGTAGCAGATTTGCTAAGTGTTCCCCTGGTGGCAGAAGTTGACAATTAGCTAATGCTGATACGGTATAAGGATCAGTTAAATCTAATTCAAAGAACACATACTCAGCATACTCAAATGCGAGTTTAGTATTCTCAGGTATATAATCCCATACTCGACTGTATGGAACATGTATTGTTCCAAAAAAGTAAGATGGCGGATTCCTGTCTAGTTTCCATAAAAAAGAATTTAACTCTTCTGGCTGAAAATAGAAATGTAAATAACAATTAATTTTTAAAAATTCAAAATTAAGAAGTTAAATATCTGAAAGACCTGACATGTTTACAAACTGCATGTTGCTTCAAACATAACCATTAGTCTGCTATCTCTTATCTGCAGCAACAAAAAAATTAAAATTAAAATTAAAAAAAAAAAATTCATCATTAAAATAGATGTACTTGGAAGCAATAGGTTTAGGTTTACAGGATTCAGTAGAAAACAAGTTTGGAGCAATAGTTTTTGCATTTAGAATAACAGTACATGTATTTGAAAGCAAAAGCTTAAAATGGTTTAGAAAACCATATATTAAGAGAAATAAATATGACTGTTGGTAATGTATGACTGCCAAAAGTGCATGATTGTCAAAAGTGTTTTACTGTCACAAGTGTATTACTGTCAGAAGTGTATGATTGCCAGAAGTGTATGACTGTCAGAAGTGTATATTGTCAGAAGTGTATGACTGCCAAAAGTGCATGATTGTCAAAAGTGTTTTACTGTCACAAGTGTATTACTGTCAGAAGTGTATGATTGCCAGAAGTGTATGACTGTCAGAAGTGTATATTGTCAGAAGTGTATGACTGCCAAAAGTGCATGATTGTCAAAAGTGTTTTACTGTCACAAGTGTATTACTGTCAGAAGTGTATGAATGCCAGAAGTGTATGATTGTCAGAAGTGTATGACTGCCAGAAGTGTATGACTGCCAAAAATGTATGACTGTCAAAAGTGTATATTGTCAGAGGTGTATTACTGGCAAAAGTGTATGATTGTCAGAAGTGTATGATTGTTAGAAGTGTATGACTGCCAAAAGTATATCATAACTGCCAGAAGTGTATGACTGTCAGAAGTGTATGACTGTCAGAAGTGTATATAGTTAGAAACATTGTTAGTCAGCAATAAGAGCTTTTCCAGTAATTCAAAATAAAAATTGTTATATATTTTTGGTCACCATTTTTATCAAGAGATAGTACTATTTCGTATATATTCAAATACATTGTAAATGTACATTAAGACTACAGTCTATGAGATCAACCTATCACAGTAAGTCGTTTTTAAACCATGTTTTTTAACTTGCATACATAAATATAAACTTACAATTTGTTTAAATTCTTTTAACTAACATTTCAATGAAAGTTTTAATTCAAAAATTTACAACTATGAAGTGGTTCAAAAATAAACATCTCAGTGTGATGTTATTTTAGTTAAAAGCAGGGATAAACTTAACAATGATTAAAGAACTGGACAATATAAAATAGCTAGCTAGTTCTGATAAAGAGAGTTGTTTATTCTTTTTAATTTTAAATTAAGGAATACCACTTCAAAATGGAACAACACATAGTTCAATCCCTTTGCTATTTCAATTCCATTGATAATTTGATGTTTTGCCATGAGTTTTTACGAGTTCATTTTATATTTTGTATTCTACCACTATCTAATATTTTTTATATGTTTGGGTTATAAGCCTGTACTTTGCAAAATGCTTACCGGTATATTATTATTATTATTATTAAAAAAATGATACATGTAACTAGAATGTATAATTGTGAACAATTATTTGTCTGGGTATCAGCTCTCTAAAGTGGTGCAACAAATGGCAGAGGAAATTCCAGGAAAGAAAGAAAGAACTCTCTGGAATTCCATGGTTTTAACCTGAATTCTCTGACAAAATTTCAACCTAATGGGATAGGAAACACAGGAGGAGATGTCTCTGAAAAAATTCTGTCAGAAACGCAGAGGAATAATAAAAATAATAATAATAAAGATTACGAGTAACAACAAGATGTCTGCTGATATGCAGACATAATAATCTTTATTGGCATAAAGCAATATGAATAGGCTTATAATAGCCACATAACATTATTATACAGTACATGTATAACATTTGATGGCAGTCTTGTTACCGAAATTTTCATTAAGTGAAATATACAAATAAGTATGAAGGTACTAATTCTTCAAGCTTTCCTCACCAATCAAAATGTTTTGTGTTAGTTACACAAACAGAATACCCTTATTCTTTTAGCTTAACACCACACTATTTTCAGGAGAAAAAAAAATCCCCCCCCCCCTATATATCTTTTGATTTATCCTCAAATCCTTTAAAATACCAAAATTTCACTGAACAACTGGTGGTCATAAATCAAGGGTTATACTATATACAGATTTACATATGACAACTTATAGTGCTGGCCCACTTGTTTTTAATGTCACAGATTAATAAATACTGTAAACTTCTCTTCAGTGTAATACTGCCACCAGGCAAGACAAAAAAGAAACCCCTTCTTTCAAGCAAGTGGTCCACAAAGGTTATTTACAAACTAGTAAAATATCAAGTTTCTACTAACAACTTCTTTCAAATTATAATAAAGATTTGGAAACAGACATTGGTCCATAAATAAATGTTCCATCCCCCCCCCCCCCCCCCAGAAATATGTCTAGGCTTCAACCTTGACCATCTGAGTGGTATAAATTTGTCATAACTATTTTAAAAGATGTCACAGCCATGTCTCCTATAGGTGAATTTATACAATGTCACAGCAATTTCTCTTTACATCAAGCTGAATTACAAATAATTTTAGCCAATTTTTTAAAATATGGCCCATATTTTATCAAGTAGCCAGGATGACTCCTAGTCGGAATACTGTAGAAATGAAATGATAATAACTTCCATTCTGTTGGATTTGTCATGTCACTAAATCATATGTACATGCATCAAAGTTATCACAACCACATCTCAGATGCTTGTGTTCAATGTCTATATTCTCATATAAAATCTTGGATGTTTTTAAATTCAATTTACATTTAAATCAAAGGGCCATTCCTCTCTCTCTCATATAAGTGTGTGTGTGTGTGTGTGTGTGTGTGTGTGTGTGTGTGTGTGTGTGTGTGTGTGTGTGCAATGTTTGAGTACTACTGTACTATACAATACAAAAGAGAGCTTCATCTATTCAAATTATACACATGATGAATCATTTAATAATTTGACTTCAAAAATAACAAATTATATTCTCATTAAAACCCCATAAATTTTGCAACTTAATAAGACTATTTCTATTTACCTCAATGTTTAAATTCAAGTTTATAAAAACTCCACATTTAAAGTCCATTAATATTTGGCTGTAAGAGGTATATTAGGCTGAGCAATATCTCAATTAGGATTTAACAAAATCAGTTTGAACAAGTAAAAGCTTTTTCCATTTAACAATTTTAAGTAACATTTACTAATATTTTAAAATTTAAAAACAAGGTTTGTGGGGTTTTTCTTTTAAATTCATTATTTTACAAAATTTTTTATTTTATCATATATTCATTTATAACTAACTTTCATATTTGTGAAGTCAATTACTTTTAAAGCCATATTGTATTTCATGTTTTGGTATTTTTCTAATTTTCCAGAAATTACAACTGGTTAAAAATTACCAAAATCATTCAAAATTCAGAAAAATTAAGATTTCTGGTGGATTTTGTGGATGAAACAAAAAACATATAATTATAAGACATTTTTTTCTTGATTTTTGTGGCAGAAAATTTAAAAACAATGAATGATTGAAGTTTGTCATAATTTGGTTTCTGGCATATTTACAAAATAAAATTGACAACCTAAAAACTTTTCATTAAATGACATGGCAAATTTTGAGGGGAGTTAAATTCATTATGTACATAGACACACACCTTAATAAAAAAAGAGTTCTATGTAAATAAATTACACAATGGAAATAGTTCAACATTCAATAATTAAAAGGCAGAAGAGTTAGTCTGATGTGTAATAAGTTAAAATTTCAATATAATACAGATTGGGTCAAGTTGTTGTTAATAAGAGACTTATAATAATATTTAAAATTCTTGTTAAAATACTTGTCATTCCACAGAATATGACAGCTTATAAATTAACTGACTTGTCTCAATCACAACTAGACAGTTTTATAAGTGTCATCTAGACTGAATTTGGCTACCCCAATAAATAAATATATATATATATATATATATATATATATATATATATATATATGTGTGTGCATGTATGTATGTATGTATGTATATATATATATATATATATATATATATATATATATATATATATATATATATATATATATAGTATATGAATGAGATGTCATGTACTTCATCATTGAAATTTTATATGTATAAAATATCCTGAACTATGAAAAACCACATGACAGGTGGCAGGTCGCTTACAAATCATTCCAAACAATTCCACACTCTACCTAAAACTCCAAACAATTCCACACTCTACCTAAACTAGAAACAATTCCACAATCTACCTAAAACTCCAAACAATTCCACCCTCTACCTAAAACTCCAAACAATTCCACCCTCTACCTAAAACTCCAAACAATTCCACACTCTACCTAAAACTCCAAACAATTCCACACTCTACCTAAAACTCCAAACATATCCACACTCTACCTAAAAGTCCAAACAATTCCACACTCTACCTAAAACTCCAATTCCACACTCTACCTAAAACACCAAACAATTCCACCCTCTACCTAAAACTCCAATTCCACACTCTACCTAAAACTCCAATTCCACACTCTACCTAAAACACCAAACAATTCCACACTCTACCTAAAACTCCAAACAATTCCACACTCTACCTAAAACTCCAATTCCACACTCTATCTAAAACACCAAACAATTCCACACTCTACCTAAAACTCCAATCCCACACTCTACCTAAAACACCAAACAATTCCACACTCTACCTAAAACTCCAATTCCACACTCTACCTAAAACTAGAAACAATTCCACACTCTACTTTAAAAAAATTAACATTCTACAATATATACTCCACAATACTTAAAAATTCACCTTATTCACCTTTCACCTTATTTTTGTATTGCATCTAAAGTTCATACATATATGGTAATTCCACAAATTTATACCATCTAAAAATTCAAACAAAATTCTACTTAACATTTATGTATAGTCCAAGACACTCTTCCTGAAAAATTCTACACAATTTTCATTTTTAAAAAATCTAACAAAAAATTAACAAATTTTTGATGAAAATTATGCAGCTATAATTTTTTTTACATTATATCTAGTCAATCAACTGACAAAGTAAATTTATCCAATTTTTTACTACTTTTTGAATGTATTTACACATAAGTTTTCTTTATATAAAAAACAAATTACTGGCACAACCACAAAATTCCACTAACTACAGACAGACAATACACCAGACTACAGAAATTGTAACTACCATACAATAAACAGTATATACAATATTCAACAAACTACAGGTGAGAATTATTTTGTATTATTGGAGTTTTTTTTTTTTTTATTTGTTATAATTTCAAAAAAAATATATGATGTAAAATTCAGTTATAGATTTAACTGCATCCCAGACCTGACCACTCTGATATAATTTAAAGAATCTTGACTAGTGTATAAAACAAAATTACTCCATTGTGCTCTGATTCTCCATTTATTAATGAACAAACAGTAAATAACAGTATACCTGCACTTAATGATCAAATAATCTTTGTTGTAATTTACTTTGCAGAAAGATTGAGATTCTCTAGTATGAATGTGTTTGATGATAAAACATAACTCCCAAATTAATTTATCTTCTTCTAAATTGGTGTTGAAAATTTAAACTGTATTTCATTAAATTTTGGCAACTTCATCTAAGAAAACTAAAATTTAAAGAAATGCAGTAAATATCTCTTTCTCAAAGTTTTGGCAGGCAGGCAAAGCAGAGTGGTAAAACAGTGATCAGAATTAAACTCATACAAGTTGATTACAAAATATGTTGTATCAATAAAAAGTATTAATGGAATACCATATTGAAGTTAATGAGGGAGTACTTATATTATTAAGAAAATAGAAACAGCAATATCTTTTTAAGTTAAAATTTTGTGGTTTTGTAATTTAAAACAATTTTCTGAAACAGAAATTCCATGAAATTGTTTCTAATGAAAATAAATCTCAGGGCCCAGGTAATTAAAATGTTTTTATTGACATTGAATTTTGTGGTTTTCCTGATCAACGAAAAATAAAATTTAATCCTTGATGACTATTTGTGTTTTTAAAATATTTTAAAAACAGGTATGAAGTGGAGTTATTTTGTATTAAAGTTATTAACCAGCCATACTTTTGCTAAAATACAGCATAAACTATTTTCATTAGATTTTCCTTATACATGTATTTTAATTTGACTTAAATAACTCATTTTTTTTAATCTTAAAATTCAGCTACTTAAAATATTGATTCACCTGTGTCATGCTTTGCATCTTCCCAAAGTAGATTTAGAGAACCGCTGAAAATGTTGTATGTGTATAAGAAATTGGAAAATTCTGTGTTTAAAAATCAATTTTGACACAATTTTCTTAGGAAATTTTAAAAACATATCATTTATTACAATATCATATTACCTTTTAGCAAAATAAAGCATAACGATACCCCATACTATCTCTTACCTTTTAGACTTAAAGGAAAATAGTTCTCAATAGGGGACTTACAAACCTTAACTTAAGCAAGTTACTATGACTCTGTATCTTCATTTTTTAGTTCTTATATTGCTACACTCTACTAAAATTTCATTTTTGACTGACAAAGCCTAAAACTAACAAAATCATCCCATTTTAAACATTTCTGTGAAAAATACTTTTTTTAAAATTAATTCGTGGGGACAAAAAGAATTCCTACCTTTTCAGTTACCTGTATTTAAATTTATTCACATGTAAGGGGTATATTTTAAGATAAATAAAATAACTTTACTGATTTTCTACTCACTTTGTCGTTTATGATGTGATAAAATGTTGTAGTGTGTAAAGGGATAATTTTGTGTCATAATCTGTTAAAGGGACAAAGCTGTGTTTATTTATATAATTAATCTCTTAAGTAAGTCAATATTTCAAAGTTTAATGCAAGTCTTTGTGCAGATTGGAATTCAGTAAGATGTAAATGTGAAATAATATATAATACAATGTTAAATTTAAACAACATGTGATTAACTTTTAAAATGTTCAGGTCAACTTCAGTAAAATTATACCACAAAGGTCATAAACGTATTACTGAGAAATTTAAATTCAAGTCCTACTGTTAGCTGTATCAGTAGAAAACATTTGAGCATGTTTATTTATCAAAAACCTGGTAATGTAAGCAAGTAAATATTGATTACTAACAAAACAACAGATTTATATTCAAAATATCCTTAATTAAGAAGTTCTAACAGTAAAATTTTTTATCCTTAATTAACAAAGGAGGAACTTATTTATCATTAATTAACTGCCTGTATGTAAATTTATTTAGAAACCAGTAATGTTGTTGAGTCATTAATAGGTGGGAAAAATGGATTCTGATTTAACAATCCTTTCATGTACAAGTCAAGAGAGAGAGAAAGAGAGGGTGAAAGAGAGTTCAAAATACTAAAAATAAGGGAAAGAGAAACCAACTTTAAAATTCAGAATTATTTTTCTAATTAATGTTTTGTAACAAACAAAAAAAAACTAATTTCAAAATTGTAAAATGACTTGAGAAATCTAAATTTAAATATGGCAGAGATAGAGAGAGGATGTGTGCATGTTCATAAAATAATAAAATTAGGTGCAACCGACTTCAAAAATTGAGATATTTTAAAAAAAATAATAATAACAATTACAAGAGAAAGAACTAATTTCTAAATTTCAGAATAACTTAAAAAATCTAAATTTGAGAGAGAGAGAGAGAGAGAGAGAGAGAGAGAGAGAGAGAGAGAGAGAGTTTATAAAATACTAAGAATGGGAGCAACCAACTTTGAAAATCAAAGATAATTTTTTAATTGTTTTTCCTTTACTAATTACAGAAAAAAAAACTAATTTCACAATTTTGTAATGACCTGAAGAAATCTGAATTTAAATGAGAGAGAGAGAGAGAGAGAGAGAGAGAGAGAGAGAGAGAGAGAGAGAGAGAGAGAGAGAAATACTTACATTCTTGTCGTTATCACAAGATTCTTTTCTTTTTCCTAAGCCAGTACTGACCAACGTTTGTAAAATAAAAATCAACAACAATAAATAACACATCGTGGTTCATTTTAGCCATTTATGTATTATAATACATTGTATCCATTGTCAACGTTACTCTAATACTGTGAGGTTGTACTTCGAACGCCAGTCGGATTAATTAGCTCAAATAAACACTGCACGTTCATCTGGACAGTGTATATCTATTTAAACACGTGCGTCCATCAAACGTCAACAATATAAAACACCCCATCACCCTTCCTAGCTTTGGGTCTGACTAGAAGATATTATCCCACTAACCAGTTTGTCTTAACTGATGAATTCCGTTAAAATCCAACCAACAAGACGTTTACTGCTACTTGACGATTATTGGATATATTTACCAGTTATAAATAGCACGTGGCATTACAAAGGGTGTGGGGTAGCACTTATGGTCATTTGTTGGTCATCCACCCCTTTGTGAATTACCGTGCTATACCAGTCCATAGTGTGCTGCATTAAGTTTGACATGCGTGACTGACCGCTATACACATATTTCACTGGCAAGTCGGTGTATCATAGGTGAGCGTGGTGAGAAGAGTAGATTGAAATAGCAGACTTTTCTTCAACATATATTAAATGTACGACAGAATTTGTACAGCGAAAATATATAGCAGAATAAATAGTTAAACAACTAACCAAAAACAATGATTATACTACCAGTAAAAAATCAATAATGTTTTTGTCGCCCTTTTGACTGGTTAATAGGTATTAAAACGATCAACATCTTCATAAAAAATATCACAAATTACAAGTTTACGGTGGTTTTATTGACTAGCAATGTCTTTTTTTATATCATAATTATTATACAGTGGTGGAGAAAAATATGAAACATTTATGTTAAGTTACAGAAAATCTATCGGAATTTTTCTTCATTTTGTGAAGTTCAATTATTTTTTCTTTTGTATATACATACCAATGACACTAGCGTCACAATATACAGGTTGTCTGGAGTTTTTTTTTAAATTGATTCATTCATTTATTTGATTTATTTTTGGAAATATTTACAACATTCAACTTTTTTTTAAAGAAAAAATTGATTGAATAGGTTATATGTTATTAAAGGGCTGGAGATGCTATGCGACTGTATCCATTGCCAGAAGGCATGAAGTGTCGCGTTTTAGTGATCAGATCGTTTTTACTAAACAAGATAGAGATCAGATTAATAATCCGGGTACTTTTCCAGGTAAACCACAGGTGTAATAATCTGATTACAAACATTAATGAATGACTAGGGGTCAGAGTAACCCATCAAAGGATTTACTTCAATTAACAGATAATACCTACCTTAATTATAGAATTTTTTGAGTACTCTAATTAGTGACCCAGCAGTATGTCTTCGACTAAAAAAAATAATAATACCCTTTATCGATATAGAAATATAAAATAAAAATTGTATTAGGAGGAAAAAAAAAACAAAACTTAAAAATTCAGAATACAACTATCCAAGCCCCGCTTCATTCCTATGATCTAAAACCTGGGAAAGACAACACTGCAGCTGCTGCTGCTGATGATGATAATGAAGATGATGATGATCGTAATGCTGTTGATGATGATGATGATGATGATGATGATTATTATTATTATTATTATTATTATTATTATTCGTCATTCTTATTATTATTAAAACTCTGGAAGGAATCTAGGAATCACACTGTTAGTCTATTCGTTTATACCAAAATCGTCTCAATCATATCTTAATAAAATAATAATTAATAATAATAATAATAATAATAATAATAATAACAACAATAATAATTTATTACTATGTCAGCTAGCCAGCCATTTATTGCGATCTTAAAGTACACATGTATGTTGACGTCGTTTGAACTCTTAATTCTTTAAAAGTACTTTTGTAGAATGCATTCAAGTTGATAAAGGCTTTTTGATTTTTACATAAAAAAATAAAATAAAATGAACTTCAATTGTTTTACGAGTCATTTCCGTTCATGTATATTGCCTGATGTATAAAGTTGTTATCAGGGCTTGCTTCTAATGTATACGGCATATCTGTTACTGTCACGTATTAAACCATTATGTAATACGTAAAAAAATAAATTATCGTGAAAAATTAACAGTTTTAAGACTTAACTTCAAACAGAAACATAAAATTAAAATGTCATTTTAAAATATCTCCGACGTTACTGATAGAAATTCTAACTACAGTCTCGTTTAGCTTCCAATAAAATATGGAAACTACTGATTAAAAAGCCTGTTACTCGGAATATATAAGTCAGCAGGACAAAATGGCCAATTTTTGATGTTATTATAATTATTCTACTGACCCATATTTTCAAGTCAGACATAAAAAAATAATGAATCAATTAAAATAACACGAAACAGTTTTTAATGGAACAGACTGTTTGTTAGCACCGATCGGAAACCAAAAGATATTTGTTTCTTGTTACTTTGTCAACGAACAACAATTAATAAACTGTCAAATATGCTATTCATGTAGTATGGGTTTGGTTGGATTAATAGTGTTTTACACACAAGTCAAGATGCTTTAGCTAATATCAAGGCGATCAGTTTTGGAATGGTGGAAGAAACCGGAGTGCCCGAAGAAAACCACCAACATTCGGCAAGTGAAATGACAAACTTTCACACACAGGGATCTACCCGAGTGGGTTCGAACCTATGTGATGAGAGGTACTGTGATCTGTAAATTAGCGACAGGAAATAAGGATTATCTTTCATTCTTTCAGACCATAAATGCAATGTTCACTGTCAATAATATATGTTTTTTTCTCTCTCTTTTTTTTGGCTAATTAAAATGTGATTGACAAATTCGCTTTGAAAAATCTTTTGAATTGTCAGGTGGTACTGTTTCTTATATTTTGAAAAAAAATTGTGAAAGAAATATTATACAGAAAAAAAAGAAATTGACAATATGAAAAAAAAGACATTGCAATGTGAAAATCATAAATCTAGCGGGTCAATAGAAAGCGCGCGTGTGTGTGTATGTGTTTGAGAGAGAGAGAGAGAGAGAGAGAGAGAGAGAGAGAGAGAGAGAGAGAGAGAGAGGTTGTTTTGGTTGTGTTAAAAATTTCCTGATGGTTAAACCTACTACTTCTTATATTCTAGTACATGTTTTTATGTTACTTATTTTTTAATGATACCACCATGCCCCAATCAACTACCCATTGCCCTCTCGTCCTGTGATGATCCCTCACATCGAATTCCACTTTATTTTATGGCTATATAGATTTAATCAAAAGACATTTGAAATATCATTTATAGATCAACACTCGGCAAGGTTCGTTCTCATAAAATAACCATAGCAATAAAATTGGAAAATAAACGAAATAAAAGATATATACAAGTATATTATCAAATAAAAGTATTGAAAAAGATAAAAATATAATAAAAGTACTGTTATAAACCGAAATAAAACAGAATAATTAAACTTTTAAATATGGTTCTTCAACACGAATTTAATATGTCATACCGGCGTGGAATATCTTCTTTATAGCCCCTTTTCACGAAATGATTCATCCAGAGTTTGTTATTGTATATAACTGTTTTATTTCCCTTCCTGTAGAATTGGTAATTATTTTGTTAATCTAAGTATGTTTTAACTAAGTTTAACATTTAAATACCTACCACCATATACACAAGAGGAACACAGCACCATGCATTAATATGAATGATATCAGATGCACCGGGTATGTCACTCTATTTGAAAACTTAACGACATTTTCATATATACAAATTACACACACACACACACACACAAACACACACACACACACACACACACACACACACACATTTTAGGCTGCTCCAGGCCATATCACAGTTTATGCACCAGTTAGTCAGCTTAAAGTGGTATATAGACCGAAACAATGCATTTGAATATTAATCTGACTTAGAACAAGCACGACCAATACATCAATGCAATTAAATATCACCCCGAATCTGAGCAGACACGGTAAACACATAATGAACATAATCCAGCCTTAAAAAAGGCACGATAAACACATCAATGCCACTGAATACAACCCTGGCTTGGGACAGGCACGGTAAACACATCATTGTTACCTAGTATAACCCCTACTTGGAACAGACACGGTAAACACATCATTGCTACTTAATATGACCCCGACTTAGAATAGGCAAGGTAAATACATCGAATCCACTGATAATAACCCCGACTGGGAACAGGCACGATAAACACATCATAGGTACTGAATATTACCCCGACTGGGAACAGGCACGGTTAATACATCAATTCCACTGAATATAACCCCGACTTGGAACAGACACGGTAAATACATAAATACCACTGAATATAACCCTGACTTGGAACAGACACGGTGAATACATCAATACCACTGAATATAACCCTAACTTGAACAGGCACGGTAAACACATCAATACTACTGAATATAACCCCTACTTGGAACAGGCACGGTAAATACATCAATACTACTGAATATAACCCCTACTTGGAACAGGCACGGTAAACACATCAATACTACTGAATATAACCCCTACTTGGAACAGGCACGGTAAACACATCAATACTACTGAATATAACCCCTACTTGGAACAGGCACGGTAAATACATCAATACCACTCAATATAATCCTTACTTAAAACAGGCAAGGTAAATATACAATACTACTGAATATAAGTCCGACTTGGAACAGGCCATTGAATATAAACCCTACTTCGAACACGTCAAGTAAACACATCAATACCACTGAATATAACCCTGACTTGGAACAGACACGGTAAATACATCAATACCACTGAATATAACCCTACTTGGAACAGGCACGGTGAATACATCAATACCACTGAATATAACCTTGACTTGAACAGGCAAGGTCTCATTAATGCCGTCGAATATAACCCCGACTTGGAACAGGCGCTGTTAACACATAAATGCCACTGAACCTAACCACGACTTGGAGCAGGTAGGCTAAACACATCGATATTACTCATATAAATGAACCGACCTAAAAATTACATTAACACATCTATGCTGTTGAATATTAATCCCTTCTTTGGCAGACTTGGTAAAAATATCGAGACCACTGTTTTATAAACTCCGGCCTTAGACACGAACATGTCAATGAAATATAAACTGAGTTGAAAACATTAACCCCGACCTGGAATATAAACGAAATATACATCGATGCCATTGAATCTCCTAAATTTGGACAGTTGCGTGGTCTTTATAGAAGAATATTTTCATTTGCTGTGTGAAATTTCCATTTCTTCAAGCTTGAGAGCCGTTGCGTTCATTTTAAATATAAATCACAAAGACCACGTGACTCCGTGTATGAATACATGTAAAATGCAATACACAAACCAGAACCACAATATCAAAGAAACACGACTGATACGGCTAAAAAGCACATTTACGAGATTTTACAAGAACGGTTCATATACATATGTAAATTTGAGAATATCAGATATATAATAATAATAATAATAATAGTAATTTGAATATCAACAAAATAAATTTGTTGTTATTTGTGGATTATATTTCGGTCAAAAATCATGTTCTCGGTCGAAAATGTCGTGGCTGTTGCGTCTACTGGACTCCTCTCGATGTGCACGTGTTATAGAAGGGGATTTTTGAGTCTTGAAATCAATTTTTGTTAAAAAAAATTTAACAAAAATATAACAATTGAACTGTTTTAACACGCGTTATTCAGTTTCCTTGCAAAGTTGATGCATTCATATTGACAATGAACATCAGTGTAAAACAGTTCATTAGCACCGAGAAAATTTCTTTACAAATGCGTTATAATTTCAAGAACTTTTTAACACCACCACCATCACCACCAGTAATAACAACAACAAATAAATAAATGAATAAATAAAACATCACCAAATTGGAGAATGTTATAATAACACATATAAGTACATGTTTTTGATACGTTTTGACCTTCTTGTTTATCGCATTTTCTCGAGTGGTATTCAAAATCACTTTGGAAATATTTTTGTTTTGTTTTATTAAAACATGCGAATGAACTAATTGTCCAAAAACTCTGATCTCCTGAAAATAATAATAATAATAACTTTACTGTGTTCTTTATTATTAAATCGTCATAACATCGAGCACTGACAATTATTTTATCAAAACTTGCTGAGGACGTTTTCGTGTATAACGAACACCTTTCAAAAACCCTGTACAGTATCTTCATTTATAAATTTAGAAATATCTTTAAATTTCCAATAACATTTTCTTCTGATGGCATTTTATGTATTCATACTAATTCTATCTTATCATGAAATACCTATGAAGTGATTGTGTAATTTTATAGACAAAATTTTCTGATTAACAAATTTATTTGTAGTGTTTTGTTTTCATTTTTATTTTATTTGAAGTATTTCTGAAGATATTGTGTACAAGATATTTTCTTTGTAATGGACTATTTCAACACGTAACTCCTTTAAACTATTATATTTTGTGTATATGGTTATTTTGGTTTGATGCCAGTGTCGACAAGCCTTAAAATCGTGTTATCTTTACTTACTTCGTAGTTGTATCGAAACGTCTATTTTCATCGATTAAATGAAAAGGCACCGAGTTGACGTTAGTTCTGAACTCTATGTACTTTGGGTCCATAAAAGTTTACAACTAGTGCAATTACATTCATATTTATTTTGCAGATTTGATGTCAAAATTGTCTGTTTGTGTTTAGAAAGAGTTGATTAAGAGTATCGGAGTTCTAATCTCCGGTCGAGTTTCACTAACATTGCGGGGGTCATTCTAGGGATGGCTGAGGACACCGGAGCGTCCGGAAAGACTGATCAATTTTCCTATAAAAGGATCTGTCTCGAATTGGATTTAAATATAGGCGATAAGAGGGCGGACTAAAAGAAAATTAAAAAATTCTGCACATCATTATGATAAGAAAATGCGCTCTTTAGACCACTCGGTCACCGAGACCATTTGTTTGTGTTAATGGACCACTGTTTGTAAAATGTCTAAAAAGTATTTTAGTACAGTTAATTACCAACCATTTTCTTGAATACTTTTAGTAACAGAGGAGTTACTCATCTTCATTTATATACTTGTATGCATGTCTGTATCTAAAATAAATTAAAATTAGTTTAATTTTACCAAAATGAAAAGTAACAAAATCCTAAAACACTATAAGTATTGTTGATTAAAAAAATTAAGCATATCTCGGAACTGTAAGCTGCACAACTGGAAATCATTTTGTCAATGTATCTTAGCGTCCATCCGAAGTCGCGGCTTTTATCAGTACACTTTTTAAAAGTGGGATTTTATTTTTTCTTTTCGTTCTTACTTATGTTTGAAAACTTTTGAAAACTTATTCCATAACTTAACACGTGATTGAAACACGGGTTACAAACCTCTTCCTTTTCTTATGGTTATAACAACAACAACGATAATAATAATAATAATAATAATAATAATTCTCGGTTAATTGTTATAAATATGTCTAATGCGAACAATGGTTTGTAGAAAGATGGTTTTGTCACTGGGACAGTATTATAACCACACCACCAGACATTTACTATTGTATTGTTTCGTGTTCGTTAGTTTATAGTTGGGATTTGTTTCTTCCATTTTAAAACATTTTTTTTTAAATTCGCGTCTCTTAAAAGTTTCCGACCGTGTGTTCAAGATTTTATAGTGACGGCTTAGTTCCGTTTACAATTGCAGTAATCATAAATAAGTCCTTTGACATTTTCTACAAACCACAACATTTCAAATTTTTAAACATGTAATTGGTAAAGTAAGTTGACAGGTATTCGATGTTAAATCATTTAAATAATTATAAAATTCTTTAAACAATAATAATTTTGCATGTTGTGGTCAAAATTGACATTAGAGTGATCACACACAAACGGACGAGTTTTGTAAATAAAATAAAAACACATCATGGTGACTCAACAGTTCTGTTAAAAGTAGTAGAAAACATATCACTGATGTCACATAAGAGTGATCACACGCACTCCGGTTATATTTGACGGGTACATTACAAGTGTTATAAGGAGTATCGTACACCACCACTTACTCCACCCTAAATACTTCAACTGAATAAAAAAAACACGATCATTCATATTAAATGTAATCAAATGATAAACATTACACATTTCACAGATTTTTCTTTAAAGTCACCCTTTTATTTCTGTCATACATACCGGGTTTCTTAATTTTATGTATTTTAAGTTTAATTACATCTTTTCAGTTTAAAGTATTTTTAATGATGGTTTTAATAATCCCTCACTATCGGTTAAAGAGCATTTTATTGGTGTAGGAAGTATCAATATCTCTACTTTGATTACAGGTGATTCATTAGAATGGTGTCAACAAAAATGGACGATTGTTTCGTTAGTTTTAGGTAAACCGACATATACAGTAACTGTACTTTCCCACCATTGTTAAACCGGCGATTTATGTTTGAAAATAGACAAGTAAACTCTGAACTATAATGAAGTTAAAGCAGGATAAAGCAGTACTGGTTACCTCATGATATCGGAATATAATTTCGTTTTAATATGAACAGATGAAGAGGTCATGACGGACGAGTAGGATGAACGCGCCCACCGTTCTGATCACACGTTTGTCAATTCATTTGTTTCCGAAATGTCCGTGTCTTTTTCAGGTACTCTGGTTTTCTTCACCATTCCAGCGTTAAAAGTCTCAATGTGTGATACAATTTTTATTTCTCTAAACTTATGTTACGGTCTTTGTTCAAACAAGTTGTTGCCACATTTCACAAAATTGACAATTTTCCCGAATGTCATTACTTCATTAGCAAGGAACCTAATGTGTATTGCCAGTCGTTTCTAACATAAATAAATAAATAAATAAATAAATAAATAATCAAACAAATAAATAAATAATAAAAGAATAAATAAATAAATTAGATAATATTATAATTAAACGTTCAAGTATTAAAATGAATAAATAAATAAAACGTGGGCTGTTACATCAAATCCGTTTAATTTGTTTAGTATAACTTTAAATTGATGGTTCTTGATATTGCAAAGTGATCTGTTCAGTTACAAATTTTTATATCATGTTTGTATTGTCATTGATAGCTTTTAATATTAAAAGGTAATGTGTTCAGGTATAACGTTTGATATAATGTTAAAATTGTTCTTGATGGTTCTTGATATTGCAAAGTATCTTGATATTACAAAGTGATCCATTCTTTTATGACCTTGATATCAAGTTGACATTGTCCTTGATATTGCAAAGTAATGTTTTCAGTTACAACTCTGATGTCAAGTTGACATTGTCCTTGATGGTTCTTGATATTGCAAAGTAATGTTTTCAGTTGCAACTCTGATGCCAAGTTGACATTGTCCTTGATGGTTCTTGATATTGCAAAGTAATGTTTTCAGTTACAACTCTGATGTCAAGTTGACATTGTCCTTGATGGTTCTTGATATTGCAAAGTAATGTTTTCAGTTACAACTCTGATGTCAAGTTGACATTGTCCTTGATGGTTCTTGATATTGGAAAGCGATCTGCTAATTTACAACTTTGAACATGCTTGTGCAATTTGTTTACCAGACAACATTTCTTTCAGCATGGAAATTAGGCGTTTTGAGTGATTTAAAATATTTTTTTAACTTTACTGTTTATGGCTTATGCTGTTTATTAAAATGTGAAAACTTTAAAAGTAAAATTACGATGAAGAGGGAATAAATTAAAACAATTATTTGCAATTCAGGCTGGATAAACTAAAGTACATAGTCTACAACCTCATTACCTAACATCATTTTAGAGTTAATTTCAACATTATCACTTGTTTACTAAAAGTTTTACTGAGTTGAAAATATGAATATCATCATCATCTTTGGAGAAAAATTCTTTTATACCCTCCACTAAAATATCAAATTTCAAGTAAAATGCTCCCAAAGTGATGAAATAAAGCAATTTTGAACATTTCTGTGAAAAATATATTTTCCCAAAAATTTTACATAGAACCACGTGTGTATGTGTGTGTGTGTGTGTGTGTGTGTGTGTGTGTGGGGGGGGGGGTTACAAAGGGAAGTCTTACTGTCATCAGTTTGAGACTTCTAATTGGCTAAAGTGAAATTTTGACCCTGTACTGATTAATAGGTCTAATACAAATGTCAATGTTTACTGCTTGTGTTACTAACTAATTTAGGAGTTTGTCTATGACAGTTAACATATCATCATGTTTGTTTTTAATTATTCTGATCAAGTTGTATACATTTTGATAAACTTTCATAAGTCTTCTTTTATTTATTTGTGTAACGTTATGGTTATGTTCAGTAAATCTCCAGACTTAGATAAGATTGTAAGAGGATTTACCTGTTAATTACAGGTGACAAAATCACTTAGTTCATTCTGAGTACCTATTCCCTCTAATCCTCTAGATATATAAATTGGATCTATTGATATTTCTTGCTTGTCCAGGTGGTCTGTATATTCAATGAATATCAAAATATTGATTAGATAATGAATCAACACTGACAGACAAAGATAGATTTGTACTTCCATTAGAAAGTCATAAATATCATCTTGTCCTAAATAATTATTGAAATAAACCATTCTAAAAAAATGTCTTTTTGATTAATTACAGTTTTAAAAAAAGGCTAATTATCCCTAGGTTTATTAAAGCTGTTCATTAAGTCCACCAATTAGATAATAGTAAAGCACCAAGCTTTATAAATACAGGACACTGGTAGCCAAATCATCTAAAGCATACACTTATGGATCAGTCCCACTTACCTCCTAGGTTCTAATTGCAAAATATTGAAAAAAAGAGGAGGAATAAAGCCATTTTCTCTTACACTAAAGAGTACTAGTATTTAAACTTGAGGTAGATTCTAGTGTAAAAAAGTTTGTCAGTTCTTTTATCTGGGCATTCCAGTTTCCACTAAT
Organism: Tegillarca granosa; assembly: GCA_029721355.1. Taxonomy (NCBI): domain Eukaryota; kingdom Metazoa; phylum Mollusca; class Bivalvia; order Arcoida; family Arcidae; genus Tegillarca; species Tegillarca granosa. The sequence goes on along the minus strand of CM056598.1, from coordinate 40,726,285 downwards.
AGATAATATCAGAAATTACCAACCCATTTTCAAGAATGTTGACTTGGGTGTAAACCACCAACATTGCACTATACTCCTTTTTTATCACTGGTATGCAGAATTGTTAAAATATATCCTCTGAAATTTTTAAAATGTATCTATGTATTTGGAATTGGATTTCATATTTAAAGTATATATATAGTCTATATATAAAGTATATATATGAGTCTATATATATATATATATATATATATATATATATATATATATATATATATATATAGACTCATTGTAAAATAAATTCTAGAACTTCAATTGATTATAAAAAAAATCATCTCCATATACACTTGAGAAAATAATTTTTGCATATAAATTCAGTTGTGTTTTTTAATATACAATTTAAATTCAGTTGTAGGTTCTGACTTCAGTATGAGAATAATTGCTTAACTAAGATTTTACTTCACTTGAAGCTGCAATAAGTTTTCCAAAGAAAAAATTAAAACCGTGCTAATCTAATTAATGATGTTCCTAAAGAACAATGTAACATTTGGTTCAACAATAAAAGCTCGAATAAATACAGAAATTACAGTATTTACCCAGTGAGTTGAAGCATTTTGGATCTAATATTAGAACATGGTTATGTCATCAAAACCCGGGTCATTTAAACACAACTTTCAAAACAGTGTAATACGATAAATTAAACACAGAACTTCGTTAAATTTGTCATTTTGTGACTTAGTAAGGGATACATAACACCAATTCAAATACATTTGAATATTAATAAAGGACAATCTGTCATGTTTCATCTTCGATTCTAGGGTTTTTCCGTACATCCGTGCGCATGCTCAAAGCTCATAATTACCATCGTAAAACACTGACCAACTGGTCAGAGGATTCCCTTTATTTACAGCTAAAAGAAATGAAATTTTAGAAAAAGAATGTCACGGATCATGGTTAGAAAATATCTATTTTTAAAATAAAATATTTTTAGAAAATCAAAAAAAAAAAAAATTCAGAAAATTGAAAAACTTAATGCAGCTTTAAAATAAATGAGTTTTTAAAACTGCTTTTGGAATTAAATATTTTTGTAAAAACTAAATAAATGTACACATAAACATGAATTGATGTTCAAAAATGGCACCTTAAATTCCTGAATATCCTAACAATTAACTAAATCATTAAGATTAAATGGTCAGATTTAAGTTAGGGGATGATAGTGAAACCGAGGCCATGTAGTAACACCAGAATTTGATTACTAACTTATCTCTCAAAGACCCAAATGTTTTAGTAAATTCCAGAGTTACAGGACACAAAACATGATCAAAATCAAACTCGATCTGTGTTTAATCATAATTTAATACTATCATTGATATCTTATAGCTCAGGGAAAAAACCAAGTAACATTCACTTGTATCATGAAAGATGGATAATTCCTTATCATAAGTGATAAAAAGACAAAAGAAAAATAATCATCTAAAATGGCATACACTTATAACTGGAAAGAAAGAGTAGTATGAAGTTAAAGTATTTCAGTTCCACCATGGTGGAGAAAACCAAATTGTCTTGAGAGAACCACCAACCTTCAACAAGTAGAAAGACAAACTTTCTCATCAGACTGAGCAGGATAAGATCCATAAGCATGTTTAACCCCTCAGCAACCACGACCCAATAAGAGGAAAAATATTACTGCAGGATGGATCAGGGATCAAACCCAGAACCTTCCACACTATAGAAGAGTGCTCTACCAACAGACTACCCAAATCACTACATTTCTCCTTTTCCAATCATTGAATCAAAATAACACAAGGTCAACCCTGAAAGGATTTTGGCGTTTCTCAAGCTTTCAAAATGTAACAAGAAAGGCCAAAAAATACATGGTTGGAGAGGATATTGGACTCTGGATTTCCGAAAGTACAGTGGAGTGCTCTACCAACTAAGCTACCCACAAAACAACAATATATACCCTGCTATATACCATATGTATTGATGTATTAAAACAAGTATTCAAAATTAGAAAATGGTTTCATTTAATATGAAATTTTATTTAACACATGTAAATGTCAATAAATGTCTTACATACAAAATGAAACATTATCAGTACAACATGATAGCACTAAAAAGGAGTTTTACTGATTTCCAAACAGATAAGCTATAAAAAGGTTACTGTCTGCAAGAAAAAACTAATTGAACATTTTATGATAAAATGATAATGAGATGGTGATAATTATGTTCATAACTTTCTTAGGTTCTTCCAATCAAAAGTTTAACAATAAAATTGAAAAGAATACTTTCTTATAATAAATAATCCAAATTTTTTTTTAATTTAAAGAAATAGAATTTTGACTTGTAAAAATTTATCTGTTAAACTCTTACATTTGCTGAGCACTAACATTATTCTTTAAAAGATATAATTCATCAGATCATTTTACAATGTTGCCCCCAGTGTACACCACTGGTCTATTCCATTACACATAATCTGTATCACTAGATGACTTCCAATTGTGACCCATCTTTAATTTTCCTAATATCAACATGATTAAATGCACTTATACATGGCTTGAATCCACACTTTATCAATTTTCACGGTTCAATATTTCAATATATCAGTCATATAAAACAGTTTTATTGATTCAGTTGTCTCCCCTTCCTTTGCCAGGTCTGTTTTGTCCCCCTCTTCCACCACCACCACCACCACGACCACCTCCACGACTTCCAAATGCTCCTAAATAAATACAAATGCAATAAATAGTATATGAAAGCTATAAAACATCAGTAATTTTTAGTTGCTTGTCACACAATTAGAACAATCTTATATATAAATATGGACATTTTCATTTTCTTTTGAAAGTAGGAAAAATGCTACATACAAAGTTTGAAGTCAATGGTAAGACAGATCAACTGTGTAGCAAGGTAATATTTATTGTATTCCATGAATTAAATGTCCCCTTTCTTGATCTGGGATTGCTCTTTTAAATTTTCTAAAACATTTGGTGCAGACTTGACTTTTAATGGACCTCCTGTTTTTAGTGACTTTCTGTCTTAATGACCATGACATGACTGAGTACCTACCTTGCTTTCTTTTCGCAAATAACATCAATGTATAGACTTGACTGATATAGCAACCCTGTTTATATTAACATTCTCTCTTAAAATTTGACTGACCAAACCTAGTTTGCTATGTCTAGTTTAAGACTTTATTGAGTGACCACTGTTCTATGTGACCTTTCAGTACTGGTACCCTGGAAGTCATGCAAGACTTTTTACTTACCCCGGTATTTCTATAAACTAAAGTTTACCAAAAATATTAAAGTATACCTCTGCCTCCTCTTCCTCTTTGTGGTCCACCACGACCTCTGACCTCACCCCTGCCTTTTGATTTCTGGAGTACCTCTTCTTTTACCATATCTATGACTTCATCTGGAATTCTTAAATATTTAATTGTACTTCCTCTAATATAACACTCAGGCATTCTCCAAAATCTGTCACCATCCTAAAAAGTGGAGAAAAATTAATTCTTTAGAAATTCAAGTACCAGTTCTTTTTTAAATAGTTGTCTATATAATATTTTAGTTATAATTAAATAAAGTTTTTGCAGACTCATTTGTAAGTAGATAAAAAAAACTATCCTGTATATAATATCATGTACTGTAAGTTCATCAGAAATGTAAAATCAGTTATACTCTCTCAATTGATATTCTTTTGAATCCATAAAACCTGAACAAACTGACCTGTAGTCAGTTATATATTATGTCTTCACGTAGCCAGGATAAAGGGAGACAACTCAAGTTGATAGGAAAAAACAATAAAATAAACAGATTTACCCTGGATGTACAGATAACTTCTCTAAGGTTTATATTCATCCAGTTATCACAGCTTACTAAATGTCCATTGTATGTCTCTCCATTCTTAAGTTCAACAAGCTGAAATGATAAGGACATAAAACCTTTAAAAATTTAAGATGCAGTTAAAACTTTTTATATATAGATTAAAATGGAGTTAATTGTAAATACAACCATGTTTGTTTCTGACAAAGATATCTCTTGGCTATGGTAAATAATGCCCTAATTTTTAATTAAAATCCTGGATTGTTTTATGTAAAATCCCTGGTTTTCACTTTTGAGTTATAACATGTATGTCATACAAGGCCAACTTTGCAAGTTTCTGTTGTTACCATTTTGATGACAGTTGTCAAATTATAATAATTAAATTTTTTTTACATGCATTTGAATTGTTTACAGATACCCTCTGAAATGGGTTTAGTCGGAAATAACTAATCACGTAAAGCGGTGATTAATTTGATCAATTATTAAACAAAACATTTAGACATTGATAATATTAATTAATTGGAACAATTATCTTATAACAATATGTTTGACTTACCATAGGATGGTTGACTGCTGTACGTAGTAATGATAATGGTAGCTAGAAAAAAGCGAAAAAATGAATTAATCAAAAAAATTTGCAACAATGCCCAAAAAAGAATAATAATTTCTCTCATCTGAAACTAACAATCAAATGTCTTTTTTAATAGGTCTAGACCAATCATAGAATAATATGAGGTTTAGTGCTTTGAATCAAGTTTGTTCTGACTGAGACTACTTCATTATATAAACTACTATTTGTGCTATTAATATGACTGAAAGTGTCACCATTTCGCAATCCCAGCTATCAGGAGGTTTTTTGCTTGAAAGTAGTCAATTTTGAAACAAAATCTATAGAATTTTTAAGTATTTTTTGGCTATCTCTTTCTCCTCCTGCATCTGACTCAGTAAACAGGGGGCCGTGGATTTGAACCCCAACCAGGTCACACATAGGAATTTAAAATTTGAGATATTACTTGGACAGAGTGTTGACTGGTTCACAAGGTGTCAGGATATAAGTAGGGGAGTGAAATGCTGACTTTTTGAGCTAGCACTTTTCCAAAAACTCACCCCGAGTGGTGTTAATATATAGCAGACCATGATACACAATTGCACATCTCACATAGACACTTAATTGTTCTTAGATTAAAAACCTTGTTTTCAGTATATCACTGAGATAATCATGCAGGTTAAGAAAATTAAAATGGGCATGAATCGATGGTTCTCATTTCACTTACTAGCTTCACAACACAAACAAAACTGGATCTAACAAAAATCATACCTACAGCTGAATGGACTAATCCAGGAATTTTCTACCCCAACCTGCATGATTATTTCAGCAACACATTTTAAGATTCTGTGTTGCTGCTTTGGCTATGTGCTACCATATTTATTACCCACAAGAACTTAATAATGCTCTGTATTTTGTATTCTAGTTAAGATGGCATCTAATTTGATGTCCAAAACTGCATACACCAGAATGGTATATGTTAAAAACTTTATTGATTTCCATATCTAAAACATTGAAAAACTAGTGTTACAACATATCTGAATTAGGCAGTGATCATTATCAATATGTAGACCTGAAATTCAAGGTTCTTGTAACAGCATTTTAAATTTGGTCACAAGTTAAAATATAATTTAGGTTGTGGAAACCCTGCCATTTTACGGGTAAAGTCTACCATTGACTGCTTGGATAACTAGGTGCTCTAGGGAAAAACTAGCTATAATATCTGAATTTGGCATATAAAAATGGCTGACGTAATGAGCAGATTATCATCACTCACTGATACTGTATTGAGATGAATCAATGTTTCCGATCTGTAAATCTACTGTGTCTAAGATACTGACGAAAATTTAAGGTGTTAATATTAGAAAGAGATACCCTTTCGTGATTAACTTACCTGAACAAATCGTTATTAGAGATCCAAAAAGTATTTCCAAACAATCAAAAGAGATCATTGTGTGTAGGTCTAGCCCCAGTAAGATTGTTTTGATTATGGCGGGAATGTGATGTCATCATTACATCATAGTGTCACATGGCATAAATCCAGTGAGCATTTTTATCATGGGAATTGGGGTTGTTAAAATAATAATTATTTTTATTCAATTTTTTTTTCTACTAAAGGATTATATACTGGAATATATCATTTATTACCAAAAATAGAATTAAGCATAATCATGAAATATAGCATACCGGTAATAGCAGTATGCCTCATGTTCTCATGCATATTGATGAACATATAACTGTCATAACTATTTAGAAAAAAAATCAAGTTAGCAATATGACTTACTGCTTACACGGAATAAAATCTTTTACCCAACTATTTGGGAAAATTTAAAAAAAAGTGCTTAGATATCAAAGTATACTTCTTTGTCGTTCAACTATGCATTGAGATGTAAAACTAATTTTCAAAAACAACATGGTTTTGAAAGTAAGCTTAACCAAGTGGCACGATTTATCATTAAATTGAAAACAGTTGCAACTTCTGTAACCTATAACCTAAGCATGTGATTTATCTGTTCCATGTTTTAAGCAATTTTAATTAAACTGAATTAGGTGTATAATGTTGTTCCGATTTTGTATTAAAATAATTGACAAGGGAGCAGTAATTGTTTTGGTTCTTCAAAGAAACACAGACCACCAGTTTTTTTCTGTCTGTTAACAGCATTTACTGACAATCGTCATGCTTATAATGCAGTATGCCTCTTCTGTATGAGACATCCTTTATATCATAAAATCACATCTTTTGGACTTTTACCATAGAACAGGTCCTTTACTTAAGACGAAACCACTGATAGTGTCACAAACAATGCATAAAATCTGTGGTACGATAGATCAATAAATTAAAGACAGTCGAAGGTTCTGTAACATATAACCTAATCGTATTGCTTAAATACTACAGTATGAGACATCCTCTTTACATCAAAAACTCGCATCTTTTCGGACATTTTACCGTATAACAGGTCGTTTGCTTAAGACAACACAGGCAGCGTCACAAACATTACATAAAATCTGGGATAAAAAATTCTAGTATTGAGATCCAAGTACCATCTATCAATAATCAGACAAAGTTGTCTCTGTGTTTAACACCTACCAGGATTGTTAGCTGAGAAAAACGTACCAGAAATCGTGGTCATTATAGAATAAAAGCATCAACGTATAATGTTTCCCCTGTTGAAGGACCTTTCCCAATTTATTACCAGACATTGCTACTTCAGGAATTTGTAACACCTAAGGACCATGATGAATATGCTTCCAGTAACCACATTATTAGTCATCTAATATAGTCACTTTTATTATAATGGAATTTATTCCATTTTACTTCTTTGAATTTCTAATCTTCTTAAAACTATCAGTTACTGAGTACGCCAATTTATAGATTACAGTTCCTCTCGTGAACACGCTAGGTTTGAATCTTACCAGTGCAGAAGTTCTGGTGTGGGAGAATTCTTCAGGAAATTGTCAGTTAAATCTACTCTCATTAATTCGAAATTGAAGGGGTCAGATGAAAAACTTCGATTTATCCGAATTTCGAATTAACTGTTTAGATCACTGACAATCAGAAACGGGAGTTAACTCTAAAAGTAAAGCGCTCCTCTATTGACGTCATGTATATGTTGTTAGTAACTTGTTACGTATTATAATGCTTACAACTGACACTGAAAATTTACAATTAAAATTAAATTAAACATTAAAAATTAAAAATAATTTTTTGCACAATAAAATAAGCAAATCGAAAACTTCACCGGAAGCTACAAGGTTCCATTGATATTTGTTAAACACTGACTATCATCGGGCGAGGCTCAGTTAAAGTTTCTTTTATTCATAATCATAACTTCTTCATCTGTAATCCTTAGCATCCGACCTTTTTGATTATTGAAATCATGGCTTGCCATGTCACAGAAGCTGAATGGTGTATACCATTTGGCTCGACAGATTAATTAAGTTTAAGCGTGGCAATAGTAGCGTTGGGTATTCTTGTGATCAATGACTGTGGAAGAATGGACCGCCCACTTTTTAATTTTACACCAATGAAACTTTTTCCTTTTACTGACAGACGGTTTATCATGACCTGACTTGAGGAGAAAATCGTGAAAATAGCATGGGATACCGACTTCCTTTTTCATGTGTACTTTGAGTCGGATCTTCAAAGTAAACTGACACTTCTTAAACAAGAGACGGATTAATTATTTCAGGTATAAATCAACATTTTTAAGATAAAATATTTTTGTGTACATGTAATTTTTTTATTTTTTTATTTTGCCGCTTAGTTTCAACTTGTTGTTTAAACAAATTTATCCAAACTGCGATAAACAAGAAAATTATATTTTGATTTAACTGTTGAAATTTTCATTATATTTTGTTATCCGGACTGAAAAATCACTTCGATTTCAGCAAAATTTCGTTATTTCAATTTAAACACACAAATTTGCATGGAAATACATAGCGATCTGACGGGACCGTTTATATCATTTCGATTTAAGCGAAATTTCAATTTAACCGATTTAGAATTAACGAGAGTTGACTGTATTTGATTGGGGATTTCAATAAGCTGAAACATCTATATGTGACTTTGTCTTTTATTAGCAAATAACATATTTACGTAGTCTAATTAAATAAGTGAAATGAAATAATGATAAAATCTAAATTATAAACAATATAATAAACCATCATAAGTGAAAAAAATGTGCTTAAAACAATTTACTGTGCTCTCTACATAGGCTGACAATCATATTATCAACTTATGATATATTGGAAAATTCTACAAAAAGACACAAGTGCGATCTTCCCAACATAAAACAGAATAATAAAACATTTGAATTCTATATAAATAAAATGAATTATGTTACCATTTTGTCCTTATGGTTCGTAAAATAATGCTTTATGTGACAAAAATAAACAGCATGTTATTCAGACTCCAATAATTTGAATAAAAGCTGTTGTTGTTGATCGAAATATCGTTTCTTTCACGAGTTTCAACCGGAAGTGGGTTTAATGATCTTCGTTACGATTGTCGCAATTCTTAATTATTTATCAATTAAACCTCAATTTTTGCACTCATTTGAGATCACTTGTTACAAAAAGTTGGATATGGATGGATAATTGCACTGTTATGACTTTTTTGATAATTTTAGAGTATTTAAAGTGTTTGTTGGAAAGTAGTCTATTTCCGGTCTTGTGGACCCAAGGACCCCACGTGTGTTGCAAAAATCAAAACAAACTACATGTCAGTAGCAGGGATTTACATAACTTGTGGATTTTTGGAGTCCTTGGGACTCCCTAATTTGAATTCAAGGAGTCCATATAAAATTTTGGCAGTCCCCTAAAAAAAATTTTGAAATTAAAGTTTTTTGCAGGACTTACAGTTAAGTGGTGTATGTGTTAGTTCACAGTATAATTGAAATTGATTAAATCATATAAAATAAAAACCATAAAATTGAATATCAATTTTGTTCTGGTTTTATTATTTAGATAACCAATCAAACAGAAATTGTCACATTCAGAGAACTTAAACTTTAATTCCCAGAAAATTTTACAATTAAGTACATGTAATTTGTAAACATCGTAAACACAGTCATCAGAATCTTTTGACGTAAAGGGGTTTTCCAAACATTTAGCACTTGTCTGGCTCGTTAACATGAAGCCACGTGTAACGGGTCAACCATTCTTGTTTAAAACTTCTTGATTTTTTTATTAATATAAGTACTTGAAGCACTTTGTTGTTCTTTGGCAGTCGTGGCCTCTACTTCCACGTCAGCAGTTTTACTTTTGGTTACTTTTGTTCTACTGACAAATTATCTATGGTAACATATAAACAAATCAAAGTAAAATGAGGTCAGTTCAATTGTATAACCCCCCTATAGGCGGTATTGACTGGAGTTCGGAACTTTTCTCGTTTTTTCAGTATTAAGTGAGTGATCGCTAATCGGAATTTATTTACGTTTTTCTTAAGAGTAATTACGTACAGAGTCGGCATTATTAGATTAGATCATGAATATTCTAAAGATTACCGCGAACACTGAGAAAAGAAGTGCTTTTAACTGAATCAGAATGGAACGAGTTGCGTCCCTAGGGACGCATATTAAAACTTTTCAGGAGTCCTACATAATTTTTTTGCGTCATATACGCAGGATTTCTGCGTCCCGTAAATCCCTGCAGTAGTGTATTTTGAAGCAGTCTTTAACTCTCCTATATCAGTGATGTGAAATGACACTTGGATTTTTTTAATTAATCAGCTTAAAGTGTAATATACTGCATAAATTAGATAACGTTTAAAATATGTTTTAGATCTTTTGCTAAAAATATTATTTTTTGTGTGTCGTCAGTAACATGTTTGATTTTTAACCCATACCATTTTTCATAATTTTTTGTTTTTATTTTTAGATTGGTTAACTTACAAAAGGAGCTGTTTGTTGATAAAGCAATGTGAGAGAAAACATCAACAGAAAATTATTTTTAGTAAACGAACAATGTCTACAGACATACCAATAAAGAAGAGGAAGAAGACATGTGAAAATTTGGTGACATTGAATAAAAAATATACTGGACAATTACTTCAAGATTTTAAAACAAACTATTTACAGAAGAAAACATTTAATGACGGTAAATTTATCTTTTCTTTCAGTACTGTCTGTTATTAAGATTATTTACATACAATATTTAAGGGCTAACTATCCATAGGCGTATCCAACTTATACCCCTTCTACTATTATTCAATAGACTGTCACTATTAGACATGCTAAATCTGCATCTCAATTTAAACACTCAATAACAATCACACACCTGACAAAGTGCCCAACCATTATTATCACAAATTGTCTATTTTTCATGCTAAATTACGGAAATTGAGGCTCAAGTGTTGAGATAATGTCTGTTTACACATTTCATTAATTATATGTAGATGTTTTGATAATTTTTTTTTTTTGGTTGCAGAAGAAACAGGATGCAGATTATATCAAGAGCCATTTTGTCACTGCGTATTTCCAAATTTCTTACAAGAGCTTGATGAATTGGAAAATTTAGAAACAGAATTATCAAGTTTACAGTTTAAGGAGAAAAATAATGATTTATATAAATTTCATCAGGTTAGTTTAAATTAGAACAGTACCATTTGTAAGCTCTCCTTACAACCAGGGAGTGTGTTGCTCTATTCCTAAACAATTGTCAAACATCTCTTACATTTGAAAAAGAATACGCTTTTGTGATCAATACAAAGATGTTTACCATCAAATTGAAAAGACAGGATTAGTTCACTTTTTTAACTTTTATTATTCTCTTTAAGAAAAATCATGAAAATTCAACTGGATAAAAATTTTCAGTTTATCATACATGTGTTGTATCTATATATTATTTTATTATAAATGTATAATTTATATTCAATTTGTTATATATATATATTTCAGTCTTCTGAAGATCTAAAAGTTATAGATACACCTTATATAAAAAATTTAAGGTAAAGTTAACTTTGAACTACATGTACCGATATATTTTTAAAATTCAATTTGAAATTGAAAAAATGTATTTCCTTGTGTTAAAGACTTATTTCAATTTTTCAGTGTAATTTCAGAATGTTTCTACATAGCAGAATGATCTAAATATGTTCTTGAAGATAAAAGGTGTTTTCTCACTGCCTTTGTTCATAGTGCAAGAAAGTTTGTCACATCATTTTCTGAAGGTTGTAATTTTCAATTGACCACTTTTATGTAGATATGATCAATGACTTTGACCTTTCACATTTACTTGTACATTCCTTCCTCTTATTATTCATAGGCATGTATTAAAGACGAGAACCAAAACTTGAAACAGTCAGCTACTGTAAATTAAGAAATGTTTTGTCCTTTTAATTTTTGTATAAATTTGAAAGAACAACAAGTCACAAAAGTGAAATTTTCACCAATATTTTATTTTAATATACCCATTATTTCTCTTGTATATGCACCCAACTATGAAAAAAATAATAGTATGGGAATACAGTATATTCCAATAATGATATTACTGGTAAAAAAAAAAAAATTCACTGACTTGAAAATTTCCTGTTTTACAGTATCTTCATTAAAAGACATGTTAAAATATTACTTGCAGTTACAATCTTTGATTTAAAACCTAGTTTACATTAAAATCATGTTTTATTTTACAGAAAAGTTATTTTTGAAACCTTTAAGAATCACCTGCGTGATATTTCTGGGATAGACTTTACTGAAGCTATTGATATGTCATGTGCCCGATATGATTACACAGGTAAGATGATTGTTCAAGTGTATGTCATGTGATCAATATTATTATGTAAGCTGAATGAGTGAACAAAGTGAAGTACATGTATTGCATTCTTGTCAATATATTATCACATATCACAAAAAAACAAAACAAAACAGATGATCGAAAAAATAACTGAAATATGCTTAAAACATTATTTTTTCCTTATAAGATTGTCACAAAAATCAAGTCATGATAAACTTTATAAAAAGAATTCAAAAATTTAGATTGAATTCATATTGGCTATTTGAACATTAAAATTAATCAGAAAAATGTCACATACATTTTAACATTTTTTAAAGACTTAAACTGTTAAACTTAAACTGTATACATATACTAGTTTACTTTCTATACATTGTATATAGTTTATTTTTAGATATACTGCTTTGTCATGATGATGAATTGGAAGGCAGGAGAATCGCATTTATTTATTATTTAGTACCATCACCATGGACACAGATTGATGGTGGAGGTTTGGATTTGTTTACTGTTGATGGTTTGTATACTTTTCAATGTTTGTATTATAGGAATGAAATTGATTTTCCATTTTGTTTTTTTAAAATGAAAGAATTGGACATTTTTCCATAAAAAAAAAGAAAATTCATTTTTTTATAATTCAATTTATTGAATGTGAACAAGTCTTGGTCAGATGCAGATACAGGTTGGTGCAATTCAGATTTGTTCGTGGAATTTCACTGTTGAATAGGCCTAAGTACTCTGTAAGATTTATTTTTATTTTGACAGAAAATGGTCAACCAGACAGGATTTCAAAGTCACTGATACCTGTCAGAAATAACTTTGTATTCTTTGAAGTGACACCTGTATCATTTCATCAGGTAAGAGTCAACTGTGGAGACAAGTGGATAAGGGGTTAAGGTGGCTTACTCATGATTTAAGTGTTGTGGGTTCCACCCTCATATAAGCTGTGCTTGAACAAGGAATGTAAATTAACATTGTTTCAGTCTGTCCATTTGCCAAATTAAAGTGATCAGCTTAGGTTACCTTACCACTTGTTACTACCCTCTTACTTATTCTGCACAATTGTTGTAACATCCATGTAAATTTCATACAACATATTCCCTATCTACTCAGTTTTGTTATTTTGAGTTTACCTTACCTCTCATCACATGCTGTTGTTCTTAGCTGTTCCTCTCCAGTGTTGATCTGTGATGTCCAGTTTAGGGATGTGTCAGAAATCTTAGTTGGTAACATCAAGAAGACATGACAAAGTCAGCAAGATTGTCTTTGTTATGTTATTTGTTTAAATAAGAAACAATCTACATCTGTATTTAAGTTTTTATCAGAAAATATTGTACAAACTGAAGTCGACAGGCAACAGATTAAATCATGAGGTAATCAAGCCACAAAGCCAGCTGTTCTCTCACTGGTGCACATGGGTAAATGCTGATCAATTACCGGTATAACATGATTGCTGTGGTTGTGACATTTTGACCTATTGACAAGCTGTTCCATCAACCCAGTAAACACCCATTGAAATGAGTATTTCACAATTAAAACTATGTCACAATACTAATTATTCATGTGATGAATGTGGAATGGAATCACAGAAGCATAAAATAGTATTAACATCACAGGAAGTAAATTCAAATGGACAGCTGTAAAAATACATTGTTTGATTACTTCTGCTATCATAGAAAGGATCTCACAATTCATGTAACTTTAAAGTTTTAAGCTGCATTGTTACAAGTAAACAGGTTAAACTGAAGAATGGTGTTAAAATGAGTGAATTGTCACTCTCGTTATCTAATCAAAGAGAAAGTACCTTACTCTCATTGGTTTGACATCACTAAAACAGGGATAAATATCAACCTGATCAGCATATAGACTCAGAACAGTCTTTAACCTTAAATTCTTAATTCCTGTACATGTGAAACACGTGTTTAAATTTGCTTACTGGTAGTCTAAGCAGATGTCTTTCAAGAATAACAGTTTTGTTTATCATAATTTTTTTTTTTTTTTTTTTTTGGTTACATGATTATTACATGACAAGAGAAATTGATTAAGGTTACAACATGACATCAATAATTACTACAAGGATTATTACATCATTACATGGCATCAGAAATTGATACCAGTGTCATGACCTGACATCCGGAATTCATACATGTATCAGAGTTATTTTATGGCATGAGTAGTAATTGATATTGGGGATATTTAACTTGTGATATGATATATATCAAGAACAGCATCATTCTGACATAAATTCTGACATGTCTGATATGCCATCCATGTTGTTTTGTTAATGCAACATTTGTTTTTAGTTAAATAACAAAATCATACTTATTTTTAGCTCAACTGGCTAAAGCCAGATGAGCTTATGGCATGATGCGCGCGTGCGTGCGTGCGTGCGTCCGTTAACAGCAAAAACTCAGAAACTACTGGGCCAATTTTAGCAAAACTTTGCAGGAATGATCCCTAGAAGGAGTAGATGGAAATTTATACAATTGGTTTCCATGGCAACCAAAAGTAGGTCACAGCGACCTAGAATGTAAAAAACCTAAAATAAGTTTCTTCTCTGAAACCATAGGTTATATTCAAAATCTGATGTGATATTTAGCTTCTAGACACCCTTAAACATGTAGGTTGTACATTTCGTGAAATTCTGTCAAAAACTAGGTTACGCGTTTTTAACGTTTTTCTGTCATACTTCGTAAAAAGTGAAAATAAGGCTTATAATGAGATATCAACTTTGAAAATCTTCTTCTCTGAAACCATGAAGCCTTAAGCTTTCATATTTGGCAGTTAATATCAGCTTGAGCCCCTTTACCAAGTTTGTACAAATGGTGGCCCCCGGTCTATTTTTGGCCCCACCTCAGGGGTCCATATATCTGCATATGCATATATGGCTTATAATTGAAAATCAACTTTGAAAATCTTCTTCTCTGAAACCATGAAGCCTTAAGCTTTCATATTTGGCAGTTAATATCAGCTTGAGCCCCTTTACCAAGTTTGTACAAATGGTGGCCCCCGGTCTATTTTTGGCCCCATCCCAGGGGTCCATATATCTGCATATGCATATATGGCTTATAATTGAAAATCAACTTTGAAAATCTTCTTCTCTAAAACCATGAAGCCTTAAGCTTTCATATTTGGCAGTTAATATCAGCTTGAGCCCCTTTACCAAGTTTGTACAAATGGTGGCCCCCGGTCTATTTTTGGCCTAACCCCAGGGGTCCATATATCTGCATATGCATATATGGCTTATAATGGAAAATCAACTTTGAAAATCTTCTTCTCTAAAACCATGAAGCCTTAAGCTTTCATATTTGGCAGTTAATATCAGCTTGAGCCCCTTTACCAAGTTTGTACAAATGGTGGCCCCCGGTCTATTTTTGGCCCCACCCCAGGGGTCCATATATCTGCATATGCATATATGGCTTATAATTGAAAATCAACTTTGAAAATCTTCTTCTCTGAAACCATGAAGCCTTAAGCTTTCATATTTGGCAGTTAATATCAGCTTGAGCCCCTTTACCAAGTTTGTACAAATGGTGGCCCTGGGTCCATGTTCGGCTCCACCCCAGAGGTCCATATATCTGCATATGCATATATGGCTTATAGTGAGATATCAACTTTGAAAATCTTCTTCTCTGAAACCATGAAGCCTTAAGCTTTCATATTTGGCAGTTAATATCAGCTTGAGCCCCTTTACCAAGTTTGTACAAATGGTGGCCCTCGGTCCATTTTTGGCCCCACCCCAGGGGTCCATATATCTGCATATGTATATATTGGAAATCAAATTTAAAAATTTTTTTCTCTGAGACTGTAAGGCATAATGCTTTTATATTTGGCATTTAACATTAGCTCAAGTCCCTTTACCAGGTTTGTACAAATGGTGGCCCCCGGTCCATTTTTGGTCCCACCAAGGGGCACATATATCTACATATACTTATATGGGAAGTCAAATTTCAAAATATTCTTCTCTGAAACTGTAAGGCCTACAGCTTTTATATTTAGCATTTAACGTCAGCTCAAGTCCTTGTACCGAGTTTATATAAATGAAGGCACAAGAACCATTTTTGTCAGTTGAGCTCCACAGGCCCTTTTGGGCCTCTTGTTCTTATTTTACCATAGGTTGCTGAAATTTTATCGGAAGACAAAACCAGATTATCAATCAGTGGATGGTTTCATGGACCACCTATAGACAGACCACCACCATATATAGAACCAAAACCTTCACTTCAGCCTGCTAAGGATATAGAGGTTTGTTAACTCTAATCTAATGGATTTAGAGTAGGGAGGGAGTGTATGATGTATTTTGTACAATGTGATAACCTGTGATAAAATAATGTAAAGAAAACAGAAGATATGGGAAATATTGGTCCCTGATGCATGTTTGTATACACAGAAGTATATAATTCTGTTAGTAATTACACTTGAAGCAAAAATTTTTCTTATAAGAAGTAGAAACAATACTTCATCTGAAATACTAGTTTGTACAGTGTAATACACTGATGAATTAATAACATTTCATTGTATGTCAGTTTTCTCTATCAAATAACTGACCACCTTGATGTAGGCAAAGGAAAAACGCAATTACTCCACTTCATTCTGTTTGGGGCATTTGTAACAGGAGGGGGGGGGACACCTGAAAAAAAACACATCCTCAATGAGTGTTCCAGCTGAGAATCAAACCCGGTCCTTCCAGCTGATAAGCTAGCACTCTATTATGGCTACTAATAAATATATGTCTTTACTTTTAGGAAGAAACATTTTATAAATGGATAAATCGGACATACTTAGATGCAGAGGTACAGGCCAGTATAAAAGACAGGTTTGAATCTGAATCAGAAATCGAGCTGGAAGATTTTTTACAGGCAAGTGTTTAAAAGGCAGAAAATTTTAGATTGATGTTTTAATTTATGCTTTTCATGATCATTGACCACTTTACCAGTGTATGTTGAATAATTTAAATGAATATTAAGATTTGCATAATGAAATTAATGTTAGGAATATTACATTGAATTTTTATTAATTAATATGGTATTATTAACAAAACTTGTTTTGAATTGTACAAGTTTGGTACCACATGTTATCCTGGTGACAAAGTGTAAAATAAGGAAGGTCAGGTACACTTTAGGAATTTTATATTTAATTATATGTTATTAACAAAATTTCATGTTATTTCTACAGCCATCAAAGTATAAAGAATTAAAAAAAGCATTTTGTGACCCTGATATCACCTGGAATCTAACAGGTCCTGCTAATAAAAGGTAACTAATTAATTAATTAACCCATTTTATTTAATTTGCCTAATATATTGTCAGTGTCATTTCAAAGTCTAAACAACAAAGAGGGAAATTCTCCCTGTGCTTTGAAAAATTGGGAGGGTGGGGGGGAGGTTAAAAACTGAGGGGAACTGGCAAGGGCTTAAAAAAGTCTTAGCAGCTAACATCTCGTCTGATTTTACTTTTGACAGTATCATTCAGAAGTCAAATTTATTCATTTTTTTTTTAAATTGTAAACATAATTATTTATTTAAAATTTTAACAACAAAATTGTTATAGGTGAAAAGTTTAAGAATGCACATAATATTCATAAATATATGTTGAATCTAATTTTGGCTTAAGATAGAAGTGATGAAAGTCACATGACTCAAACTAATGAACAGACAACTCCAGAAATTACATTAGAATAATGTAAGGACTTTACTCTTTTTACTGCATGTTACAACAGTAAACAAATTGGCAATTCACTTCCAGAATGAGATAAAATTCAGTGTACCATTGTTTACAAAAAAATTGGATTTTCAATGTGAGACAAGCATGTATTCATGCAAAAAGTATGTGGGATCTGCATAAATTCAGCTGGAATCTCACAACTGCACATCTTAAGGGTAGATGCTGTATTGTCATCTTTTCTTTATGTATGCCATTTTTACTCACTCACTCACATTAAATTTAAAAAAAAAAAACATTTTAATTAAAATCTTCTACTTATTAAGTTTAAATGTAAAATACTTCTATTTTTTGTAACATAAGTTAGTGATTAAATCATTCAGAACTTTTTTTTCACATTTTAGACATGTCCTTTGTGGTAACCTTGACAACATGCCAGCAGTGATACAGGAATGTTTAGAATTTCTACAGTCTGATGCAATGTTTTTAATTTTATCTCATTTAACTGGACTTAAGCTACACAAATTGTATGAACCTTCTGATAACAGTGACAGTGAAGACGAGACAACAGAAGGACAAAATCAAAGAAGTATTGATGGTAAACAGTTAGATACAGATTAACTGACAAAGAGTTTCAGCCTGTTTTTACATTAAATAATAGAAGCTTGCTGACTAAAGTCAAAGATAATTATGTAACTGTCGAAGGTTAATATGTTGGATTGGATTGGGTTATTAGGTTGATGGTGTTTTATGCTCCATTCTTTCACTAGAATTGTGGAGAAAACCAGAGTGCCCTGAGATAATTGACGACCTTCAACAATGGCTGAGTGGGATTTGAACCTTGTGGGTAATAGGCATTATTATCCCTAGGTGTTCATTTTAGACCCCTCAACCACCAAGGCCCCCCTTTGTATGTAGGAGAACTTTGCTAATACTAAACTATTTTGTGCCATATTGAGTAGTCATATGAAATAAATTACTGAAAAACTCTCTATTTCAACAAGATTATTGTAAACCTTAAATTAAAGACATGGTTCTTTAAATTCAAATCTTTGAAACATACATTTATTGATATGCATAATGTCAACACAGTAAATGATTCTTATTGTATTGTCAGTTATTCAGAACTCTTTTGCATATCTATATTTGGTGAGAGTCCTCTGTGGCCTAGTAGTCATATGCTTACACTTACAGACACAGTATCCATCAACTAGGTTTGAATCACACTCAGACAGATCTCCTAGTTTGAGAAAGTGTTGGTATCCTTACCTGAGGTGCATGGTTTTCTTTAGGTACCGGTACTCTGGTTTCCTCCACTATTCCAGAACAGACCAGCTTTAAATAAGTAAAAGAATCTTGACTTGGACCTCTAATGCTCCATTTCTCTTTACTCCATCTTTTGCCAACTGATGATAAATAAACTATATTTGACAGAACAGAAATTACTTTAATAATGTAAAATATACATGTTTACCACTAAATCAAATCATTCATGTGTACTTATTTATTGTAGGTAAAACAGAACCCAGTTGTTACAGCGAGGTTAGACATTGGAAACATGGATGTTATACATTAGTACATGATACATGTATAGAAGGAACACAGTTTGCTCTAGACTCGGTGTTGTATATAGGTGGTAATGGTAAGTATATTGTATATCTATGAAAAACTTCTAAATATTAAGGATTTAGACCTTAATTCCCTCTTATTACTGTATAAGTTGACTTTCTAGATATTGATGATATGGTTGGTGGGTTGTATAATTGTTTAATGTTGCATCAGTAATTTTTCAGCTATTCATAATAAAAGCAAGTTTATTAATCTCTAGAGATTACTCTTAGCACAAATTTGTGTATGTGTGAGATGAGATGTGTGAGTGTGCATTACGATCTGACCTGTACTAGTGCACACTCAGAACGACTTTGTTCAGGTGCAAGCTCACCGAGTTAGTATGCTGAAAACAAGCATACTACTCTCAACATTATCCAGCGTGTCTATCAATACTCTATCAGTAATCTATTTGACCAGGTGAGGAAGCAGTACACGTTTTAAAGTCTTATATATGACCCACTTTCTGCTCTCAAGGCAGACATTCCACCACTGAGCCACCATGTTGATATGGATCGGATTCCCTATTTGCTCTGTATAAGTTTACTATCGAGATATTGATTTTATTGACCCAGATTTTTCTTTTGGTACTGTATCATTTGATATATTTTAGATTGGAAGTTAGAATATGGTGGTTTTACATCTTACATAGCTAAAGGAGATGATGAAGAGGTAAGAAAGGTTTATCATAAAATTTTTTCCCCCTTTCCAGAATAAAAAAAATGAAGGAGTATTAATTTGTGTTTGTCTATCACAGAAGTGTCCACTGCATATCTACTTAATAAATCTTGATGGTTCAGTTTACAGATCACAACACCACTGCCCATATTCTACTTTATCAAATATTAATTAATTGCATGTAGCTGTGGCTTTTCAAGACTTTGACATATTAAAGTGGCAGAAATTGTACTATTGGAATAAGGCAATTTAAAGTAAAGTAGGTAACCATCTCCAGTTTTATCATTAATGTTTATCTAGGCAGTCGCAATGAAATCTTCAAAATATGTTAATTGCATTCAATAACAATCATCTCTAAAAATCTGTCTTTTCTATAATCCTTTGGCTTTTTAGAACACCTGTTTTTTCTGGACAACTCAGGCTTTTTCTGAACCCCTCTATTAATAAACTGCTGTTTTAAGAAGTAGTAGTACACTAACTCTGGTTGTATATTAAGTAATTGCAGAAAATACGATAATTAATATTTTTTTTACATGTAACCAGTTACCATGGTAACACATTTTATTGTCGTTTTTCAGCTGCTGTCGATTCATCCTAAAGAGAACAGTTTAGCTCTGGTGTATAGAGACAAAGAGACATTACGATTTGTAAAACATGTTAATAATGACATAAACAAGATGGCCGATCAAGGATTTTATGATATTTCTACAGTGTACTATGAATAAATATTGTCTGTATATTTTTTAATTATGTTTATTATCTTTTTTTCTCCTAGCCTTTGCTTGAAGTGGACAGTTAGGATTGTGACATCGTATGTCTAGTAAATTGCAAATAAGAAAATTTTCATATTAGTTTTATTTTTGCGTCAGTATGCACTGTAGCTCAAATAAAGATGTAAAAATTAAAAGTATATACCTTGGAATGACATTTCTCGTGAAAATTAAATAATGTGAAAATATCTTAGATTTCCAGAAAGTTGTATGGATCCATTGACAATATGAAGTGAAATTCATCCATAATTGCATGTAGGTAAATAAACATGCTTCCAAATAATTGTAAAGAAATCATTTAAAAGGACAGATGACTTGTCCAAACATTTGAGACAGCAATACCAAGGGATAAAATCAACTATTAAGAAAAGTGTAGAGATTAACTGTCTTGAAGATTTCCTTAATCCACTTGATATCAGTGTCATCACCATCCAAACAATTAGTCTCCTACTGAATATGTCACTGTAGCTTTCAGTTGAATCAGCTGCCATACACTACCTCTTGGCCTTCACTGCAGGAGTGAAGATACACATAGTCATGTTTATAGTAAAATATGTTGTCATAATTCAATGCTTTGGGGTTTGAGCCCTAGTCGGACAATTGTATGTCATTCAGCAGGTCATTTAATTTCAAGTTCTCCAGTCCATACCAGTGTATGAAATTAGCTAGAAAGACATGATGGTCAACAGGGCCCTTATTTTTTAAAAGTTGGTAGCCCAAATGAAAAGTTAATGGCCCTGAAATATGGAAGTTTGCACGTCTCTTTAATTTTGCTGATTAAACCTCATATTACCAACTGTATGTATTGTTGTATCTTTTCTCAGCGACATTTAAAATGGAAAAAAAAATGTTTAATTTCACTGCTTTTCTGTATTGTCTACTGTCTGTTGTACTGGTGTAAAGTATTGTTCATTCATGTAGATTTCTTATTATACTGAAACAAACTACCACAAATTTAGGCATGTTGAGAAAACATCTGCCTGCCTTAGGAGTACCGCTTTTTAAACGAAACAGCAAACCAGACTTGGAACTCTATGAAGTTGGTGACCCGAGCAAAAAGTTAATAGCCTCGGACCATTGGGCCCGCAGTAATTTCACACACTGGTCCAAACCAACTGCAAAATGTAAAGGTGCTGAAAAAGTTGCCGAGATAGGTTTTACTTTGAACTTGCATCCTATTCAATAGCATCTTGTAATAAGTCACATTTAATGATATTAACACCTGCCTGATGATCCTTAAGGATAATTTATACACTTAAAATCTATTTCCATCAACAAGATGGAAAGATTTGATAAATAGTTTTGAGCTCTCATAGTTGTTCATTTTGTTTTAACTTCAATAATAATGTATAAAAATAAGCATTTAAGTGGTTGTAGGTTAATAATTTCTTGGTAATACAGGCAGATAAGTTGAGAAAGCTTAACTGTGCCAATTGTCATAAACTGTCCAATGTCACAACTGTATACATGAAGAATAGTTGATGCACTGTTTGGTATATTAAGGGTTACATTTAAATTTAAGTATTTAAATGTTCATGCTTTAGATTTACTTGTTGTTTTTAAGTGTTTGAAGAGTGAATAGTTTAAAGTACAATCTTTTTTATTGCAGCAAATTTTACTGTGTAGGTTTGAATCTTATTTTGGCAGATGCTAATGTGATAAAATTTGTAAGTTCATTGCCCTAAGGTAGGTGGTTCTCCTATTACTGGTACTCCTGTTTTCTCCACTATCTCAGTGAATGAGTTGCAAAACAACTATATGTACTGCACTCTATTTCACTTTTTCCAAATAACTCAACTTTGTACTTTCTCTATTCAACTCAACTTTAACCTTTTCTCTACTTCACTTCATGCTCCCCTTTTCTTTCTACTTTTCTCACTTTACTGAAAAACAATTGGTACCTTACATCTTCTATTGTTCTAAAACAAGAAAAACAAAGTCAAGGACAAGATAAAAATTTATTGATAAAATCCTTAAAAATCCTCCTTCCTAAGAAAATGCAACAACAAATATAAAAGTCTCCAATTGAAAAATGTTAAAATATTAAAAATATTTTGAAAAATCAACAACACCTTATCTGGTCATGATTGCACTATTATCTATAATTAACAAAAATGTGTATATGATCATTATTTATCTTCTGTCCAATACGAAAATGTACTTCATTCAGTATGAAATGGACTATAACAAAAAACATACAGTATTCAGGAAAATTTATATGAAACAGATTATAACAAAAAAAAAAAAAAAAAAAAAAAAAAAAAAAAAAAAAAAACATTACAAATGTGATATATCAATCAAAAATTATACTTCTTTGTTTTTGTGATCCTTATGAGAAAATTATGTCAGAAATTGCGAATATTTTTCCATGAAAAACAAGCCTGACCATTTGTCATAACTATGATGTATCCAATTTTATTGCTGAAAAAACAATGCACTTTATATCAACAAATCTACATCTATTAAACACATTAAAATAGAATAAATATAGTTTAATATATAATTGTAAAGGCATATACATGTATTATCAAAAAATAAAATATTGCTGGTTACACTCTGAACATGTGACATACCCTAAACTGTTTAACTTCATATGTGGCATATATTTTCGGTGAACATTGCTTTCTAATCTCATAATTTGGCAGTTAATTATAGTATTTACAGTATATTTCATACATACCTTAATGAGAAATGTAATATATAATTAAAATTTAATCATTTTAAAAGGTACCAAAATTGATAAATGGCTCGTCAATATGGTTTTTGCCATTTGTTAATTTTGAAAACTGATCACAGGTACTAAAAGTTACTACTACATGTACAACAGTTATATTTGTCTATTAATTAGGTTTGCAAAAACAGAAAAACAATTTTGAAAATATTTGAAGTTGACAATTTTTTAAAATGACCAATCATATTATTAGATTTTGTAGAGTCAGTCTATGGCCAAAGGATCCTTATGGGCATGTATGTCAGTATAAAAATAAAAAATTTCAACATTATCTACAGTGGAATGTATTTAAACTGCATGAATTTTAATAATATGGTGGGCTATATAAAATACAATTATAAAAATAAAACTAAAAATAAAAGCAGCCATAAACCTCAATCTGTAAAGTACAAAGATATTACGTAAAATTATGGTAAGGACTAGATTTTATGAGTAATGCAGGTCCATACTTGTACAGTAAAACTGAATTTAGGCAAAGTTACACAATTTATTGCACTTTTAAAACATACATGCATTTATGGCTATGTAAACTTACCCTTATAATATAATTACTGTTGATAACACAGTGGATCCTGTTAAAAGTGGACCTTTTTGATGCTTTAGAACTATATTTTTATCTTCTATCGTAACAGGTCTAAATTGACCATGTCTTATGTTAAGATCAAACTTTAGCTAATGTTGAGCTCAGATTGGGTCTCAATTTACCTTATCTAATGTAGATTTACCTTGTTAAGATCAAACTTGGGTCTACACTTACCAGTCTTATTAATTAATAACAGCACAATAACACATGTAAAACTTAACCTTTCTGGCTCAGTGTTCTCCATTGACAGGATTCACTGTAGAGAAAAAATATATCGTAATTATATTGCATCCTATTCATAATACTGAGAAATATGTAAAAAAAAAAAAAATATATAAAATTTCACAATATATATTTCACATTAATATCAAGAAAATTTGAAGAACCATTAGAGTGAGTTGAGTAATGGTGTTTAATGTCCTAGTCGAGAATATTTCATTATATCGAGACATCGCCAGCTATAGGTGAAAGTGCAGAAATTTTGCCTGTGCGTTGCGCTGATGGCATTATACAGCAGGGTTCTTTATTGTGCCACGCCTGCCATGACACAGGACCTAGTTTATTTTAAGTTCCGATCCAACAGAACCGTGACTTTCATTTTGTAATGCCAAGTGCTTGGTGAAAGAACAGTCACTACCCACTTTCAAGTTTTGGGTCAGACACAGTCGTGGTGGGAACCCACGACATCCCACTTACAGAGAAAGCACTCTACCAACTGAGCTACCGCAGTGTTCAAGAAGAACCATTAGATGGTCCCTGAATAAAGGCTAGTTCTAAAAGGTCTATTTCTTAATTCAAATATGTTTGTTTAAATAAAATTTTGCAAAGGAATAAAAGAAGAAATCTGCTTCTGACAAAAATTTGATAAAAAATAATAACAAAGGAAAGTAAATGCAAACTACTTCTCATCAAGATCTATCTATCCATGAAATTTCATTGTGATGCCTGTAATAGGTTTTGAGTTATGCTCTGGACAAAATTCAAGTATGAAAAATAAGAAAGGGCAATAATTTTTAAATTAAGAAAAATAGATGCATGGTTCTTGTGCTTTGCACTTTCCTATATTAAACTTTATCTATCTATGAAGTTTTATGTTGATACCTCTTAAGAGTTGTGAGTTATGCTTTAAACCTTTCCCAAATACACAAATAATTTTTTTTCCAAACTTTACAAAATATAATTTTTACTCAAAATAAAAAAAGATAAATCAAATGAAAAGCTCTGTGTATTTTGTTTAACTGAAATGACCAATCAAAATCCATTAAAAATTCTTAACAAAACAATCAAAAACATGAGCTTCCCATCAAAAACAGAAAAATAGTGTAATAAATAAACAGGCATGTGTATATTATATGAAATGTTTTAGAAGAAGTCTTCTATGAGTGGTGTAGTTGAAGGTCTTCTTTGATGTTTCTTTAGTTACATGGCAAGCATTCAATAAAGTACAACCTGCATAAACTGAACAATTTTGTCAAATCCTAACTTCTTGGTCATGACATATGTTTTATATTGATTGGTAAATAAGTATAAGAAGCAAAGTCTTAACAAAATATCATTTTAAGTTCAGAGTGTGTGGGTCTAGAAGGCAAGTTCTAAAACATCAGGACACAGCCCCCTACTTTTTATCTGACAAACATGTCTGTCATTTTTGTGTATATGAAAAAAAAAATGTTTGAAAATGAAAAGACTAGACTTATAACGGGTTGAAAGGCCAGAAACACTCACCTGGTATAGTATGGATGATAAAAAAGCTATAATTTCTATATAAAACAATCAAATGGAGTTGAGCTGGTTGTTGGTGATTTAATTTACAAATCGAGTCAAGCTTTCTTGTTTATTTCTATTGAGGTGGTCAGTAGTTATTTAATTCATACAAAACCAATTTCAGAAAAAAAGATTGAATATAGTCAAATAATTTTAGAACAAGCCAATTAAAAAAATATATATACATGTATACTATTTCAATTTCTAAACTATAGGCCAAAATGTAGGTCATAATATATTAATAACACCACATCATAATTTTTAATCTGATAAAATATCCTTCAAAAATAGCTGAATTAATAGCAAAAGCACAAAATTATACAAAATAAACTTCATTTTGGTAAGTTTAACAGAAAATACACCCAGTACATTTGGAGGAGTTGAAAATGGTGTGGATGCTGAATACACATAAACTGACATATATACACATATAAACACACTGAGCTATGCTATTAGCTCACATGGTTATTCACTCAGGTGAGCTGAAATTGGACATTTAACAATGAATGACTAGATATTATCTATAACAATTTTATTACAGTTCATCTTTGGTTACTGGTTTGTGAAGTCTCTTCATTTTCTCCAAATCCTCTGACTTGTTATCTGTTGTTTTGATCCAGAAATTAGCTATCCATTTCCGACCTCTAATAACTGGACATCCACCATGGAGTGTGTAATTATCCATATCCCCCATCCAGCCATCTTCTGTATCAACAAAATGGTTGTACCAAATAATGGCCTTTCCTTGCTTTGGTGAGATTTTTAAGCTGACATCTTTACAGTTTTTATAAAGGTTGACAAGATTCTTGTTTTGGACTTCCTGTTGTAAATATTATAATATAATGTCTTTGATTTTATGACACAAGACAAACGTATGATAATGTTTTAAAAGGTACAAAACAAGACAAAGTTTTTTGGAAACTTTTAATTTGTGCTAAGTTTGTTTCAGAGTTTCAAATTGCAAAGGTTGTTTAATGAATATTTTACATTTTGATTCAAAGAAAATTTCAGCACCCACTATAATTTAGAAAATAAGCTTTCGTAATTCACTTTTTAATCATAATAGAATTTAAATTTGGACTTTTGCCAATTATAAATAATTTGACATATCAGTTGTCTGAACAATTTGATTAAAATTTGGCAAGATTTTTTAATGATTTTTTTAAACTTTTTAATGATATTACAGTATTCATTGTCCCCACTTTCACCGAAAGGACATTAAAATGGGTTTGTCTGTCTGTCATTCTGTCCGTCATGTTTGGTTTCCATGCAAAACTTCAGTTACAATTAAAGGTTTTCAATAAAACTTAGCACAGAGGTAGCTTATGACAAGAGCTGGCTTGGGATTGATTTTCGCGTCACTAGGCCAAAGGTCAAGGTCACTGTGACTATAAATAGAGAATCAAGTTTCCTGTCATTTACAGGTTAACCATTCAAGATTTTTTTAAATTAAACTTGGCACAGAGGTACCTATTGACAAGAGCACACTTGGGATTATTGGTTTTTGGGTCACTAGGCCAAAGGTCAAGGTCACTGTGACTATAAATAGAAAATTGGTTTCCGTGCAATTTAAAGGTTAACCGTTCAAGATTTTTTTAATGAAACTTGGCACAGAGGTAGCTTATGACAAGAGCTGTTTGGGATTAATTTTCGGGTCACTAGGCCAAAGGTCAAGGTCACTGTGGCTATAAATAGAAAATCAGTTTCCGGTTATCTACAGGTTAACCGTTCAAGATTTTTTTCATGAAACTTGGCACTGAGGTAGCTTATGACAAGAGCTGTTTGGGATTGATTTTGGATCACTAGGCCAAAGGTCAAGGTCACTGTGACTATAAATAGAAAATCGGTTTCCAGTCAATTAAAAGATTTTTGTCCCCGCTTTAACCAAAAGGGAGACAAACAAATGATATACCATAGTTCCAATTTCTGTCTTTGCATTTTATGCTAGGGCTGTCCATATTACCCTTCATATATCATTACAATTAAAGAAGTCTATTTCATTTGAAAGTGGGGGACATAAATTCTATGAATTCGCTTGTTAGATCTATCATAATCTTTATGTGTATAAGAGGGACAGAGTGTTCCAGCATGCCAACATAAAGCTGCTCACAACTTAGAGAAAATCTCTTTGTTTTTTGGCAATTAATTTGTCAGTTTGGGAGAAGGTGTTAGTTTCTGAAGGTACTTCAACTCTTCTTCTATTCAGATTTCAGATATGACCAGATGTTGTGAAGGGAACCTTCCTCAGAACTTTGAGGGCTACTGTACTATATTTTAAGTGAATTAATCTTGACTGGGGTGTAAAACAGCACTGCATTCATCAAACCTATATAAATGTATGTAGTTAGAAACAAAATGAAGTTAAGAATAATCTTATAACACTTTTACATTGACTATGGAAGGACGGTTATGTCAAGGTTTATTAAACAATTTGAATGACACCTGTGACCTAGTAAAGGTCAAGGTCATTTTATCTAGCTGAACTGAAACTAAATTTATGTCAACAGTGTCATAATCAATTACAGGAAATACCCTTTTAATTAAGTTAATTAAGGATTGACATTTGTTTTTGAATTGGTCATCAAGGTATGAACTGTTAAAGGGGGCAATGGGGCAACTCACATACACCACAAAGCAGTTTATGATTGCCCCATTGCCTCCTTTAACAGTTCATACTTTGATGAACAATTCAAAAACAATGTCAACCCTTATATTTACAATCCATTCATAAAATAAAAGAATAAGAAAAAAACAACAATTTTGGTTTCATTTTATTTTTCTTGTCAATTTTTTTAAAATTTTCCCCTGCAAACGGGTCTTACAGTTTGGCCACAGGTTCATCTAGGCAGTGATAATTAGATTGTAAAAATATTACTACATGTATTGTTTCAACAGTGACATTAAACATGTAATGTTTTCAGGATTTTCCCCTTTTTAGAACTATACTTGCAAATGTATCAACATTAAAGACATACACTTTATGGCTTTATTTAACTATACATTAAAATTGCTTGTGTATCTACAGCATCATTATAAGCTCAACAGAATGTGGCTTTATTTAACTATACATTAAAATTGCTTGTGTATCTACAGCATCATTTTAAGCTCAACAGAATGTGGCTTATTTAACTATACATTAAAATAGCTAATGTATCTACAACATCATTATAAGCTCAACAGAATGTCACTTAATTTAACCATACATTAAAATTGCTTATGTATCTACAGCATCATTATAAGCTCAACAAAATGTGGCTTTATTTAACTATACATTAAAATTGCTTATGTATCTACAGCATCATTTTAAGCTCAACAGAATGTGGCTTTATTTAAATATACTTACATATGTATCAACAGTATCATTATTAGCTACAGGAAATGCTGTTTCTCCCCCTTCTTCAACATCACTGAGATAAAACAATATTGTCATATATCTGAAAAATAAATTGTATAGATAACAACAAGAGGCCCATGGGCCTTAACGCTCACCTGAGGAAATATCCAAAAACTTACAAAGAACTTAAATACAAAAAGTTCACAAAATTCCTCAAGTTTGGAAAATCCTGCAATAATTAATCAGAAATGTCTAGTCACATTTCATTTATAGTAGCTCATATGCACCATTTAACTATAGTACAATAGATAATTTCCAAATCATTAACCATATGGTTATGCAGCCATGATTTTGACCTTTGAACATGTGAACTTAAACCTTATATCAAAATGGTCTTAATATCAATACGTACAATATTCTAATAACATGCTTGTACAAAATGTTATAGTTTTCAAGATAACTAGCAATTTAAGTCTTCTTTTGCAACTGTGACCTTGACCTTTCAACATATGACCTTGTACCATATATCAAAATGATTGTTGTCACAATACCTACAATATTCTAATATATATTCCTATACAAAAAGTTAATAGTTTTCAAGATAATTAGCAATTTCACTCTTCTTTTGCAGCTGTGACCTTGACCTTTCAACATATGACCTTGTACCATATATCAAAATGATCATTGTCGCAATACCTACAATATTCTAATATACATGCCTATACAAAAAGTTAACAGTTTTCAAGATAATTAGCAATTTAAGTCCTCTTTTGCAGCTGTGACCTTGACCTTTCAACATATGACCTTGTACCATATATCAAAATGATCGTCATATCAATACCTACAATATTCTAATATACATGCCTATACAAAAAGTTAACAGTTTTTAAGATAATTCACAATTTCTGTACATGTTTGCAGCTATGACCTTGACCTTTCAACATATGACCTTGAACCATATATCTAAATGATTTTAATATCAATACCTACAATATTCTAATATACATGCCTTTACAAAAAGCTTAAAGTTTTCAAGCTATTGCACAATTTTAGTATTCATAAGCTAAAAATAAAATTTCAGGGGCAACAACTCATACATGGATTACCATATAGTTACGAAACTTGGTACCTTTTTCAATTTTGTCATGGGGAACATTTTAACAATGTTTTGAATTCATATATCTCTTAAAATTTGCAAGAAAATTGCCTAAAACTGCATAAATCACAAATTAGGTCATGACCTTGATTTGTGACCTTGACCCTATTTTAAAGGTCATTTCAAGAAAAAGTCAAAACTGATGTTCAAATAGTCAAGTTATAACAATTTTAAGCCATTTTACGAAATTTTTAAAACTATAGGCAAAAACGCGTAACCCATTTTTCGACCAAATTTCACAAAATGAACAAACTATAGGCTTAAGACCCTAGAGAAGCCAAATATCACATCAGATTTTTTCTCTCATCATCAGTTTTAGAGAAGAAGATTTTTTAAGATTTTTGGACCCCTAGGTCACCTTGACCTAGTTTTGGTAGCCATAGCAATGCCATGAACAAATCTGAATTGCACTGGCCCATATATGCTTCTGACCAAGTATCAATGAAATCTGTCCAGCAGTTTTGGAGGAGAAGTCGAAAATAGGTGTTAACGACGCACGCACACACGCACATTCACACGCCGCGCCATGCCATAAGCTCACATGACCTTTCGGTCAGGTGAGCTAAAAATAAGGTAACATGTGACAGAGTCATGAAAATCACAATTTAAGATAACTGTGTCTGAGCTGCATGATTTTGCTAAATAGCTAATGTCACATTTCTCATTAACACCCATCTGATATAAGTACGGGGAACACCAGAAGAGCAGGAGGCTAACCCCAAATGGACTTTCTTTTTATCTAAGGGGTTTCTTATTCTAATAATCATTCTATGCCACCAGAAGGTATTAGCACCAGTCTTGTGAGCTCATTGGATTAAGACTATGCTGTTCTGTTAAGCCCAGTTTTTATTTTTCACTTCTTTAAACTATAAGCACAGAAAAATGCAAAACAAAAAAGTGAAAATAGAAAGGTGAAAGTTTAAAGGTAGAAAGAGCAAAGGAACAACACTATTACTGCACTTTTACATTTCCCTTCACAACTTCATTCTGAATGAGCACAAAATGTGAAGGCAACAAAGCAAATAAGCAAAATATACTGGCTCCTTTGCATTAAGGTAAAAAAGTGAAGGGTTCAGATTATAACTAACCTTTGATCATGCATATGATATAGAAGAAGTATGGAGAGAATTTCTAAAGAATTTGTCGTAAAAGACCAGATCCATAGTGTGACATTTTCACTACTGTAAGAATATACATACCCAGTACATGAAGAACTTTGTACCACAGATGAAGAAAAATTTCTTAAACATCTGATTTATAGTAATAATTTTCAATGTCAGAAGTTCTTCCATAACAAAAATTTATAATACATACCTACAAATACGACATTTTGTTTTAATGTTTCTGGTACAACATCTATGGCTTTTGTCCTTCATTGCAGAGTCAAAATGTGCATTATAATGTCCTTTAATATCATATGTTACAACCTGCAAATATAAAAGGATATATATGCATATGTATATATGTATATGTACAATGTACATGTATGTTAGAACTGTTCTAGATTATCATGTTTTTCAGAAATAAAATGTCATCAGTATGTTTTATTGTTATCTGAGAGGTACAGTTCTTTATCCACTGATTACAAAAAAAAAAAAATAAATAAATAAAAAAATAAAAGATAAAAATAAAAAAAAAAGAAAAAGAAAATCTAAAAACTGCTGATTAGTCTTTCTGAGCTAACGCTTAGACAAAATAATTCCAGACAAGATCAGAAATTTTGTTAAAAAATGTAGAACATGACTGTTCAACTGTAACTGGAGAGGTAAACTTCTCTATGCTAACAATGTTTATTTCTCACAAAATGACACCATGAAGCTGTTACAATGTTACATCAATTTTGAAATAATTTTAAAATCCATAATTTCTAAAATAATTCATTGTTTTAAATGTGAAAAAACTGTTTATCTCTCAATGACCAAAATACTAGGAAACCAGGCCCATTAACTTAACAAATAACAATTTTTAATTGAAAAGTCATCTTTGATAATGCAGCCATGCTAACATTTCCTATAGCAGATGATACAGTGAATGTATCTTTGTGCATTATTTACGGTTTTGTGTTTTGGAAAATAGTTATCTAAATGGAAACTATGATATAAATAAATGTAGTTTTGTTTTTATCAGACTAATAGCATTAAATTAGATTTTTATTCATGTCATTGAAGAATACCCTGAATGGATGCTGTGCATATGCCTCATTCAGGCAGTTAAAAGCCTGGAGCTTAAAACTTCTGTGCAGTTTTTATAACAAAATTGTTAGGTTTTTGTTAGACCAATAGTTATAATTAATTCAATTTTTTTAAATGGGCATCATTTCAGTGTATACGTGTTGACAAATTGAATGAAAATCCCTTTTACTGGGATAATGAAGATTTGATGAAAATTAATCATTCCCTGTACTACAGAAGTACCGGGGTAGTATAGGGCTAGACAACCGTACCTTGACCATGTCAAATCAGCTTTTTATATGCCCGTCTATGATGGGACGTATTATGGTATGGCGCAGTCTGTCCGTTCGTCTGTCTGTCCATATGTCTACAGGCCGTACGCTAACTCAAGAATGCTTTGAGCAATTTTAATGAAACATTATGTGAAAAGTTTGTATCGAAGGCAAAAAGCCCCCTTTCGTTTTTGAGATTCGTATGTTTTCTCGTTGTGGAGATATTGGCCTTTAATTGTCAAATTTTAGGAATTTTTTTTGCATGTTGTACAATAACTGAAACTTCCTTTAAACTATTTAATGGCTCTTTTGTGTTATATTTTTATCCCTTATATTTTTTGAAAGCACCCTTTCATTTTTGAGATTCCTTTTTTTGTCACTGCGAAGTTATGGGACTTAAATTGTCATATTTAAGGCATTTTTCTGCATGTAGTATAATAACTCAAAAATGCTTTGAACAATTTGAATGAAACTTTTGTGTTATATTGGTATCCATGGCAGAGAGCTCCCTTTTATTTTTGAGATGTTTTCTTGTTGTAGAGTTATTGGCCTTTAATTGTCAAATTTTAGGCATTTTTTTGCATGTTGTAACTCAAAAACCATTTGAACTTTTTTTTTGTGAAACTTTTGTGTTATATTTGTCCTATAATCAAAAAAGTTTGTGAATAAACATTGAGAAATAAATTTGCTACTTTTGTTTTAAAAAAATATGTTTCAGCTAAATGTAAAGATGTTTAAGACATTATAAAAGAAGTTTAAATATCCGACGGGCGTATCTTGCACTTCAGGCGCAGCTGTTTATTTCCTTATAGTATACAAAACGATATTAACAATATATACAGGTACTGAAAAAATATCTTTCACAGATATTACCACTTTGGTATGTAGTTTTATTCTACAATATCTGTATTTGCAGTATTATAATATGTATTCCTTACCTGAAAATCACTCATTCTAATCAGTTCAATGGGCAGATTAACTATGGTTGAAACCCTGAAAAAACAAAAATTTTCTGTTTAAAATTTTTTTCATTGTGAATTACGGTAACAGAATGGTGATAAACCACCTATAACTTGAGAAATTATATGATGTTGCAATTTTTGTCATTTTCTTGGACACCCTGAACCATGAATTCCCAAGTCAATGAATTTATATATACATGTACATGTATTACAAACTTACTATAAACAGTAAAAATGAACTACGCAATTATCACCCCATGGAAAGGTATTTTTCCTGGAGTAACTGGAGAAAACCACTGACCAACAATTGAATTGATAAACTTTCTCGCCCTAGGATCCAAACCATAATCATGCACTCGACCATAGGAGCCTCCAAAAGAGAGTAGACCATCTGAGCACACAATAAATCCTTACTATTAAAAGTCTAAAACAGACTGAACAAATAATAAAACTGATATAGAGAATTTTTATTGTACTTGTATTTCTGGGAAATGAAGACTAATAAAAATCAAAAAAAAAAAAAAAAAAAAAAAAAAAAAAAAAAAAAAAAAAAAAAAAAAAAAAAATCATGTACCAAATAAACTTGTATTTAGATTTTTTCCTTGAAATTTATAAGAAAAATGTCTTGTTGTGAAAAAAAAACTGACGAATTGATGATGTGCTGAAAAACAACGATCACACTTTATTTATTACGATAAAACAGATTTTTGTCAGAAAATGCTACATAAGAACGTATTCAAAATGTTTTTGCACTAATTTACACTCTTTTTTCTGTTTTCAGTAAATTTTAAGAATTTTTTCACCATACAGTTACTTGTTATTATACAATGTATGTATATTATGTTAGTAACAGTTACCTTTCCTGTAGCGTTTTGAATACAGGATCTTTAGAACTGTCTGGATATAACCACACCTGTTGACTATAACGGGAATGTTTTTCTGGGTGTTTTTTCAATAATTTTTTTATATACTTTTCCAATTTTGAGGGTGAAAAGTTCTTCAGCTCATCTGGGGTTAAAATTTCTGAATAAAAACAAAAACAAAATTGTTTATTATATAAATTTGAATTAGTGATAGTTAATGTCCGAAGCTTAAAAGCTAAGACATAATGTGTTGACTTAGAAATATAACATAATTTACTGCCATATTATGTTATGTTTAAAAAAATCAATTGTTTAACAAAGCAACTCTGTCCTTATGCGTGAACTATTTCACACTGGTCATAGGAACTTATGTAACATCATGGCAGTACTCTATTTTGTCTATGTATAACTGCATGCAGTACACTCCCATTAGTTAGACATTGCATTAAAATGGTACAATGTACTTTACTTATTTGATCGACAATATATCATGGTGTACTTCAGATTTGAGATCTGACAGGTAACTGAGGTTTTCAGTTAATTCAAACTCTGTTTTAACAATTTAGTACATGCCCTTACCATATTTCGCTTTGCAAGATATACAGTGCTAACAAAACAATTTGGTTTATTTCTATATAGACAAGATATTATTTTTAGTCAAATCATAAAAAAATAAAAATTTGTTTAATCACACCAGGGATAACCAGTCAGCTGACATATAATAATATTATGTGTTTCTGTACTGTATAAATGAAAAAAAGTTATGAGAACATTGTGAGAATGGTCTAAAAAATATATACATGTATATATTTAATTTACTTACCATCATTATTTTTGTCAATATTTTCATCTTTATACCTGTGATAACAACAAAGGAAAAACAAAAAGTTTTCTTTTTGTTATAGTAAAAATGTTGGGCATGTTACAAACTTAAAAATTTGCATAGCTTAGACAATAACAAATCAGCGCATGTCATATTTTCTGCTTCCAGTTAAATCAGTGTTCAATTTTGACAGGTTTTCAGTTTATTCCAGTTTCATTGTTGACAGGTTTCCAAGTTATTCAGGGTTCAATTTGGCAGGTTTTCAGTTCATTCAGGGTTCAGATTTGGCAGGTTTTCAAATTCAGGGTTTACATTGGCAGGTTTTCAGTTTAATTAGGGGTCAGTGTTGACAGGTTTTCAGGTTATTCAGGGCTTAGTCTCGACATATTTTCAGTTTATTCAGAGTTCAGTTTTGACTGGTTCCAATGTAATATACTTATAATACTTACATTTGTAATATATCACTGTTATCTAAATAAGTATCAAAAGCACCTTGAATAGTTAAACTCATCTGAAAAAAAGTTATACACATTTTATACCAGGGGGCCACCTAGCCATTCCTACTGATATTCATGTATTGTCAAGCTTTATAATCATATAAGGTCTTGGGTAAATTTGATAAACATTAATGGTTATTCTAAAATGCATGGGAGCCAAGTTTTAAATTTCTGATCTATTTCTTATTACATTTGCTGTCTTGGAAATGCCACAATGGCACTAAGCAATCCTAAGATATGTGTTGTTAAGACTAATCATCTGACCATGGATGAACCTTAATAAATGCACAAAAAATGAATCCCAACACACACACACACACACACACACACACACACACACACACACACACACACACACAAAATGGTATTACTATATCCTAACCCAGCTGTTGGTAGGATAATAAATCTAATTTTATAACTTATAAGAAATCTACAACATTGTGTGCCCATTCTATCGATATACTTGTGTTCCTCCCAGACAGATCTCCTCCCTCCCACACACACACTTACATATTCTTAATAAGTGAAGCTACAGTATCAGGAAGTTAGACTGATTTTTATGATAGTGATATAATATATATTTCTTTACAAATAATCACCTCTTCAACACTGAGTTTTTTGTCCCTGTTTGTGTCATAAAGTTCAACTTGACCTTTTCTGTTCTTGTTGTGATATGTCTGACTGTTTTCAAGTCCTTCATCTTTAGCAAGCTGGATAAAATATTCACATTCTTCTTTTGTCAGAAAATCTTGAATCTCTATACATAAAAATAAATAAAATGTTACTATCAACATTCTACAGCAGAACCTGTCTAAACTTAATGACTTTAGGGCATAAAACATTCTTATTTAACAGGAAAGGGGAAAATGCAGCAGCCAATTCAGGACTCAAATCCAGGACCTCCCTGATACATGTACTAACAAAATGCTTTCCTAAATAAGTTAATCTGCCACTTTAGAGCCTGCTACATTTCTCCCTTCCTGTTTTTACAACTACCATGAAACAAAAACATCAGGTTTCATTCTGGTCTGACAGATGACCACTCTCCAGGCAGGAAAAGCCCCCCACAGGTAACAGGAAATGGAATAAAAGCCACAGCCAATCTGGGACTGGAAACCCTAGTGTTTTTCAGTACCAGTGGAATGCTCTGATGGATGAGCCAATTGTCCATTCATCAACTAAAACACATGTAGTACAATGTATTTCAAATTTCTAGATTATGTTTATTGTTATTAAAATCAAAATTTTTTCATTAGTTTTTAAATTACTGAAGTAATTAATAACCTAATGATAACCTAATGATTTTTTTCTTCTGAACATAATTACTTATTGGTAATTTCTTTCACACATTTTGGATATAAAGGGCAGTTAAGCCCAGTCTGACTTGAGACTTACCAATAATAAGAGGCTTTACACTGACTGTGTGTAGATTAATATGACGTCCATCTGCTAATGTTACTTGATCAATATGATTTTCCTAAAATTAAAAAATATAGACAAATATACAGTTATTACAAATTTATTGTAAATTCATGTGTAACATTCCTCATTGTTTATAAGTCATTAGACTATCCAACATGTTAAAACCTGGTAACTTTTTTTGTATTAATTAAAAAAATGAAGGGAAGAATTTAACTGACATGATATGTTAATTAATTAATTTGCTCAATCACATAATTATCAGGTCCTGGGTTAAAATCCCAGTCTGGACCCTGGATATTTTTCTTTTTCTCATTAATAGGTTTGTCAGGTCTTAGAATATGGCTGACAAACAAGTTGGTCCCAGAGGGATTTTGGTTAAATTAAGCTGAATTGAAAACAGGATGGGGAAAATGTGGAGTCTAGACTCAACAAGTGACCAATTGGATCAATCAATAAAGCTTATCAGCATTTAATGTTCTGGGTTTGAATCCTGGTTAGGGGACTGCATTTTTTCCTTTTATCACTGCATTTTTTCCTTTAATGTTATCATATACTCAGAGATATTTGTTGGAGAAGACCTGTAGGAGAGTGGGTTTGATTGGTGGCTGAGGAGTTCAGTTGAG
This sequence comes from Tegillarca granosa, assembly GCA_029721355.1. Classification (NCBI taxonomy): domain Eukaryota; kingdom Metazoa; phylum Mollusca; class Bivalvia; order Arcoida; family Arcidae; genus Tegillarca; species Tegillarca granosa. Next base: position 40,688,293 of record CM056598.1, on the reverse strand, counting down.
ATAATTCACAATTTCAGTACACTTATGCAGCTATGACCTTGACCTTTCAACATGACCTTGAACCATATATTTGTAATGGAAAAATTTTAGCGATACTTATTTAACTAACCTATAAGTGCTATAATACAGGTTATCCGCCGTGATTCACTGTTACATACGGGTATTCATTTGACTGGCTGTACTTCGACACGGTCAACTGAATACGCTAGGGTATATAAGCGCGTATTTTACACCGTTCGTGGTCATGTTCTTACTGCCTGAACCAGGTAATACTTCATACTCACTCAATAAACGGCTAGAATCTAGCTACTCATAATCATCCATGACCGATATCAGATTTAAATTCACATTTCCATTACGCTTCAACCATAAATTATTTTTTTTATTAATGTTGTTAATACTGTTGGATTGTCACATATACACAATTACAATTACAATTATTTGTTCTGTATTAATAAATATCATTTAAACCAGCTGTTTCTCCTATTTTGAATTACAGAAACAAATTAGATAAATTTAATCCGGATGCACCAGATTAATAAAATTCGAACCCGGAAAACAATTTTCAAAGGTTTTTGAGCAAGTAGATTTTATACACTGCTTAGCTCAATTCCTGTTACATTTGGCGAGCTTGCCAGGATCTGGCGCATTTTATTATGGATTCGCTTGATAATTTCCAGGAACTGGAAAGTTTTTCCTTAGAAAATCCAGCCTTATTTAACAGTGATTCAATATGCAATAAAACTGACTATCAAGTTGTACCAAACACAGCACAAAACTCGGACTATATATGTGACAATCTTACAAGTAAATCAAAAATAAAGGATGAAACAAACTCGTACAGTACGAGTAAAATCACGGGTGACAATCACCACGCATTCTATCCGCGTGAATTAAACACGGAGTATCGTCAGTATAAGACACATATTAATACAAGCGTTATACCAGATACTATGCCTATAAGTAACAGTTTTAAAACACCCGTGAATGCAAAAATAACTTTAGATTCGCTCTCTGTGACAAATAATTCGTCTGATGTCAAATACGGTGTTAGGCAGGGGCCATCTCAACAGATATCACGCTACCCTGTTATGCAGGGGTCGTCTCAAACGGAGTTATATGATTCTGAGATTCAGGGACCGTATAAAACTTCGTCGTGTACATCAAGTCAAGGTTTAAGTTCAAACACGAACACAGTCCATACATCTACGGTGGTCACACCACGTCAGACAGATGAGATGTGCCAAATCCCTATCAGTGTTTCATATACCGTTGGTTCTACTGAATCTAATGAAAATTTGTTAAATTTTCATAGCCGCAGTAGTAATAAAACAAGTTCTAACGAATACACCAATCGAGATGATAAATTTTGCTTTGCGCACAAGGGAATGTCTAGCACATGTTTGACACAAAACCAAGGTAATGTTGATAAACCAAAGCGTAGGGAACGTGGTGTTTCTTTTGAGAGAGACTTTATAGGTACTAGTTATGCGTCAAATAATGATACTTTAAGACACCAAAGTAGAATTAAACCGGAATATAGTTTTGAAAATAGTAGTAATTTAACTCGCAATCGCAGTCTCAATAGGTATGACTTTGAAAACAGCAGTCAAGATAGATTCTATCGCGACTCGACAAGGCGTGAATTTTTACCTACTCCTAAAACGTCCACTCCTTATGTTCATGAATCACAAAATTGCGAACGAACAAATGTATCATTTGGCGATAATCGTCAGTTTTGCAATATGACCAGATCGCGTTCGCCGGAAGCAGGTGTTCGTAATACCTATGTACAAAGACAAGAACCAAGGTCAATTCTACGGTCACATCGAACTGCGTCTCCTAGTCAACATGCAGTAAACTTTCTGGAAAATCCAGAGTTTGGTTCTTGTTGCCCAGAGCACCGTATAAACCACGTTCATACTCGGAATCGCAGTACAATTCAAAGGCTTGAGAAAGAACCCCCGGTTTTTGATGGTAAATCTATCGAATGGAAAGATTATATTGTGCAATTTGAAAAGCATGCCGATTGGAATCAGTGGGGCGATTTTGAAAGATCACAACAACTTATAATGAGTTTACGTGGTTCTGCATCAAAAATACTTAGTGATTTATCAGACATTCAATCAGATGATTATGAACAGCTTAAGGCTGTACTATCGAGGCGTTTTAACCCAAAAGAAAGAAGTTTAGCATATAAAATTGACTTTAAGCATAGAAAACGATACCCCGAAGAATCTGTATCAGATTTTGGTTATGCACTTAGACGAATGGCTAATCTAGCCTACTCGGATCGTGGTCAATATGACAGAGAGCAGAATGTATTGGAGCAATACATAAATGGCTTAAACGATTTTGAACTCCAAAAGCATGTCCAATTTACAAAGCCAAAGACTCTTGACGAAGCTATATCTGCTGCTCTCGAATATGAATCATTTGATGGTGCTCATGGCAAGGGTAGAAAACCAAGAGAAAACCCTTGTGGCAAAACTGTTGATCATGCAGTAAATGCCATCAGACCGTCTAGAAATAAACAAACGCTTGATCAAGATAGAGAAATCCAAGAGTTAAGGAAACAATGTGAAAATTTAAAAGCTGAACTCTTGCGATATACACAACAAACAGTTTTTACTGGAAATCAAACGGTGTCTTGGGACAGAAAACCAGAATGTTTTCTTTGTCATAAACATGGACATATCAAGAAAAACTGCTATTTTCTTGACAAACCATGTCCGTTTTGTAACGAAACTGGTCACATAAGGTTTGATTGTCCTAGTAACCAAGCAACACAATCCAAGACAAAAGATGTTAACCCTCAAGGTCAAAATAATTCGGGAAACGCATAATGGCTAAGCGTACGGCCAACAGTTTAGCCATGTCAGAACCATTAAAACGGCCGACAATACATATAAATGCAATATCCCAGTCTTGTCTTTTTGCCGAAGTTAGTATAGGGAATGAAACTTACAAATTTCTAGTTGACTCGGGATCACCGATCTCAATAATCAATTCTGAGATCTTTGATACTTTTACCGATCCTAAACCATCATTGGAAATAGTTGAATCAACTATAACCTCGGCAAATGGGGGTATTTTACAAATTCGAGGGAGATGTGACCTTGAATTTTTCATAGAAAACAATCTTTTTGAAACACCTATGGTTGTTGCAAAATTAGACAAAATGCAGGGCATACTTGGTATGGATTTCTTAACAAATAATAACATAGACCTTGAGATTTCAAAAGGTATGTTAAGAATATTCGATCAAAGAATCCCCTTAAAAAGGGTAACAGACAGCAAATGCTGCTTTATTAAAATACGGAATAAAATAACTATTCCTCCCAATTCTGAAAAACAAATTCAGGGTTACTGTAACAGTAAGTTTGTTGGTTGTGAAGGATTAGTTGAACCCTCTAATTCCATTAACCGGAAGGGTCTTGTTGTTGCAAGAAGTATAGTAAGCACATGTCAGTCTAATGTAATAGTATCTGTGCTTAATCTTTCAGAAAAGAAGGTAAAACTGGGTCGATATTCGACTATTGCCCGTGTTGAACCAGTGCTTAATGTACATACTGAAGTAACTGGAACACTGGAAGTAGAGACAAACATTAATGATGTTTCTGATAATCTCTTGCCATTACTTCAGAATACTTCAGATAAACTGACAAATACTCAGAAACAAGAGGTTGCAAATCTGTTAAACAGATTTCAAGATGTTTTCACCTCTTCTGATGGAAAACTAGGTCGAACCTCATTAGTTAAACATTCTATTGACACCGGAAACAGTAAACCGATTAAACTCCCTCCAAGGCGTTTTCCAATTAAACAAAAAGAAATTATAGAACAAGAGGTCAGTAAAATGTTACACGATGACATTATAGAGCCCAGTAACAGTCCTTGGGCTGCACCTGTGGTGCTTGTCACTAAGAAAGATGGCAGCACTAGGTTTTGCGTCGATTATCGTTTGATCAACTCGGTTACACGCAAAGACGCATATCCGCTGCCTCGCATAGATGATTGTCTTGATGCCTTATCTGGAGCTATGTGGTTTTCGACACTTGACCTTGCATCAGGGTACTGGCAGTGTGAAATGAATCCAAGCGATCGAGAAAAAACAGCGTTTGTAACACACAAAGGACTTTTTCAGTTCAAAGTCTTACCGTTTGGTTTGTGTAACGCTGTAGCGTGTTTCGAGCGTTTAATGGAACTTGTCTTAGCTGGCATTCAATGGGAAAAGTGTCTTTGTTATTTAGACGATATTATTGTGTTTGGATCAGACTTTGAAATGGCTCTTAATAATTTAGAAAATGTTTTCGAACGTTTACGAAAAGCCAACCTTAAACTGAAGCCAAAGAAATGTTTTCTTTTTCAGTCTGAAGTCGCATTCTTAGGCCACGTTGTCTCAGAATCTGGGATAAAATGCGATCCAAAGAAAATAGAAAATGTCAGAAATTGGCCAAAACCGTCTAATGTATCTGACGTGAGAAGTTTTCTGGGGCTTTCTGGTTATTACAGAAAATTTATTCGCAATTATTCAACTGTTGCAAAGCCACTTACAGATCTTACCAAAAAGCATCAACGATTCAAGTGGTCAAAACAATGTAATGATGCTTTTAAAACTCTTAAAGATCTCTTGACAAGTGCACCTATCTTGGCCTATCCAAAACTAAATGGTCAATTTATTTTAGATGTTGACGCAAGTCAATATGGCATTGGTAGTGTATTGTCTCAGTTACAAGACAATGAAGAAAAAGTTATTGCGTATGGTAGTAAAACATTGAATCGAACCCAACAACGTTACTGTACAACTTACAGGGAACTTCTGGCAGTGGTAACGTTCGTCAAACATTTTCGCCATTATCTTTGGGGTAGCAACTTCATTGTCAGAAGTGACCATGCCTCACTGACATGGCTAAGAAACTTTAAAAATCCTGAAGGAATGTTGGCCAGATGGTTAGCTACTCTTGAAACGTACAATTTCAGTTTACAACACCGAAAGGGTGCACTTCATATGAATGCAGATGCTCTTTCGAGAAGAGTCTATAGGAAATGCAAGTGTAACACTTGTAATGATTGTAATCCTGTGCCTGTGGATGATAAACATACCATCAATAAAACTATTAGTGAACAGTCAACCATTAAAATTAGTACTGCGGAAACTACTGAAAACAGTGGGCAAACTCTCAGAATTGTTCCAATCTCTGTTGAAACACAAACAGATATTACTGTAGACAATCTGAATGAAACCACTGAATCTATCAATACCAACTGGTTACCGAAATGGACATTAGATGACATTCGAACAATGCAGAACGAGGATTCTGATTTGAAGAATATAATTCTTTTAAAAGAATCCTATGAACAAAAACCATCTCGTTCTGAAATTCAGAACTCTGTTGAAACTAAAAAGTTATGGCAGCTTTGGGAATCCGTTAAGCTTCAGGATGGTATCTTATATTACATTTGGAATGATGATCATCAAAATAATGAGAAACTCATTTTGATCATTCCAAAAGATAAACGGAAGAGCATCTTACGTGAAATTCATAACAAAGCTATTTCTGGTCATTTAGGACGAGAGCGTACTTTAACTTCTCTTAAGAAGCGTTTCTTTTGGCCAGGAATGTCATCAGATGTTACTCGATGGTGCCAGCAGTGTGATCTTTGTGCTCAGTGTAAACCTGGGCCCGGATTTGGAAAATCTCCGCTGCAAACAAATAAACCAACAGCACCGCTTGATAGAATAGCAATTGATATTTTAGGACCGCTTCCTGTAACAAAAGATGGTAATGAATACATCATGGTAGTTGGCGACTACTTCACAAAATGGGTGGAAGCATACGCCATACCAAATCATACTAGTCTTACAGTAGCTGACAAATTGATGACTGAATTCATTTGTCGGTTTGGATTTCCTAAGCAAATCCACACAGATCAAGGTCGTGAATTCGAATCGAATCTTTTTGCTATTTTATGTCAGAAACTTGGCGTGGATAAGACCAGGACAACGCCATATCATCCTCAGTCAAATGGCATGATCGAAAGGTTTAATAGAACCCTAATACAAATGCTTTCGATATTTGTTGATGAGACACAAGCAGACTGGGATGATCATTTACCGTACGTCCTATTAGCTTATAGATCTAGTAATCACGAAAGTACAAAATGCACGCCAAATATTATGATGCTAGGGCGTGAGTTGTCGACTCCTATTGATCTCATTGCTGGAGAACCTCCAGGTCATTCTCGCAATCAATGTCCGAGTGAATATGTTGAATGGCTTATTAACAGTATGAATGAAGCATTTGATTTCACAAATAAATATCTAGGACTTGCTGCTTCAAGACAGAAGCGTTATTATGACAGAGGTCTTAAACCTCGCATATTTGAATCTGGTGACTGGGTCTGGCGATGGTATCCACCAAAAGCCAATACAAAGCTAGGTCTAGGCTGGACTGGTCCATACTTAGTAGTGCGTAAAATAACCGCTGTTACATATGCAATACAGCGGGATGAAAACAGTCATATCATCACAGTCCATGTAGATAATTTGAAGCCTTATGAAGGTACATCCCGAATTGAAAACTGGTTAAATCCTGGAAATGACATTTCAATTAACGACGTACCTTCTTCGCCGAGTAAAGACGATGGCACAAATATAGATCTAGAAGTCGATATTTCTGACAATACTGGCAATGACGTTGATATCGTTGGTTTAGGGGGTGGTGTTACGTTAACTCGAAAAGGTCGTGCTGTTAATTTACCGTCTAGATTCAGATAAATGTTTGCAGCGTAGAGGTTAATCATTCATTTTTTTAAATTAGTTTGCTTTTGTTAAGTTTGATGTTGTATATAAAGTAATTTTTCACTTGTTTTGGTGTTTTTCTGTAACATATACTTGCAAATTTGAAAGTGTTTATGTTGATAAATAGTCATTGTACTTATACTTTGTTGTTTGCTCTCTTGTAGTCAATATGGCTAACTCAGATGTTCTTCATTTAGAAGATGATTCAATGAATGATTTTGTATGGGATGAAAGATCGGAATGGCCAGAAACTGGCTCCGTTTGCAATGTTGTAGGATGTCCAGTGAGGTTTCATTTCAAAAAACTCCGTGACTACTTTGAACATTGGAGGAAAATACATACATTAACTCATACTGTTTATCAGTGTTATATGTGTGGGAACAAATTCCCAAAGATGCAAACTCTAAAGAAACATCTGATTCATTTTCATAAATGTGAAAAATCCAGGGCAGTTGAAGCAGCTGTATCCGTAATTCCTGAGGTAATTGTGAACCCCATGTACATAGATCCAAAGGAAACTGTTCCTCCTCGACCTCGTTTGAGACAGGTCGTACCCAATATTGAGGAGCGTCAACGAGCAGAACAGGAGAGGAAAGTTATAATCAGTGCAGTCAATCCTGTCATTCCAGTTGACATTGTTCCACGGGATGAGGTAATCGAGATTACAATTCGAAATGGTGAATCCCAGGCATACAGGCGGAGAAAAACAGTCATGGATGCTTGAGCCTAAAGTCATAGTAGAGAAGGTGGAGAAGAGGACAGAAGATACATTTTTCGACGGGCTTGATTTTGAGTGATTTAATGGAGTTGTTTTTTTTGTGATCTTTCCAATTTGGATTAAATTGATTTAAGTGGTTTATGTGTAGAATTCACAGTGGACTTTTAATTTTGTTTTTAGTTATGAACTCTATAAGTAATAGACATTTTCATATATGGAACTTTATCTTACTCTATTTTGTTAATATAACCTCAAATGTGTTTTCGGTTTAAGGAGGGGGGAGTGTAATGGAAAAATTTTAGCGATACTTATTTAACTAACCTATAAGTGCTATAATACAGGTTATCCGCCGTGATTCACTGTTACATACGGGTATTCATTTGACTGGCTGTACTTCGACACGGTCAACTGAATACGCTAGGGTATATAAGCGCGTATTTTACACCGTTCGTGGTCATGTTCTTACTGCCTGAACCAGGTAATACTTCATACTCACTCAATAAACGGCTAGAATCTAGCTACTCATAATCATCCATGACCGATATCAGATTTAAATTCACATTTCCATTACGCTTCAACCATAAATTATTTTTTTTATTAATGTTGTTAATACTGTTGGATTGTCACATATACACAATTACAATTACAATTATTTGTTCTGTATTAATAAATATCATTTAAACCAGCTGTTTCTCCTATTTTGAATTACAGAAACAAATTAGATAAATTTAATCCGGATGCACCAGATTAATAAAATTCGAACCCGGAAAACAATTTTCAAAGGTTTTTGAGCAAGTAGATTTTATACACTGCTTAGCTCAATTCCTGTTACATATTAAAATGATTGCCATATCAATATTTACAATATTCCAATATACATGCCTATACAAAAAGTTTATAGTTTTAAAGCTAATGCACAATTTTAATATTTATAAGCCAAAAATAACATTTCAGGGGCAACAACTCCTACATGAATTATCATATAGTTTCAAAACCTGGTACCTTGTTAGATTTTGTCATGCTGAACATTTTAACAATGTTTTGAATTTATATATCTCTTAATATTTGCAAGAAAATTGCCTGAAACTGCATAAATCACAAATTAGGTCATGACCTTAATTTGTGACCTTGATCCTATTTTAAAGGTAATTTCAAGAAAAAGTCAAAACTGAAAACCCCATGTCATTATCTGTTCAAATAGTCAAGTTATAACAATTTGAAGCCATCTGAATTGCACCAGCCCATATACCGGTCTGCTTCTGACCAAGTATCATTGAAATCTGTCCAGCGGTTTTGGAGGAGATTCGAAGTCAAAATTAGGTGTTAACGATGCACACACACACACACACACACACACACACACACACACACACACACACGCATACATGCTAAAATGGGAAGGGATGTAGTAGACCAGGCTTATGGCTTGGTAGCTCCGTCCATTGAAGATCCTGTAAGTATGGGAAAGGTCCTGCATGGGTTCAAGTTCCTTTCCTGTAACAGTGCTATACTGGATTGGAAACAGAAGGGATAGATTAGAGAAGAACAGTTAGCTCATATTTGTAGATTTTCCTGATATTTTGGGAAGGCTCCGTGTTCCCAATAAGCACATTACATATTTTCCTTTCATTTATAAATCACCAGGTTATATTCATCTTGTGTTTTATTTTCTTGTTATTAATTTGTTGTCACGTGTTGTTTGTTGTGAATTGCTTTGCCCCAAATGTAAAGTATTTAGCGGAATGTTATTTTATTTATATTCGTTGCTCGGTTTCTTTTTTCTAATTTTTATTTTTTTACTTATCAACGTACAGAAAGATACAGATTATTTTTTGCATCAAACCAACCTTTTTGCCATCAATTCTAGTAAGATTAACTGACGATTCCTTCTGGCACGTCACAACACCATTTGAGGTCAAACAAATGTCATTTGTATCTGTTGCTAAAATCAAACTATTTTTGGATAATCGGAGAAATATCAATATTTTTACAAGTATGGACAACCTAAAATGAAAGTGAAACCACGTCGACATTGTTTACCTCTATAGTTATTGCCCTTTTTTCATTCTATGTTTTGCGATATTGTATTGTATTGTAGTTAGCCTTAATTTTTCGAGTTAATGATCTTAGTTAGAGGTAAGAAGGTTTTAATAATACCAGCATGGAGGTGATGAAGTTTTAATGATCTCTCTCTCTCTCTCTCTCTCTCTCTCTCTCTCTCTCTCTCTCTCTCTCTCCGTTTTCTTCAGGACCTATGCCAGATTGGTTTATGGATAAGTATTACAAAAGATGTTCGTTACTGATCATTTTTCAGTGTAAAATGATGCTTATAAGAATTTTCTTTGCAGGTACACACAAAAAGTGGGAAATATTGAAAAATTCTTAATTTGTTCATAATTTTCTACAGTTGATCCACAATCTGAAACACTCTTTGTGAAAATGAATTTTTCATTTACCTGAGCATAGTTGTATCAGATATTTGTGAACATCACTAATTGCTATAGAATTTATTATCCAAGTTTTTGTTTTGTCAGTAGTTATCAATTAGCCTAATTCCTTAAGTACGACAAACCTGCTTATTATTATTATTATTTTGATTATTTACTTTACCAAGGTTACGGATGAATAAAAGTGAGAAAACAAACAACAGCATGATACCACGTTCAAGTGTTCTTCGTGTTTGTATGTCATGCTGGTCAAGACTACCTGGAGTATTTAGACTTTCACAAGGAATAACAGCATCACAGATAACATCTTCCAGATTGACCTGTTCAAATATCTGTGGTTTAAAATGGTTAAAACAAGAAATATATCCACAGAACATTTCATCCAAAAGATTCTATACCAGTGAGCCAAAAACAAAGACAGATAGTGTTGCTAGCATTGAATCAAATCCTTATTTTGATAAGTACAAAGAAAAACTGAAGAAAAAAGAGAGGTACATGTATTTTGACTCTAATATATATATATAACAATGGTTGACTTCTGTATATACAACTGTAGCACATGTTATTTTCTATATATTACACATCTCTTGAGTGGCTTAATGGTATAATGTATGCTTTAGAGCTGGATGTTTGAGCCCCAGCTAGGTCAGATATAAGACATTTAATTAAAATTTGAGTTAAATGCTTCCTCCTCTGGCACTATGCATTAAAGGGACAAAGTATCAACTAGTTTACCCCGTTCAAGGATAATGTGACAGGGGAGTTGTATGCTTGTCTGCGACATACTGATGCAGTGAGCTAGCACCCTAACAAAAAGTCACCTTGAGTGTTTGCTTGTACAAGACAGACTAAAATGAAGTCGCTTATCTTATAATACACACACACACACACACACACACACACACACACACACACACAAACACACACACAAAGACACACACACACACACACACACATGTTCAAGAAAAAGGAGAGGGGGAATCTGACTTTACTGTATATGACAAATGTTGACTTTAATGTAAGACTACACATTACATACACATTGTTGATGAAAAAATGACAAAATTTTCTGCTTTATCCTTTTTCATTCTGACAAAGACAGACACAAAACTTTTGGTTTTAAAGTTTCACATTGTGAGCTTATCAAGAATCACTGGAGGTCTTTTTAAAACTTTTAAAGGATAAATTTCTCCAAAAATTTTGAATTTTCCAAAAATTTAGACCATCTTGCTTTCTATGAATGTCATGTCAAAATATTTTTTGTGTAAAAGATGCAATATTAAAAAACCCACTTACATTGTGGTCATTTTGTGAAAATATATATTAATATTTTAAATTATTAAAAATAGTAGGGAAAATAAGAGTTTAGTGCAGTGACACCAAATCAAAATGCATAGAATTAAAAAAAGCTGACATTTATCACATTCTTGAAGTGAATCACCAGAGGAATTCAGAGGAAAATTAGAAGAACTACAAGAAAATGAAAGAGAAAGACAAAGGCAAAGAAGAGAAGATTTAACCACCCCTCCATCAACAGAACAAAGCTTAGATAACAAATCATATGCTGCTGACCTGTCAGGAAAATGGCCACCTAAGGTAAAAAAAAAAAAAAAAAAGACAATTTCACCACCCCATCAAAAGAACAAAGCTTAGATAACAAATCATATGCGGCTGACCTGTCAGGAAAATGGCCACCTAAGGTAACAATAAAATGACGATTTCACCACCCCTCCATCAACAGAACAAAATTAAAATAAAAAATGGTGCCCATAGATTGACTGGCTTTTAGCAAGCCTGTTTAAAACCATGATCTCTTTAACAGAAAAGATTTAGAAAACTAATTTTATACTGCTGACTTGTCAGGAAAATAACCATCTAAGGTTGAAAAAAAAACCAAACAAACAAACAAAACCAGAATTAGAAAATTGATAATTTTTTTTTTATTGTGTCTTTTATTTTTAAGATTTCAATGTGGGTATTTCATGGAAAGTTTCTCAAGGATCTTCTTACATGATTTAGCCAGTGCAATTGAACCTTTTGATTATTGTCAGGTACAATATCTGCAAGGTTCTTTCCTGTAATTTATGTTTTTAACCAGGTTTTCGTAGAAACCTGGTTCTTAGATTACCGAGTGCGGGCGGGCGTCAAAAAATGGTTGATAACTTGAAAAGTAAATGACATTTTTGAAAGAAACTTGGCACATACATGTATTGTGATAAGATCTTGGTTAGGATTGCTTTTGGGATAAATACATCAAAGGTCAAGGTCACAGTTGCTTGGTCATTTCACAAAATAAGCAACCTCTAGCTATATCTTGGCCATATGTAAAGTTAACAACATGGGGTTTTCAGGTTTCATATTTTCTAGCAATGCTGATGAAAATAAAGCCAAAATCAAAGGTCAAGGTCATGACCTACATTTTGACCTTTGTGTTTTTTGCAATAAAATGGCTATATATGTAAAGATAATGACATGGGGTTTTCAGTTTTCATATTTTCTAGCAATGCTGATGAATATAAAGCCAAAATCAAGATCAAGGTCATGACCTACCGGTACATTTTGACCTTTGTGTTTTCTGCACTAAAATGGCTATTGTTGCATGAAATTTACACTTTTTGGCATGAAATTGGCTATTTTTAATGATATTTAAACGTAGAATTCACTATTTATGAAAATTAAGCCAAAATCAAAGGTCAGGGTCATGACCTACATTTTGACCTTTGTGTTTTCTGCACTAAAATGGCTATTGTTGCATGACATTTACAATTTTTGGCATGAAATTGGCTATTTTTGATGATATTTAGACATAGAATTCACTATTTATGGAATTTTAGTTTTGTAAAATGATTATGGTGGCAAAATATTTTGATGTTGACTATTTTTGCATTAAATTGGATATTTCCGAATATATTTAGGTGCAGATGCCACTATGGATCTTTTCTTAAATGAAATTATATTGAAATAAAAACACAACATTCAGATTTCTAAATAATTGGTCATAATTGCAATCTTTTAACATGTTCTGATGTATGATGCTTTTATATATATATATATATATATATATATATATATATATATATATATATATATATATATATATATGATATATTAAATCTTAACCCATTACGGGTATCCCTTTACTATCAACCAGGTTCCTGCGAGACACATGATCACCCATAATTATGTTAACTAGGTACCATTTCTCTCTGAAACCCCCTTCTCCGAAATACAAAAACCTGGTTTTCACAGAGTTTCTGTGACTCTTGTTTTTTTTTTAATTACCAGTACTTTTCACTAAGTAGTTCTATTTGTAATTGGAAATGGAAATAGTTTTGGGATTAAATTTGTATGCTATGGGTATGGTACTCTCATATATTAATATCCTAAGTGTGGGACAGGAAAACTGTTTTTTATACATTCAAGGGTAGTTAGTTCATTGTTAAGTGAAATAAGATTTATTTTTAATTATTTGAATATACATAATTCTAGCCTACTGGTTGTAAAATAAAGGGGCTGGATAAGGGTCCTTGGATGACACCACAACTAATTGAACTAAACCATCTAACTTTGTTTGCCATCTAAAGTCAGGAATTTTGTAATCAGAGGTCCCAGTAAGCGAGTCTTTTCTTTGGCTTGATTGGTTTATCTGTTTTATCATTAACTTGTATTGTATTATGTTCTTAGTTACAATGGCTGTTGTGGAGTACCAGTACTTGTTTTTATTTGTTAATTTCTTTCTTCTTGTTTATAAGGGTGTTGGTTGCCAAGTGGTCTATAGCCCAAGCTTACAGATCACTGTGCCTATTTGTTTATAGGGGTGTTGGTTGCCAAGTGGTCTATAGTCCAAGCTTACAGATCACTGTGCCTACTTGTTAATAGGGGTGTTGGTTGCGAAGTGGTCTATAGCCCAAGCTTACAGATCACTGTGCCCACTTGTTTATAAGGGTGTTGGTTGCCAAGTGGTCTATAGCCCAAGCTTACAGATCCCTGTGCCCACTTGGGCAAACCCTAGTGTGAGAAGTTTGTCTGTTCACATGCCGATCAAAGAATGGGGGTTTTCTCCAGGTACTCCAGTTTCCTACATCATTTAAGAACTGATACAAGTGACAGATTCCAGATTGGTATATTAAACACCATCTAGTTTATAGTGGAAAATTGTTTTCAGAGTATCCTCTTCCTTAGAGCTGTTTTGTTGACTGTCACTACCTAACTATTCCCAAGCTGTGTGTATTTTTCTACTTTTACAAAAGGATCTCATTTTAATATTTCAAGCACTAATTCCAAATGTAATGTAATTTTATTATATTTATTTGTAGTCTTTGGATGAAATTATGAAAGTTGATTTAATAAAAGACAAGTCACCAAAAGAAATTGACATTGTAAGTCTTCATAGTGAGAGAGAGTGTTTGAAAGTTCTGATCTAAACGGTGACTATTTTTTATTTGATTGCATAAGATACTAAAGTTGTTTTATGAATGCATTTTGCTAAAAAAATTGATAATAGAATGAACATGAAAATTTATTCATTTTGATAACAACAGTATCAAACAATAATTATCCTGAAGAATTTACTCTTCAGTTTTACAACTACAAAGTGCTTCATGCTACTGCATCATTCTTCTGCATGTAAAACTTCTCATTCAGATCAAAATGGTGACAAATAAATGTTTTATCATTTTCAATAGAATTCAAACTAAGTACACTTATAATAAATTATTCAACTCCACTTTAAGCATTTATTTTGGATAAATACATATATAGAGCCTTAATGTTTTTTTTTTTTTAAAGATTATCAGTAGCAATCATATTACACCATTTTTCCCACCCTACCTAGGCCTAAGTTAGCTGTAAAGCATAACGATAGAAGTGAAAATTTATTATTTTTTATTTAAAAAACTCGTGTATCTATCTATCTACCCCAGTCTTGTTTGTATAGAAATAAACATATGCAGATGATTGTTGTCTTTACTATTATTCAAGAGGAAATAAATACAAATTTTGAAGAATTATCTCTCTTTTTAGATATGGAAAGAATATCATTTACAGAAAGATTGTGTGTTTGCTGTTATCAGTGTAAGTATATCATAATTACACAAAAAACTTGTTTTCATTTATGATTATGTGATAATGTGCATTATACATGATATTGATTTAAGTCGTGTGATAAGGTGTGCATAGTTACTGTTATAATCCAAGTCATGTGATACAGTGTTTGTATTATTGTTTAGTTTGACCAAATGATCAAAAGGGAGAATTTCACTTCATTCTTGTGTAGTTGTATATCCCTCTTATATTACTAAGATTCAACAATCATGTGATTCAACAGTCATGTGATAAGGTGTACATAGTTTTGATCTATGTCATGTGATTAGGTGTATGATGCCTAATTAAAATAATTTTGTATTATTGGTTGATTAAGTCACATGTCAGAAGGACAAATTTGCCTGATGTACAATGTAGTTGTATTTAATTCAGGTCTCAGGGAACATGACTTATTTCAGCATTCTTCCTTGGGATATACAGTATTGGTAAAAGTTACACATAAAGTGGTGTCATATACATGGAAACAAATAAGCATTGTAGTGGATGAGAGTTAAGAAGAAGAAAAAGTCCCAATACAATTGATGTACAAATGTTTACTAGATAGTGAAATATTCATTTGTGTTAGGAGACTTTCAAATGTTTAGAGTTAGTTCGTACTGAAATTTCCCTATTTCTTGTCCATTTCTAGGAATAAAAATTTACTTGGGTTAGAAGGTTACCAAATGTTCCCTGGTGATATTTATTTGGGCTATGTTCCCCAGAGGATGAAATATTGATTGGGTGAAAAGGCTTCCAAGTATTTCCAAGATAATGATAATTAACTTTGGTATTGATGGTAATGAATGTCCCTCAGAGAATGAAATATTTACTAGAGGGCTAGGAAGATTCTAAAAGTTTTCCAGAGAATAAATTGGTCATTCTAATTCAGTGGCTTCTGAATGCTTTCAAAGAATGATAATTAACTGGACTTAGTTTCACAATCATTTCTTAACTAAGATTTTACTTAACTTTTCTGGCAAATTTAAATTCTTAACATGTTAATTTTTAAGGCATTCTTGATTTTAGGTGTCATTTTGAAGATCACTGGACACTTTAAAGGCCAATTTTATATTTTTAAAAAATGTTTATCCGTAGTTTCAAAAACAACTAGCAAAATTTGCTAAATTTAAGTTAAGGGTAATTTTAGTTAAGGAATAATCGTGGAACTGGGGCCTGGGGTTAGGAGAGTATCGAATATTTCACAAAGAATAAAATATTAAATGGGACTACAAGTTAAAGTTGATGAAAAGCTACTTATGGTTCAAACGTGAAGAATAATAAATCTGGTTGGTAAATTTTACGTATTAAAACAGTTTACATGTTATTTGTTCTAGGGCTCAGATTATGATGATGTAATGCAGAAGTCTAAAGTTTGTCCTTTGGTAAGTTTATTCATTCATTCATCCATTCATTCATTCATTCATTCATTCATTCATCATCTATCCATCCATTCATTCATTATTCATTCATTCATTCATTCATTCATTCATCCATTCATTCATCATTCATTCATTCATTCATTCATTCATTCATTCATCCATTCATTCATTCATTCATTCATTCATTCATTTATTCATTCATTATTCATTCATTCATCCATCCATTCATTCATCATCCATCCATTCATTCATTCATTCATTCATTCATTCATTCATCCATTCATTCATTCATCCATTCATTCATTCATTCATCATTCATCCGTTCATTCATTCATTCATTCATTTTATTTCATCTCATTTATTTGTTTATTTATGCAATGCATGTATTTCAGTAAATCATAGAGAGATAGCAGCCTAAACAGTCAATAATTGTCAACTTTTATTCCTCCCAGAACTTAACAATAAAATGACATGGTTACCATAATTATTATTGGTAATTTTGGGAAATTGTGATATTCTTGTATGTTAATTTGTTACTACACATGTATAAATTATTTTGATAATTCTTGTAATTTTATTGGTCATTTGAATTATTGTGATAATTTTTTAGCTCACCTGGCAAAGCCAGGGTGAGCTTATGGAATGGTAAAGCGTGCGTGCGTGCGTCCGTAAACTTTAATCTTCTTCTCTGAAACCAATAGGCCAATTCAAATGAAATTTGGTATGAAAGGTCCTTAGTTGCTATAGATTAAAAAATTGTATCCGACATGTCCATCCTAAATCCAAGGTGGCTGCCGTTACTATAAATAGCAAAAACCTATAAATGGCCATTACAGGTTTATTTATGAATTGATTTTGTTGAAATTTGAAACTTAGAAAATAGATGTCGGGGGATTAAACATATATAACGGGTTTCCCTGTACGATATTAAGTTTTTGCAATAATTACGTAATATGCAAATAAGGTCTATTTTTAGCTTTGAAAATCTTCTCTGAAAGTACATGGCCAATTGAAATGATATCAAGTGTGGAAGGTCCTTGTGTGGTATAGATTGAAAATTGTATCCGACATGTCTGTCAGAAATCCAAGATGGCTGCTGTAACTATAAATAGCAAAAATAGAAAAATGGCCATTAAGGGTTTTTTTATGTCCCGATTTTGTTGAAATTTGAAACATAGAAAATAGATGTCAGGGGATAACGGGTTTTTCTGTATGATTTTTCGTTTGTAAAATAATTACGTAATATGCAAATAAGGTTCATTTTTAGCCGAAATCTTTGAAAATCTTCTTCTCTGAAAGTACATGGCCAATTGAAAGGATATTGAGTGTGGAAGGTCCTTGGGTGGTATAGATTCAAAACTGAATATGACATGTCTGTCGGAAATCCAAGATGGCTGCTGTAACTATAAATAGCAAAAATCGAAAAATGGCCATTATGGGTTTATTTATGTATGGATTTTGTTGAAATTTGAAACATAGAAAAATGATTTTGGGGGATAAAAGATATATAACAGGTTTTTCCATACGATTTTTTGTTTGTGCAATAATTACGTAATATGCAAATAAGGTTTATTTTTAGCCAAAATCTTCTGAAAGTACATGGCCAATTGAAAGGAAATTTATGATAAATAGTGGTTGAAATAATAGAAAATAAGGATATTGCTAGTGAGTTTGTTTACATTTTGCTGATTGGATATATTTAAAAAGAAAAAGCAAAGAACAAAATAAGGGTATTCCAGGTGAGCAATACAGGCCCTATTGGGCCTCTTGTTAATGTTTACTTTTGTTTTCAGTTTATTTATCCATTACGTAGGAATGATGGTTATGAGTTTATTTTTGCCCAGTTCAACGGGAAAGATATTTATTTTACACCATTACAGATGTACCAGGTAAATCTAGTTTTTAAACTTGCACTTTTTGTTTAAGATAAATTTCCTGTGTCTTTTATGCCGTAACATTCAATTTAACTGCACATGATAAGAATTTGCTGTTAGTAATTATAGTGACACCAACTTAATTGGTTGATTTCAACCTGATCACTAGAAATTGCTTAAATTGTGAAAGGTAAATGTTCAAAATTATTTAAAAGCTTAATTTGCCATAATTACTCCCACAACCATAATAAGTGTTTACATTATTAAGTTTTTTGCCACACATATAACTTTGATATCATTTGTTCTGCTAGAGTTATTCCCCTTCATTGTCCAGACTAGATATTCCCTGTTAAACTTATAAAAGTTAAACAGGTAGGTCACACACATGTGTACAGGTATATTGATTTTTGTAACTTTATACATGTATAACATTCTTGTTATTCTTCAAATAAGACCTAGTTCAGTCATAATGGCAAGGTTAGACTTTCAAGACAAGAACTTTAGTATTCTCCACCATGTTTTTGCTTATCATCTCAGAATACCAGAAAACAATATTAATTTAACAATTCTGAGCAGTAGGTACACATGTATTAGTAAAAAAAAAGTTATATGTATATTGATTGTTTTTGTGTTCTGTAGTCACATAAAGAGAATGCACCAGTGTGTTTGACAGTGGCACATTTTCCTGAACTAAAAGAAGAGAAAGGTATGGATTAAATATTTCTTTCAACTAAATTTCCTCTCATTAAACAATATCCAGAATAATTAGAATTATTATTTTAAATATAACATTTATATAAAAAATGCATTTTTAATCACATTTAATGGATTTTTAATAAAAGAATTTTAATCTGATTTTTACCAACATGCAACTGTTATTGTATGCAGATGTACAAGATTTCTTGAACATGGTGGATCAACTTAAACATACATACATACAACCATGTTTAAATGCTGGACCAAATTTGATGTAAATAGATTGTTTGGATTTAAATGCAATTTAATTTACCACTTTATTATTATTTTTGAAACTTAGTGGCAATGGTTAACATGATGTAACTGAGATGTTTGAGCATATGAGAGGGGTTTTGCATTTACTGAAATATTTTGTAACATTTGAAGTATAGGAAGCTGTAATAAATAGTAATTTATTTATTTTTTTTTTTTATTGTACTTGTATATGTGTACTGTAGGTCTGGTACTTATGGCTGGTAAATATGATGGTAACATTTTGGTAAGTTTCTTGGTTCACCTGACTTATATGCAAAAATATCTTTTTCACAGAAATGACTATAAAGCATATTTTGATGAAATTTCTTAAGGATACCAAAATTATAACAAATATGTGGCCTTATCCAACAAAATTGTCACCAATGCTATAAGTTAACCTTGAAAGATCTTCTGCAAATCAGGGAGATAATAGGAGGAAAATGTGATGATATTGAGATTGTCTAAGGCCTGAATCATAAAGTTGGCTAAATTTGACAATTATTCCTGGTTAGAAGGATATATACATGTACTTTTAGAGCTCTCAATCCCAACATGCAATACAAGAAGTCTCGGCTTGAGCTAGTGTAATACACGAATATTTGGCAATGAGAAGAAAGCATTAAATTCATTAATTTTTTAATTGCTTGTTCATTTGTTTGTTCTTTCTTTCATTTGTTTCTTCTTTCTTTCATTTGTTTGTTCATTCCATCATTCATTTATTTATGCATTATTTCATTTATTTTATTTCAGAACAAGAAGGAAGCTTTAAGTTTAGTTAGACAGATGTCATATTACTATGGACAGAAGTCCAAAGACAGATTTAAATATGTAGAGTGTTTCAATCATAAACCAGATAGTTTTAGACATGAAGACTTAATTGGTGAATATAATGATATGGAAAAATCTTTGGAATCAGAATATTAACATTAAATATACATTTTATTTATTAAAAAGAATAGAAAATAAATGTTGATTTATCTAGTATTAATATATTCTGTAAAACTTGTTTTAACCTACGCACTGTTTAGGTCCTTGAGATAGAGGCTATTTGTCACAGAAGCCATGGGGATGATGATTGCCATAATCACATTGGTTTTGTTATAAATTTGCGCAACTTTGTTTACAGTGGGTAACATATCTTGATATTATAAAAAATCTTCTTGTCTTGATTGGATTGTAAAATTCAATTTCATTACCTGTTAAACCAATCATTTTTGGATTTAAAATTACACAAATTTGGTTCAGATCTGACAAGCATTCTGATTACACAGACTTCAGATTGACAAGTTTTTTAGCTCACCTGGCCAAAGGCCATGGTGAGCTTTTGCTATCACTTGGCGTCCGTCGTCGTCTGTCCGTAAACTTTTCACATTTTAACTATCTCCTCTGAAACCAATGGACACCAAACTTTACAGGAATGATGTATGGATGGTCCTTTACTAAGATTGCTGAAATTTTCTGGATCCACCAAAAAACATGGCTGCCAGCACAGGACATAAATTAACATTGGACCCTATGGGAAAAAGCATATATTAGCTATCTCTCTGAAGCTACTTAAGCAAATTCATCAAACTTTGCAGGAATGATGTATGAATTGTCCTTTACTAAGATAAGAGAAATTTTCCGGATCTGCCAAAAACATGGCCAACAGCGCAGGACATAGTTTAACATTGGACTCTATGGGAAAAGTATATATTGGCTATCTCCTTTGAAGCTACTGAAGGCAATTGAACAAAACTTTACAGGAATGATGTATGGGTAGTCGTTTACTAGGATTGCCGAAATTTTTATGATCTGCCAAAAAACATGGCTGCCAGTGGAAGACAAAGTTTAACAGTGGACCCTACAGGAAAAGCATATATTGGCTATCTCCTCTAAAACTACTGAAGGCAATTGAACCAAACTTTACAGAAATGATGTATGGATGGTCCTTTACTAAGATTGCTGAAATTTTTTGGATCCACCAAAAAACATGGCTGCCAGTGCAGGACATAGTTTAACATTGGACCCATGGGAAAAAGCATATATTGGCTATCTCCTCTGAAGCTACTTAAGCAAATTGACTCAAACTTGGTAGGAATGATGTATGGATGGTCCTTTACTAAGTATGGTGAAACATGGCCGCCAGCGAAGGACCCTATGGGAAGGACATAGTTTAACATTGGACCCTATGGGAAAAAACATATATTGGCTATCTCCTCTGAAGCTACTGAAGCAAATTGAATCAAACTTTGCAGGAATGATGTATGGATGGTCCTTTACTATGTTAGCTGAAATTTTCCGGATCTGCCAAAAAACATGGCCACCAGCACAGGACATAGTTGAACATTGGACCTTATGGGAAAAGCATATATTGGCTATCTCCTTTGAAGCTGATGAAGCAAACTGAACTAAACTTTTCAGGAATGATGTATGGATGGTTATTTACTAGGATTGCAGAAATTTTTTTTGAATCTGCCAAAAAACTTGGACTCCAACATAGGACATAGTTTTACATTGGACCCTAAGGGATGTAAGCATATTTTGAATATTTCCTCAGAAGCTACTGGTTTAAATTAAACCAAACTTTACAGGAATGGTTTAAACATCTTCTACTAAGATTACCTGGCCCAGGTGAGTGATACAGGCTCAGCCTTCTGAGCCTCTAGTTTTTTTAATTGCTCAGATTTTGTTTTGATCTGACCAGTTTAAATCCTTAATAAACCTTCCAACTTTGGTCAGTCATTAGATTGACCAGTTTTAATCCTTAATAAACTTCCCAACTTTGGTCAGTCATTAAATTGACCAGTTTTAATCCTTAATTAACCTCCCAACTTTGGTCAGTCATTAGATTGACCAGTTTTAATCCTTAATAAATCTCCCAACTTTGGTCAGTAATTAGATTGACCAGTTTTTATCCTATTTATCCTCCCAACTTTGGTCAGTCTTTAGATGTAATGGGCGATTTTTTTGGTTTTACACTTTGTCAGTCAGTAGACATCTAAGTACTAAAGCTTTTGTACTTCTGTTCAGTAGTTCTTCTAACTTCAGTTTTACATGTTGCCATACGACTAATTTTGACAGTATCACAACACAATTCATGTATTATATAAATATTTAAACAAATGGTTGTTTAAACTTGAAATTTTATTTCTATTTTCTTTCTAAAATGACACAGGCAGTTCAGTTTAATTTGAATTGAAACGATTTTCATCAGTTACTTTTGAATAGGGATAAAAATTTTAGAAACGTGATAATATACCCGGTAGATTAAAATTTTTCATTTAAGGTAAGGATTTCTTTTTATACTTTAAAGAGAAGTTGGCATCAAATTGACTTACCAAGAAAATAAAAACAGGTATTTGTTAACCAAGAATTATTGAACTTTGACCTGCTCACATCATTTTACTGTAAATTTAACCTTTACAACAACAATAATTGCAAACACAGCTTTTTGATTGTAAACATTGTTTGTAGAAATATCTGACTGTATAAATGCCTTTTGTTCCTTGCTTTTCCATATGTTGAGGGAAAACACTCGGAAAACCTCCAATATGCAGAACGTCAAAACAGCAACAGCTGCAAACATATTCAGCAAAACATTTTATGGACCAGAGCCATTGATTATAATATAACATTCATAACATTAACTCATAAAATAATACCCTTGTATAATTGGAGATATTTATCTTGTCAAGACAACATAAAATCCTTAAAATCTAAATGTATTCCTTTACAAACACTTATATACCCTCCATAGTTCTAAAGTCTGTGCTTATGAATTACCATACCCCTCACCATCTAGGTTCGAACCCCACTCTGACAGATTCTAATGTAAAAATGTTTGTCAGTTCACTTGCTGAAGGTTGTTGTTTTTTTCTTGGACACTCTGGTTTCATCCACAATCCCAGAACTGAACGTCTTGATAAAAGTGGAATAATCTTGACTGAGGATTAAAACACAATGATCCCACTCCTTAGTCTTACATATAATAAAGAGCAGCCAAGACAGAAATGCTTTTATAAAAATGATTTGGAATCAACTGCAGCATCCTTCAGAATTTACATTTTTAAAGGATATAAAAAATTGGAGGCTTCAATTACAAAAAACATGAACATTGATTTCTATGTTTTAGAAATAAGGGAAATTTAAAACTAGAATTGCTAGATTTATAACTATTGGGATAAAATTTTTGTGGTTTTTATATATATAAAACAATTTTTGGAGAAGATTTTGTGGGATTAAATTTTGTGAAAATATATCTTATATGAGGCCTTAGTTATTCAAATTTTCATTGATATTAAATTTTGTGGTTTTCACATGCCCATGAAAAAAGCAAAACTTAAACCTCCGCGAACATTTTTGATTAACAGTATCTTATTTTTTAAGAAGTTTAAAAAATAGTTCTATTGATTTGGGTTATAACAGTCATGTGCTAATTTCGGAATTACATGTATTTAAATAAAGTATTTACATTGTATTTCATAAAAAATAAAACAAACACTACCAAATGACACATGTAAAAATAACCTTCATTTGAAAATCAATATGCTGAAAATATGATCAACTAGAAAAGAGGGAAATTAACATAACTTACATTTATGCAAGTCGGCACAGGTTTTTTTTACACCTTTTTTTTCTTACAAAAGCACACTTGAAAAGCATTGATGACCATCAAATTGCATGTAAGCGTTGATTGGCCTCAAATTGTCTGAAAGTATTATGATCACCATATTGCATGAAAGCATTGATGAGCATCAAACTTTAGGAAAGCGTTGATGAGCATCCATAAACTGGATTAAAGGCGTTGATGAGCATCCATCAGATGGTATGAAAGTGTTGATGATCATTCATCAAGTGGATGAAAACGTTGATGAGCATCCATCAAGTGACACGAAAGCATTGATGAGCATCCAAGTGGATTGAAAGCATTGATGTGCATCCATCAAAAGGCATGAAAGCGTTGATTAGCATCCATCTAGTGGCATAAAACCATTAATGACCATCTACAATTTGCATGAAAGCGTTGATGAACATCCATCAAGTGGATTGAAATTGTTGATGATCATCCATTAAGTGGATTGAAAGTGTTGATTGCTTTTCATGAGCATCCATTAAGTACATTGAAAGCGTTGATGTCCATCCATCAAGTGGCATGAAAGCGTTGATGTCCATCCATCAAGTGGATTGAAAACTTTGATGACCATCTACAATTGGCATGAAAGAGTTGATGAGCATCCATCAAGTGGATTGAAATTGTTGATGAGCATCCATGAAGTGGATTGAAAGCGTTGATAAGCATACATCAAGTGGATTAAAAGTGTTAATGACCATCCATCAAGTGGCATGAAAGCATTGATGAGCATCCATAAAACTGCATGAAAGTGTTGATTGGCCTCAAATTTTTTCTTTCTTTTTTTTTTACAATTTGAAACTATCTAAATAAATTTATCCTCTATATTATTTTTCATTAAGTACCCATATGACATAAGTTACCATTAAATTGTTGCTGGGGTTAGGTAAGTCTTTGAGACACACGAGATATAATTGGCCCAAAACTAAAATAATCTTCTTGATTCAAGACCATATTTGATATTATCAATATATCAGACAGAATGTTTGAAAAAAAAAATACTAGTATATAGTTTAAAAACTAAAATATACAGTAAGCTTTTAGGACCTAGATTTTATGCGATGCCAGTTTTTGCTAAATTCAACTACTCATAACGTATTAACAGCTTTTAGCAGGTGTAACTCTTTAGAAGAACTTATTTGTGTCGGATTCAAAAAGACAATAGGCATTTTGCTTTCAATTATAACTGCGACATATGTTTAAAGAAAGTAAAATGATTATCTGGGAATGACGACCAAAATAGCATGAACCCGTTTTAAAGTATAATTAACAATTGAACTGTTTTAAAATGGTGTTCATTGTCAGTATGAAGGCAACAACTTTGCAAGCAAACAGAATAACGCGCGTTAGTAGCGCGTTATGATTAGTTTTTGACAAGCGTACATATAAAGGGGAATAACTCGTATGACCTTACATACAGTATGTATTCTATTCGATACATAACAAATACTAGTATTAGATAGATGATAGGTTGATGCAAATAATAGTTCAAACATCTCTTTAATATGACACCAAAGAGAATAAACAACATCCGGAATGAGAATTTTCCAAAAGTCTGTAAAAGAAAATGTTACAGTTGGTTGGCCCGTAACAGTTTTACATAATTTTGGACAGAGATGTTATATGGCTTGCATTTGTATAGACACTGATAATGCGGGTTATCAGCGATATTTAGAACATTTTAAATGTCGCTGGTGTTATATTTTGATAATGATATTAATAAGTGCAACAAGATCTTCTTTTTCAAAACTATTGAGACAGCTGACAGACTGAAACAGAATATATTAACTTTAATAACTTACAATGAATGTGTTTTATGTCGTTGTGAGTTATTCCCCTTGATAAAAAGACATTTGTGTTAATTTGTTAAAATTTTATTTTTGTTGACATTGTTACGGATTAAATTACAACAAAATTATTTTTTATAAAACACGTAAAATTAAAATACAATGTTTATTTGACAAATAATTGTTTTCTTTTGCTTCTTAATAGAAAAAAACTTACCATCATTGCCAGACAGCTTTATCTTATAATATCATGTGTCTTTAAATTATGTTGAATTTCCATTTAACGACTGTTACTATAAATAGTAAATTTTGATATTCCCGACTTAGACATGGTACTCGTGACCGTTTGAGGTTGGGTTAATATAAATCATAATAGCGTCGACCCTTCAAAACCATACAAGCTGTCTGATACATCAAAATAATAAAATAAAATTACAAGAAATCTAAAAAATGGTAGTAAACATTCCTCTTTCAGCATTGCCATAATGCTAATTTAGAATTTTTGTGAAATAATGCATTCAAAAGTATTAAATGTTTTCAGCATTGTCATGTGCTACTTTAAATTTTCTAAAATAATGCATTCAATATATTATCATATGATAATTAATTGTTAATAATCCATTGATAATTGCCATATGCTATTAGTGAATGCATTATTTATAAACAAATCAGAAGTAACACATGGCAGCAATAACGCCACTGGGTTGTTTGTTTTTACCCGGAGTTTGTTTTAGGTACTCGGAATCCCACTCTGGCAGATTCTTTTGCTTGGCAAACTGACAAACTATCAACTTAGGCGAATAAGGAATTGTGATCGGAGAGCCACGCTTTAGAAAACTCGGGAAGTAGCTAACTATTATGTCGACAAAAAGAACATTTTTATTATACTGACAAATCATTAACAGCTAGGCCTACAAAGCTACAACGGCAAAACAGAGAATAAGAAATGGTCAATGATTTCGTGTAGCTGAGTTTGGAGACATTGGCACGAAAAGATAAGCTGGAGAACTTCTTGAAATGAAAAAAAAATGTAATTTTTTCTTCTTCATAAAACCTGTATATCGATCTAGACTAACGCAGAGCAAAATTTTTTGCATGTCCTTAGTTCATGCTACATTAGATTTAATTACTTGTGGTCATATTTAAAGTCAATAGCAACTGAAGTACCAAGCCACTATTATGGGATTTTAAAATGTCCTTTCACTACACACTTTAAAATATTTATTCTACCTGGGCTTTTGCTCCTGGAGAGAGAGAGAGAGAGAGAGAGTTAATCAGAACCCTATTGTATTTTCAAATTATGAATTATACATGTAATTGAAAAATCATCTATTTTGAGAATATATTGAAAATTAAACCTACTAAAAATCTATAAGATTTTAACATTTTTTATATTAAATTAAAAATTAATGTTGTCGTTTAATTTTTTTATTGTTTACATGTAAAATTATGTTAAACACCGAAAAATTAAAAAATTATAGACATTCTTGGCAAAGCCATGACTTATGACATGGTACAGTTTGCATGCGTGCCTGCCTGCATCTTTAAGTTTAAGTTCTTTCCTCCTAAACCCCGAGGCCTATTTAAAAGAAATATGACATGAAGGTCCACTGGAAAAGCTTCAAATAAATAATGTTATGTTTTTATCCTTGTATATAAGAGTTTGAGTTTTAGACATTCGTACTAGTTTACTCGGTAGTGAATATACCCAATGTCAAGTTTTTAAGTCAAACAAACATATTGGTTCATGTCCAAATCACAAACCCAAAAGCAAAGTAAAATCTTTGAAAACTTGATTATTCATTTAAACAGGTGATCTTACGACGGGAAAGTGGGCCTGGTGATCCAGAAGGGTGAGATGTGCAAAACAAATTATAGAAAAAAACAACATGGAGATATAGGACGTCAAATATATCAAAATGTATCTTTTCGTACGAGTCTAAATATGAAGCACAGTATGTAAAATCCGTTGTATCTTTTATTTCAAGCTCGTTAATTTTCAAGCTTCTCTCCAGATTTAAAAAGTTTCTGCATAAATTCTGCCTCATATGAATAAAAAAAAAACAAATCAGCAAGTTATAGTGCACAGTTGTGCCCATTAGTATACCTTTTGTTTGTTGGAAAATATATTGCCAAACAAATATGTTGTCTGTTAAAAAACTCTAACATTTTGTTAATGGTATCTTCGGTCAAATGGCAAAGTTTGGAATCTAAAGATCTGATAATTATATCACTGGCATATTTGTCCAAATAAGATTGAACATCAATGAAAGATTCGATGAATCGGTGACAAGAGACAATACTTGGAGTAAATAAAAATATTTGTAACTTAATGTCATACAGCAAATAGGCACAATATTGTCTTTTCTACAAGCACTTAACATTTAGAAATAAAACTTGTGTGTCCTTTGGGTGAGACTAACAAAAAATGATTCCTTGTCAGTTCCATGACGTACCAAAGAATCCTCACTTTACATTGCTCTAAGGAAACTTTACATGACAAAAATACTGCTACTTTCACATACATCTAGTGAGATAAAGAAAAAATAAAAGTGAAATTTTAGACTAAAGTGTAAAACCACTTTCAATTAAGTTGGAAACAAATTGTGTAAAACATCGTATTTATATTTGATACAAGTTTAAAGTTATCAAGGTGCTGTGGGTTTGAGCCCTGACTGGACCATAAATGAAACTTTAAAGTTGACCTGGTGCATCATAAGTTGTCCCGTTCAGAAGAGAAGGGATCCTTTTGAGTCCATAGTTGTAGACAAACAAATGTCAACATGATCAACATGGTGCAATATATCTAAATAAATGAAAATCATTGCCTTTGTCTTTCTGTTGCGAAAAATAAGTATCAGTGTAAAAAATGAAAGTCACCTGATATTCAACTGTTTTGCTTCTGGTTCTTAATGCAATGCATCTTAAAATATACATGTATTTGAATTTTTATACCATTTCTTTGGCTCTATAGTACTTATATTGATACATTAACTTGTTCTGTAACTCAATAAGGTTTACAATAATTTTATGTAATAAATTAATATACATGTAGTATCATTTTCAATGATTCATGAGTTCACTTTATGACTACAACTGTAAATGTGATAAGAGATGATTTAACAATAGATATAATGTATTTTCACAGAAATATCCAAATACCGGTAAGATTATTCTAAATTTATTTACCTACAAAAGGTCTTTATTTCAGGCTTCACCTTTGACTGTCAATCAGTGTATTTTGAATTTGAAAATCATCTAGTTTCATATTTTCTTTCGACAATATCCAAAACAATATATAATAATATTTTTAAAATTTTGCATTTTTCAATTCTTGGTGTTGGAGGCAAGCTACTTGACAAAAATGGAGAATATCTGTCAAGTTATAACACTGAATTTTAAAAAAAAATTAGCCGATTCCTGAATGTGTTCAAAAATTGTTCAAATCTCTGCTTCTTAGCCATTGGTTTCCTTTTATAGTTTTGCCCCGGCCTTTAACACTGTAAATATCCTACACATTAACAGCTTGAAGTAACATCACTGTCCAAATTAATTTAAATTTTATTGCTATACCAACAAACTGACAATATCACAATTTTTACTGAAACTTCAAAAGAATCCCTCTCAGGGGGAAGATTTTGTATGTTTGGCGTAGAACTGTTTGGTGGTGGTGCGGTCTTTGATGGATATTCACATTACTAGTGGGATAAACGCGGATACCTGTCCTCCAGAGCAAGTTTAATTAAGGACTTATTCAACAGCGTTAAACATTGATTAAGTGGCTGATAGTTTATTTAACATTAGGAATTGCTAGCATTATTTTATTTTGGTGAGTATAACAGTAAATAAAGAAATATTATCTTTGTCATTGTTAGTCATAGTTTGTCAGCCCACTTTGAAATGTCGATGCCTATGGATAATGTTACAAAACAGTACTTTTACGATAATTTGAGCACAGCGAAAGCTTCACCAGTCCCGAAAATTTTAGACTGCTTTGGAGCATGTGTTCGGAGGCTTTCAGGACCAACATGCTTTGAAGTAGATATAGGAGATTGAACACAATTGCTTCTATACTTTATTATTTTCCATATCTATTGTTATACATTCTAGATATGATGTTTTTACAATACTATGAGGATTTTACATAGAGGCTAGATTCAAATAAGTTTCTTCTGGAGTTACCTTAGTGTATTTCCAGTTCTGCAAGTCAAACAAATTAAAATTGTTGTTTAGTCGGCTAATAGGTCGGACGGGTAAGGAAATCAAATCAACGTAGACATCTAAGTACTGAAGCTTTTGTATTTCTGTTCAGTAGTTCTTCGAACTTCAGTTTTACATGTTGCCATATGATGCATCTTGACAGTAACACAACACAATATTATATAAACAAGAGGCCCATGGGCCTTAAGCTCACCTGAAGATATGTCCAATATTGTTTGAAAAGTGCAATAGACAATATATTAAGTAAAGAAACTTTAAAAGTTTTCTCAAGTTAAGAACTCCAACAAAACAATCAGAAATATATTCACTCACATTTCATTTTTAGGTAGCTTATATAATATGCATGAAGTAACTGTAGTGCAATGAATAATTTCCAAATCATTGATCAAATCCAATATACTTATGCAGCTATGTCCTTGACCTTTGAACATATATGAACTCGAACCATATATGATTTTCATGTCAATACCTACAATATTCTAATATACATGCCTATACAAAAAGTTAATAGTTTTCAAGATAATTAGCAATTTAAGTCTTCTTTTGCAGCTGTGACCTTGACCTTTCAAGATATGACCTTGAAAAATATATCAAAATGATCGTTGTCGCAATACCTACAATATTCACGCCTCATCCGGTATCTTTTCTACTGTCCCTGTATCATTCCGTACCGGACCCTTACAAACCATGTAACTTTTTTACCCTACCGATGACCCAATGCTAGATCTATTTTTTTAAAAAATAGAAATATTGCTGATGAAAGAAATAAAAAATAAAAAAAAATATCCGACTGCAATAAAATATTACAACAAGGAATATCGCTTAATAAGGTTTAATGCATGTAATAATATAACATTTGAACTTCAAAATAAATAAATAAATAAATAATAATAATAAAAAAAAATTGAACTGTCCTTTAAGTGTTTTAAACCGCCCCTACACCGTAGAAATTTGCAAAATGACGTACTAGTGATCAAAACATGAGTTGGAATCGCCGAATTCAGGATTTATTACAATATTTAATTTCTTGTTAAAGGGGGGATTTCTTAAGTATCTGTTCAAAGAATGTTTGAACTGTTCAAGTGATTTCACCTTGTAATGTCACTCACCATTTTCTTTCCTGGAATCCATGTCAAAAAATGTTGTAAAACTTCATCCAAACAGACAGGGTCAAATTTCTCTAAATCCTCATCCATTTGCTTTTCCTTTAAATACTGCTGCAGCAGTCTAGCAGCTTTTTCGTTTGCTTTTAGCGTCTCATCTGATGAAACTTTCATCAGTTTCAAATCTATTCCTACAGCAGAATGTTCGGCGAAGCGTTTGTTGACGTTCAACAATATTCTAATATACATGCTTATACAAAAAGTTAATAGTTTTCAAGATAATTAGCAATTTAAGTCTTCTTTTGCAGCTGTGACCTTGACCTTTCAACATATGACCTTGTACCACATATCAAAATGATCGTTGTCGCAATACCTACATTATACATATATACATGCCTATACAAAAAGTTAAAAGTTTTAAAGATAATTAGCAATTTAAGTCATCTTTTGCAGCTGTGACCTTGACCTTTCAACATATGACCTTGATGCATATATCAAAATGATCGTCATGTCAATACCTACAGTATTCTAATATACGTGCCTATACAAAAAGTTAATAGTTTTCAAGATATAGTGACAAATATATAATTTCAGCAATTTCCCTACTCAGTACCTTACAATTTTCCCATTCTTAGCCTCATACTCATGGCTACCATTTGTGCAAATCTGAAAAAAGATGACCTAAGGATGTTATAAATGAAATAACTAAGGTGTCATGTGCAGAATTTTGAATTTTTACAATTTCTCTTTGTAAAAATTCAAAATTCTGCATATGACAAAGGTATAGCTCTTGTAGATTCAGAGGAGAAGATTTTTTGAAGTTTTTCACTATTTCCCCCTTATGGGGCCCCAAGAGGACATAACTCCTTCATTTGTGCAAATCTGAAAGGGCTTCACCCAGGCATGATGGTTACCAAGTTTCAATTAATTTGGCCAAGTGGTTTTGGAGAAGATTAAAATGTAAAACGTTTACGCACGATGCATTACGTGCAACGGACGACGCATGACGAACGAAGATGGATAGCATAGCTTATCTGCTCAGGTGAGCTAATAATTAAACAAATGGTTGTTTATACTTGAAATTTTATTTCTATTTTCTTTCTAAAATGACACAGGCAGTTCGGTTTAAATTGAATTGAAAGGATTTTCATCACGTACTTACTTTTGAATAGGGAAAAATTTCAGAAACTTGTGATAATATAGATTAGTTTTTTTTTTTTAAAGATAGGATTTCTTTTTATACTTTAAAGAGAACTTGGCATCAAATTGACTTATAAAGAAAATAAAAACAGGTATTTGTTAACCAAGAATTATTGAACTTTGGCCTGCTCACATCATTTTACTGTTAATTAAACCTTTACAACAACAATAATTGCGAACACAGCTTTTCGATTGTAGAAATATCTGACTGTATGAATGCCTTTTGTTCCTTGCTTTTCCATATAGTGAGGGAAAACACTCGGAAAACCTCCAATATGCAGAACGTCAAAACAGAAACAGCTGCAAACATATTTAGGAAATCATTTTATGGACCAGAGCCATTGGTTATAATGTAGCATTTATAACATTAACTAATAGAATGACATCTCTTTATCTGTTATATCTGATTGGAGATATTTATCTTGTCAAGTCAACATGAAATCCTTAAAATCTAAATGTATTCCTTTACAAGCACTTATATACCCTCCATAGCTCTAAAGTCTGTGCTTATGAATTACCATACCCCTCACCATCTAGGTTCGAACCCCACTCTGACAGATTCTAATGTAAAAATGTTTGTCAGTTCACTTGCTGAAGGTTGTTGTTTTTTTCTTGGACACTCTGGTTTCATCCACAATCCCAGAACTCACCGTCTTGATAAAAGTGGAATAATCTTGACTGAGGATTAAAACACAATGATCCCACTCCTTAGCCTTACATATAATAAAGAGCAGCCAAGACAGAAATGCTTTTATAAAAATGTATTTGGAATCAACTGCAGCATCCTTCAGAATTGCACATTTTTAGAAGATATAAAAATATTTGAAGCTTCAATTACAAAAAAAAAAAAAAAAAAAAAAAAAAAAAAAAAAAAAAAAAAAAAAAAAAAAACATGAACATTGATTTCTACGTTTTAGAAATAGGGGAAATTTAAACTAGAATTGCTAGAATCGTTTATAATTATTGGGATAAATTTTTTGTGGTTTTGCAATATAAAACAATTTTTGGAGAAGATTTTGTGGGATTAAATTTTGTGAAAATATATCTTATATGAGGCCTTAGTTATTCAAATTTTCATTGATATTAAATTTTGTGGTTTTCACATGCCCATTGAAAAAGTAAAATTCAAACCTCCGCGAACATGTTTGATTAACGATATCTTATTTTTTAAGAAATTAAAAAAATAGTTCTATTGATTTGGGTTATAAGTCTTGTGCTAATTTCTGAATTACATTTACTTAATTAAAGTATTTACAATTGTGTTTCATAAAAAATAAAACAAAAACTACCAAATGACACATGTAAAAATAACCTTCATTTGAAAATCAATATGCTGAAAATATGATCAACTAGAAACTACTTACCATTTATGAAAGTCGGCACATGTTTTTTATACACCTTTTTTTCTTACGAAAGCACCAAAGCATTGATGACCATCAAATTGCATGTAAGCGTTAATTGGCCTCAAATTGTCTGAAAGTATTATGATCACCATATTGCATGAAAGCGTTGATGAGCATCAAACTTTATGATAGTGTTGATGAGCATCCATAAAGTGAATTGAAGGCGTTGATGAGCATTCATCAAGTGGCATGAAAGCATTGATGAGCATCCATCAAGTGGATTGAAGGCGTTGATGAGCATCCATCAGATGGCATGAAAGTGTTGATGATCATCCATCAAGTGGCATGAAAGCATTGATGAGCATCCATCAAGTGGATTGAACGCTTTGATGTGCATCCATCAAAAGGCATGAAAGCGTTGATGAGCATCCACCTAGTGGCATAAAAGCGTTGATGACCATCTACAATTGGCATGAAAGCGTTGATGAACATCCATCAAGTGGATTGAAATTGTTGATGAGCATCCATCAAGTGGATTAAAAGTGTTGATGGCTATTCATCAAGTGGCATGAAAGCATTGATGAGCATCCATAAAACTGCATGAAAGTGTTGATTGGCCTCAATTTTTTTTCTTTCTTTTTTTTACAATTTGAAACTATCTAAATAAATTTATTCTCTATATTATTTTTCATTAAGTATCCATATGGCATAAGTTACCATTAAATTGTTGCTGGAGTTAGGTAAGTCTTTGAGACACAAGAGATATAATTGGTCCAAAACTAAAATAATCTTCTTGATTCAAGACCATATTTGATATTATCAATAGATCAGACAGAATGTTTGAAAAAAATATATAGTTTAAAAACTAAAATATACAGTAAGCTTCTAGGGCCTATAGATTTTATGCTATGCCAGTTTTTGGTAAATTTAACTACCCAAAACGAATAAACAGCTTTTAGCAAGTGTAACTCTTTAGAATAACTTATTTGTGTCGGATTCAAATAGAGAATAGACATTTTGCTTTCAATTAAAATTGCGACATATGTTTAAAGAAAGTAAAACGCCTATCTGAAAATACCAAATTAGCATGAACCCGTTTAAAAGTATAATATTCAATAAAAGCATTGTTTGGCATGAAATTCAACAAAACGTTGTCGTCAAATTGCTTAGAGGATGGTTTTGCATCGCCGAGAAAGGTAAAGCTGTATAGTAGCTACTATCAACTACTACTTGTAGCTGGTTACTTGTAGAAGTTAATATCTTTTGCATCTTATTGCAGTTGCATTGTGAAAACATTGTTTCTGATAAAAAGTATAAAGACAATGTTTTGCATAATTCATGAGTTATTTTTTACTGGTATCCAAAAATATAAATAAATTAATGTGATATGATATGTATATGACTACAGTAACACTGTAATGTCTTACAGTTTGTAAGCTCAATTCAATTCATTTATTCCGTAAGCATATACTTATAGGTTACGTAATACTTTTAGAATACAATGTATGTATGGCGGTACATCATAATACATAAAGTGTATGACATTTAGTGAAAAATACAGTAAAATCAAAACAATAAATTTAAACAAAGCACTAATAACCGGAAAAATTAAGAAAGTTGTATACATAACATGCCTATCGTAATTGTTTAGGCATACTAGATCTAGTATATAAAACAGAATATTCCATGTATATTCCGTGTCAACTAGGTGCTTAACAATTAATTACAAGCGTACATTTAAAGGGGAATAACTCGTATGACCTTACAGTATGTTACATTACATCCTCCTTACTTAAGGAAAAGATTCAAGTTTAAAATAAAACTTAAAAAGTCTAATTACTAATGAGTGTCTATAACCTAAAGTCTTAATAACTGGAACAAATGTGCAATAAGTGATAATCTCACTAACAAGCTATCTGTCTATACTAACAAATGTCACTAATGTTTCATTATTTGACAAATGACAAATAACTTGTTTTACAAACTGACTGAACACACCAAATGACTAGAACTTCACACTTTGTGCATTAAAACAACAAACAGAAGTTACCAATATCAAACATTAGACATACAATACAATAGTATCAGAACTCTTGTTCTGCCATTCAACACGGGGATTATTGTGGCCTTTTTCAGTGTTGATGCAAATGATAGTTCAAACATCTCTTTAATATAACATTAAAGTATGGAACGCCGTTTTAACATATACTAGTATTCAATTATTTATACCTATCTTCAAATAATTGTACCTAGGTTCAATTAATTAAACCTAGGTCCAATTTTTTTTTAAAGATAGGTGCAATTGAATTATACCTAGGTTCAAATATCTATACCTAGGAACAAATAATTGTTCCTAGGAATAATTCATTTGTACCTAGGTATAATTCATTTGAACCTATCTTCAATAGAATTAGACCTAGGTATAATTCATTTGTACCTAGGTATAATTGATACGTCTCTTTAATTGATTTGAAGATAGGTGTAAATTGAATTTTACTACGTTGAAACTTCAAAGCATAAATGATCAATTCATTTACAGATAGGTATAATTTAATTTAACCTAGGTACAAATCATTTGAATTGAACCTAGGTATAATTCAATTATTCCTATCTTTAAATGAATTGTAACTAGGTGTAATTAATTGAACCTAGGTTCAATTATTTGAAGATAGGTATAAATAATTGAATATATTTTAAAACGGCGTTCCATATCAAAGAGAATAAACAACATCCGGAGTGAGAATTTTCCAAAAGTCTGTAAAAGAAAATGTTACAGGTGGTTGGCCCGTTACAGTTTTACATAATTTTGGACAGAGATGTGACATGGCTTGCATTTGGATAGTCACTGGTAATGCGGGTTATCAGCGATATTTAGAACATTTTAAATGTCGCTGGTGTTATATTGTAATTATGATATTAATTAGTGCAACAAGATCTTCTTTTTCAAAACTATTGAGACAATATATTAACTTTAATAGCTTACAATTAATGTGTTTTATTCATTTACCCCGGTTTTTTCTGAAGCCATTGTCGTTATGAGTTATTCCCCTTGATAAAAATACATTTGTGTTAATTTCTTAAAATTTTATTTTTGTTGACATTGTTACGTATTAAATTACAACAAAATTATTTTTTATAAATGACATAAAATTAAAATACAATGTTTATTTGACAAATAATTGTTTTCTTTTGCTTTTTAATAGAAAAAAACTTACCATCATTGCCAGACAGCTTTACCTTATAATATAACGTGTTTTTAAATAATGTTGAATATCCATCAGATGACTTTATTAATGCAATTTGTCATGTTTATGTTAATATAAACATTAACTTTTGGTACTCCCGACTTAGACATGGTACTTGTGACCGTGTGAGGTTGGGTTGATAGAAATTATTAAAGTAAGATCCTAAAACACATTGACGCTGTCTGAAAGATTAAAATATATGGTTTATAAAGTTACAAGAAATCTAAAAACTTGTATTCAAATGATAGTATAGATTCTTCTTTCAGCATTGCCATGTGCTAATTTTGAATTTTTAAGAAATAATGCATTCAAGAGTATTAAATGTTTTCAGCATTGTCATGTGCTAATTTTGAATTTTTATGAAATAATGCATTCAATATATTATCATATGATAATTAATTGTTAATAATCAATTGATAATTGTCATGTGCTATTTGTGAATGTATTATTTTATAAAAATTCAAAAGTAACACATGGCAGCATTAACGCCACTGAGTTGTTTGTTTTTAACAGGAGTTTGTTTTAGATACTCGGAATCCCACTCTGGCAAATTCAATTGCTAAAAATACACCAGTTCGCTTGCCGGAAGTCACTTGGTTTTATCCGGGTATTCCAGTTTTCTCCAGCAGACCTGACAAGACAGTTTCGATACAAGTGAAACTATTTTGACTGGGGTGTAAAACGCCATTACTCCACTCCAATTTTACATACGTGTAATTAAGAAAATGTAGAAGTTGTGTATAACCAGCAAATATATTCCATCAACAACAGAAAAACTACAATAAACAAATGTTAGGAGTGGCGTGAGCGGTGTCATGGGGTTTTTACCCCCCCCCCCCCCGGTCAAGATTCTTTCGCTTACATCGTTCATGTGAAGGTGGAGAAAACCGGTGTTCCCGGAGAAAACCTAAGACCTTGGCAAACTGACAAACTATCAACCGGAGCGCAATTCTAACCTAGGCCGCATATCAGGATCCGAGAGCCGCGCTTTAAAGTTAGCATACTCCGACGTCCAGTATAGTTAAAATTTTAGGGCGATACTTGGGATCTGCTGATCTCTTGTTTGATCTACTCATTATTATCCTCCTTTGATGCTCAAATGCTATCATTTACTGGCTCTGAGTTCATTATTTACATAAATAAATAAATAAATAAATAAATAAATAAATAAAACTATTATCGTAATCGTACAGTTGCCTAACATCGATACTAGTTTATTGATTGTAACAAATCATTAACAGCTAGGCCTACAAACCTATGTACAGTGACATAAAAGAGAGTATAGGAAATGGTAAATTTCGTGTAGCTGAGTTTGGAGGCATTTAACGTGA
This sequence comes from Tegillarca granosa, assembly GCA_029721355.1. Taxonomy (NCBI): domain Eukaryota; kingdom Metazoa; phylum Mollusca; class Bivalvia; order Arcoida; family Arcidae; genus Tegillarca; species Tegillarca granosa. Next base: position 40,650,156 of record CM056598.1, on the reverse strand, counting down.
AAAAATAAGCTAAGAACTTCTTGAAAGGTAAATATGTAATTTTTTCTTCTTCATAAAATCTGTAAGTAGATCTATGTGTTTGGTGGTGGTGCGGTCTGTGATGGATATTCACATTACTAGTGGGATAACCGCGGATGCCCCTCCTCCTCCAGAGCATGTTTACGAAGTTAAGGACTTATTCAACAGCGTTAAATAATGAATAAGTAGCTGATAGTTTATTTAACATAAGGAATTATATGGAACGCCGTGTTAATTTGTACCTATCTTCAAATAATTGAACCTACGTACAATTCATTTTTAAAATAAAGATAGGAATAATTGAATTATACCTAGGTTCAATTCAAATGAATTGTACCTAGGTATAATTAGATTATACCTATCATTAAATGAAATGATCATTAATGCTTTGAAATTTCAACGTAGTAAAATTCAATTTAAATCAAAGAGACGTATCAATTATACATAGGTACAAATGAACTATTCCTAGATACAAATATTTGGACCTAGGTATATTCAATAATAATAATAATAATAATAATAATAATAATAATAATAATAAATTTGACGGTAATAGTTTTGCAATTAAAACTAACCCATAGTAAAGTTCGTTTTATTAACAACTGTTTATTAAGTAACACAGCTAATTCCGATGTCCCAATTTTCTCATTGCTGTCCAGTATGGTCATTATTTGTCAAGGAACCGGAAGTCGATTTAAGACAATAGAAAAGGCGGCAAACCAGTAAATAATAGAAATAAGGCCAAAAGAATGCAATGTTGTGTTGTATAAGTGATCACTAATTCGAATTAACTAGTGATATCACTAATTCTATTTATTGATATCAATAAATCAAATTGAATTAGTGATATCACTAATTCAAATTAGTGATATAAAAAAAAAAAAAAAGAATTAGTGATATCACTAATTCGAATAAGTGATATCATAAAATACTAAATAAATAGTAAAACGGCACCTCATACTTAAAATAATTTGGACACACTGAAAGCTTTACCGTAGTCCCAAAAACGTAAGACTGCTTTGGAGCATGTGTTGGGAGGCTTTCAGGACCAACATGCTTTGAAGTAGGTATAGGAGATTTAACTTTTACATAGAGGCTAGATTCAAATATAAGTTTCTCCTGCAGTTACCTTACCGGCAAAATGGTGTTTAGTCGGATAGGTATGGAAATCAAATCAAGTCATTCACGACGAAGTTAATAGAGTCTCGGCCAATGTACAGACTATTTATTGCTTTTAGATGAATTTTGATGATGTTGTAGTTGTGGAAGAGTAGGAGTAGGCGGAAGAGAAGGGGCTGTCCAGCTATCAGGCGAGCACCCGGTGACAACAGCGGGGATAACCGTACCAGGCTATCATTCATTATATGTCGAGTTTTTATATTACGAGTCAGTTATATAGTAGTTGTTTCCCTTGAATAATCATGGCAACAATATTATTAAAAGACTTTATATAAAATTTCACAAAATTGGACTTTCATTAAATCTAATTTGATTTAAAATATATATGAATATCAATATAATTTGATTTCGGAAGATAGATGAAAATAAAAGAATATAATTGAAAACAATTTACGATATTGTATGTAACAACTATTATTAGTTCTAAATTATTGTTTCAAAGTATACTTTTCATTTTGCATTAAATTATCATCGAAAAACATCATCGAAAGATATCAATCATCATCACGTATGGTAGCATACATCATCATACGTGAATTTGGAACATCAGTGCTCTAACGGCACTGTTTACTCATAAGATAAGTTAATGAAAGAGTGAAATAAATGAAATTAGTGGAAAACGTTGGTATGAAGTAGGAAATTAAAAAGCTTTAGTAAATGTAGTAAAGAAGTAAGAAGCCTTAATAAATGTCGAATTTTATCTTAACAGATTTAAAATAAAATGAAGCTTTATTGGTAAATGTGGGTTGTAATATCGCATCAGCATTTTAATCTATTCATAATGAAGCAAAGTTATTAATCTCTAAGGATAGCTAAGTGAGTATGTGTGTTCTGAGATGTGAAAATGTATTAATATGATCTGTCTTGTATTTGCAAGCACTCCAGGTTACTTTTTTGGTTAACTTGCTAGCTCACTGACTCAGTATGCCTTAGACATCCGGACATAAGGGGAAGCAGTCAATGTTCTATCCTCCTCATTGTGATTGTCATATGACCTCCCATTTTCGAGGCAGTTGTTCTACCACTAAACCATTGAAGTGGTATAAATGAAGGCAGCTTTTATCAAATTCATATATATATAAAAATAATATACAAACTCGAAACCATGAAAAGATATTGGCGGAGTTTAATGTAGTGATGCCAATCTTTGCAGTAGCTGGTACAGTAAATGTGAACTGATTACTTCAATATAAGTGAAAGAACATGAATGACCACCTTAAAACGAGTGAAAGAATCTTGTCTAGGGCATAAAATACAATTATTTCACTCCATTCTGAATGAAAATTTTATTCCATGCTGTAATCATTAATGCAAATATACTATGTGAGATCTTTTTAAAAATGTCAATGGACATAAAATTTTAAACTTCTTACAGGAAATCAATTTGTTTAATAAAATATAATTTTTATAATATATTATCCAGTCTTTTATTAACATTATCTGTGATATAACTGGCTTTAATCAGCTTACTATTTTTAAAATCTTATTTAATTTACATCTGTTCAATATTTATATATTAAATTTTTAACGTTTTCTAGCCGCGAATAGCTGCAATAATGCTGATGCGGCTATAAACCAAAATTCACTCACTCACTCACTAGGTGAATTTGATGGTGTGACTTTATAATAATCCATGAAATAAAAGCTTACCTACCTGCATCACAAGAGCACATTTTAAATAATCTATTTTTAGAAATTATTATCCAGCAGTTTTTCCACAAAGATTAAAGATTATATATTTTATTTTTCATGTTTTTTGGAATAGATTAACCAAACAAATTGTTTATTTATAATTTATATAAAAAGGCAAATAACATTTTATTTAAATAAATTTTATTTTTCCATTTCCATGGATATACATATTGTTTTCATTAAGTCATTTGATCAAAATATCAAATATTACATTATTTCTACAACAACATGATAAATCTTAACAAAATATAGCTTAAAATATCTGATCCCCATTAAGTGTTTAAAGAAGACATTAAATAAATATATTTACACAGTCTTGGAGAAAAAAAAAAAACAGATAAAATTTGTTGTTATTTACAATATGTTTGATAAGTAAAAACAATACTTAATTATTTGGACTGATTTCATTTTTACCAAGTTCTAATATAACATGTACATGTACTTCTTAAAGTTCTAATATAACACGTACATGTACTTCTTAAATATGGGAACCTAGGTAACCAGGTGGTCTTACAGATTACATCACTTCTTCACACCCCCCATCCCCCTTAGGCTGGAATTTAATTTGGAACAGATCCTAGTAAAAAGTTTGAAAGTTTATTAGTTTGCTTACTAAAGGTCTGTGGTTTTCTCCAGGCACTCAAGTTTCCTCCACCATCTCCGAACTGACCCCCTTCAATATAAGTGAAAGAATCCTAACAAACACATAAAACTACATTACGTTACTCTATTTCTACTTTTAAATATGACCTACCTTGTGGAAGGACTACTGCCATTAAATAGTAAAAATTGTTTTCATTAGTTGTGATGCCTTTTCTAGCTATTTTTTCTATGATATGAGTTTTTTGATGTTTCCATAGGAAACATTTTACTGTCAATAGTAACTATGAATATATGTTATAGACATAGTTACTTAAAATCGAAAGAGATTAATTTTATGATACAGATAAACTATAATATTGTAAGGTGTGGGATATTTTAACTTCCATCAACATTACACTCTGTTACTAATAAAAGCAAAAAAATATTACACACTGCTCTTCTTTAATGACTCCTCAAATATTCAAATTTTTACATAAAACTGGTAAAAATGTTTGTATAATAACTAGTATGTTTCTTTTTCCTGTATGTTTATTCATTTATTTATTTTTTTGATAAAGCTGTGTGATTCTACCAAATAAAAAAAAAATCTGCCAATAAATTATATCTTCTGAATGTGAGATAATAATTTTCATTTTATAAAAATGTACCGGTTTTGTTTAAATGTTTGGCCATGTCACTTTTTTCATCATGACATTTTTCAGTAGCCTCACATTTGTTTAGACATCAATATTTTTGAAAACAATATTTTACACAATTTTATTGTAAAAGGTATGATAGTTGAAAAGTAGTGAGTGTGAAACTGTATAATTTAGTGTTGATTCTAGTTTAAAAAAGCTAACAATGTGCAATAAAAATAAAAATACTGAACAAAAATTGTGCGTGTGTGCGCGCACACACACACACTGCTGTTATAATCTGTGTTATAGCACCTACAATGAACAAAAAAAAAAAAAAAAACAAAAACCTAAAATGTTTATTATAATTCCTAAATAGATACCGTTATGTTACATACATGCACTTGTTAAATAAAAAAAAACTTACCAGTAATCATACACTAAATGTGTATCATGTGATGAAAGATCAATCAAATGAAAAAAATACCTGTATACCTTTAGGGGCATAAATGTTTTAAATTAGGTACAGAGTTAAACTAACTGTTTTGACTTGAATACATACATCACTAGTCTCCCAGATAAAAAGGTAAGTCCATGTTTAACTGTTAATATTGATTTTTTAATAGTAACCCAAGAAGCTCACAATATTGAAGTTTGGCCTGACTTTCATGGAATCATACTTTAAATACCTGATCTTGCTATATATTTCTTGTAGGTTATTAGTTAAGTTACAGTTTTAACAAATGCTTTAGGCCATCACTGACGACAGTAAAATTTGTACATACCAGTAAATACTACAGGTAACAAATCTATATACAGTAAGGACTCTGTCAGTTTTTAAAGCATAAAATTTGGTGTCGTTTTATATATTTGTCTTAAGGTAATACTTATATGAAAATAAAGATACAATTCATTTTAATGTGGTTGCTATGGTAACAGTTTAACCATATAGTTGTTTCCCCTTAAACAATATTATACAGTGTACCTATAAGTAAAAGTTAAAACTTTATGTTCCTTTTCAGTTCTTATTTGCATTTGAGGAAGGTATAGTACATTTATATTGGACCAAGAAAATCGGACAAACTTCAATTTTACTCAGTCTGGCAAATATTTGAGAACATTAAAAAATAATGAAATTTTAAATTTAGACTCAAGGTGAATGCAAAAATGGTACATTTTTTCCCCAAAAATTGAGCAAAACATTCTTATTTGAAAAAAAAAAAAATTGGCCAAAACCATAGACTGACTAATTTTATGTGGAGAAACAGAATGTGAATGACTCTAGTCAATCAAGGGTTTTTCTAAACTTTTCTACTTTACTATGGTATTAAAATGAGTAGTGTACAGAAGTTACAGTACTAGATCAATTATCTGTCAAACAATGTCACAACTATTTATCATTAAATGTAACATTTAAACCATTCACCTGTCCATTGTCAAACTTACAATTAAAAACCAAACCAAAATAAACTCAGTTTAAAAGATTTGAAAACACACACACACACACACATTAAAAAATGTATTATGGTAATCTTTACATTTATCTAATATTCAAGTACATGTATCAAATTAAAGTCTTGTATTTTTGAGATCTTAAAAACATATGTTAACATTTATATACAGTTCTGATTAACAATAAATTGATTGGTCAGGAGATTTAAATTGTTACACCACTGTAAACTACTTTACATACATGTCAGATCTGTGTGAATACACGAATGTATATTCTGCACTTTTTTGACAGTAGTTCTGTTTAGAGTTATATAATAAGTACTGAGTAGTTGATTTTAGAGTTATTTAATAAGTACAGTATAGTTGTTTTATATATATATATGCAACATAACAAATTAAATTTTTTCTTTCAGGTCTTTAAGGTCATTCCCAATCTTGTGGCAAAGAATTCATTGAGTCTGTTATATTACAAGGTTGTTTTAACCAAATAAAGCATCAAAAGACATGATTACCAGTTTTATATAAACAGCAAAACACTGTCTGTGTATTGAACTCATCCGCGTTTATAAACACCCTGCCATTGGTTGGTGAATGACCTATATATTGATGTTGTACATGTATATGAATAGGTGGCAAGAAAATATGAGTAAGTGTATTGCACATTTCCAGTTACAAATTATTGTAATATTTACCTTTTTCTGTCAAAACAAATCTATTCTTTTTTAAGAAAATATAAAATATCTCATAGCAACTGAAGTATGAATAATTAAATCATTTGTAACCTCATCCTTAGTCAGCACAATAAAAATCTAAATATTTTTGATAAATATCATTCTTTCTATAAGTGATTAATTATAAATTATTTGTTTTCACAAAAAATGATAGAATATTGGATTGTCGTATCTAACATGTTACTGTATAGTATATCAGGTTATTCTCTAAATTTGACAAGACTGATAAAATCGGATATCATGACAAGATTTCCATGTTTAATCTCAACAGACACCAAATATGCTAATTCTTCTCATTTAGATAATATATCAACTGAATTATACATATTTATCATAATATATGCCTGCATATATTATGGACAATCGTAATTTTCGATCATTGAGTCATAAAATGATACAGTTGCATGATTTATGGTTGTTAGTTGAAAGTAAGAAAATTGTTTTTTACATAAAAATGCATTCAAACTTGGTCCTTAGAACATGTATAGTATAACTTATTTAAAAGAATTCAAAGGTGGTTATACATTGATTGAAATTAAGTACACATAAAAGTAGTCTGAATTTTCTCTGACACAATGAGTTTATGTGTGACGCGCTGTGTGTATGGTCAGAAAAATTTCTACATCAAAACACAGTTTTTTCGTACCAACTGGTGGTGGGGTCAAAGAAAATTTCACACTAACACAAGTCATTGGATGTCATTCAATGCTTAAATAAAAGTATGAGAATGATTAGAAATGCTACTTGCTAAAATTTACAAAAAAAATTTCCTGACCTTCAGTATACAATTACATTACCGCTTGCTACAAGTTTTATTAGCCCCATTAAAAATTGTTGATTTTTTGTAGCTGGGGATGAAATTTATGACTTTAATTTTCAAAGACTATTTAAACAATTCAAAATGGTATGAAATGATGAACAGAACTACTTGTCAAAGATGCCAAATAATATACAATAAAGATGTATAATACTCCACCAATACACAATTAGGAAATACGTTTCTTGTGCTATAACTTCTACTGCTGAGCAAAACAAACTGAATAGTGAGTGCATTATAATTATTTTGCCTTGCATGAAAATGGAAGTTATATCACAATAAACACTATTATATTTCACATTTTGTGACTTTTCTAATTCTATTTTTCCTTTTTAATCTTTATAAAAAATACAAAATTCTTCTACATACAACATACCTGTCCAGTAACTGGAAGAGCCAGATAGATGTCATATGTATTTATAAGCTAGTCATTGAATCTAAAGATCTTGTAAAACACTGCTCTTAATAAAGTCTTAAAAGACAAAATCACTGCAAGTGTAATTAATTGTTACATATTATATATGTAACTAGACCACTTTAAAAATGAAGTCATAATTTTCTGGAATTTTAGATCAAAAATGCAAAATTTTTTTATCACTTAGATGAAAATTATGAAGATGAATTGTTAATTAAAAATTTATGATAGTTGATCACAATATGAACGTGATAATGAGACAGACAAATATCACTTAGATAATACTTATTTCACAAAACAATATCATAAAACATTCAAACATATATAACCTCTTAATTTTCTTTAAAAATCACCAGTAAAATGACTACTGTCATAATTAAAACATGATCTTAACACCCAACTATTATACATACTAATAACCGTATCACATTTTATTTTGTGATCTTTCTAGACTTACCAAAAATGAATTTTGACAATTTAAAGACCACATCACATTTTTATTTTGTAAACTTTTCTTAGAAATGTCCAATTTGACATTATATGTGACAGTTTACTAGAATATGCCTTATCACATTTTTATTTTGTAAACTTGCAAGAAGTCTTATTTGACCTCTGACATTGCGTAAGAATACAAAATTTCATACAATGTATATATAAAACTTCATTAATATCACAGTTCACAATAAAGATCAATTACTGTGCTGCCTAACAATTTACTGGATAAATTATATCACTTAAAAACATAATATCATTATAAATTGTCTGATACGTTCAAAGAAAAGTAAAGAATCTTTTGTCTTGATATACATAAACATTTGTAAGGGAACGCAAATGTCCCCTTCCCCACTCTCAGTAAACATATATATTTACAAGACCTCAGATCCCTCCCCCTTCTACCAAAAGTACCTCTACACATACCAGAACACAGCTATTTCCTCTTTTTCTATCTTATATCTAGATATACAACATGATACTGGCATCAAAATTATGGCACTTGACCAGAGATTACTGGGTTAATTCATCTAAAACCAATAATATCACAATTAATAATGGAGATTTGTCACATTCTACAAAAGTCTTGATTTGTCTGGGTAAAACATTATGGAGATTTGTCTACCATGTTGATAAGCCTTCATCAATGTGAAGGAGATTTGTCCACAAAATGTCTGGATGAGTCAGGACAAGACATTGTTGTTTTTGTTATACAACTTGCTCTCCAGTACCAAATAAAAGATAAACAATCCATCCAAATATACAAACACCAGCTGTCTGATTGAAGACGGCACTCCAACTCTTAGTGGCTTCTAATATATGTCCTGCCATGTAAACACCAACAAAACCTGCAAAATAACAGAATTAATTATGTACTGTAATACCCTTTCATGTATAGTAAGTATTGAAAACACACACACACACACACACTTAAAAAGTTCTAAATAATACTTTTATTACACATACATAACATTAAAAAACCATGATATTTCAACATGTCACATACAGCCTGTGAATGGGTAATGATATTTCATGAATAGTGTCACATACAGTATCTGAATGTGTGATTCTTCATGGATGGTGTCACATACAGCATGTGAATGTGTAATTATTCTTTGTGAATGTGTCACATACAGCATGGGGTAATGATTCATTATGAATGGTGTCAAATACAGCATGTGAAAGTGTAACAATTCTTCCTGAATGGTTTCGGTCTTTTTACCAGTATCTTTTTTAATGGTGTTCCAAGACATTTTAAAACACCTGTAAACTTTATCTTTTTTATAATATATGCACGACTAAAACTGCAATGCTGGTAGTATCTGGACACATGTGACATATTTGTGCCATATTGAAGATTACATCATGACTGACTTGATGGGCATCTTTAATAATTTTTCCAAAACCTTTTCTTTAACAAGCAAAAGCTTCTTACTTTTTAATTAATAAGCGATGAGAAACAAATGCAGTGGATATAATATAACTTATTTTGTCTAGGGGCACAAAATAATTATCTGTATTTTGTACTAGAAAAATTAAAAATCAAATTATACATGTAGCTCCTGATGACAAAATAACTTTAAATGTTTGAGATCATATCAGAACTTACCTGGCACTGCACCAGCCATATTCATTATACCTAGAAATGTAATAGAAAAGAAATAAGTTTATATCTGGCTGAATTACCGGATATGTATCAATACAATTAACTAAACATGTATAACCTAAAAATAAAAACACCTTTTTATAATAAGGTGATGTGATAAACTAGCTCCTTTTATTCTAATTTAACATATTGCTCAGTGTTGGTCATCTGATATAGGTAAGATAGTCCTTAAAAGAACACATAATACATTTGTGTTGTATCTGCTACAGGCCATCTGTAAATGGAATCTGAAAATATGGCTTTTTTTTTTTATTTCTTTTTTTTTTTTTTTTTTACAAAGAACTAAGTCACCATGGCCTCACTAACATGGGTTTAAGAATTAACACTTCCTCAGGTGGTCAATATACACATGTATAAATTTATTGTATATGTAACTGAGACCATCAAGTCTCTGGTATTCAAAAAATCTATGATCTCATCCTTTCAATTTGTATATTTTATTGAATTTGAATACTGGCACATTTTACATGTATTAAACTGGAAAGCTCACTTTTTTGGTGAGAATTTAGTTTTGAGATGTAATGATGGAAGAACCTAACTATGAAAATAAAAATTCCTTAAACTGGTATAAGGCAAGTCATTAAAGGGTATCACATTAATTCCATGTTGTGAAAAGTTTTTCATACTTGTACACAATGTACTGTTATGGCTAGTTTAACAGACAAAAACTACATTAGGAACAAGAAGATCTCCTCTACTTACCAAACACAGATCCAGCATGATGTGGTGCTATATCTTGTGGATTAACTAATATACCACTGTTATGAAAGCCACAACATGCCACAGCTAGTGCCATGAAGAACAAAGCTCCTCCATAACTAGATGTATATGATATTAAAACTAATGAAGCTGAAGTCCCTAATAATGCTATTGACTGAAAATATAAAAGGTACATAAACTGAAAATATACAGGTACTAAGTGTAAAAAATGTTTGATAAAATTTTTCAGCTGTGTTAATTCATTAAACATATGGTAGGTATGTTTTATTTTCATACATTCACTTCACACATTTTACACTCTTTCAAACTAATCAAAATTTAATAACAATAACTCACATATACTGCAACTAATTTCATGAAATGAGAGAGAGAGAGAGAGAGAGAGAGGTATTCATTTATGTTGAAGGACTCTAGGCATATATCTAGATATATCACCTCCATAAATTTTCTAACAAATGTAACACTATATCCTGAAATAGAAAAAAAACAGTTCATTTGGAGTAAGAATATTGTATCTTAGAAAGTCAAGGTAGACTTTTTCAAAAGGTTTTATAGTCAACAAAAAATTCACAATCATTTCATTGTAAATGCTCAAAAACTTTTGTAAAATCACAAATGTTTAAGGGGATTACATTTCAAAGATCACAAAATATTAAGTCAATGAAAAATTTAATTACCATGGCAACCAATGACACTTATTCTCACATACTTCAATTCCAAAAAAATTTCTCCAAATGATTTTTTTAATTGCACAACCTGGAAATTTCAACCCAATGAATATCAATAATTCTACAGTATAATGACATGAGGGACAGCACTTTATCTCTAACAAAAAATTACACAAATTGTTATGTTGAAAACATACTTACCTTTCATAAGCATAAAATCTGCAAGCCATCCACCAAGGATTGTGCTAAACATAGTAACAATCCAGGGGAACAACCATTAAATACCCAG